>HG992177.1:20000-675500 GCA_905220545.2 Melitaea athalia
CTGCAATAAAGCAATACCCGCAATAAACAATGCAAGAAAGCCAAACCGCAACAAGTGGTGGAATTCAGACCTGGACAAAATCAAAAGAGAAATCAAGGTAATAAAAAGGAAAATCAAACATGCAAATCCCTTCAGAAGGACCCTACTAATAGAAGAACTCAAGGTAAAGAAAAGCACCTATAAGGAGAGCATCGAAACGGCCATCACCCAGAGCTGGAAGCTGTTTTGCACAAGGCAGGAGCGAGAGTCCATGTGGGACGGCATATTCAGAGTTATAAAAAACTCAACAAAAAAGGAAGGAGACAAACTGTTAAGATCCCCCACCGATCCAACAAAGACCCTGAGCCCGGAATCCTCGGCCCTCCTGCTGGCGGAGACCTTCTTCCCGGACGATAACACCGACACCGACACCAGACAACAGGCTCAACTAAGAAAATGTGTCGAGGAGGCTGTCATCGCTGAATGCACTCCAACACCTTTTACCGGGACTGAGATGGAGGCAGTCTGGGCTAGCATGAACCCGAAAAAGGCTCCTGGTGAGGACGGATTCACCTCGGACATCTGTGCGGAAGCCTACAGGGCGGAACCCGACGTACTTCTGGCCATCTATAACAGATGCCTCCGGTTGGGCGTCTTCCCCAGAGTGTGGAAGAGGGCCAGGATCAAGGTAATCCCGAAACCGGGTAAAGCGGACTACACAAGCCCAAAGTCATACAGACCAATTGGGCTGCTACCGGTTCTGGGAAAATGCCTAGAAAAAATGATGGCAAAGAGGATGCTCTGGGAGTTGGGGCGGAATGGGCAAATAAGCCCAAGACAGTACGGGTTTTTGCCGCAGAGGAGCACAGAGGACGCCTTATACGACGCTGTCGAGCTCATCAGAGAAGGCATCAGGGATAAACTCATCGTCGCAGTGGTCTCTTTGGACATCGAAGGAGCGTTCGACAACGCCTGGTGGCCAGCGATCTTACAAGAAATCAAAACAAACAACATAGACCAATCGCTCTACTACCTGGCCAAAAACTATCTCTCGGGCAGAACCATTGAAATCAAATACGCGGGGGCCACTGCGGCGAAGGCAACGAGCAAGGGGTGCATTCAGGGCTCAACAGCGGGTCCACTATTGTGGAATCTTCTACTCGACCCCTTGCTCAAAGCCATGGACAATTCAGAGGTGCACATCCAGGCTTTTGCGGACGACCTGCTGTTGGTAGCCAAGGGACGCACGGGGGCCGATCTGGAGGGAAAGCTTAACCCGGCCCTGGAGTTCGTTGCTGAATGGGGCGAGAAAAATAAGCTTAGATTCTCGGCCGGCAAGACCCAAGCAATTATCCTAACCAGGAAACTCAAATACGAGACACCGAAAATAAGAATGAACAACACGGAGATCGGCTTCGCATCGGACCTTAAGATATTGGGGCTCACACTGGACAAGCACCTGAACTTCAGAAAACATATTGAGCTAACATCTGCCAAAGCGATTAATATATATAAAGCGGTGAGCAAAACGGCAAGAGCCCAATGGGGCCTAAACCCGGACATCATTAAGACCATTTATACAGCTGTCATCGAACCCATAGTGCTCTACGGGTCTAACGTCTGGGGCATGAGCGCTGAACGAAAACAAATCCGAACTAGACTCGACAGAATTACCAGACTTTTTGCCATCCTAACCAGCAAATCGCACCGCACGACCTCCCTAATGTCTGGCTGCATTCTGTCGGGAATTTTACCCCTAGATCTTAGAGCCGTGGAACAAAGGGAGCTATACCTGGTGAAGAGAGGCAAGCCCCTGCCAACTCTCCCTGGCAGGGAGCTCGAAATGAGGGTGAGCCCTTTCCAGCTGCCGCACCCCGCCTTTCGGGAACGGCTCAAATTTGAGTGCATAGACGGACGGGCCGAATTGGACAAAATAGACACCCACGAAACGCAGATATACACAGACGGGAGCAAGCTCGAGGGCAAAGTGGGTGGCGCGGTGACATACTGGCAGGACGGCAGAGAAACGGGACATGCAAAGTTCTCGCTGCCGGACTACTGTAGTGTGTTCCAGGCGGAGATGGCGGCCATTTATAGAGCCCTCAAGCTGATGACCACCAAGAAATCACTGAAAACAGCAGCATTGCTCAGTGACTCCAGGTCGGCGTTAATGTGTCTCGCCGACCCGAACGGCCTGAATCCCACGGCCCTGAAAATTAAAGAGAAAATGGAAGAGCTAAAGGCCTCTGGGGGTAAAGTCGATCTGTATTGGGTGAGAGCACACGACGAAATCCCTGGTAATGAGAGAGCGGATGAGCTCGCCAAGGAAGCAGCGACTAAGCTAAAAACCAGACACGTACACGACCTATTCCCGCTCTCCCATGCCAAGAAACATCTCAGGGATAAAACAATATGTGAGTGGCAAAAAAGATATGAAGAGGCGGCCGCGGGCGGAACAACCAAGATGTTCTTCCCTGATGCAAGAAAGGCCTACAGACTAATAAGCAAAATAAAAATGGACAACTGCACGGCACAACTTTTCACCGGGCACGGGGGATTCAGGTCGTACCTATATAAAAGGAATATCTGTGACTCCCCGTTCTGTGAGTGCGACAATGAAACCGAGGAGACGGTGGAGCACATTCTGTGCGAATGCCCCAAGTATGGTGTCTTAAGACATGAGACGGAGAACCATACGGATACAAACTTAACAAAGCACAATCTGCCTTTACTTATTACAGATGACCGTCTCAGAGACAAGTTTTTAACGTTTGCAAGGAAAGTCGTACAAAAGGCTGGTGTGGCAAACGGGGCTAAACACAATTAGTGGGAATGGAGGGGGTTCTACTGGCTGGGATCCGCGTGAGTCCCGAGTCCACAGTCGCGCTGGCTACCGCTAGCCGACCAGGCCCAGCCGGGACGCACCACCTCTACCCCTTCTCGTACCCCGACCCACCACTACTAATTGTTACAAAATCATTATAAATTGACATTGCAAATGAATATCATCACTGTAGTTATAGAATTCGAATGTAGTCTAAATTAATTGAGAAATTATTATTGTTATTAATTATTCTTAAATTCATTAATTTTAAGTTATTTAAATTGTAAATATTTTTATTATTATTAATTATTCTTAAATTCATTAATTTTAATTTATTTAAATTGTAAATATTTTAATTATTAAATTGTAATTGTAAATGTAATTATTATCTAATTATAAATTATTATTATTGCTGCAAATTGACATTCTGTAATGGTATAATAATCATCTAATTTGTAATAGAAAATTCAATAGGTATCTAAGTAAAATTAGATTAAACCTGACCTTAATTATATTTAATAATATATCATAATATTATAAGGAGATGGAAATGAATTTCATTAAGTTAGTTAGTCACATCACCTACTTAATTATTAGTTAGTCAGTCACATTATTATATCGTCAGTCATATCATATATGTTTATATCATTCGCATCAGACTGAAAAACAGAAATTTAAATATTGTATAGTATTATTACTGAATTGAATATATCTTACTTAAATTGGATGTCGTCTAACTTAAGTTAGAAAATTATTATATTATTAGTGTGAAATTACTATATTAAATTGTCATATTATTATTTTTTAATCGAAATGTATCAAACTAGAATTATTTGTAGTCTAGCTTAAGTTAGAAGATAATTATACCACTGTCATATTAATATTGTTGAATTAAAAAATTACTGGCACAAGCGTTGCGACAGAAAAAGGCAACGATAAAAAAAAAAAAAAAAAAAAAAAAAAAAAAAAAAAAAAAAAAAAAAAAAAAAAAAAAAAAAAAAAAAAAAAAAAAAAAAAAAAAAAAAAAAAAACCTAACCTAACCTAACCTAACCTAACCTAACCTAACCTAACCTAACCTAACCTAACCTAACCTAACCTAACCTAACCTAACCTAACCTAACCTAACCTAACCTAACCTAACCTAACCTAACCTAACCTAACCTAACCTAACCTAACCTAACCTAACCTAACCCAGTCCGCAGTCGTAAGCCACCTAATACGCACGCGTACAACGTTACTCCAGTACTGACCCGCACGAAAATAACTTTGTTTTCCCTGCAAAAATAGGTTTTTTGAAACCCTAGTATATGAGTCATATATCAAAAGTTGCGGAAAAATTTTCTTTACGTGAATGTGAAAAGTGTACAGTGAAAAGTGCAAAGGAAAAAATTTCACAAGTGAAAAACCGGGATTTAGCCACAACTGGAACTTTGTAATCGAAACGCTGCGTCAACAAGATCGACGACACATATATTTTATTACACCGTTGGAAAGGTCTCAGCGAGATCTATCTTTGGACACCAAGATCAGATTTTTCCCGTGCGCGAGCGCGGAGAAATCGCCAAAAAAACAAGTTTCGCGCCACCGCGTTTTCCCACTTCCCGGTGTGCGAGGTGGACGTGTGGCAGCTTGTTCGACGCGGCGCAGCGCGGCGAGGAAAACTTCATATCGCAGAAGAAGATCCAGTGAGTACTTTCGAAGATATAGGGTTTTCAAAATTTCGTCATTTTTCAAAATTTTTTATCTTTTTTTCTAAAGCGACGACCCCCCCCAAATTTTATTAAATTCTGTGTAAATTAATTAGTTTTACATATATTCAAAATTTGAGAATTTTCCGACGAGTAGTTTTCATTTTATTAATTTTTTAAATTTAAGGGTGAGCACGAGGGGGTGCTCCCCGCAGTCCTGTATCTTCGGAAGTATTTCCAAAAATTAGCATAAGTTAGTTTAAGCCTATTTAATTTTTTTTTCATAATCTTATAATTTTAATTAGTATTTTTTATAGAGTTTTTTGGTTAAAATTTTGTGTTTTTCCTCCCCCAAAATTCGGGGGTTGGTTATAAAAATTTAATTTTCTTATAGTTAAAAAGAACTTTTCAAGCTCGATCCAACAAGCCCAAGCACGGGATATTTAGAGCAACCTGGGCCGATTTTACAATTTTGGGACTCCGTGGCAGCCATTTTGGTCGCCATTTGTAAAAACTTTAAACACCCATAACTCGGCCATTTTTGGTCGCTGCGACCTGGGGTTTTCTCTGAACATATTGCTGCGGACAGTTTTATGCGCTTAGGGGCAAATCGCCTCTACGTAGAGTCGATACCCGATCCTGTTTTTCGGACCGGGAAGAGGTCCCTCAGACCGAGCCCATCACGGCGAACCGTCGCACGGGGCTCTGCGATCGGCGGTTCTCGAGATATTAATTTTCAAAAATTAGTCTAGTTTTAGGCTAACTGCGCGGACGCCATCTTGAAAAACTTTAAGGCGTAATATCTCGGCAACCGCTGGTCGTAGCGCGACGCGGTTTTCGCTATTGACCTTGCCCTGGTGAGGGCTTTCGACTCCATACCAAGGATCGACTCTACGTAGAGTCACAAACAAAAAGTAGAGTTTTCTCTACTTTTTGTTAGTTTGTAAGTTTAGGTTAGTATTATTTTAAGACTTGGGCATATTTGCTCGCCATTTTAACTCGTGACTATCTATTTTGACTGTTATTAAACTGCTATTGCAGATCATAAGTATTACCTTATTGACTTTACAAATCGACGCGACCCCAAGGATGTTCGGCATTCGTACCCCCCCTTCAGGTAAGGCCCGCGGGACGACCCGCACTCCTCCCTCGGCTGGAGCCAGGTACGCGCACCACTCCTCTTCGGCTACCAGCCGAACCCCTCTAGCCTCTCAAACTGGCCACGAAAGGATAAATGACACGCCTAAGAGCATGTGCTCAATTAC
Organism: Melitaea athalia; assembly: GCA_905220545.2. Lineage (NCBI taxonomy): Eukaryota > Metazoa > Arthropoda > Insecta > Lepidoptera > Nymphalidae > Melitaea > Melitaea athalia. The sequence goes on from HG992177.1 coordinate 25,758, forward strand.
TGACACCCCTAAAACGATACCAGACTCAATCGACCTTCTCGAGCAAACTAAAAACATTTTGCCAGTCTGGCGCAAAAGTCAGAAACAATCAGTAAAAGAGATCGAGGCAGCTATTAACGCCTCGAGAAACCTTAAAAAAGAATATAAGGAGAAAATAGAGGCTGCCTTAGGCACCTATGGGGTGATTTTTGCATGTATGATGGAAACACTGGAGGAGTTGTTAGTATGGGGTAAACAAAAACAAGACTCTAGCGAACAAACCCGCCTTCTGCTTGAGACACGGGATATCGTCAAAAACATCCAAGAAAAAATTGACAAACAGCAGGAGACGGGAGAGGTGCGGAAAACTTACGCAGAAGCCACGTTATCTGGGCCAACACCTAAACAGCCGGCCGTCCTCCACTCCCTGGTGGTGTCGTCGAAAGACGGCGAGATGACCGGGGAAGAGGTCCTCACCAGGTTGAGGGAGACGGTCAATGCAAAAGAGGGATGGACGAAAGTCGAGAGAGTACGAAAGGCGAAAGATAGGAAGGTGGTGATGGCATTTGCTACCACCGCCGAAAGAGCGAGAGTGAGAGAGCGTTTGGAAACGAAAGGAAAGGGTCTTCTGGTCGAGGAAGTCCAGAATAGGGACCCGCTTCTGGTTCTTCGGGGTGTCATCTCGGATAACACCGACGAAGACATACTAAAGGCCCTGAAGAACCAGAACCGACATCTCTTCGACGGCCTCGACCAGGAGACCTGCAGGGTGAAAGTCCGGTATCGCCGTAAGGCGAGGAACCCGCACACGGCTCATGTGGTGTTGGAGACATCACCACCCCTCTGGACACGGATCACAAGCGCGGGGTACGTGCATATTGACCTCCAGAGGGTAAAGGCCGAGGACCAGTCCCCGCTGGTCCAGTGTTCGCGGTGCCTCGCTTACGGCCATAGCCGAAAGTTCTGTACGGAGTCAGCGGACGCGTGCAGCCACTGTGGCGGCCCGCATCTCAAGGCGCAGTGCGCGGACTTCGCGGCACAAATCCCGCCTTCTTGCAGGAATTGCCGGAGGGCGAAGCTTGACGAGGTCGGGCATAATGCCTTCAGCGATTCCTGCCCAGTTAGAAGGAGGTGGGATGAGTTGGCGCGATCGTCCGTGGCATATTGCTAAGGGCGTGCTGGCGGACACAGTGGCGCATCAAAAAGAAGTCTCCACATCCCTGGCACAGAGTGCGCGAGACAGTCTGCAGGGACTCTGTTTCTGGAAGAAACTTGATAGCTTGTTGCAGAACAAAGTTCTTGTAGAACAAGAGGGGAATATCACGCGTCCTCTGAAAAATGCAATAGGAATGTATAAAAGGGTGTATGGAAGCGACTCATGGAAGACGAAGCATGTTTTGTATCCTACTGTAAATGGCAGAAAAATTTATTCAAGGTATATTAGTAAATGGCGGGCAAATATGCTATAATTATATAGTTTTATATAAGAACAGTAGCATAAGATAACTTATAGTATAGGATAAGAAATGTGTAAACAGTCTAAACAGGTTCAAATAAAGTTAAAATTCGTCAAATTAAGCTCAAACTATTATTGTATAAACTTTGTACGAAATCAAGACATTCAGTATATTATCGAACTGTCTGAAATAAGCAAGTCAATAAACATTAAGTAATCGGAAAATGTAAAAAGTTAAGTAAATCAGTAAATGTTAAGAATCTATTGGACCTAAAAAAGACATTATTGCATAAAATTGTAAAAACAAATATGCATATTATAGGCGATATTAAATATCACCGAAATTAGATATGTTAATGTAGAAATAAACACAATATGAAGTTGTTTCCTAGACCCGATTAAAGCTACAAAATATACTTGTACAATGCATAAATGTATAGCAGTGTTAATTTATGTGCTACCTAAGTGTTAAAGCAATAAGGAAGTATAATTAAGTTGCAAATCTCGGCTGCAAATATTGTAAAGCAGATATAAGTAAGATAACAGTGTAAAACTTTGATCAAAAGAAAGTAGCAGTAAGAAAAATGTTGTAAAAAGAAAAATAAAACAAAAATATGTTGTTTCCTTTACCTGGACTTAAAAATAGAGTTACATAGAATTAAAGTAGCATAGGCATTGTTAGTTTGGGAACCCACCCTGATCTGAGAAAGGCGATGAATGAATGAAAGAATAAGTATGCAGAATGAAAGTACGAGAGGCATGAAAGCGAGAACTGGTATGAAAGAGGCACTAGAAAACACCGACTCGGAATTTTAAAAATCCGGGGGTTTAGTTAAAAAAAAAAACAAAAAAAAAAACAAAAAAAAAAACAAAAAAAAACAAAACCTAACCTAACCTAACCTAACCTAACCTAACCTAACCTAAACTAACCTAACCTAACCTAACCTAACCTAACCTAACCTAACCTAACCTAACCTAACCTAACCTAACCTAACCTAACCTAACCTAACCGAGGAAGTCCAGAATAGGGACCCGCTTCTGGTTCTTCGGGGGGTCATCTCGGATAACACCGATGAGGACATACTGAAAGCCCTGAAGAACCAGAACCGAAAACTCTTTGACGGCCTCGACCAGGAAACCTGCAGGGTGAAAGTTCGCTATCGCCGGAAGGCGAGGAACCCGCACACGGCCCATGTGGTGATAGAAACGTCACCAACCCTCTGGAATAGGATTACGAACGCGGGGTACGTACACATCGACCTCCAGAAGGTAAAGGCCGAGGACCAGTCCCCGCTGGTCCAGTGTTCGCGGTGCCTCGCCTACGGCCATAGCCGCAAGTTCTGCACGGAGTCGGCGGACGCGTGCAGCCACTGTGGCGGCCCGCACCTCAAGGCGGACTGCGTGGACTTCGCGGCACGAGTTCCGCCTTCTTGCAGGAATTGCCGGAGGGCGAAGCTCGACAATGTCGAGCACAATGCCTTCAGCGAGGCCTGCCCGGTTAGAAGGAGGTGGGACGAGCTGGCGCGATCGTCCGTCGCGTATTGCTAAGGGCGTGCTGGCCGACGCAGTGGTATATCAAAAAGAAGTCTCCACAGCCCTGGCACAGAGTGCGCGAGACAGTCTGCAGGGACTCTGTATCTGGAAGAAACCTGAGAGCTTGTTGCAGAACAAAGTTCCTGTAGAACAAGAGGGATATAGCGCGCGTCTTCTGAATCATGCAATGGTGAAGCATGAATGGGAGCATGGAAGCAACATAATTGATAGCTTACGACGTAATTCCTTTCTTATTATAATTGGCAAGGCACTGAAAAAGGGAACTGGTTGAAATGGCGAGCAAATATGCTCCATCTATATAATTTGTATATATCATGGTAGCATAGTTTAAGTAAGCATTAGGATAAGGAATTTGCTACTATATATAAATAAGGTAAAAGTAGATTAAAAAATTTTGTTTTGTAGAGTAAAAAATTGTGTAGACATAAGCATTTGGTAAATAAATAAAACCAATTAGTCAATAAGAGAAAACTTACTTTGTAAGAAATACATACTAGAATTTAAGAAAACCAAAAATGTATTAATATTAGGCTCAATAAAGCAAAACCTTACAACCTTTGTACACAGACAAATTTTCCCACGGCGATATTGAATATCACCGTAAATGTAAGGAAAAAACCTAACGCAATAAATAAAAAAAAAAAAAAAAAAAAAAAATTGTAAACAAAACAGAAATAAAACATGAAATAATTGTTTCCTTTGCCCCAATAGTAAAGATATACTAATAAATAAAGTAATATAGGGTAGAAATAGGCATAAATTAATAGGGAAGGGAACCCACCCTGATCAGCGAAAGGTGATGGATGAAAGAAAGAAATTAGTATGTGGCATGAAAGTACGAGAGGCATGATAGCGAGAACTGGTATGAAAGAGGAATAAGTAGATACAGACTCGCATTACGTGCGGGGGTAGTAGTATAAAAAAAAAAAAAAAAAACAAAAAACTAAAAAAAAAAAAAAAAAAAAAAAAAATTAAAAAAAAACCTAACCTAACCTAACCTAACCTAACCTAACCTAACCTAACCTAACCTAACCTAACCTAACCTAACCTAACCTAACCTAACCTAACCTAACCTAACCTAACCTAACCTAACCTAACCTAACCTAACCTAACCTAACCTAACCTAACCTAACCTAACCAACACATCTACCTTCCTATACAAAAACCACAAAGCTCACTGGCCCACTTTCAACAGTGCGCTACTCACACACGCGCTCGCTAACAACCTTCTTGACACCCAGATAGATACACTTAACAACGACGATCTCGAACTCTTTATCGACAAACTCACTGACACCATACACTCTGCCTGCAAGGAGTCCATGCCCATCAGGACTCCCGGCTCCAAGCCAAAACCTCCCTGGTGGACCGAAGCCCTGGAGACTCGTAAGCGCGAAGTCATTTCCTTGCATCGAGCGCTACACGTTGCCAAGAGAAATGGGGGGCCTACCGAATCTCTCGGCAGCCAGCTCGTCGAACTCAAAGCGACTTACGCCAAAGAACTTAGAGCGGAATCCACGACCAGCTTCAGAAGGTTCTGTGAACTACAGACAAAAGAGAACGTTTGGACTCTCACCAATAGGCTCATAAAGGAATCGAGCCCACGAATCCCCCCGGCAACTCTCAAGACCAACGACAACACATACACAACGGACGGACACGACACAGCCAAAGCTCTACTAGACAGATTCTACCCCGATGACGACCCAGACATTGAACCACGACACTCCTTTCTGAGATCGACCCTCTCCACCCCATCCTCCACCGAACCTGACCCTCCCTTCACAACACAGGAAGTACTGGAAGTGCTCAAGGACATGAGCCCCAAAAAGGCCCCCGGCCTCGACAACCTGACTGCCGACATCTGCTTTAAATCCTCCCTACTCCTCCCAGGCCTCATCACAGATGTAATGAATCGCTGCCTCGCTTTACACCACTTTCCCAGACAATGGAAGAGAGCATATGTTAAGATAATACCAAAACCCAACAAGAGCGATCACACCGACTTAAACTCCTACCGACCGATCGGACTGCTCCCCGTATTCGGCAAAGCCCTGGAAAAACTCTTTGTCCGCCGAGTCACGTACACTGCGGCGAAAGCGGGCAAATTAAACGACAGACAGTACGGGTTCAAACCCCAGACCAACACAACTGCTGCTCTCCGGGCAGCCATCGACCAGATCAAGACGGACAAGAATAACGGACTCATGACAGTAGCGGTCTCACTTGACATAAAAGCGGCATTTGACAACGCCTGGTGGCCGGCTCTCTTCCATCGCCTTAGACACATAGACTGTCCCTCTAACATCTACCTACTAATACTCAGCTATACCACTGACCGAACGGTAATTTTAGACCACGCCGGATCCCGGATCTCCAAGACCATGTCCAAGGGCTGCATCCAGGGATCAGCCTGCGGCCCAGTCCTATGGAACATCATCCTCGACGAGCTTCTGGAGCTCGATTTGCCCTCTGGGTGCCGACTCCAGGCTTTCGCGGATGATGTACTACTAGTCGCGTCCGCCAGGGATTTAACCACATTACAAAACAACACTGAGCACGCACTTAACGCTATCGTGAGCTGGGGACGAGGGGTCAAGCTCACGTTTAGCCCCAACAAGACGCAAGCCATCGCCTTCAGTGGAAAGGCTAAACGGGCACGCATACACATCGACTCCCATCCACTACACATGCAGGATAGCATTAAACTACTTGGTGTTATCCTTGACGAAAAATTACTCTTCCAGAAACACCTGACACACATCATCACCAAAGCCACACTCATATTCCAGAAACTGATACTATACTGCAGGCCCACTTGGGGAGCTCATCCCGAAAATATTCGCACGATTTATAACCAAGTCATACAACCCATCATAACGTACGCCGCCGGCATCTGGGGCCATGTCGTCAGAAAGAAGTGTGCTGCCAAAAAGCTACTCGGCCTGCAGCGCGGCTTCGCAATCAGGGCCATCAGGGGCTTCCGAACCATCTCCACCGTCGCTGCGATAGCACTAGCCAGATTCACTCCCATAGACTTGAAAGTCCTTGAGGTCAGAGAAATCGAAATCACCAGACTCGATGGCACAAGCTCATTTCTTCCTGGCGACATCGCTCTCGAAAAACAGACTCCCCCCCATAACCTCCTACACCCCGCAGACCGCGTTACTCTTGCACCCCACTATTTTCATAACGAATCGCAAATCGCCGAATTCCTCTCCTCACACCCTCATCCTATATTTTCCATATACACGGACGGCAGTAAATTGGACGATGGCTCGGTCGGCGCCGCTTTTATCTGCTATGACGAAAGAGGTCGATCGGTCATCAAAAAGTTCAAATTGCACTGCAGCTGCTCCGTGTTCCAAGCAGAACTTCTCGCCATACTTGAAGCCGCCAAGTGGGCTTCCCTACATAAACACCCGCACACTCTCATACTCTCTGACTCTAAGGCGGCTATCCAAGCCGCCCAGCACCGAAGCAACACACACCCTCTCGTATCGCTTATACACCACACACTACACACCCACTCACACACCGGCCGCATTGAGCTTGCGTGGGTCAAAAGTCACGTTGGCATAGCCGGCAATGAAGCTGCTGACACGGCGGCTAAGAGCGCGGCACTCCTGCATAAAGCATCGGATTACTCCTCCTTTCCCATAAGCTACACTAAACGCATGGCCAGAGAGATGACCCTTCTCGCATGGCGCAAGAGATACGAAGAAGCACAAGAGGGGCAACATACTCGGAATCTTCTTCCCACACTTGATCACATACACACCCTCTTCCAAAATACACACATCTCCTTTACACTTACACAAACGCTATCAGGACACTCATACAGCAAATCATATCTATACAAATTCCACATCACCGAGTCCGACGTCTGTCCCTGCGATGACCAAACGTCACAGACGATCGATCACCTCCTCCGACAGTGCCCTCGCTTCACAGCAGCCCGTTTTAATCACACCCAAGTCTGCAGACACCTCGATATTGACCCGTTCAACTTTGTGGACTTACTTAAACATCAGTCCTGCGTAGACTCTTTCGTCCGTTTGTCGAGCTTGGTCATTAACGCGCTCAAGGAGTATAACTCCACATAATTAATTTATCACATGTACATAATTAATCTTCTTCTGTCTTTTACTTTAAATTTATTTTACTATTGTACTATTTCTATAAAAAAAAAAAAAAAAAAAAAAAAAAAAAAAAAAAAAAAAAAAAAAAAAAAAAAAAAAAAAAAAAAATACACTGCACATAGCGACATGAAAAAAAAAAAAAAAAAAAAAAAAATATGTTTCTCAAATTTGCCTGATGTTTAATTATTATTATTATTTAATTATTAATGTATCTCAAACTAATATCCAAATTGTAAATTATTTAATTATTAATGTATCTCAAGCTCATATCAAAATTGTAAATTATGCCATTATTAATGTATCTCAAGTAAATATCAAAATTGTAAATTATTAACTCATTACCAGTAATCATTCATTTATAAAACACTTGACTATTATTGCATTTGCTCTTGTCTATTTTATACCATATTTTATTGATGTTTCTCATATTTGCCTGATGTTTTATTATTAGTATCTCAAACTAATACCAATATTGTAAATTATTTAACTATTAATGTATCCTAAGTAAATATCAAATTGTAAATTATTAACTCATTACCAGTAATCATTAATTCATAAAACACTTGATTATCATTGCATTTGCTTTTGTCTACTTTAAACCATATTTTACTGATGTTTCTCAAATTCGCCTCATGTTTAATTATTATTAATTATTAATGTATCTCGAGGCAATACCTAAAATTGCTAATTAATCAGTTCTTAACGTGTCTCAAGTAAATATCAAAGATTGTAAATTATTAATTCATTGCCACTCATTATTAATGTATAAAACACTTGTTGAACAAACTTGTACTCTGAGGAGTTCTTGAGGGTTAAAATGATACACTGTCAATAGGGTTCAATATTGGTTAATTTATTTAAAGTTGAGTTCATACTTATCATTCTGGTACGAAATTTTGCTTGCGCGATCTAACTTACTAGCGACGCCATCTGTTGGCGACTAGCTTTAATTTTACATTCGACATACCGCCCACCAAGAACAAGGTTATGCCTTGTTCTTCAAATTACATTTTGTTTCATATGTTGTCTTAAGTTTACAAAGATTACTATTTAGAAGAAAAAAAAAAAAAACATAACAATACTAACTTTACATTTAAGTTTATTCGGCGACAGGTAATATGCACAATTTTTGAGTTGGCCGTTTTATAACACCACCCTTAGTTTTTAAATCTACTACTCGGACTATATTATCTGCACCTGGATAGGTGGCGATTACTCTGCCAAAGAGCCAACGCGATGGAGGTAAACCGTCCTCCTTGACTACTACAACATCATCCAATTTTGGTTGGGGATTGTTCTTGTTCCATTTATATCTCAGCAGGAATTTGTTAAGATACTCGTTTGACCATTGCTGCCAAAATGATTGGAGCATACGTTGAGTGTATTGCCACCTTCTCAAAGAACTTACGTTCAACGACCCAACATCATGATCTGGCGCAGTTATCAATGGTTCACCAATAAGAAAGTGTCCGGGAGTTAAAATATTGCCAATCTCTGATTGGCTTGTAATTACCGACAGGGGGCGAGAATTGAGGCAAGCCTCTATCTGACTGAGGACTGTCGCCATTTCTTCGTACGTCAAAGTTGAATTTCCAATTGTCCTCTTGAGGTGATGTTTCACCGATTTGACTCCGGCTTCCCATAATCCGCCGAAGTTAGGCGAATGGGCAGGTATGAAATGCCATTCACAATCATTTGTTGCCAGCGATGCAGCGACTTCAGAGAGCATCTGTTTGCGTTCTGAGATAGCGCATTTCTTTAGTTCTCCTGATGCTCCGATAAAGTTGGTGGCGTTATCGCTCCACAGATGCGAACAACCACCTCGTCTGGCCACAAAACGTTTAAAGGCTTGTAAGAAACCTTCCGTAGTTAAGTCACTTACGACTTCTAAGTGTATGGCTTTAGTTGCCATACAGATGAATAAGGCGATGTATCCTTTGTAGGATTTGTGACCTCGACCTTTGGTTGTTCTCAGTTGGATTGGTCCCGCGTAATCAACACCACTGTGTTTAAATGCACGTGTGGGGGTTGTTCTGACAGTGGGTACCTGTCCCATGAAAGGAGCCTTTGTGACTGCTGCGTTCTTAACACAAGTCACACATTTGCGGTAGTGTGATTTAACTAACTGTTTCGCTCCGATAATCCAATACTTAGTTTGTATATAGTTTATTGTAAGTTGCGGTCCACCATGAAGTGTTTGGTTGTGGGCATCAGCTATGATAAGTTGGGTTAAATGAGACTGTTTCGGCATTAAAAATTGGATGTTTTCTATTATAACCGAGGTCTGAAAGACCTAATCTGCCTCCTACTCTCAAGATATTATCAGGATCAATGAACGGATTTAATGAGCGAAGTTTATTGCCTTTAGGTAAGTCCCTTTTCTGTGATATTAGTTTAAGTTCTTCTGCGAAATGATTTGTTTGATCTTTAGTTATACAAAAATGAAGTGCTTCCTTCAACTCTTTAGCTGTGATATATTTTACATTATTTTTATTTTTATTTTTACAATTATTTATAAATCTCTTACAGTATGCAATTATTCTAGTCATTTTAGTAAGCGATGAATATTTATCCCATATGTCTGCTTTATGTTCCACTATAGCACAATTTGTTTTGATTTTTAATGCTTCCAAGTCTGTTACTGTAATTTTAGGTTTATTATACGTGATATTCTTATGATAGAGAAATTCCGGTCCACTGAACCAAAGTTTGGAGTTTAGTAGTTCAGATGGATGTAAACCTCGCGACGCACAGTCTGCGGGGTTTTGTTTGGATGTAACGTGTGACCAGTTTTGAGGATCGAGGTTTGTATGAATTTCTGATACACGGTTGGCCACAAACACGCTCCATTTACTTGGATGGTTGTTCAACCATGCAAGGACGACAGTTGAGTCAGTCCATGCGTGTATATTGCGTTTTTCGATATTAAAAACCGTTGCTACTTCCATTAATAATTTGCTTAACAGTACAGCTCCGCATAACTCTAACCTCGGAATGGAGACTTGTTTCACTGGAGCTACCTTTGTCTTTGCGGTGATTAAAGACAAGTTTATGTTTCTTTCAGAATCAATTACTCGTACATACACAACTGCGGCGTATGCTGACTTCGATGCATCACAGAAGCCGTGAATTTCAACTTCGTGATCATCTGTGTGAGTACCGATCCATCTTGGTATTCGGATTTCACGTAACTTTAATTGTTCTTCGCGGTAAGTTAACCACTCGTTCAAAAGATCATTTGAAACAATCTCGTCCCAGGTTAATCCTGCTAACCACAGCTTTTGGATCATAATTTTTGCTATTATTAAACTAGGTCCTACCCATCCTAATGGGTCGTAGAGACGAGATATATCCGAAATAATCATCCTTTTAGTTACAGGTTGCTGCAACGTCGGGAGATTAACTGAATAACGAAAGGTGTCGTCGCGTCGGTTCCAGGTAAGTCCCATTATTTTTATTAATTCGTCTTCCTTGATTCTTAATTCTTCCTCAATTTCTGATTCTTTTCCTTTTTCCTTATCCTTTTCCTTCCCTTTCATTAATTCTAAGAGTTCATTGCTATTGCTATTCCATTTTTGAAGTTTGAATTTTGCCTTTCCTAATAGTTCATTCATTTGTGTAAATATTTCATATCCTTGTTTGACACTTTCACAGCCACTCAGGAAGTCATCAACATAGAAATCTTTTAGTGTTCTTTCAGCCGCCATTGGATAATCAGCACCATCATCGTGAGCTACCTGCTGCAGTGCCTTAACTGCTAGATATGGAGCAGACGCTGTGCCGAAAGTAACACGGGTAAGTTTGTAATGTTTCATTTCTAATTTAGGATTTTCTCTCCACAGAATTCTCTGGAAATCATTGTCACGATTGTCGGTCTTCACCTGACGGTACATCTTAACAATATCGGCTGACATGCAAATTGAGGGTGACCTCCAACGCATTATGATGTGCCGTAGTTCAGGCTGCAAGGTAGGTCCTATTGCCAGTTGATCATTTAATGACATATTGTTTTTTCCTTTGCAGGACGCATCGAAGACTATTCTTACTTTAGTGGTTTCTTTGTCATTACGAACCACAGCGTGGTGAGGTAAGTATATGGCTTTAGGATTATTTATTTCTTCTGTAGATATAAGTTCCATATGATTTAACTTTAGATACTCATCAATTACTTCTTGATATTTTACTCTTAGTGTTTTATTCTTGTGTAACTGACGTTCAAGTGATTTCAGACGATTTACTGCAATATCTCGAGAAGAAGTGACTTGAGGAACTTCAACTTTAAGTGGAAGGCGAACAATATATCTACCGTCGCTCTCTCTACGGGTGTTGGTTTCAAAGTGTTGTTCACAGAATTTCTCTTCATCTGTGAATAGTTTTTCTTTGGGTAGTTGAATATCTGATTCAAGTTCCCAGAATCTTTTTAAATCTGATGTGCAACGACAATGCATTACGTTTATGTTACAAGTGGGCTTGGTATTTGATTCGATTTCTCCAGAGAGAATCCAACCTAAACATGTTGCTTGGGCCAGTGGTGTACCAAGCGGTCCTCGTTTTATTCCTGCACGAAGTATTTTTGTATATACTTCAGCTCCCAAAAGAATGTCGATTCTGTTGGGTGTGTGATATTCGGGATCTGCTAGCGATAATTTTTTTAGTTCTAACCACTCCATTGGTTCGACTTTCTCAGCCGGTAATGGAGACGTTATGCATTTGATAACATGTGCGCTCACTGGAATTTTTACAGTGGGATCATATAAGGATTTTAACGTTAAATCGACTGCGGCCTTTGATACCACATCCTTTCCTCCACCTAAACCTGCAATGTGATTAGTGGTAGGTCTTTTCTTTAAGCCTAGGAATTGTACTGCGGACTCCGTTATGAAAGATGACTGCGAGCCCTGATCTAATAATGCTCTTAATTTGTAATCTTCCCCATTTCTCGCTGTGACCTTGACTACCGCAGTGGCTAGCAAGACCTGCTGAAATATTTTACCTGTCGAGAAACAGGAGACCAATGATGCTGAATTGTTTGAAGTGGTAGGATCGTTTGAAGATGCGACAACACTCTTGTTTGGCATGTTGTCTCCAACATTATTGGCAGTGTTTTTACCCCCAGGATGAAGAAGTGAATGATGTTTTTGTTTACAAATGCGACACCGTGAATTGCTATGGCATTCTTTGGCAGAATGACTACCGCCCATGCAGTTGAAACAGATATTGTTGTCGTAAACAAACTTACGACGATCGTCTACTTTGGATTTATGAAACTGTTTACAATTATATAACTTATGATCATCAGAACATAATGGACAAGATACATTAGTATTAGTTACATGTAGTGCTTTCATCTTGCTACTATTAGATTGGGTTTTTGTTGATTTTGGATCAAGACACTCCACGGCGCGGAATGTTTCAGATAAAAATTCAGTAAATTGTTTATAAGCGGGAAGTTCTTCAGAAGAGATAGTTTTGGTTACATGAAACTCCCACTGACGTCTGGTCTCTGGATCCAATTTCAACGTGAGGATGTGAATCAACAATACATCCCACGACTCTGTATCGATTCCCAAACTTTGAAGTGTGGCTAAACATGTATTGGTAGTATCAACGAGGTCTCTCAAACCATCGGCCGATTCAACTTGAAGGTTTTTCTGGCTCAAAAGTCTCTTCAAAGTTTGATGACAAATGTATTTTTTATTATTATAACGTTCCTGTAATAGTTGCCAAGAACGAGTAAAATTACCATTATCTATGGGAACGTGTCTAAGCAACTGTTCAGCATCGCCTACAAGATAACTTTTTAAATAATGAAGTTTTTGTACATCATCAAAGGAAGAATTATTTATTATTAATGATGTGAACATTTGCTTGAACGTTGTCCATTCAGAATAATTCCCAGAGAAGTTAGGAATATTGATTTTAGGGTACTTTACATTACTCATAGATTTCTCACAATAAGAGTTAACATTAGTAGCACTTTCGTTAAAATTCTTTAGTGCCAACTTTAACTCCGTTTTATATGAAATATAAATGTCTTCGGTTTTGTCGTAAACATCATTTGAAATGTAACTAGAACTATTTAATTCTTTAGGATTGGCGCTACGCATAAGCTCTTTATGTCCGGATAAAAATTCAAACCATAATTGGTCTAACGCCTCAAGTCGATTTTCGACATATTCTTTAATAATGCGCTCTTTAGGAGACTTTTTAAAATTAATTCTGGCTTTACTAATGCGTGAAGTTATATCTCCTTGAAAATTAATTAAAGATTCCATTATAGTAATTTAAATTAAAATTTAACAATTATAAACTTCCAAGTGACAAAACAAAAAAACTTACAAGTTACTTCTCAAAACAGAAAAAAATTACAAGTTACTTTTAGCGAAAATTTTCTAAGTGTTTTCAAAACTCTTTAAAAAAGTAAAATTGGGCATAGGTTCCCCGTACCTTCGTTTTTATTGAAATTATTCTAAGTCTTAACTAACATGCACTTAAATTTTCTAAGTCCCAAATCTTTCAAATTTCTTCTATGTGTTAAAATTAAAAACGTTTAAATTTTACAAGTCCAAATTTTTCAACTAATGATTTTACACTTTAACTTTTATCTTGATAAACTTAAGGTTGAAAACTGTATGAAAGTACTCACAGATGGATAATTCACTCACTGTACTGTAGATGATGCCAATGTGCCGACTCCTCAAGCACTGCTGATGATGAACTGCTTCCTTGGGTGGTTCCGCCCACCGTAATTCCTGAATGCGCCTTCCACTGAAGGCACCTTCTGAAGCTGGTTGATGCTTTACTCGCGTCGAACCGCTCCTGTACTTGCGTTTGCAACGGCAAACCACCGTCCGCAAGTGATGACGTCAAAAAATCGGACGAACACATCCAGCTAGAAGGACCACTATGAACAAACTTGTACTCTGAGGAGTTCTTGAGGGTTAAAATGATACACTGTCAATAGGGTTCAATATTGGTTAATTTATTTAAAGTTGAGTTCATACTTATCATTCTGGTACGAAATTTTGCTTGCGCGATCTAACTTACTAGCGACGCCATCTGTTGGCGACTAGCTTTAATTTTACATTCGACACTTGTCTATCATTGCATTTGCTCTTGCCTACTCTTTACCATATTCTATTGATATTTCTCAAACTTGCTCGATTGTTTAATTATTGTTATTGATTGGTCGATATTTAATGTATCTCATTTTAAATTCGCCTAATTGTTCAACACTGTAATTTATCTACTCATTACCACTAATTGTTAATGTTTCTCGAATTTGCTTGTTAATTAGACATCAACATCGTAAATTACTAACACCGTACATTCTCCATTACAATTCACACATACTCATCCCACCTCACATACTCCCACATCATTTTCATAATACACATCATCAATTCATTTGGGAACGTGTTCCGGTCATCGCAGTAAATATACTCATTAAGCTGTCCGCCGGAACTCGAGCCCTTCTGGAAGCGGAGAGGGGGACATCTGTATCAAATCGCAGCACCCACCCTCTCCACTCCACTTCATACTTCGTACAACTAAAATATAAAAAAGCACAACTCATTATAAAGAAATATTGTACAAAACTTAAGCGAAACAAATTGTCAAAAAAAAAAAAAACCTAACCTAACCTAACCTAACCTAACCTAACCTAACCTAACCTAACCTAACCTAACCTAACCTAACCTAACCTAACCTAACCTAACCTAACCTAACCTAACCTAACCTAACCTAACCTAACCTAACCTAACCTAACCTAACCTAACCTAACCTAACCTAACCTAACCTAACCTAACCTTGTGGAACCTGCTCTTGGATCCACTGCTTCAGGAGTTGGAGGCCAAAGGCGACTACGTGCAGGCGTTCGCTGACGATGTGGTGTTGGTGTTTGAGGGTGAGACGGCCCTCGAGATTGAACTTCGGGCCAATGCCGCCCTCGAACGTGTGAGGGCGTGGGGCGCATCTAATAAACTTCGGTTTGCGCCTCACAAGACCAGTGCTATGGTTGTGACGCGCAAACTGAAGTATGACACCCCGCGTCTTCATATGGGCGGGGTCGACATTGTCCTGACGAACGAGATCAAGCTGCTGGGGGTCGTCATAGACCGAAAACTCACGTTCAACACCCACGTTGCAAATGTCTGCAAGCGCGCACTCGCCTTTTACCACCAGCTGGCCCGAGCAGCTAAGGCCAGCTGGGGTCTCCATCCTGAGGTAATCCGCACTATTTACAGAGCGGTGGTTGAGCCTGTGATACTATATGCGGCTGCCGTTTGGGCGCCGGCCGTTGACAAGCTAGGTATTCGCAAGCAGCTGAACGTGGTCCAGCGGGGCTTCGCGCAGAAGCTGTGTAGGGCGTACCGAACCACCTCCCTGAACTCTGCATTGTTACTTGCTGGGATACTCCCCCTCGACCTTCGTGTCCGCGAAGCAGCGACTCTATACGAGGCGCGGAGGGGGGTACCCCAGCGGGTGATAGGGGATCGGGAGGTGGAGCGGATGACCTCAGCTTCGCGGTCTCCGCATCCCGCCTGTCATGTCGACCTGGAGTTCAAGTGCCTGGTCGACCAAGATAATTTCGACGCGAATTGCGCCAATAATTTTAACATCTTTACGGACGGCAGCAAGATTGAGGGCAAAGTGGGAGCGGCTCTGTCCGTATGGGCTGGCGCCGCCGAAACCAAAACCCTCAAGCTTGCTTTGCCGTCCTACTGCACGGTCTACCAGGCGGAACTCCTGGCGATATGCCGGGCGACGCGGATGGCCGCAGACCACTTGGCCGGATCAGTTGGGATTTATTCCGACTCTTTGTCGGCACTACTCACGCTGCAAAATCCGAAAGCCCTCCATCCCCTGGCCGTTGAGGCGCGGGAACACCTGCGAAGGGCTCTGCTCCGGGACAAACGTGTCAGTTTGTTCTGGATCAAAGCTCACGCAGGACTAGAGGGGAACGAGCGTGCCGACCATCTGGCCAAGGAGGCTGCGCTGAAACTAAAACGCGCATTTGACTACGACAGCTGCCCGGTTTCATTCATCAAGCGGAGCATTCGTATGCAATCGCTTGATGAATGGAACCAGCGGTATCGTGGCGGCGAAACGGCTGGTGTCACCAGGGTGTTCTTCCCTGACGCGATAGCCGCATATAGGATCATCGGTAAAATAAAGGTGGACAGATTTCTCACCCAGGTTCTGACGGGGCACGGCGGATTCTCCGAGTACTTGCACCGTTTCAAGTGCAAGGGGAGTCCATCGTGCATCTGCGATCCTGCGTGCTCGGAGTCTGTCCTCCACGTACTTCTGGAGTGCCCGGCCCATGATCGAGAGAGGCAAAAAGTGGAATTTACAATGGACGTTAAAATAGACACAAACTTTCTCTCAGAAGTTATGAATAGAAAAGACAGAGACGTGTTCCTAAACTTTTGTAAAAAAATATGTAAAATAGTTAACGATAGGAATAAAGTTTAAGAAAGTTATGTTAGCTAACTATAGTGTTATAATTAGGATAACATATAAAAATTGTAATTAACGTTAGGGACATAAGAACGAATTAGATGTAAAAACATAACTGTAATATATAAAATTCTCTATATAAAACAGTATGTCATTTAGAAATTGTACAAATGAACATCATATCGACACCAGCAATTTATACTACGCTAACTCGAATTTTCGAAAATTCGTTTTTTTATGCGAAGTTGCTTAAAATGTGGTTCTTTATAAGTAATAAAAAAATTGTAAAGAAATACTCAAAAATAACGAAGTTATAAATCTTATACTACGCTAACTAAAGGTACTTTTCGAAATCACTCAAATTAAATTACGCTAACTATTATTAGCGGAGTATGCACCGGGAGCACCGAGCTTAAAGTCCGTGTAACACTACGCTAACACTAGTTAGCGTAGTTTAGTGCGTTCGTGTATACTTGATCGTTTATAAAATGCACTACTTAGCGACTTTACTTTTATAAATACTTATGTAAAAACGTTTATTAATTCATTTATTGATGGTACCTCGACTATATTTTTAATGTACCTACATGTTTTTTTATATAACATCTATATACTAATATATAAAGCTGAAGAGTTTGTTTGTTTGGTTGTTTGTTTGTTTGTTTGTTTGAACGCGGTAATCTCTGGAACTACTGGGCCGATTTGAAAAATTCTTTCAGTGTTAGATAGCCCATTTATCGAGGAAGGCTATAGGCTATGTGTTATCACGCTAAGGCCAATAGGAGCGGAGTCCACGCCGACGAAGTCGCGCGCAGAAGCTAGTTAATCATAATTATGATTTCAATTCCTCAAATTTTCATTTTCAAATCCTTCTCCTACATGGAGAAGTGGCCTATGCCCAACAGTGGGATATTACAGGCTGAATCGTGATCGTGATGATTTCAATACATTATACCTAGATATTGTTATAGAATCGTCGCCATTACCTGCCTAAGTTGATAATCCCAAATTCGTGGTTTTTTATAAACACGTCATGTTTGATGAGCCTATTCAAGGCCATGATTATTTTATATTCAGTTCTCAGGGCTCCTAATACTCCACTTAATATTTATTCACCAAAAGTCTTGATTTCAATCCAAAAACCTTCTCAATCGACATTAACTTAACAACCAAGTATCGAACCTTTGTTTTCGGTCGTTACTAATGATCCTTCTGACACCATAGATAATACCCCTGTACCTTCACCCTATTGTGATTTTTCGGAATCTTCACAAAGTTTAAAAGATAATTTAGTGCCGACTTCTTGCCAAGATACCGAAAATAGAACACTCACACCTTAAATCGATACGTCCTTCTAGGAACTTCTTCTCAATTCGCATATGGATAACGGCCTCAGCAGCAACACAGATTCAGTATCGGCAATATCTACTCTCAGTAATTCAAATTTCTCGTCTGCAACGTTCAACGATGGTGACTATTCTGCAGTATCGACCCCAAAAAATAATAAACATAAATCTAAAAAAAAACTGATGTGGGTATCAAACGCCTTAAACTTGCAGATGAGTGGATAGCCAGAAAGAGAAGACGTTTTGTGTAACAAAGGATTGGAGTATACCACGTCAAAAGGAAAAACGAAAGCAGCGAGAAGTATTAAAGTCAGTTGTGTCAATTGTGGTATGCACTGCTATAATAAAAAAAGCCAAGAAGTTCGTAATAACTTGTTTAATAAGTTCTGGGATACTGTTAAGCACGCGAAACAATGGTAAAATTATTGCCAAGTGTGTGATACAACAGAGTAGAAGCATTTTGTTATATGTGAGATGAGCAAACAGCTAATAAGGGAGGCTAATGAAGTGGTTAGTTGCTCATACGATTTTTTAAATAAATTAGCTTCTAAGGGGGTTCGCGAAGTCAATCTATGATCAGACAATTGTGGGGGACTAAATCGTAACCGTATTCTTCACTATATATACTTACGAGCTGACCCCGCAAACGTTGTTTTGCCATATATGTTATTAACCCTCGCAACCCCCTCTTGTGGGTAGAATTTCGTAAAATCCGTTCTTAGCTGACTTTTACTCAGCGAAAGGAATATTCCTACCAAATTTCAAGTCTCTACGCCTTATGGTTCCAGAGATATTGTGATGAGTCAATATATAGGTGGAAATCTCTTATATATATAGAAGATTAGCTGCTAAAACTTTTAAAATGAAGTTTAGCCACCATTTTATGGAAAAGGGCCACACACAGAATGAGGGAGATTCAGTTCATGGTTTAATAGAAAAGACTGAAAGAGGTAGAGAGGTATATTTGCCAGATAAATGGTTTCCACTAGTCACTAGTGACTAGTGCTTAAGTGCAATAGGCAAAGGTTAATGGGAATACTAATAATGTTATCGAGGTTGACAAAAACATGATATTTGATTTTAAAAGTAATATTAGCAAAAAATAGGACTAAAAATTTAAATAACGATTACAAGTATAGATTAAGTGATAACTGATAACGAAAGCAATCAAATACAATGTTTTAAAAAGATATCTACGAGATTATCCCACTTGGAACCTTTTCCCGAAAATGCATACAAAAGTTTATTAAAAATTTTGTACATAAATATAAAGACTAACTATTATTGTGATAAAAATATCATACCCGAAAAGTATCATACATTTTATAGGAATTTGTTAATAACTGAACACGATGAGAAGAATGTAAGTGATGATGAGGTTTTAATGTTTATAAGTAGGTACTTAATGATAACAACATACTATTAAATTAAGATTAACAATAATAGTACATAAATAAATCTCTTATCGTTAACTAATAGGTAAGTACTTACCTGAAATTTTAAATAACAGTTTATCATTATACTACTTTTGTTTTAATTATGTTATTTCCTACAAAAAACTATATTACCTACAGAATTTTATGAAGAATATATAAAAATCAACGTGTATTATAAGCTCAACGGAAAGTTTAATGATACGCTAACTTATGGCACAGATCGATGTATAGTACGCTATGTGTAATTTGGCGGCTTTTAATACGATATCCGCCAGTGACGCATGTGCAGGTTAAATAAAGCTAACTTTAATAACTTCTTATTTAGCATAAGAATTTTTAATAATATATCTTTTGAATATACCTATATAAAAACCTAAGGTTATAATTAATCCATAATATATTTTAAAATTCTTATTGCAACGCAATAAATAAAACACTTCTTTAGTACTATGATCTCCCGTAATACACTACGCTAACATTAGTTAGACGTGTTTAATATGTAAAATCTTTTTGAGGAATTACGTGTACATACGGCTAACTTGCGCTAAATCAAAAAATATAAATAATTCAGAAAAACTAAATATGAGAAATTGTAATGAATAAATTAACTATTAAGTATACCAAATTTCAAATAAGTATCTTAATTAATATAAAAGTTATCACGTTTTTCCCTTTATAAGCCTCTCCTGTAAAGTTCACTTTTATGAGTTAGCGTAGTATAAATTGCTGGTGTCGATATAGTGTTAAATGTAAATCTAATGTAAGTCATGTAAATTTAAATGTAAGAGCCACGTAAATTGTATAATAAAAATGTAATAAAGTAAGAAACTAAAAATAGTAAAAAAATAAGACAGTATGAACAAACTGTAAAATAATAAAGCGATATAACTGCTTCCCCACTCAATATCCCTGAGTTAGTAGTCTTAAGTCAAGAAACGAGCCTTAAGCCAAGTGTGAATGAGGATGGATGAAAGAAAGACTAGGTATGCAGAATGAAAGTGCGAGAGGAATACACGCGAGAACTAGAATGAATGAGTAGTAAAACACACTGTAAAAACAGTCTCACACTCCAGTGTGGGGGTCTAGAAAAAAAAAAAAAAAAAAAAAAAAAAAAAAAAAAAAAAAAAAAAAAAAAAAAAAAAAAAAAAAAAAAAAAAAAAAAAAAAAACCTAACCTAACCTAACCTAACCTTTTTTTTTTTTTTTTTTTTTTTTTTAAAGATGGGGAAAATGCAATTTACGCACTGACCCCGCCGCCCGTGGGCAGCGGGAGTGTGGGGCTCCCGGCGGTACTGCAATGCCGGACTACCCACTAAAAACCCGCATCTTTTATCCGCCGGCACCTTTTGGGGAACGCCACAGGAACGCTTACGCAGACTACCATGACGCTCCCGGTGATGGCCTTTCGGCCCCGTCGGAAGGGACGCTCGACCTTCCCAAGTCAATCCTCCAGCTGGACAGAAGGAGACGAGGTCCGGGAACTGCCCCACCACCTGAGTCCGGGCGACCGTGAGGTCCAGCCCGTCCTCCGCCACTGAGCCACACCTAGCAGCCCCGCAATCTGCAGGGTGCACAGCGCAACCCAGTCGCCATGCGCTTTCGCGCCAGGGCGGGCGAGCAAGCCCACCCGCCCTCTCCCCCCAGGGCGCTCACAGGTCCACTCTGATAATAACAGAGAAGTACCCGGAGCGCAGCCTTACCTCTCTCGAACCGCTAAACCGACCCCTCCGCGCCAAGAGACAGGCTTGGAGACCCGCCCCCAGCAGTTCAGGGCTGGCTCAGAGGCCCGCACACCCATGGAGCGCGACCCAACGGCCCCGGCACTCCAACGCGCTTTCGCGCCTCCCCCCGGGGCGCGACCCAAAGGCCCCGGCACCCCATGCGCTTTCGCGCCTCCCGGAGCGCGACCCAAAGGCCCCGGCACTCCAGTGCGCTCACAGGTCCAATACCCGGAGCGCACTCACCTATGCAGGTTTTGGTCCACAGGGGTGGTGCCCAAACCCCTATCACTCGCCTGCACCATGCAAGTGGTAGACCAGCCCCCACAACTCCGCGCCGTCTCAGCGCCACTCCCCCACCGTCTGCACCTTACGTGCCACCCTGCACGACCTCCAAGCCGAAGGACGGTTGAAACCCCGCCCCCGGCCAGAGGCCCGCACACCCATGGAGCGCGACCCAACGGCCCCGGCACTCCAACGCGCTTTCGCGCCTCCCCCTCCGGGGCGCGACCCAAAGGCCCCGACACCCCATGCGCTTTCGCGCCTCCCGGAGCGCGACCCAAAGGCCCCGGCACTCCAGTGCGCTCAAGGTCCAATACCCAGAGCGCACCCCGCGAGTCAGTCGTTAGCCGCGACGAGCAGCAGTACCGCGACTGCGATACTGCTGCCCGTCCCGTTGCCCAGGGTGCACCACGAGGAGGTGACCGACATGCACCCCAACCTAACCTAACCTAACCTAACCTAACCTAACCTAACCTAACCTAACCTAACCTAACCCAGTCTGGCGCTCGCGCTCGTAGAGAACGCATCGTTTCCGCGTCGCTCCGCATCAAAAATTCCAATATTTCGGCTTCTTACGAGTTAAAAAAAAATCCAAATCGTATACCAAAAGTTGCGCGCTGCCGCCAGCATTCTGCTGGTGGTTTTAGAATAATTTTTGGACAATTCTACGATTTTTAAAGTGAATTTAAAGTTTTTTTACTATAGAAAAGTAGTGATTTTCGCACAGTGCATTTTTAAAAAATTCGCAGTTAATACAATTTTCAACCAAAATTCAAATTTCTTACTTCATTGTGTTCGCTATTTCATCCTCTTTAATTCGATATACTTTTTATTAAAATCCGTTCATAAATCAGTGACCTACACCCGTTTTCCCTCGCGGAAGCGGGGATTTTTGTTAAATTTTCAACTAAAAGTGCGTACGACGCTGTAAATAGATCGACGACCCCCAGTGATTTTTGTGTTAAAAGGTGCCTCTCAGTGACCTCCAGCCCCACACAAAGTTTTGGATTTTTTGCTCCAGAGGAAGTGGACTTTTTACCCTTTTTTAACAAATTTGTGAGTAAAAACCGTTGGAGGTAACTCCAAAACTACTAGTGCTGCAAACTTTTTGTGTACATCATTGAATTAGTAGTGACTAGTTATATGAGAAATAACATTAAAAATTGAAATTTTCCGTAAAGTATACACACAAGAGTGAATACAAGCTTAACGTTCAGTTTTCCACATATTTCGTCTCCAAATTGTGAACAATCTACAGTGACAACATACTTTTTTCTTAATTTACTATTGTGCGTTGATTTTTTCCGAATCAGAAGACACCCCATTTATAATTTTATCGTAAAAACTAAGCCCGCTACGAACCAATCCTCGTATAACACGGCCGCAAGACAAAGTTTGTAATTACAAACGTAGTTTGTAGTTTTAAGAAATTTTAATAAAGTTGTATTCGTCACCAAAAATCACAAGTGAACCCATACTCCGTGGTTTTCTCTACCATTTATTAGCACAACAAGCTCTGCAGAAAGACACCGCAGTTGGATTTTTACTGCCAAAACGAAGACGTCCAGGGCGACTCACAAGTTCTGCCTCGGTTAACACGACCGCACAGCTAAAGTTGTGAGAGGTCTACTTACGTTTTAAAATTTTCATTTCCTCGTAACTCCGTTATTTTTCCTCCTTTCTTAATCATCTTTTGACACAATCCATTTTTAGTGTTCCTCTATCATATTATCGACTTTTTTCCCCTGGTTTTTCACAGGGAAAAAAGTCGATTTTCAAGTTACGTAATATTTTGAGAAACTTATTTTTTCCTCTTAAAAATCCATTTTCAGTCCGATTTAACTGCGGTTTTCGCAATTGTGATCAATTTTATTATTACTATTCAAGTCTTGATAATTCAGCCCCCTCACCCACCCCCTTCACACCCTTACCTACCCCCTCCCCCCCGAAATTTTATTTTTTCATTATAAATTTAAATTGATATATTAGCTTTTAACGTCTCATTTGACCTGTTTAATTTTCATAGCCCTGCATCACGGGGGGTTGTAGTTATAAAATTTTAAAATATTGAAATTTCAAGTAAATTCATGTTAGTTTTTAAAAATCTATAACTTTTACATAACTCAACCGAATTTAATGCGGTTTTCGATAAACACCTTCCCATAACCTTTTCTACCTATCCTAACCCCAAAAAAATTTTTTAACCCCCTCCCCTGCGCCGTCTCGGAGTAAATTTTGTTTACACCCCCAAAACTTCATTTTTTCTACGTGTTCTTTAGGGGTATCTGACACATACCTCAAGGCCTTCCCCCTACCATTTTGCAACCCCCCCCCCCCCCCCCCCCCAAATTTTGAAAATTTTGTAAAATTTTATTTTTCCCATTCGATCATCGTTTTGGACTATGTATCGCTCTCCACCCGTCAAGGCGGGCCCCCCCGTCACCAAGGCGGGCCCCTCCACCACCAAGGCGAGCCCATCCGCCACCAAAGCGGGCTCCCCTGCCCCCCCGCCCTTAACCAAGGCGAGCACACCGGTCCTCGGCAACGCGAAGAAGAAGGTACCAGCTCCCCCCACCGAAGAAGAACCTACACTCCCGTCTACAAGCCCCCAAGAGACCACACTCTCACTTCTCTTGGACACCATTAATGAACTGGCGGCGAATATTCGAACGACGATCAGAGATGGAAAAAGTGTCACCGCCTCAAACAAAAATAAAATTCACGATGCTTCAGTACATATTATAGCCATAGTCGATCAAATAAGAGCCCTGCCCCCTACTTCTACTCAGGCGCCCGCCAACAATCCTCCTCCTCCAGGAGATTCACTCTCATCTGAGAGCCTTAGAGAAATTCTTAACCACGCTCTTATGAAAATCGACGAGAGGATCGACGAGAAGTTCAGCAAGATCCAGAAGGATCTTGACGGAATTTCGAAAGAAAATGCCAAACAGCGACAGAAGGTGAAGACCACCCCCGGCCCTGCGTCCAGCATTACTTATGCGGCTGTGGCCGGCCTGCCAACGCGGCCTGGGACCATTTCCGTCTCGACCGCGGCCAACCCCTCAGCGCCTACTCAAATCGTCGTAGCCTCTCCGCCCTCCACTCGTCCTGCCATCGTGGTCACCGCCAAAAACAAATCTGCCAACCCTCAAGAAACCATCACCGCCTTCAAACAAACTGTCCCCTTCAGGGAACTCGGTTATAATCCGGCCAGGGTAGTCCCACTCAAAGGTGCCATCAGGGTCGAGTTCGACACCGAGAAGGAAAGGGATGACACTCTCGAGCGTACTAAGTCCACACCCAACTCCAAGGTCTCGGCGGAGATTGCACATAGGCTCAAGCCTATGATGATCGTCAAGGGCGTCTCCAAAGAGGTGAGCAGTGACGAGCTCGTGGACGTCATCCTCGCACAAAATCCCGAACTCGGTGAGTTTGCACGAGATAATAACACAAACCAACACCTCTCACTTAAATTCATAAGAAACAACCGCAACGACGCACTTTACAATGCTGTCCTCATGACCTCTCCCGGTGCCTTCCGTGCCTTGAGCGCAATGGGCAGAGTGCGCATAGACATCTACAGGGTACACATCGAGGAGCACTCTCCGTTTCTGCAGTGCCGCAAGTGTCTGCAGTTCGGGCACACGGCCAAAAATTGCAAAAACCCCTCCGACCGCTGCGCACACTGCGCCGAAGAGGGGCACCTCTCAAACACTTGCCCATCCAAGGACAATCCACACAAATGTTTCAATTGCATCAGACATAATACTAGGTTCCCAAACAACAAACATGACACTTCACACAGTTCCGCCTCTCACACGTGTCCTATCGTTAGGGCAATGCGAACCAAAACTAACAACAATATAGATTATGGATCCGCACGATAAGTTATATTTAATGCAAATTAATCTCAACAAATCGTATCAGTCGCTACACGAGTTTTTGAACTATTTCGTTCACAGCACACACTCCATTGCCCTTGTGTCCGAGCCGTACGTGGGAGTGAGGAAGGAAGTCAAACTCCCCTATGGATGCCCCCTAAATATTTTTCAATTCCCGAACGATTCCTCCCCTGTCAGAGCCTGCATCATTGCCAAACCACACATCCAACTCTTTGGCATTACTGAATTCTCTTCCTCGGACCTATGTGTGGTTCGGACGCAGATAGGACACACACAGCTACACATCGCCTCCACCTACGTACCACCTCGACGCGATCCCTTAGACACACTCACACAGATCGAACACTTTTTACTACACAACACGCACACGCAATGTATTCTGGGGGGCGATCTCAACGGTTGGAACCCTCTCTGGGGGAGCGCGCGCCGCAACGCCCGCGGAGTTAGGGTAGAGGAGATGGCCGACGCATACGGCCTGTACGTGTGCAACACCGGCTCCACTCCCACCTTCGAGGCCGTCACGGACGGACGCGCTCGCTCCTCCATTATCGACATCACACTCGCCACATACCCCATACACAACCACATCACTGATTGGAAGGTGAACCTGGACGCCTGCCCGACATCACAACATAACGCAGTAGAATACACACTAACTCTCAATCACTCTCATTCAGACCACACCACCAGACAACACGCTAACACATCCACTTTCCGATATAAGACACACAAGGCAAACTGGTCTAGGTTCAAGAGCTCGCTCGCGACACATATGACCAGTACAAACATCCTCGACACCCAAGTCGGAGCGCTTAACCGCGAAGACTTGGAAACACTCATAACACACGTCACCGAGACCATACACACGGCCTGCAAGGAGTCGATGCCCATCAGGGCTCCCGGCTCCAAGGCCAGGCCCCCTTGGTGGTCCGATACCCTGGAGTCCCGAAAACGGGAAGTCATCGGTCTGCATCGTGCGCTACACGCCGCCAAAAGAGACGGGCGGCCTACCGACTCTCTTGCCAGCCAGCTCCACGATCTTAAGAACACGTACGCCAGCGAACTCAGGAGCGAATCCACGGCCAAATTCAGGGAATTCTGCGAACTCCAGACCAAGGAGAACGTATGGTCCCTGACCAACAGGTTACTAAAGGAATCGGGCCCACGACGCCCCCCTACTTCTCTAAAGATCGACGGCAGGTACACCATCGACGAGAGAGATACAGCCCGAGCTTTACTTGACAACTTTTACCCGGACGACACACCAGACTCCCATCCCAGACACCACGAACTGCGAGCTGACTCACACACGCATCCCGACACCGAACCCGACCTCCCATTCACTTCCCAGGAAATACACGAAATCCTTGACAACATGAGCCCCAAAAAGGCTCCTGGACTAGACCACCTAACTTCTGACATATGTAGACAATTCGCTCTACACTATCCCGACCTCATCACCGACATAATGAACAGATGCCTGACTTTACAATACTTCCCCAGACAGTGGAAGGAGGCCTACGTGAAAATTATCCCCAAACCCGCCAAAACCGACTACACCGACCTCAACTCTTACAGACCGATCGGACTCTTGCCTGTATTCGGAAAAGTCCTTGAGAAGCTCTTTGTCCAGCGGGTTACCTTCGCCGCCATGAGATTGGACAAATTAAGCGAGAGGCAATTCGGGTTCAGGCCACTGACTAGTACTACGGCCGCTCTTAAAGCGGCCATCGACTACATTCACGAGACCAAGACTGACGGACTCTTAACCCTCGCCGTCTCCCTGGACATCAAGGCCGCGTTTGACAACGCCTGGTGGCCATCCCTCCTCAACCGACTTAGACTCATCGGCTGTCCTTCCAACATATATGGACTCATACTGGACTACACGACTGACCGTACAGTTACCATCGATCACGCTGGCGCCCGTGTCTCTAAACCCATGACCAAGGGCTGTATCCAGGGCTCGACCTGCGGTCCCATTCTGTGGAACGTCATCCTGGACGAACTCCTGGAACTCGAACTACCCAACGGGTGTCGAGTACAGGCTTTTGCGGATGACGTCCTACTCATTGTGGCCGCCAAGGATCCGGCTAGCCTACAGGCCACCACTAATCATGCACTGCAGGCTATCGTGAGCTGGGGACGGGGGGTCAAGCTCACGTTTAGCCCGCAAAAGACCCAAGCCATCGCCTTCAGCGAAAAGGCCAAACATATACACATTCACATAGATTCGCACTCACTTCACTTCCAGGATGACATCAAACTCCTTGGTGTCATTCTGGATAACAAACTACGATTCCACAAGCATATCACCCACATAATCAACAAAGCCACTGCACTCTTTCACAAACTCAGTCTCTACTGCAAACCCACATGGGGGGCCCACCCGGAGAACATCCGCACCATTTACCTCCAGGTTATCCAACCCATAATTACCTACGCTGCCGGCATCTGGGGTCATGTCGTCCGGAAGAAATACGTCTCCAGATTGCTCCTGAGCATGCAGCGGCGCTTCGCCCTCAGAGCCATCAAAGGCTTTAGAACGGTGTCGACGACCGCTGCACTCGCTCTGGCGCAATTCGTCCCCATCGACATAAAGATCCTCGAGGTCAATAGCATCGAAACCGCTCGACTCACGGGGAACTGCGATTCTCTCCCCGACGACATCACCCTGGAAAAGCACACACCTCCTTATCGTCTCCTTCATCCCGCCCGCCGGATCACATTCACTCCTCACTACTTCTACTCCGAAGCCGAACTATCCTCTCACCTCTCTTCCCTCCCAAACCCTATCCCCACCATCTTCACAGATGGTAGTAAACTTGAAGACGGCTCGGTCGGTGCCGCCTTCGTGTGTTACGACGGAGCGGGGCCGCCAGCCGTCAAGAAGTTCATTCTCCACCGAAGCTGTTCGGTCTTTCAGGCCGAACTCTTCGCCATCCTCCAAGCCTCTAGGTGGGTCGCCAAACACAAATACACACACACACTCATCCTTTCCGATTCGAGAGCCGCCATCCAAGCCTCCCAGAATCGTAGCAATACACACCCTCTGGTTGCACACCTTCACGCCACACTACACGACCACTCACCCACCGGTTATGTCGACTTTGCTTGGGTCAAAGCCCATGCAGACATAACCGGGAACGAACTTGCGGACACGGAGGCCAAACTCGCGGCGACCATGCACAAAAGCTTCGACTACGCCCTCTTCCCCATTAGCTTCGCTAAGCTCACGGCCAGAGAGCGTAGTCTTACCGAATGGCGCGAAAGGTACGAGAGGGCACAGCAGGGCCAACACACCCGGAACCTCCTTCCAACACTTGACCACATACACACACTACTCAAAACCACACACATCACATTCACACTCACGCAAACACTCACCGGACACGCCTTCAACAAAACATACTTACACAAATTTAAGCTCACCGAGGACGACTTCTGTCCCTGCGACAATGCTACTTCCCAGAGCCTCGACCACCTTCTGAGGAGCTGCCCTGAGTTCACCGCATTCAGACACGTGCACGAACAAAACTGCCGAT
The DNA here is from genome assembly GCA_905220545.2 of Melitaea athalia. Lineage (NCBI taxonomy): Eukaryota > Metazoa > Arthropoda > Insecta > Lepidoptera > Nymphalidae > Melitaea > Melitaea athalia. The sequence goes on from HG992177.1 coordinate 54,579, forward strand.
ACCTTGGAGTGGACCCATTTAACCTGGTGGAACTTCTACCACACCAAGCGGGAATCCGATCCTTCTTTCGCTTGTCGGACTCGATCCTGAGGGTGCTTAAACAATATAACGCCAGTCAATGAGGCTTATTTTATATTATTTATACTTTTCATTTTTATCATTTTATATTTTCCACGTTTTTTTTTTTACTTTGTACCCTAGGATTAAGCATCTAATTAAAAAATATTATACTTAAAAAAAAAAAAAAAAAATATATATATATATATATATATATAAAATATAACATATTTACTATGAAAAAAAAAAAAAATAAAAAAAAAAAAAAAATAAAAAAAAATAAAAAAAAAAAAAAAATAAAAAAAAAAAAAAAAATAATAAAAAAAAAAAAAAAAAAAAAATATCACACATATTTCCTAACTTTATATTCCTTTATACTTATAATTCTTTGTTATTCTAATTAAAATAAATAATTTTAAGCCTAATTTTTAAGTATCATCTCACATGAGAGAAAAATCTTACATAATTATTTTCTCATTCTTTTATCATTCTCATAGTAATATGAGAGAAAAATCTTACATAATTATTTTCTCATTCTTTTATCATTCTCATAGTAATTTTAAGCCTAGTTTTAAGTATCATCTCACCCCCATTCATTCACCAGAGCCAATCAGTACGTGTCATCGCTGAGAGGAGGGCGGTCGCTGGGAATATGAAAAAACTGGCCCCACCCTTGTCATGGCTCTTCACCCCCATTAATCATTAATCCATCATCATCATCCATCTGTGTTGTTTGTTCTGCATGGGCGAGACCAACTGTATCAAATCGCAGGCCACCTCGCCCACCAGACAGGCATCACTTCATTAAAAAAGACTCCGGCCGGGACTACCCTAAAATTTTCTTTGCACTAAATTTTGTATTGTATTATTCTCACAAATCAACAACTCTATTTTACTTTTGCCGGAGCGTTTCCAAATTTACTCATCACACTCTTTGTACTCATTATGCCATCATGAAAGAAAAATTAAACACTCATTGCGTCAAATTTATTTTAATAAAAAAAAAAAAAAAAAAAAACCTAACCTAACCTAACCTAACCTAACCTAACCTTTTTTTTTTTTTTTTTTTTTTTACGCTGGAAAATGCATTTACGCACTAACCCCGCCGCCGAGCTCGGCAGCGGGAGTGTGGGACTCCCGGCGGTAGAATGCCGGACTACCCACTAAAAACCAGCGGTGTCCACCTTCGTCGCCCGTGCCGGGGTCGCAGGAGTCCAAATTCGTCTGCAAACCCCGGCGGCGTGCCTCGTCAGGCCCTTTCCTTTAGGGGACAGCGCGCGGCGGACACCGCACGCGCCTTCCCGGCAGATTTAGTGGGCGGCCGACTTCCTCCTGTCGACCGCCCTCTGCGTGGCATTTACGGAGGAAGGCGGCGATCATGCGCCAGCCTCCGACGCCCGGTCCTTTTGCGGCGGAGGGGGAGGTCGGTAGTGTCCTCCCTCACCCGCTCCGCTGCCTCCTTCTGCGCCATCACCCGCTCGCAAAAGGCGAGGACGGCGTCCCAGCACCTCTCGCTGCCGGCCATGGCTGATATCACGGCCGGGAGCGAGAGGTCCGGTCCTACTACAGCTTGGAGCGCTCCGCGCTCCTCCACCCAAGACGGACACTCTTCAAGCGCGTGTTGCGCCGACTCGTCAGGACAGTTCCGGCAGTGGTGACAAACGGGAGAGGGCTCCCTCCCGGCGACCCGACACAGGTACCCCCCGAAGCAACCGTGCCCCGAGAGGACCTGCGTGGCGCGGAAGGTTAGGACGCCATGTCGTCTGTCCAGCCACTGCCGGAGGACCGGCCGGACCGCCTCAATCGTCCGGTGCCCCGCACTCGGACTCTCGAGCCTCCTCACCCATTTCGCGATCGCGGCATCCCGCTCTCGCCTAAGGTGGTAGTCCAGACGTGATGCTGGACTGAGGGTCCCGGACGCCAAACTCCGACGCCGGCAGTAAGCCGTTGCCAGAGAGGCCGCATCCAGGTCCCAGGGCAGGACTCCAGCCAGCACGCACGCTGCCTCACCCGAGATGGTACGGTACCCCCGCACGACCCTGATCGCCATCACCCTCTGCGCGCGCCGCAGCAGGGCGATGTTTTCACGGTCCAGGGCATCAGACCAGACGGGAGCACCGTACATCGCCATCGCTCTCACCACGCCGGTGTAGAGCCGGCGGCAGCTCACCCCGGGTCCACCGATGTTCGGCAAAAGCCACGAGAGCGAGGCTCCCACCTTCAGCAAGCGCGGGACCAGCCGCGCGAAGTGTGCCCGAAACTTCCACCGGCCGTCGAGCACGAGACCCAGGTACGTCATCGTGCCCGACAGGCCGATGCGAGTGCCTCCCACGATCAGATGGGCGTCGTGGGGAGGCGCCCTCCTCGGGCCGTGAAAGGCTACACCCTTCGCCTTGTCCAGCGCGACGGTGAGGCCGAGGCGCCGGATTCGCGCCACGACTTGCGCGACGCCAGCGGTCGCCAGCACCACCGCCTCCCGATACGTTGGTCGGCGGGAAAGCACCAGCGTGTCGTCGGCGTAACAGACGACGCTGACGCCGCGCAGCAGCGAGCCACGCAACACCCAGTCGTACCCGATGTTCCACAGGAGTGGACCGAGCACCGACCCCTGCGGAACACCGCATACGACTTCCTTCCTTATCATCCCGGTCCTTCCGGGGAAGACCACCCACCTATCGGAGAGGTAGGCACCGACCACACGACGAAGGTAGGTTGGCACCCCGTGGTAGCGGAGCGCCTCCCTAATACAGCTCCAAGGCAACGTGTTGAAAGCGTTGGCTATGTCGAGAGACACCGCCACGACGACGTTGCCCTGGGCCACCGCTTCCTGCACCTGGGCCCGGACGCACAGGATGGCATCCACAGTGGAGCGACCACTGCGGAAGCCGAACTGCACGTCCGAGAGGTCGGGTCCCCCACGCCCGAGGTGCGCCGCCAAACGCGCGGCTACAACACGCTCGAAGAGCTTTGCGAGCTCGTCCAGGAGGACGATGGGGCGGTACGCCGACGGCGACTCCGCCGGCCGGCCTTCCTTCCCGATGAGGACTAGCCTGCCTGTCTTCCACCGCTGTGGAATTATGGCTTGAGCCAGACAGGCAGAGAATAGCCCTCGAATCCGTGGTGCCAGGTGTTGGTGTACCAGCACCCACGCCCTACCCGGAATGCCGTCCGGGCCTGGAGCGACGTTCTTCTTGCGAAGCCGCGCGACTGCCTCCTCGAGTTCGGACTCGCCGACCTCCGGTGCCTCCTCTCCGACGTCTTCTCCGTCATCCTGCGGTGCCATCGACGGTGACTGGTGCTCGGACGGCGCCGTCGGGAACAGGGTCGCGACCACCTCACGGACCACTTCGGCGTCCAGGGTCTCCGTGAGTGGAGGAGCCCAGGGACGGAGCTTGTTGCGTACCCGCTTGTAGGGCATTCCCCAGGGGTCGCTATTCAGTCCGTCCAACATTTCCTCCCTGGCCGCGGCCTGCGACTCGCCAATGGCACGACGGAGGCTGGCTTTGGCTGCCGTGTAAAGGGCGTACAGCCGCTCGCCCTCCTCCTCGTGCCGTGTCCTGTCCTGCGAGCTAAGGGGCGATCGAAATATGCGCCTCCTGCAGCGTGTGTACTGGCGTCTAGCAGCCACGCACTCCCTGCGCAGCTGCGCTATCGCCTCCGACCACCAGTACACCTGAGCCTGCCGAGGGCGACCCCCCGACCGCGGCATGGCCGCGTCGCAGATGTCAGTCATCCTGGTCACCAGCCAGTCTGCCACCCTGTCCGGTGAACCGTCAACGCGTGGCTGACACGACGCCACTATCGCCGCTTCTTCGAGTCGCTCCCGGTCGAGACGCTTCAGCTGCCATCGAGGACCCTCCCCTGCCGAGGCACGGCTGGAGCTTGGCGGCACCGCCGAACGAGCGGAGATCTCGAAGCGGATGTAGCGGTGATCCGAGAGAGTCTCCACGTCGTCCAACACTCGCCAGTCCCGAACGCGGCGCGCAAGGCCGGGGCTCGCAAACGATACGTCCACGATCGAGCCGCCCGACCTGCGCACGCACGTGTTAGCCGTCCCGCGATTGAGGACAGTCAAATTGGTGGCAGCCACCCACTCCTCGAGGATCGCCCCCCGCGCATCCGTCGCTGGACACCCCCACAACCTAGACTTGGCATTGAGGTCCCCGAGTACGAGCACCTCCGCCGGATGGAATCTCCGCAAGATTGACTCGGTCCCGTCGAGGAACGCCTCGAACTCGGCGACCGTTTTGTTCGGGGAGAAATATACCCCGACGACGGCCATCTGGCCCAGCATCGCAGCGACGCAACCCGAGCCCTTCACAATATTCGTAAAGGGCGGGGCGCCCGCGGCGACCTGGGTCACGATGGCCACCACCCCATCGCGATCGCCGATCCAATTATTTCTCGGCGGGACCGAGTAGGGCTCGGCCACCACCGCTACCTGCGCGGACCACTGCACCAGGCTCTGGACGAGGAGATCTTGAGCCCTGGCACAGTGGTTCAGGTTGGCTTGCAGTATCTTAGTGTCCATTACTAAATTTGCATAGACTCCGATTCCATCCCGTCTCTGTTGGCCGGCGGTGCAGGGGGCTCTGGCCCAGGTGTCACCGTCTTTTTCCCTTTTGCGCCTGACTTTTTCCGGGGGCACGCGATGACGTTGTGCCTCGCTGGCAGGTTGGCAGCCTCGCACACTGGGCAGTTAGCCTCGGCCGTGCATTGCCGGCGTGTGTGTCCCTCTTTACCGCAGCGGTAGCACTGTCCGCTGCGGTCCACGCCCCTGTCGCATTTCACTGCCACGTGGCCAACTTCGTGGCAGCGATAACACTGCCTCGGTCGCTGCTTCAGAAGCGTGACCTGAGCCGACACGAAACCCACGAGAAGGCGGCGACCACCGACCACCTTCTTGGCTGCCTCGACCGGGCAGCGGACCCAAGCCGTGCCGGTGCCAGTGTAATTTTGGCGTATGTCGCCAACTTTGACAGCATCCACGGCACATCCCCCCGCCTTGGCGATTACGCCAGCCAGCTCTACAGGCGTGACGGAGTCGTCCAGTCCGGCAATCCGCAGGTCGGCACACTTCACCGGCCTGGTGACTGTCACTCCATCACCGACCACCTCTCTGATTCGACGGGCCAGTGACTCCGCCTTGTCGTCGTTGCCAGCGCCGGGCAGCTCCAATATGCGCGCCCCTGTTTGGGAGACCTTAAAACGGGTCTCAACGCCCATCTCTGTGATAACGCCGTCGGCCTTAATGGCCCTCAAGACCTCGGCGTACGACTTTTGGCTGTCCGGCAGCAGCGATAGTTGCACCGCCGCTGATTTGGGCAGTCGCAACTTCGGGGTTTTGCTCTTTTTGGCCGGCTGCTGTTTCCCTTGGGCCTGGTCCTTCTTTTCAGCCTTCTTCCCCTTCCTCGCCACCACGTTCTAGCCCTCCGACAGAGCGGCCAGAGCAGGCGGTAGAGGGCGAGGTTCAGGAGGTGCAGCAACTTGTGCGACCTGTTGCGTCTTCTTTTTCTTCTTCTTTTTGCCCTTAGAAGTTTTTCCATCCTTTGGGGCCGGATTCGCAGGCGGGGTCAGTGTTGTGACCCGGGGCTCCGTCGCCTGGGATGCTGGCGCCTCCGTCCCGTCGACAGACACTCGAGCCTGCCTTTGTCGCGTACGCTCATCAGGCAAAGGCCTGCCGGACGCCTCCAATTCCCGGAATCGGGTGTTGATTATGTCATCCACCCCGGCCATGATCCTTTGAACGAGCGCGTCGTCCCCGGCCTCCCGCGTAGAGGAAGGAGGGGCCGGAGCGGACGTCGAGCACAGCTCGCGTCTTAGGTCAGCCATGCCCTGCCGCAGCTCCGACATCTCCGAACGGAGCTGGATGTTTTCGGCCTTAAGCCGGTCATTGGCCTCCTGGAGATGTCTTATATCATCGGTGGTTGTCCGCTGATATAAGACACCGAGCACCTCGCCCAATGTCTCCGCGGACTCATAATACGCCTTTTTAAATGTCCCCTTCAAATTTTTTGAGGCTTTTGTTAGCTTCAAAATTGCTTCGACGCATTCCTGGGCCCTCTTGTGGAGGTCCCGCGTCGAGCATTCGTCCGAGGCTGCTGTCTCGTCCATGGTATACGCAGCCGCACGCGTCGCCCTAACTTGGCGCGTGATTGCCACCGCCTCGGTCTCCGCCTCAAGCTCCAGCTCCCTCTGGCACTGCTTGAGGTACTCCTCCTTTGCCTTCGCGAGTCCCACGTATTGACCGGTTGTCGGTGGTCGGCCACGGCCTCGACGCGCCTTGGAAACCTTTTTAGGAGGGACGTCATCGTTATCGGCGTCCATTTCGGCGTCACCCCCCCCGCGCTGCCAGCGCCGCCAAAATCGGCTACTGTGAGAGGAGTCCGAATCGTGAGCTGATCTGGATCTCACAACGTCCGAATCGGAGCCATCTGCATCTTCAACACAACTAAAATCACCGCCCTTCTCGGGCCGAACGTCTTCTCCGCCCTTCTCGGGCCGCTCTCCGGTTACACCGGGAACACAGATAAGTTCGTTGCCCCCCCCAGATTCGGTGGGGCAGAGTGCCGTAACACTGCGGGATTCTCCTACGCTGATAGCGTCGGTACCCGCCTGGGGTATACAAATATTTCCGTACTTATCCATGTTTGAAGTTGACACAGATTGACCGAACTTCCCATCAGCCATGCGTCCCTTCACGCTGTGTCGCCGCTTGGGATTCGGGGTAATTTTTATAGAGGTTTTCTTCCTCGTGGTCCGACCGGTTAAGTCAGGACCCTCGGTCCCGTACGAGGCCGCGAGACCACGCAAAGGGATTACGATGTCGACGGTGAGCAAACAGGACTCCTGCTCGCTCTGTCCGACGGCGGTGTAAGCGCACGCCAAACCCGCCCCGTCTCCGTGGTGGCACAGCGCGCGAGCGCAGCGCAACCGGACCAACCTAACCTAACCTAACCTAACCTAACCTTTTTTTTTTTTTTTTTTTTTTTTTTTTTTTGTTATCGCTGGTAAAATGCGTTTACGCACTGACCCCGCCGCCCGTAGACGACGGGAGTGTGGGACTCCCGGTGCTAGACAGAACGCGCCAGACTACCCACTAAAAACCAGCGGTGCCCTCATCGTCATGCTGGGGCGCCACAGGAACGCTTTCGCAGTCAACTATGACGCCTCGACGGTAGGCCCACCTCTGTGGGCCGCCTTCACTTATAGAGCGCTCGCGGGCACCGTGAGCGCTCTATTACCCCGGGGGCGAGTGGGAGAATGTGGTGCCCTCTCCCACTCTATTTCGGAGGGTGGAGGAGTGCGTATTGACGTCTCCTCCTCCCCGGTCGTCTACTGCGGAGCGAGTCAGCGTGTGCGGCTGCTTCCCGCTCTCGCTCCGCGGACTCCTTCAGTGCCACGACCTCCTCACAGTATGAGGCCACGGCCGACCAGCACCTCTCGCTGCCAAGCATGCAGCGGACCACACTCGGCAGCGAGAGGTCTCCGCCTATTACTGCCACCAGGGCCCTGCGCTGGGGTTCCCAAGCGGCGCATTCCTCCAGGGTGTGACGCGCCGAATCGACTGGCGCGCCACACTCGTGGCAAGCAGGGGTGGCTTCTCGCCTTGCGATTTTGTGCAGGTACTTACCGAAGCAGCCGTGCCGTAACGTAAGCACCCCGTGCCGCCTGTTAACCCAGCGACGTAGGTGCGGACGAATGGCATCCACCGTCACTGAGCCCGCCGTTGGGGACTCCAGGTCCTCCTTCCATCTTTCGATTAGAGCTCTCTGAGCTAGAGCCCTGATCCTGCCAACTTCGCTCGGACGTTCGCCTCTCGCTCTCTGCCGGGACCGGAACTGGTACACCTCCGCGAGCACCCTCGCCTGTAGTTCCCAGGGTGGATCACCCGCGAGAAGTGTCGCCGCCGTCCAGGACACCGTACGGTATCCCCGTATCGCCCTCACGGCTATGACTCTCTGGGGCCTCCTCAGGAGAGTCTTATTATGAGCGTTTAGAGCGTCGACCCATACGGGAGCACCGTACAGTGCCATGCTCCGCACTATACCGACGTATAGGCGCCGGCAGGGGGAGTCCGGTCCGCCTACGTTAGGGAGGAGTCGTCCCAACGCAGCGGCAGCGTTTTGCAGTCTTGGAGCGAGTTGTTCGAAATGTGGACCAAAGCTCCATCGCGCGTCGAGTGTCAGGCCCAGGTATCTCATTTGGGCCCGAACCGCCACTTCCGTTCCTTGGACGGCAATCCGCGCACCTCGGGGGGGACCTCGGCGAGGGCCGTGAAAGAGAAGGGCCTCCGTTTTCGATACGGAAACCCTCAAGCCCAGCATAGTAATACGGTCGACCGTAATCGACGTGCCGACCTCTGCGAGACGAGCGGCCTCCTCGAAGCTCCTAGCCCGGGCTGTCACCAGTGTGTCGTCAGCGTAGCATATGACGCTCAGCCCGGGCGGTAGAGTCGCCCGCAGCATCCAATCGAAACCGACGTTCCACAGGGTCGGTCCCAGGACGGAGCCCTGTGGAACGCCGCACCCGACGTGACGTCGATACAGCCGACCGTCGTCTCCCTCCCAGAGGACCTCTCTGTCCCGGAGGTACGCCTCCAACAGCCTCTGGAGATAGTGGGGCACTCTATGATATTTTAGTGCCTCCACGATGGTCTCAACAGGCAGGCTGTTGAAGGCGTTCTCTATGTCCAGCGAGGTGGCCAGGAGAACGTCTCCGCTGGCCACTGCCTCCGAAGAGAGAGCCCTCAGGGTGTTCAGGGCGTCCAAGGTTGAACGGCCCGCCCTGAACCCGAATTGCGCCTCCGAGAGGTCCGGTCCCGACTCTTCGAGATGCTGGACGAGGCGGGCAGCGAGAATCTTCTCCAGCATCTTGGCCGTCTCGTCCAGCAGCACGATCGGCCTGTACGCAGAGGCAGAGTCAGATGGTCGACCCTCCTTGCGCAACAGGCACAACCGGCCCGTCTTCCACAGCTTCGGGAATTGTCCGGTATGTAGGCACTTGTCGAACAGGGCCCGGAACCGCCCTCTCAGTTGTTCCAGGGTGATGCTCAGTACTCGTCCTGGAACACCATCCGGTCCTGGAGCCGTCCTCTTGGCCCTGAGACGATCCAGGGCCATGTCCATCTCCGCCTCAGAAATCGGAGGGATGGACGCCCCGGGCTCGTTTGCGGAAGACGACGGCCCCATCACGGGCGGAACATAGCCAAGACGATGTGGAAAGAGCTCCGACACCATCCGTTGGAGGTGATCTGACGGCATGGTATCCGTCACGGAGGCGCCCTGACCACGCAACTTGTTACGAGCTGCGCGATAGGGACGCCCCCATGGGTCTCGGTTGAGACCGAATGTTGCGAATCAACGGCACATTCCTGCTACAGAGAGCGCCAGCCCAAACCGGCGCGCCATACAGTGCCATCGAACGCACGACGCCGACAAAGAGGCGTCTGCATTTGTCGGCGGGCCCTTCCAGGTTCGGCAGTAGACCCCCGAGTGCTCCGGCAGCGGCCAGAAGCTTCGGGGTCAGCCGCCGGAAATGTTCATCGAACTTCCACCGACCGTCGAGAACGATTCCCAGGTACTTCATCGTCGACCCGACGGCGATGGAAGCACCCCCGACGACTATCGACGTCCCGGGTGGAGGAGCGCCCCTAGGCCCGTGAAAGGCCAGGACCTCCGTCTTCTGCAAGGCTACCTCCAACCCGAGAGCCCGAATTCTGGCCACCACTTGCGCGACGCTGGCCGTGGCAAGGCGGCCCGCTTCGCGATTGCCTTCGGCGCGGACGGTGACGAGAGTGTCATCTGCGTAGCAGATGACGGACACTCCCGGCAACGTGGCACCGCGAAGCACCCAGTCATAGCCGATGTTCCACAGGAGCGGCCCGAGAACCGAGCCCTGTGGAACGCCGCAAGACATCGACCGCCTCGCCCATCCGCCGCCACATGTCGGGAACTCTACCGCTCTTCCCGCAAAGTATGCTCCGATGAGCGTCTGCAGGTAGCGCGGAACACCGTGGTATCCCAGCGCGGCCTTCACCGTCTCCCAGGGCAGAGAGTTGAACGCGTTGGACACGTCCAATGAGATCGCCCACAACACTCCACCCCGGGAGATCGCCGCTTCGGCGAGGTCCCTCAAGTGGGCGATTGCTGCGACGGTCGACCGCCCCCGACGAAATCCGTATTGTGCCTCGTGCAATCCCGGGTTCATCGACTCGATGATTCGGGTCGCCAGAACGCGCTCGAACACCTTACTGATCTCGTCGAGGAGCACTATCGGTCGATAGGCCGAAGGCTGTTCGGCCGACCGTCCGTCCTTCTTCAGTAGGACGAGTCTACCCCTCTTCCACACTTGTGGAAACCGGCCCTGCTCCAGACACCTGTCGAACAGGGTCCGCGTCCTGCAACCCATACGACCCATCGCGAGGCTCAGCACCTTTCCCGGCACGCCATCTAGGCCCGGGGCGGTGCGTTTCGATTTGAGCCTCAAGACGGCCGCACCGAGCTCCGCCTCGGTCACGGGAGGGACCCCGCTCTCCGCAAGACGCGGCTCTGCCACACCCATCGATGGTGGGTTAAACTCGTTCCTTTGAGGGAAGAGGGACTCCACTACGCGCTGCAAGAGTTGCGGCTGCAAACTCACGGTCAGAGGGGGAGCCCACGGCCGGAGCTTCTTCCGCACCGCCCTGTACGGCCTGCCCCAAGGGTCTCCATCCAGGGTTCGCAGCCACTCGTCCCAGCACGACTCCTTGGCGCGTGCAATGCCCGCTTGCAACGATTTGCAAGCGGACCGGTAGGAGTCATACAGGCCGTCCTCTTCAGCCTGGTCCCTTCTTCGCCTCCGCCTGTAGCGAGTGAATCGGCGGCGTGAACTCACGCAGGCTTCTCGCAGCTCGCGGAGCTCCGGACGCCACCAATACAAATGCCGCCTCGGCAGGAACGGCTTCGCCCTCGGCATCGCCGCGTCGCAGATCCGCGTCAGCGATTCGCGGATGCCCTCTGCCTCGTCGTCGACGGAGAGGGCCGGCTCCGAAGGTTGGTGGACCCATTCCTCCACTATCGCCGCCTCCTCGGCGATCGCCGCATCCATCCGACTCAGGACCCAGCGTGGGCCGGAGCTGGTCAGAACCCCCGGAGGGTATGTTCGACGCATCGACCGCGACGAGGAGACGTCGAAACGGATGTACCGGTGGTCGGAGAGGGTCTCGACGTCAGTCAGGACTCTCCAACCCCGGACGCGGCTGTGGAGGTTGTGGGACGCAAAAGCAACGTCCACAATGGACCCACCATTCCTTCGCACACAAGTGTTTGTGGTGCCCCGGTTCAACACCGAGAGACCCGTTGCAACCACCCACTCCTCCATGACCTCACCTCTGTGATCCGTCGCTGGAGCACCCCAGGTCGTCGACTTGGCGTTGAAGTCACCGGCGACCAGGACAGCGCGGGGCGACTGTCGAGCGATTAACGCTCCGACCTCTCCGAGCATTGTCTCGAAATCGGCGAGACTCCGGCTTGGGGGAGCGTACACACCGATGACGGTAACTCCGTCAATCACGCCGAGTGCGTATCCGCTCCCTCTCCGGATGTTCTCGAAGCCCGCAGAGGTCGGAGCGATTAATGCGACCGAACCGTCCAGGTCGCCCAGCCACTCGCCTCGATCGGGGATCGCGTAGGGCTCGGCCACTACCGCCACCTTGATGCCCCACTGCGCCATGCTCTCGAGCAGCAGATCTTGAGCTCTGGCACAGTGGTTTATATTAGCCTGCAAGAATTTTATGCACGCCATTAATTATCGGCGTCCATCAAATCCTCCGCTGGCTGAGCTGGCGCATCGACGATGGTCTTATTGTTGATGACCTCGTTTGCCTTCTTGCCACCAGCTGGTCTGGCCTTGCGCCTGCCACGCTTGTTCGATCTCGCCACGTCGGGGCATTTCTTGTCGCCAATTTTATGGTTGGCGGGTCGGTTCGCCGCCGCACATATGGCGCACTCGGGCTCGGCTCTGCACTCACGAAGTTTGTGGCCCGACTTACCGCAGCGGTAGCAAATGTCGCTACGGTCGACTTCACGAGTGCATTTCACGCCGACGTGCCCAGTCTCATGACACCGGAAGCACCGCAGTGGTCTCGAATCAAGCAGCCGAACCCTCGCCGTGATCCAGCCGACGCGCACTTTGCCTTCTTGGGCGATTTTCCTCGCCGCGATAGCCGGGCAGCTCACCCAGATCGAACCGTTGGGAGCGATAGAGCCCGTCTTAATGTCACCTGGATTGCAACCGCCCTCCGTGGCCAATGCTCGGGTGACTTCCTCACGAGTGACGGAGTCGTCCAAGCCCATGACCCGTAGATCGGCCCTCTTCATTGGCCTCTGTATTTTGGCCGTTTCCACGCCCAGGATTTCCCGCAGCTTTGATGCCAGCAGGTCGGCTTTCTCGCCATTTTCCGCTCCAGGAATCTCTAGGATCCTTGCACCCGTCGCGCCCGTCCGAAACCTCAATGTTTCGATACCCAAATCTTTGATATCGATCTTCTGGCGGGCTTCCGCAATGACAGAGGCGTATGTTGCGCCTCTGTCCGCTGCCTCCGGCTGCAACGTGATGGTAACCGCAGCCGAAGAAGGTGTTCGCAGCTTCTTCTTCTTCTTGGCCTTGTCAGCCTTCTTGGCCTTTCGTCCAACTACTTTGGACCAAGTCTCCTCTTTTTCTGTTGTTGCGGGCGCAGGTTGCACAGCTGGCATCGGCGAGGCTTGCGCTGCTGGACTCGCTCCCACCTCCGAAGAAAGATTCTTCTTCTTTTTCTTTTTCGGCTTCTTCTTAGCGACGGTGACAGACTCAGCGTCGCCAGCAGCCGGTGTGGCGTCCTTACCCGCGCTGGCTGCCGGCAGAGCAGCTTTCGCCGCTGCCGCAACTTTGTGCGGAGGAGCCTTCTTCTTTCCAGCGCTATCATTTAGCGCTGGCACCTGCTGCGTTGCCTCACTCGACTGGTCGGTCGGAGGCAGCCGTTCTTCAATTTTGGCGAGGCGTTCGTCGAGCGTGGCTCTGATCCACGCCCGCATCCGCTCCTCCTTCTCCTCCTCGCTGGTGGCGACTTGCGGCGGGCCTGAAATGACAACCACTTGCTGTCGTTCTTTGACCAGCTCCTCCATTTGGCACTTAAGGTTTTCGAAGTCCCTTCTCAGCCGAGCGTTCTCCGCTTGTACTTTGCGGACCTCGTCCGAGGAGGTACGCTCCTTAAACGCCTCCATCGCGAGTCGGATGGAAGCAGCGGCTTCCTTAAGGGCCCTGACGGAGGTACCCTTCAGGTGCGTAGATCTGGACGCTACCTGCAAAATCACGTCGACGTCTTTGCTCACCTGCGCACTCAGGGCGTCGGCGGTGCGGGCGTCGCTCACGTCCAGGCCCAGTGCCCGGCGTTTCTCTTCTGCATCGGAGATTTTCGCCTCCAGCGCTCCCTCCTTATCGCGCGAGGCTTTCCCTTTTTTATCACAGCGCTTTCGCGCCCGGGTCGACAACGACTGATGAAATTCGTCGTCCGAGGACAACAGCACCCGCGGAGCCGAGGACAGCCGTTGATATTTCCCCGTGGGTCGAGCCTTTTTATAGTCCGGGATACTGTCGTCGGAGTCGATGATAGTCTGACCCTCCGACATGTTCTCGAGGCTAGTCCTCGAACGAGACCTACTCCTCATCTCCGCCTCACCGGCTCCACCAGGTCCGGCCCAGAAGTCGCCACTGATGCGCGTTAGTCTCACCAGTGGCTGTCTCATCGGAACGCTCGTTCCTACGAAGGAGCTTACATCTTCACAGGTGGGAGACCCGTGAATAACACAGCCCTCCTCGGGCTCAACTATAACACCGCCCATCGCGGGCTCACCTACAACACCGCCCATCGCGGGCTCACCTACAACACCGCCCTTCTCGGGCTCAACAACAACACCGCCCTTCTCGGGCTCAACAACAACACCGCCCTTCTCGGGCTGCTCACCAGGAACATAAATACATAGGTTGCCCCCCCCAGATTCGGTGGGGCACAGTGCCGGAACACTACGGGATTCTCCGACGCACGAGGCGTCGGTACCCGCCTGGGGTAATGAAATATTTACGTATGTATCCATGTTGAAAAAGACACAGATGGACCGAACTTCCCATCAGCCATGCATCCCTTCGCGCTGCGTCGCCGCTTGAGATTCGGGGTAATTTTTATAGAGGTTTTCTTCCTCTTGGTCCGGCCGATTAAGGCAAGACCCTCGGTCCCGCACGAGGCCGCGAGACCACGCAACGGGATTACGAGAAAAGGACGTAGAGCGAACAGGAATCCTGCCCACTCTGCCCGACGGCGGGGTTCCGGACGCCGGGCCCGCCCGTCCACTGGAGCAGGGGGAAAAATCTCCGCCCCACTTCTCCTGCCTTCTCAGCATCACAAACGTCGTAACAATCACCAGGGGAGGCGAGCGAACCCACTCACCCCACCCTCTAGTGCCGGGGGGACTCATCAAGTCCACAGCCCACTCCGCGTCTTCTCCTCCGGCGCCGCGTGAAGGGCAAAGCCACTTACCGCAACTCCGCGCTCCCTCGTGGCGCTGGCATGGTTTTAGGTCCGCGGGGGTCCGAAGACCCCTACCACCCGCAGTGGTGCAATGCGAGTGGCTTTCCTCTATCCGCCACCTGAGGACGCGCCACAGTAGGAGATCCAGCAACTCCCCTGGGAACCTAACCTAACCTAACCTAACCTAACCTAACCTAACCTAACCTAACCTAACCTAACCTAACCTAACCTAACCTAACCTAACCTTTTTTTTTTTTTTTTTTTTACGCTGGAAAATGCATTTACGCACTGACCCCGCCGCCGAGCTCGGCAGCGGGAGTGTGGGACTCCCGGCGGTAGAATGCCGGACTACCCACTAAAAACCAGCGGTGTCCACCTTCGTCGCCCGTGCCGGGGTCGCAGGAGTCCAAATTCGTCTGCAAACCCCGGCGGCGTGCCTCGTCAGGCCCTTTCCTTTAGGGGACAGCGCGCGGCGGACACCGCGCGCGCCTTCCCGGCAGATTTAGTGGGCGGCCGACTTCCTCCTGTCGACCGCCCTCTGCGTGGCATTTACGGAGGAAGGCGGCGATCATGCGCCAGCCTCCGACGCCCGGTCCTTTTGCGGCGGAGGGGGAGGTCGGTAGTGTCCTCCCTCACCCGCTCCGCTGCCTCCTTCTGCGCCATCACCCGCTCGCAAAAGGCGAGGACGGCGTCCCAGCACCTCTCGCTGCCGGCCATGGCTGATATCACGGCCGGCAGCGAGAGGTCCGGTCCTACTACAGCTTGGAGCGCTCCGCGCTCCTCCACCCAAGCCGGACACTCTTCAAGCGCGTGTTGCGCCGACTCGTCAGGACAGTTCCGGCAGTGGTGACAAACGGGAGAGGGCTCCCTCCCGGCGACCCGACACAGGTACCCCCCGAAGCAACCGTGCCCCGAGAGGACCTGCGTGGCGCGGAAGGTTAGGACGCCATGTCGTCTGTCCAGCCACTGCCGGAGGACCGGCCGGACCGCCTCAATCGTCCGGTGCCCCGCACTCGGACTCTCGAGCCACCTTTCCCATTCCGCGATCGCGGCATCCCGCTCTCGCCTAAGGTGGTATTCCAGACGTGATGCCGGACTGAGGGTCCCGGACGCCAAACTCCGACGCCGGCGGTAAGCCGACGCCAGAGAGGCCGCATCCAGGTCCCAGGGCAGGACTCCAGCCAGCACGCACGCTGCCTCACCCGAGATGGTACGGTACCCCCGCACGACCCTGATCGCCATCACCCTCTGCGCGCGCCGCAGCAGGGCGATGTTTTCGCGGTCCAGGGCGCCAGACCAGACGGGAGCACCGTACATCGCCATCGCTCTCACTACGCCGGTGTAGAGCCGGCGGCAGCTCACCCCGGGTCCACCGATGTTCGGCAAAAGCCACGAGAGCGAGGCTCCCACCTTCAGCAAGCGCGGGACCAGCCGCGCGAAGTGTGCCCGAAACTTCCACCGGCCGTCGAGCACGAGACCCAGGTACGTCATCGTGCCCGACAGGCCGATGCGAGTGCCTCCCACGATCAGATGGGCGTCGTGGGGAGGCGCCCTCCTCGGGCCGTGAAAGGCTACACCCTTCGCCTTGTCCAGCGCGACGGTGAGGCCGAGGCGCCGGATTCGCGCCACGACTTGCGCGACGCCAGCGGTCGCCAGCACCACCGCCTCCCGATACGTTGGTCGGCGGGAAAGCACCAGCGTGTCGTCGGCGTAACAGACGACGCTGACGCCGCGCAGCAGCGAGCCACGCAACACCCAGTCGTACCCGATGTTCCACAGGAGTGGACCGAGCACCGACCCCTGCGGAACACCGCATACGACTTCCTTCCTTATCATCCCGGTCCTTCCGGGGAAGACCACCCACCTATCGGAGAGGTAGGCACCGACCACACGACGAAGGTAGGTTGGCACCCCGTGGTAGCGGAGCGCCTCCCTAATACAGCTCCAAGGCAACGTGTTGAAAGCGTTGGCGATGTCGAGAGACACCGCCACGACGACGTTGCCCTGGGCCACCGCTTCCTGTACCTGGGCCCGGACGCACAGGATGGCATCCACAGTGGAGCGACCACTGCGGAAGCCGAACTGCACGTCCGAGAGGTCGGGTCCCCCACGCCCGAGGTGCGCCACCAAACGCGCGGCTACAACACGCTCGAAGAGCTTTGCGAGCTCGTCCAGGAGGACGATGGGGCGGTACGCCGACGGCGACTCCGCCGGCCGGCCTTCTTTCCCGATGAGGACTAGCCTGCCTGTCTTCCACCGCTGTGGAATTATGGCTTGAGCCAGACAGGCAGAGAATAGCCCTCGAATCCGTGGTGCCAGGTGTTGGTGTACCAGCACCCACGCCCTACCCGGAATGCCGTCCGGGCCTGGAGCGACGTTCTTCTTGCGAAGCCGCGCGACTGCCTCCTCGAGTTCGGACTCGCCGACCTCCGGTGCCTCCTCTCCGACGTCTTCTCCGTCATCCTGCGGCGCCATCGACGGTGACTGGTGCTCGGACGGCGCCGTCGGGAACAGGGTCGCGACCACCTCACGGACCACTTCGGCGTCCAGGGTCTCCGTGAGTGGAGGAGCCCAGGGACGGAGCTTGTTGCGTACCCGCTTGTAGGGCATTCCCCAGGGGTCGCTATTCAGTCCGTCCAACATTTCCTCCCTGGCCGCGGCCTGCGACTCGCCAATGGCACGACGGAGGCTGGCTTTGGCTGCCGTGTAAAGGGCGTACAGCCGCTCGCCCTCCTCCTCGTGCCGTGTCCTGTCCTGCGAGCTAAGGGGCGATCGAAATATGCGCCTCCTGCAGCGTGTGTACTGGCGTCTAGCAGCCACGCACTCCCTGCGCAGCTGCGCTATCACCTCCGACCACCAGTACACCTGAGCCCGCCGAGGGCGACCCCCCGATCGCGGCATGGCCGCGTCGCAGATGTCAGTCATCCTGGTCACCAGCCAGTCTGCCACCCTGTCCGGTGAACCGTCAACGCGTGGCTGACACGACGCCACTATCGCCGCTTCTTCGAGTCGCTCCCGGTCGAGACGCTTCAGCTGCCATCGAGGACCCTCCCCTGCCGAGGCACGGCTGGAGCTTGGCGGCACCGCCGAACGAGCGGAGATCTCGAAGCGGATGTAGCGGTGATCCGAGAGAGTCTCCACGTCGTCCAACACTCGCCAGTCCCGAACGCGGCGCGCAAGGCCGGGGCTCGCAAACGATACGTCCACGATCGAGCCGCCCGACCTGCGCACGCACGTGTTAGCCGTCCCGCGATTGAGGACAGTCAAATTGATGGCAGCCACCCACTCCTCGAGGATCGCCCCCCGCGCATCCGTCGCTGGACACCCCCACAACCTAGACTTGGCATTGAGGTCCCCGAGTACGAGCACCTCCGCCGGATGGAACCTCCGCAGGATTGACTCGGTCCCGTCGAGGAACGCCTCGAACTCGGCGACCGTTTTGTTCGGGGAGAAATATACCCCGACGACGGCCATCTGGCCCAGCATTGCAGCGACGCAACCCGAACCCTTCACAATATTCGTAAAGGGCGGGGCGCCCGCAGCGACCTGGGTCACGATGGCCACCACCCCATCGCGATCGCCGATCCAATTATTTCTCGGCGGGACCGAGTAGGGCTCGGCCACCACCGCCACCTGCGCGGACCACTGCACCAGGCTCTGGACGAGGAGATCCTGAGCCCTGGCACAGTGGTTCAAATTCGATTGGAGGACCTTTAGCGCCATTAATCTATTGGGTCTCCATAATCACCTCCCCGTCTCTGCTGGTGGGCGGATCCTGGGTTTTGGGCCCGGGGGTCGCCTTTTTGCTTCCTTTCTTTTTACGGGGGCACGCAACAATGCTGTGCCCAGCCGGTTTCTTGTCCGCCTCGCAAATTGGGCAATTTGCGGCGGCAGTGCACTGCCGGCGAGTGTGCCCCTCTTTTCCG
This sequence comes from Melitaea athalia, assembly GCA_905220545.2. Classification (NCBI taxonomy): domain Eukaryota; kingdom Metazoa; phylum Arthropoda; class Insecta; order Lepidoptera; family Nymphalidae; genus Melitaea; species Melitaea athalia. The sequence goes on from HG992177.1 coordinate 73,104, forward strand.
CAGCGGTAGCACTGGCCGCTGCGGTCCACCTCCTTGTCACACTTTGCTGCCACGTGCCCAACCTCGTGGCAGCGATAGCATTGTTGTGGCCTTGCTTTGAGGAGGGATACACTCGCCGACACGAAGCCGACGAGTAGGCGGCGCCCATCTACCATCTTTTTCGCCACCTCTACTGGGCAGCGGACCCAGGCCGTCCCGACACCAGCGAAATTCTGCCGTACCTCGCCTACTTTGATGGCATCGGCTGCGCATCCTCCCGTCTTGGCGATCACGCCGGCCAGCTCCTCAGGAGTGACCGAGTCATCCAACCCGGACACACGTAGGTCGGCACACTTCTCCGGCCGGGTGACCGCCACGTCCCCACCGACGACCGCTTTGATGCGCCGGGCAAGCTCCTCCGCCTTTTCCTTGTTACCGGTGCCGGGCAGCTCTAACCTGCGGGCACCGGTTTGCGAGACCTTATAGCGGGTCTCCACTCCCATCCCCGCTATAACGCCGTCGGCCTTTATGGCACCAAGGACCTCCGCGTAGGTCTTCGTGCTGCCCGGCAGCAGCTTTAGTTGGACCGCCGCTGATCTGGGCAGTCGCAACTTGGGCGCTTTCTGATTTTTGGGCAGCTTCTTGGGCTGGTTTGGCTGCCCATTCTTCTTTCCCTTCTTCGCCACCAAGTTCCAGCCCTCCAAAGGAGCGGCCGGAGCAGGCGGTAGAGGGCGAGGTTCGGGAGGCGCAGCAACTTGTGCGACCTTTTGCGTCTTCTTTTTCCTCTTCTTTTTGCCGTTTGTTTTTCCGTTCTTCGGGGCCGGATTCGCAGGCGGGGTCAGTGTTGTGACCCGGGGCTCCGTCGCCTGGGATACTGGTGCCTCCGTCCCTTCGACAGACACTCGAGTCTGTCTTTGTCGCATACAATCATCGGGCAGGAGCCTGCCGGATGCCTCCAATTCTCGGAAACGTTTGTCCAGTATGTCGTCCACCCCGGCCATAATCCTTTGAGCGAGCGCGTCGTCCCCGCCCTCTCGCGTAGAGGAAGGAGGGGCTGGAGCGGACGTCGAGCACAGCTCGCGCCTAAGGTCTGCCATGCCCTGCCGCAGCTCCGACATCTCCGAACGGAGCTGGGTGTTTTCGGCCTTTAGGCGGTCATTGGCCTCCTGGAGATGTCTTATATCATCGGTGGTTGTCCGTTGATATAAGACACCGAGCACCTCGCCCAATGTCTCCGCGGACTCATTATACGCCTTTTTAAATGTCCCCTTCAAATTTTTTGAGGCTTTTGTTAGCTTCAAAATTGCTTCGACGCATTCCTGGGCCCTCTTGTGGAGGTCCCGCGTCGAGCACTCGTCCGAGGCTGCTGTCTCGTCCATGGTATACGCAGCCGCACGCGTCGCCCTAACTTGGCGCGTGATTGCCACCGCCTCGGTCTCCGCCTCAAGCTCCAGCTCCCTCTGGCACTGCTTGAGGTACTCCTCCTTTGCCTTCGCGAGTCCCACGTACTGACCGGTCGTCGGTGGTCGGCCACGGCCTCGACGCGCCTTGGAAACCTTTTTAGGAGGGACGTCGTCGTTATCGGCGTCCATTTCGGCGTCATCCCCCCCGCGCTGCCAGCGCCGCCAAAATCGGCTGCTGTGAGAGGAGTCCGAGTCGTGAGCTGATCTGGATCTCCCAGCGTCCGAATCGGAGCCATCTGCTCCAACGCAACTAAAATAACCGCCCTTGTCGGGCCGAGCGTCTTCTCCGCCCTTCTCGGGCCGAACGTCTTCTCCGCCCATCTCGGGCCTCTCGTCTTCTCCGCCCTTCTCGGGCCGCTCTCCGGTTACACCGGGAACACAAATACGTGCGTTGCCCCCCCCAGATTCGGTGGGGCTGAGTGCCGTAACACTGCGGGATTCTCCTCCGCTAATAGCGTCGGTACCCGCCTGGGGTAATGATTTCTTTCCGTACGTATTCATGTTTAGGTTGACACAGATTGACCGAACTTCCCATCAGCCATGCATCCCTTCACGCTGCGTCGCCGCTTGGGATTCGGGGTGATTTTTATAGAGGTTTTCTTCCTCGTGGTCCAGCCGGTTAAGGCAGGGCCCTCGGTCCCGTACGAGGCCGCGAGACCACGCAACGGGATTACGATGTCGACGGTGAGCAAACAGGACTCCTGCTCGCTCTGTCCGGCGGCGGTGTAAGCGCGCGCCAAACCCGCCCCGTCTCCGTGGTGGCACCGCGCGCGAGCGCAGCACAACCGGAGGATTCCCCCCTGTATGCACTCACGGGACAACTCTGCTCCGAGCAGAGCGCCGGAGCGCATTCCCCACGGGTCGGTCGTTAGCCGCGACGAGCAGCAGTACCGCGACTGCGATACTGCTGCCCGTCCCGTTGCCCAGGGTGCACCACGAGGAGGTGACCGACTTGCACCCCAACCTAACCTAACCTAACCTAACCTAACCTAACCTAACCTAACCTAACCTAACCTAACCTAACCTAACCTAACCTAACCTAACCTTTTTTTTTATATATATAAGAAAACTTGTAATTCTGTAATCGTTATATAAAGGAATTAATAGCATAGAAATTTATTGTAAATATGTTTAGATTAGTTAATTAAGTAATAATTTGTAAAAACGAAATAAAAATACATAGTCCCTCCCCGCTTCACTCACCCTGGTGTTGCAAAGTAAAACAGAATATAGTTAGCTTGTCTTGTATTGATGGGAAATTACCCAAAATGAATGAATGTGGACGGACGAAAGATGAAACTGGTATGCAGAATGTTAGTGGAATAAAAGCGAGAAGTATGTTAAAAGAGGACTAGATTGAAAACATAAATAATAATTGTAAAATTGTGAAAATATAATTAACCATATAGAACAAGAATTAGAACAAAATAATTAAAATCTCTTATATTGATGGGTAGAATCCCTTAAGCCCCTTAAGGAATGAATGTGGACGGACAAGAGAAGAAATTGGTATGCAGAACGAAAGTGTTAACGGTTTAAAAGCGCGATGTATGGTAATAGAGGATTAGCTGTACACTTAAAAAACTGTAAATAAGGACTCCGAAGAATAAAACTCGGAGGCGTAGGTTAAAAAAAAAAAAAAAAAAAAAAAAAAAAACCTAACCTAACCTAACCCAACCTAACCTAACCACATAATACGCACGCGTACAACGTTGCTCCAGTACTGACCCGCACGAAAATAACTTTGTTTTCTTTGCAAAAATACGTTTTTTGAAATCTTAGTATACGAGCTATATATCAAAAGTTGCGGAAAATTATTCTCTACGTGAATGTGAAAAGTGTTCAGTGAAAAGTGCAAAGGAAAAAATTTCACAAGTGAAAAACCGGGATTTAGCCACAACTGGAACTTTGCAATCGAAACGCTGCGTCATCAAGATCGACGACACATATTTATTACACCGTTGGAAAGGTCTCAGCGAGATCTATCTTTTGACACCTCGATCAGATTTTTCCCGTGCGCGAGCGCGGAGAAATCGTCAAAAAAAAAAAAACAAGTTCCACGTTTCCGCGTGCTCCCACTTCCCGGGGTGCGAGAGGGACGTGTTGTAGCTTGTTCGACGCGGCGCAGTTCGGGGAGGAAAACGACACATCGGACAAGAAGATCCAGTGAGTACTTTCGAAGATATACGGTTTTTAAAATTTCGTCATTTTTCAAAAATTTTTATCTTTTTATCTAAAGCGACGACCCCCCCCCAAATTTTATTAAATTCTGTGCAGATTAATTAGTTTTACATATATTCTAAATTTGAGAATTTTCTGCCGAGTAGTTTTCATTTTATTAATTTTTTAAATTTAGGGGTGAGCAGGAGGGGGTGCTCCCCGCAGCCCTACATCTTCGGAAGTAATTCCAAAAATTAGCATAAGTTAGTTTAAGCCTATTAAATTTTTTTTTTCATAATTTTAAATAGTAGTTTTTATAGAGTTTTTTGTTGTAAATTTTGTGTTTTTCCTCCCCCTCTTTTTAGTCTAGTTTTGTAGATCATAAGAAGCCCTTTCATTTGAGCCCAAACACGGGTCATTTCGAGTAACGGGGGCCGAATCGGGCAACTTTAAATTTCGTGGCGGCCATATTGGTCGCCATTTAAAAAAAAAAAAAAAAACTTAAAATAGCCATAACTCTGTTGATCTTAATCGCATCGACTCGGGGTTTTCTATATTGTTACTGTCGAGTTGAGACCTGTGGCTAGAGGCACAAAGCGGCTCTACGTGGAGTCAACATCCCGATCCTGTTTCTTGGACCGGGAGTGGACGGAGCAGCTGGAGACCAGCACGGAGAGCCGTCGCATGGGTTTCTGCGATCAGCGGTTCCCGAAATATCGAATTTCTGTTTTTTAAAGAATTAGTTCGGGCCTTTAGGGTCGTTTAAGAACGAAACTAGAAGATAAGATATCTCGGAAACCGCTGGTCGTAGAGCGACGCGGTTTTTTCTATCGACTGTCCTTCCTCAAGGGCTTTCCTTTCATCCTGGTCACGAGACTCTACGTAGAGTCGCTGACAAAAAGTGGAGTTTTCTCCACTTTCTGCTAGTTGTAAGTTTAGGATTAGTTTAGATTTACGATATTTAGTGATATTTGCTAGCCTTCCTGTTATTGTACTAACAAATAACACCTAAAAATGGCGGACAAACCTCCCACCAACCCTTCTAGGAAGCCCGTGGCGGGAAACTCGACCGAACCGGGCCCTTCTGGCGCCCAGGCACCAAGATACCCGGGAAAAACGACACTTGAACTCCAAAGAAAGACCGGGGTAGTGGAGGCATCGCGAAACCAGAAAACTAGCGCCAAAAGTCCGTCAAATGCCTCGGCTAAATCGAAAGGGTCCCTAAGAGAAAAGGTCCTGAGGAAGACCTCGAGACAAATCACTCTCTCAGAAAGTGAGCTCCTTAGAACCCCAGAGGTAAACATCTTGGATCACGATCCCCTTCTCGAGACATTTGATCTGCCTGGCACTGTGGGGAGCATGGCCACCGACACCGAAGACCGTCTGTCGGAGGCCTCTGACACCTCACAGTGCAGCCGGGATAGCCTGCTGCCCTCCCACATAAGGGGCCACGGGGCCCATATGGACGAAGCCACGCGACACGCTACCGAGTTGCTCCAGAGGGGCAAAACCGCGCTGGAGGAAGCAGGGAACATGCGGAGAGAAAATAAGTCCGAAAGAGCGCACGCTGCTGAAATGGCAGAAATGAGGAAAACACTGGCCGAGCAACTGGTCAAAGCTACGGAGGACCTTGAGCGGAACCAGGCAGCAATTAATCAGGTTCAAGAGTGGCTGAACTACGAAACAACCGGTCCTTTCCAGGACCTCCACGAGGCCACTAAAGTCATCAGGCGGCTTGAAAGGGTCTTAGAGGAGGGACGATAAAACGAGCCAGACCCAAGGGCGGATTCGGCTAGAGAAGACAAACTCAAAAACATCAAGGTTGAGATTCAGAAACTCCATACCACCATGAACTCGGTATCAAATCAAATAGACTGCCTTAGACGCACTATTGAAATAACCTCTCCCAAAAATAGACCGCCCCCCGACAGCACTGATTACCAACGGCGGACCCCCACCCACACTCCGTCTGACGCACTGGCGGACCTGGAGCCTATCAAGGCTGAAATAAGAGCAGGCATAAGTAGAATAGACTCCAGCGTTCAACAGATATTGGAACCATGTCTGAAAACCGGGGCGGGCGTGGAGGAAGTTAGAAAAGATATTCAGAGATCTGTAGATATGGTGGCAGAGATTGCTGCACCCATACGAGTGGCGGTCGAGAACATAAGGCATGACCTCACAGCATCAAACCAGCTGATCCAAAAACGAGACCTCCCGGGTACGGGGGAGGCCTACGCCACCAAACACACTCATACAGGGAAAACATCCTTCAACTATCCCAATCAACAAGGGACAAATCACCAACAAACCGAGGCACCTACATACGCGAGGGTGGCTGCCACACCCCGATACTCTCTGGTGGTCGAATCGGGGGACTCAAAACAGACCAGTGCAGAAGTCATAAAGCAAATAAAATCCACAATAAACGTCATAGACCTGGGGATAGGGATAAACCAGATGAGAGGTACTAGAAATAAGAAGGTTGTCATTGGGTGTGATAATGAACCGGACCGAAAAATCCTAGGAACCGCAGTAGTAGTAAGAACATACCAAATCCCTTACAATCACCCTACCAAAACCAAAGAACCCCCAACTGAGGCTGCACGGTGTCATTAACGACCTCTCAAACGACCAAATAGAGAGAGCAGTTTTAAACCAAAATTCAAAGACCCTCCAAAACATCCCAGAGGAATCCAAAAGAGTAAAGGTACTCAGAAGAACTAAAACCAGAAAGCCCGAAACCAGCGGAGTCATTCTGGAGGTGGATCCATCAATATGCAAGCTACTCGTTGACCAAAGGGTAAAGATCGGTTTTCAAAGCGTTATTGCCAGACCAGTCCCCGGTAGTGCAATGCTTCAAATGCCTAAAATTTGGTCTCCTGGCTCGCGACTGTAACGCGGAGTCCACTTGCGGCTACTGCGGAGGAAAGCACGATACCCGCCAGTGCAAAAGGGAGAACACCGAACCTACATGTAGCAACCTGTACCCTACCTGTATGCGCAAGTGGGACCGGATTGCTAGATTATCTATAAACTACGCTTGCAGAAGAACCGGGCCCACTTGCCATCAAAATAGTCCAGGTCAACTTGGGAAGAGGCTATGCAGCCACAAAAGAAGCCATTGCAGATGCTGAGACCCGCAAAACCTCAATCCTCCTGCTGCAGGAACCCTATGTCGGAGCTAAAGGATTTGTCACCTCCAATCACAGAGTCATTCAATGGGCAGGAGCCAACTCAACAAACCCTGTCAAATCGGCGGCTGTGATAATTGACAAAAATATCGTTATAACAGAGGACTATTCTCACCAAAGTGGCAATGTCATAGGTTTTAAAGTGTGCCTGAACAACTTCAGGGCGGGAATAATAAACGTCTACATTGAGGGTGACACGGACATCGGACCGCACCTCGACCACATCGCGACCGTCTCAAACGGCATGAAAGAGGATAAAATCATACTGGCGGGAGATATAAACGCCAAAAGCATGTGGTGGGGTTGCGACGAGGACGACGAAAGGGGAGTAGATTTCATGCAACTACTCGCACAACTAAATCTACAAGTTCTCAATGTCGGAAATACCCCAACATTCTACACACAGCGGGGTACAGGACTCTATGCAAGCATAGTGGATGTCACAGCCTGTTCCCCCGACCTCCTGCCGAGAATCACCAACTGGCGCGTCGACGAGGACTCCGCAGTACTCACCGACCACCGGAAAATAGAGTACTGCATAAACCTAGACCCCGACCAAACATACATCCCAGACCTTTCCACTAGAATTTACAACACGAGAAAGGCAAACTGGGCTATTTTCCGAGCTGCCCTCGTCGACGCCCTAAATCGGCGCAGCATAAACATCCATACCATCCAAGACGCATCATCTGCTGATCAAATTGAAGACCTGGTTCGCAAATACCAGGAAGCGATCACCACGGCCTGCAATGAGGCAATACCTCTAATAAACAAGGCAAAGAAACCAAACAGAAACAAATGGTGGAATCCGGACCTCGACACAATGAAGAAAGATATAAAATGTATAAAAAGAAAAATTAAATACGCAAACCCCGAGAGAAGGATAGCATTAATAGAAGACCTAAAGTCAAAGAAGAAAATCTATAAAGACAGTATAGAAACAGCCATCACCCAAAGCTGGAAGTTATTTTGCACCAAACAGGAACGCGAATCAATGTGGGACGGGATATTTAGAATTATAAAACATTCATCAAAAAAGGAAGGTGACAAATTACTTAGATCCCCCACCGATCCCACAAAAACCCTAAGCCCAGAAACCTCGGCCCACCTGTTGGCGGAAACCTTCTTCCCAAATGACGACATTGGCACTGACACCAGTCAGCAGGCCCAGCTGAGAAAATGTATTGGAGAAGAAATTGCAGCTGACCATACTCCAATACCATTCACTAGCACAGAACTAGAAGCAGTATGGGCAAATATGAACCCTAAAAAGGCACCTGGAGTAGACGGCTTCACGTCGGATATCTGTGAGGAAGCCTATAGGACTGAACCCGAAATACTACTAGCCATATACAACAGGTGCCTCCAGATGAGCATCTTCCCCCGGTTATGGAAAAAAGCCAGGATCAAGATAATCCCAAAACCGGGGAAAGCAGATTACCAGACCCCAAAATCATATAGACCTATAGGGTTGCTACCGGTTTTGGGAAAGAACCTAGAAAAAATGATGGCAAATAGAATGCTCTGGGAATTGGGGCGAAATGGGCAAATAAGCCCAAGACAATATGGATTTTTACCACAGAGGAGCACTGAGGACGCCCTTTATGACGCAGTGGAGCTCATTAAAAGGGGAATTCAGGAAAAGCTTATTATCGCAGTGGTCTCCCTAGATATCGAAGGGACGTTTGATAACGCTTGGTGGCCTGCGATCCTGCAAGAACTGAAAAGAGCAAACATAGATAAATCACTCTACAACCTGGCCAAACACTATCTCTCAGGAAGAACGATCGAGGTCAAACGGGTCAACGCGGGGGCCACCGTGACGAAAGAAACGAGCAAGGGGTGCATCCAGGGGTCAACTGCAGGACCACTACTGTGGAATCTACTACTGGACCCCTTGCTCAAAGCAATGGACAAGTCGGAGGTACATATCCAGGCCTTTGCAGACGACTTACTGTTGGTCGCGAAGGGACACACAGGGGCCGACCCCGAGAACAAGCTAAATCCAACACTGGAGTTCGTCGCCAAATGGGGTGAGCAAAATAAACTAAAATTCGCAGCAAGCAAGACTCAAGCGATTATTTTAACCAGAAAACTCAAGTACGAGAAACCCAACATAAAAATAAACAACACCGAGATCAGCTTCACACCAGACCTCAAAATACTGGGACTCACAGTTGACAAAAACTTGAACTTCATAACACACATCCGTCGAGCAAACAACGCCCAAAGTCATCAACATTTTTATAAAGCAGTGAGCAGAACGGCAAGAGCCCAATGGGGCCTAAACGTGGACATAATAAAAACAATATACATATCGGTAGTCGAACCCATACTGCTGTATGGGTCTAACGTCTGGGGCATGGGCGCTCAACGTAAGCAAAAGAAAACCAGACTCGACAGAATCACCAGACTTTTCGCTAATCTTATAAGCAAATCACACCGCACTTCCTCCCTAATGTCTGGTTGTATTCTGTCGGGAATTCTCCTCCTAGACTTTAGAGCCGCAGAGCAAAGGGAGCTCTACTTAGTGAAAAGGGGCAAGCCCCTGCCAACTCTCCCTGGAAGAGAACTTGAAATGAGGGCGAGCCCATTCCTTCTTCCACACCCCGCTCTCCGAGAGAAATTTAAGTTTGAAGACATTAATGGACGGGCTGAACTGGGAAAGCTAGACACACACGAAACGCAAATTTACACAGACGGGAGCAAGCTTGAGGGCAAAGTGGGTGGCGCTGTGACATACTGGCGGGACGGCAGGGAAACGGGACATGCTAAGTTCTCGCTGCCGGACTACTGCAGCGTGTTCCAGGCGGAGATGGTGGCCATTTACAGAGCCCTCAAACTTATGACAACGAAGAAATCACTAAAAACAGCAGCAGTGCTCAGCGACTTGAAATCGGCACTAATGTGCCTAGCCGACCCGAACGGCCTGAATCCTATAGCTGTAGAAATAAAAGAAAAGATAGCAGATCTCAAAGCCACTGGGGGAAAAATAAACTTATACTGGGTTAAAGCACATGACACAATCCCTGGCAATGAGAGAGCGGACGAACTAGCTAAGGAAGCAGCAACAAAACTAAAAGCTAGACACGCATACGACCTGTTCCCGCTCTCTCATGCCAAAAGAAACCTGAGAGATGCAACAATTCGGGAATGGCAGAAAAGATACGAAGAAGCTGCCGCGGGCGGAACAACCAAGACGTTCTTCTCTGATGTAAGAAAGGCCTACAGAATAATCAATAAGATTAAAATGGACAACTGCATGGCACAATTATTCACCGGACACGGAGGATTTAGGTCGTACCTCTATAAAAGGAAAATCTGCAGCACCCCGTATTGCGAATGTGATAACGAAACCGAGGAAACAGTAGAACACATCCTGTGCGACTGCCCGAAGTATAGTGTCTTAAGACACGACATAGAAAGCGAGACAGATACTAACATAAAAAAGCACAATCTGCCCCTACTTATCGAGGATGACCGCCACAGGAACAAGTTCTTGAATTATGCAAGGAAAGTCGTCCAAAAAGCTGGTGTGGCAAACGGGGCGAAATACAATTAGCAGGACCAGAGGGTGTGCTACTGGCTGGGACCTGCGTGAGTTCCGAGTCCACAGTCGCACTGGCTTCCGCCAGTCGACCAAGGGCCCAGCCGGGACCCACCACCTCTACCCCTCCCCGACCCAATTATTATATTATTACTATGAAATCATTATGGCAAAATACAATTAGCAGGACCAGAGGGAGTGCTACTGGCTGGGACCTGCGTGAGTTCCGAGTCCACAGTCGCACTGGCTTCCGCCAGTCGACCAAGGGCCCAGCTGGGACCCACCACCTCTATGCCTCCCCGACCCCGACCCTCCCCGACCCAATTATTATATTGATATTATTGTGAAATTGTTATGGCAAATTAACATATTATTATTATTGAATTTAAATGTATCGAACTTAAATTAGATGTAATCGAAATCAAATTAGAAAATTATTATATTATTATTAATTATTATGAATTTTATTAACTATTGAATTATATTAATTATTAGGATTTAGTATTATGAAATTATTATAGCAAATTATCATATTGTTATTATTAAATTTAAAAAAGGTATCTAACTTAAATTAGATGTAACCGAACTTAATTTAGATGTAATCGAAAATAAATTAGATAGTTATTATATTATTATTATTAGGAAATTATTATATCAAATTATTATATTATTATTATTGAATTTAAATGTACTGGCACAAGCGTTGCGTAAGAAAAAGGCAACGATAAAAAAAAAAAAATCTTATGTCGGGCGCGAACTTGTGGAGGCCTATGTCCAACAGTGGACTGTGATAGGCTGTAGTGGTGGGGGGGTGGCGGGGCCAGAAACACACAATATTACACAAGCACAAACGCCCAGACCACGGCTAACATCTGTCTGGCCAATACAAATGTTTGCCATATGCGGGGATCGAACCCGCAACCACCAGCGCAACAACCACAAACGCTAACGCGTCGTCAAAAAAAAACGACTATTACGCCATCTAGTAGCTATAATTGCTGTCATTTGAGTTTTTTTTTTAATTTGGATCAGTTGTAAGAGAGGAGAGATGAAGTTGTAGCCAAAAATTATAAAATGGAACAAATATGTAAATGTATAAAACTAAACTGTTAATATTTAGTAGTAGGTACTATTTCATAAGCTTAATAAGGTGAATAATGAATGAAAAGTCAAGTAGAAATGGCGTTGTTTTCGTTAAATTAATTCCTATGATTATAACACAATTATCGCGGGCTTTATTAATTTAATAAAAGCATCTCCCTCGCTATTAGCGTCTCGTTTGTTTAGGAATTCAAACTGAACTTCGGAACGAACGTGAAACGGTAAACCTTAATCTATACTAATATACAAAGCTGAAGAGTTTGTTTGATTGTTTGTTTGTTTGTTTGTTTGTTTGTTTGAACGCGGTAATCTCTGGTTCTACTGGGCCGATTTGAAAAATTCTTTCAGTGTTAGATAGCCTATTTATCGAGGAAGGCTATAGGCTAGGTATCATCACGCTAAGACCAATAGGAGCGGAGTCCACGCCGACGAAGTCGCGCGCAGAAGCTAGTTTTTGTATAAAGCTGGAACTAATTTATTAAATATAGGTATATTACATTATTACATATAAACAATTATACGTTTTTTCTTTCTTTACTATGTATTCTATATATGTGGCTATCTAACACTGAAAGAAGTTTTCAAATCGGACCAGTAGATCCTGAGATTAGCGCGTTCAAACAAACAAACAAACAATCAAACAAACAAACAATCAAACAAACAAACTCTTCAGCTTTATTATATTAGTATAGATAGGTATATTACATTATTACATATAAACAATTATACGTTTTTTCTTTCTTTACTATGTATTATTTCTGTCTTTGGTGTACAATAAAGTGTATTATCTATACTAATTTAATAAAGCTGAAGAGTTTGTTTGATTGTTTGCTGAAGCTAGTTATTATTATACTAGCTTCTGCGTGCGACTTCGTCGGCGTGGACTCCGCTCCTATTGGTCTTAGCGTGATGATATATAGCCTATAGCCTTCCTCGATAAATGGGCTATCTAACACTGAAAGAATTTTTCAAATCGGACCAGTAGATCCTGAGATTAGCGCGTTCAAACAAACAAACAAACAAACAAACAAACAAACAAACAAACAAAAAAATAAACAAACTCTTCAGCTTTATTATATTAGTATAGATAAATAGCATTACTTTTCCGTTCACGCTAAGCTCATCCGGCCTTGGCTGTAATTTTTTTTTTTTTTTTGTATACCTATATATTTTTACAGCTTTGTGAGTTTTTATTAAAGTCTGTAGTGACACGCGTTTAGTTATTATATAATTATTTTGCTTTAGCTCGGTATATCTTTTACAAAGAATGGCTTAAACTTGTCAAGCGCTTTATACGTTTTTCTACGTTTCTTTTTCTTTTTTTTCCTGTTTCAAAAAAAAAAAATAGGCGGATAAGTTTGTCTATGGAAGTAATTTTACTCTGTTATCCTGTTCATAAATGAAATAAGTGTATTTAAATATATTTTTTTTGCGCACCTCAAACAGAACTAAAACGTATTTATTTTCTTCATCTTTAATATTTCCCAGCTCCTTGACCTCGAGTAGCCAACCGTTAAGTCCATTTGATGTCATTTTGGAATGTAGGTAACATTAAAAAAAATTATAACTAATTCTTAAATAAATTGCATCTAACAAATGACATGAGACGAAACCATGATAAAAATAGTATTACGACACAAATTTTTAACCTAATAGGATGAGATGTATGCAATGGTAATATTAAGCTGTTTAACGCATGTTGGTACAATTTGACAAACTTGACTTTGTATTATGACGAGCTAGATCGGCTATAAAATGGAGTAACATAGAGAATAGTCTTAATAGTTTCCTAATTCTTAGACTGAGTAAATCATAATGAAAAACATATAACATAATATAAAGCAAGACAAACAGTGCTAACGAATAGTCCTCGTCATAGAGATTACAGCCACACACTTACGTCTAACGGACACCAGTGCTTTAGAGTAAATCTTACACGCTAATATTTCCACCGGCTACTTGTGAGACAACAATTACATTCACTGCATTAGTCTCCTAAATCTCCGCCGGAGCATCCGTTGCACTAGAAGCAGGTGGGTTTCGAAAGCATTCGTTATCATGTACACTGTAGATTCTGCAGTCAGCACAGTCATGTAGTCTAGCACATAATGTAATGATACTTAACTCTTAAACACTACCATGGGTACTAGAGTACCCCACACGATATTTGAATCCTTATATTAACTTAAATATTTCAACAAAGCTTTTGCCGTTAAAGCTAATCGTTATTGGATAGTTCTCACGCAATTAGGTCGATCGTGCTCTGGAGTCACACAAGTGCAATCTCTATTACAGAAGTTTTGGGGTACTATTCGATAGTATTCGTCAAAGGATTATCAATTTAGGTTGCGTCACAATAGACGAACAGTTGATTGGCTTTGATAGCCGATGTGTGTTCAAAATGTTTATTTCAAAGCCTGACAAATATGGGTTAAAAACCTTTTGCTTTGTGATGCCAAAATAGGATATAATTGATAAATAATGTAATGTATCTAGGAAACGACAGTACACCCAAGGGAATGCCGGTAGATGATTATTATTAAACTCTTGGATCCTGTACACCATGTCGCCTGTCCCAGAAAAGAAACCAAATTCAAAAGTGACGTCAATTTTTAAAGGATTTAGCAATGTCGCTTATAACACCCCATATGCGGGATAGATTACAAAGGCCAATATTGCTCCGGGATATCTGAGAATTTATAAATGGTATCCTAAAAATTGAACCCGATAGCACTGAACCAGTTCATCATGATACCACACCTGGACGCTGCTGCTTCTGTTCCCGCACAAAAGACCGAAAATCGAAATCGTGTGCACCTCCTGTTGCCGGCATATTTGTACGGAGCATCAAATTAAAATTTGACAAATTTGTAATATTAAGTGAAATAGATGATAAAAATATATAATTTTTGTATGCTCTTTAAATGGTTAATTCTGATTAATAAAATATTTTGATAATTGGTTATATAGAATTAATTTTATTGTCTAAAATGTCGGTGGGGTCCTCTGGAACCCCACGGTAGTATTAATATCTTTAAAATTGAGGGTAGTGTTCTAGAGTTAAATTTGGTCTCCAAAGAACACCAAATTCGTTGGAGAAGGCGGTGAGAGCCGAATTACTTCGTCAAAAATTTTCTTTTAGAGTAATATTTAACAATAACTAGCTTCTGCGCGCGACTTCGTCGGCGTGGACTCCACTCCTATTGGTCTTAGCGTGATGATACATAGCCTATAGCCTTCCTCGATAAATGGGCTATCTAACACTGAAAGAATTTTTCAAATCGGCCCAATAGAACCAGAGATTACCGCGTTCAAACAAACAAACAAACAAACAATCAAACAAACTCTTCAGCTTTATATATTAGTATAGATTTAATTAAGATCGAGCTGAAACAGTGGACATGTACCTGTATTATGAACATTGTAATACATATTCTGTGAAAATCTTCACTCTCGGAGGTAATTTCTATAAACGATAAAGACCCAACCTCCCGAATTGCACTGAAAAAATTTTTTATAAAGCAACTAACGTAGTATGTAAGAAATATTGTTTACTAACCAAAATGAGTCCCTAGTTGCCTCAGATGGTGAGCGAGGCTGACCGGGATCAGACCGTACTTGGCAGATATTACGATAGGAATGATTTTATTATTATTATTATTCTTATTGCTTCACAAATTGTTTGACGACTAAACAATATAATATGTTCTAATAATAGTGAAGCTGATTCATCATCATGGCCGAGTGAAGCCGAGTGTGACGAGTAGTGAGACTTGCGGACTAAATGACTGGTTCGTCTGTCTCCACAGACACATAACTTGCACGAATATGTCTTCTAAATTCCTCTAAAACCCTAGTTTATTTTTAGTGTAAAGAATGAGATACTTACGGAATACTACTAATGTTATTAATAATTAATTGTTATTAACTTTAAAGTTCGCTGCTGGACATAGGCCTCCACGAGTTCGCGCCCGACTGTACTCGAATAAATAATGTAAATTACATGTTTAATATGAGCTTAGTAAAGAAGAGAACCTAAGTAACTGATAACAGTCATTTAAAAAGTCGTAGAAACTTATAATGTCCAATTTATGAGTTTCAAAGACGAAGAATATCGAATAGCAAAAACCAATTAACTGGGTTAAACAGTAATCGAGTTAGTTAAATGACTTCTACTTCAAACAGTTCTCAACCAGGCGCTGGCCTGCGGAACTTGAACTGAAATTATAATTTTATTAAAACATAAACGATATTGTGTACATCCGCCGTCTGTCCTAAGTTGCGTCATTACGTAGGAACGTTTTCATAACTCGAATTTACCGTCGGTAATATTCAATGTAATGCGAAAGGCTCAGGGTCATGTCCTGTTAAACATCTCCACGCTGTCGCTAGTGTCGTCGACGCGTGCTCGTAATGTTTTGAACTGCATCAACCAATGCTTCGGATTACCTCCATGTGATCGTCGATGTGATCTGATGTGAGAGACGACCGCGCGAGGAGCATGTCTCGCGTGATACCCTCAAGCGGTCCAATTACTTTGATAAGTTGTGAAACAGTTTGACGAGGGTGGAAGTAACTACTTGATAATTTTAGCGATTCCGTTTAAGTAAGTAAACTAAATTTACCTGTGTAGGTAAACAAACAAATTAAATAACTTGATCTGCTTCGTTTTAATATAATTTTAATTTTGTAAATTTTCAAACTAAATAAACCCGAGAACTTAATCTCACGAAAACCTTTAATGGAAATAAATTTTTTATTTTATTATTCTTGGCGCTTTTAAGTTAAAGCTTGTTTAAAAAATTCTTTTAATTTATTGTACTTTTTGTTTCCTTTTTTACATGATAATATACGAGTACTTTCAGTAGCTAACAATGAACGAATGTGGAGCGGAGGCCGTCCGCAACTTCGTTAAAACACTTCCTAGTAAGTTTTAATGAAGGTTCACTCATGAACTTTGAAAACCTTTTTAGTCGCGACTACTTGGGACAGCGAACTACGACCCTATTCTGGCGTCTTAAAAGAAATATACTTCAGGTTGATCCTCATTTCTACTCATCTTTTATTCGCTTTAATAATGGAAGAACCACACAATATAACTTGTATATTTTTAGTTTAACATTAAAATATTTCATTTTAATAAAAAATCGATCCCTCACAACTTTCGAATGTATTAAAATTTACAACTATATAAAGAGTCATACGTAATCGAGAGATAACCCGACAGCGACGCTCTTCTAAGGAGCAGTCGTTGAAAGAATCGCTGCCATCTTATCGATGACTACATATAACTTTGTATCGGTATTGTAGATAAGTGCTGTTCACTTGGTGCAGTTCAGGCTGTATTTGCAGTTTATAGTGTTATATTGAAATCAATGCTGTTACATGTATCGAGTGCAACGGGACAAAATATATAAAAAAAAACCGGCCAAGTGCGAGAGTTGAACTCGCGCACCGAGGGTTCCGTATAAAAACTAGTAAAAATATTTTTATCATAATTATGATGTAACTAAAAATTTATGCATTTCGCAATTTTTCCTTTAGCTGTACTATAAGACGTTGCTTCGTACCAAATTTCGAGATTCTAAGTTCACGGGAAGTACCCCGTAGGTTTTAATTCCCTTGCGTCTTGACAGACAGACGGACAACGATGTGCGTTTTCCAATATCAGCACTAAAGCGCATTATGCGGTATAATGCTCAATGCTCAACATTGAAAGTTCCAAAGCTACAGCAACGCTTCACACAACTAGCACTCTCAAAAGTAGGGCTTCCGTGTGCGTGCTTGCAATGGATACCAACTCAGTGGTGGCTCAGTGGTTTAGTATTGTGCGCCACTGAGTCACATTATGCTCTGTAATTGGAAAACGCAAAGTGATCCTATAAGGGTTCCGTTTTTTTTTCTTTTGAGGTACGGAACCCTAAAAAGTATTTCGAGACGGACATTTGAAACTTCTATAAAAACGTAATTGGTGTTGCTGCGAATGACAACAAAAGCGCGGGCTTGGTCGCCATTTGGTACTCTAAGTGGGAGTATCAACTTGATAGCCTCCACTCCATCCTTGTGGGCTCGGAGCAGCAAAAACTCGCGGAGTGAGTGATCTGTGACGTGACGAGAATGTACCGAAATAGATCGGAAGCGTCACTCCCCGCCGAGCGTCAGATAGCGACGGTCACACGTGCGCGAGGTGTCGGCGACGCTCAATCTATGTTAAGATGTCTTTCGCAATTATACCGTTAGCTTCAGTATAAACGAAGAGCACAACATGTTTCGCGAACGTACGTTTAGTAGATTAAACATAAATACTCTAGTACCTCAAACTGGTCGTCTGCCGTCATCGTCCGCGAATGACTTCGCAGGATTTATTGGCAGTATTGGCAGTATCCAGCAGTGTTTCAATATCACAGGGCATACCCTGTGATATTGAAACACGTGAAAATCAGTATACTGATTGTTGCCGACTTTAATCAATCTCCATCGACGACTGTTACAACGGATAATAACACTGAGCCCTTTACGTTACAGAATTATTTTATTCATTCCTTGATTCAGAATTGTATTTATAACAAAAAAATAAAACTAAGCCGTGAACCTATGTGTAATAAGGAACAAATCAAATCTCGTTATAGTTTCCCGAGCGAGAGTATCACGGCCGGGAGAGGCGGCGGAGGATGACACTTGACAGACACAGTTCGATTGATCACAATTCGATTTGATGATAATAACATTGTCGATGCAAAAGCGGCTAAGAACAAAATATGGTATATCGTTAAAAGCTTATTGAGCGTCTTCTACCCGCTTCCGTTACGTAAATGGAACCGCGGTTTCTGTAGAGGTGTTAAGTGTACTTATATGTATGTATACTTGGCGGTACATTTCAGAACGTCTTTTTCGTTCCCTGCGGTTGTTTTCGCGTGCTTTCTGAAGTAGAACCACATTGGACTGAATTTTGTAATAATTTTCGAGAAACCAAATAATTCTACATTAATAATGTAATTAATAAAATAAATAATAAAATAAACAGGTACCTACAAATAATACAAAAAACGTACGTAGGTACGTACAGTTGTGCTCATTATCAAGATTAATACAATAAAAGATAACATAATGCGTATGTAGCACAATCCTCGCGGACTGAGGTCGAGCTGACGAAGTTGCGCGCATTTATATGTATGAGGTGCTTCTTGAGTTTGTATCAATATTGTTTACGAAATTTTGTTATAATTTATATTAACATATAGTAATTAAGTTTCAATACACTAATTGAATCATATCTTAGTTTATACGCGTATCAAGTTTTGATTCAAGATCAAGATGACGATTCGAAGGTGCACTTGTAGCCTACTTGAATAAAACTATTTCGATTTATTCAAATAGGCTTCGAATAGGCATCACATTATTCAACTTGTTATTTGGCGTCTTCTAACTTTCCTCCACACGCCATAAACCACTTCAAGGCAAGTGTGAAACATTTCTAATTCAAATCGCTTAGTTGTGAAATAAACAAGTAAATAAATGTGGCGACATAATTATATCGAGCGACATACGAACTGACGTGTCCTACATCGCGATGTTGAAGTTTCCTAAGCGATTGAACAATATAATATACAAGAACCCGACAACAACCGTCGGGGTAGTGGCCCGCCAGACACAACACCTGTCTGGTTGGAGGAATTTATTTAAAGATTGTAAACTCCTGTAGTGTAGAGATATCCGCCAACCCTCATTGGAGCTGCGTGGTGGATTAAGCTCTGATACTTCTCCTACATGGGGAGGAGGCCTATGGCCAGCAGTGAGTTATTTCAGGCTGAAGCGTAGTGTAGAGTTGTAGACTCTGTCAGTCGACAGCGCGGCGTTCGCTGCGCGGACAGTTGCTTCAAGTTTCCGGAGCGGTTTGAAACTTGCGATACAGTGTGTTTATTACGGTGTAACTTCGAGTAAAGTTGCTATGTGAATTAAATAGGTGTGTTTATTGAACTCTCTTCAAGTTTATAATCTGTTATATAGTATTTTTAGTCAATAGTGTTGTCTACTGTAACAAGTTTTTGTCGGAAATATCACAAATGTAAGTACTAGTATTGTTTATGTGATAAATAAAACATCCTAATTATAAGTACATGAATTAAGTACGACTTTTTAATCGACTTCATAAAAGGAGGAGGTTCTCGATTCGACTGTTTTTTTTAAAATGTACATATGTTAGCTCATAACTTTTGACTGGGTGGACCGATTTCGATCAATTTTGTTTTAATTGAAAGGTGTTGCGTGTCATGTCGTCCCATTTTAATTTAATTGAGATCTGACAAGTGCTTTTAGAGTTATATCTAATAATGCGTATTTACTTGACTACTTTTTCGCTTACCTACGTTACAACGTAATACATTACTGGTCAATATTATTGAAGTTAGTTTTTTTTCGTGGTTGTTTGCAAACAAATAGAATTATTACATAAACAATAAAGCTGTTGTTCTTATGTTCTGTAAAAACGTCGATAAACGCAACAATATATAATGACTGGTAATCGTGTTTTATTACATTTTGAATTATTAATACATTTAAATAGCATCAAGATAAAACAGTTTAGTTTAAAATATTAAATACAATGTCAAAATCTTGAAAGTAATTAAACATTAATTTAGAGCAAACTTCGTTAATATTTGACAAACTTCAATTAAAACTCGCTCGTTTATTGAAATTAAAATTTTAAGGTAATTATGTTCAGTTGTCAAGTTCAAACATTCGAACACGTTGTTACGTAGACTCCAGCTACTATTGTTGTTAGAAGCTCTTAAACTATTGCTGGTAATATTACTGATAAGTATTACGAAAATATTTTGGAAAACTGATATATATCGATGTTATTTCGCGAATTTTATTAAAAGTTTCGTAGAGTTGGAGGTAGACAGAAGGAATATCACGTTCGGTCTCTGTAAACAGTTGTAATGAAGTGTCACCTCAGTGGATCACAAAGTTTAGAACAGTCGATGTAAAGTGCTAGAAGAGTTCATAATATTCAAGTATCATTGGTACTAGTTACATTCACAAGATCCTGAGGATTTCATGAGATCAACAACCTTTTGTATTACATTGTGGCACACGACAGTATCGCCACAAAACACCACAAACGTTGAGTTACACTATGACGACGTTCTTATATGCGTGAGAGGAATCTTGTTTTTAATGTTGTGTATCGGTTTAATTAAGCAAGCTTTAAATTCTCTGTTATAAAATAACTAAATAACTAACTCATCTGGCTCAGTGACCCGAAGTGAGTCTTGGCCTCCGAAACAAGATGCCTCCACTTCGCACGATCTTGCGCGATTTCCCGCCAATTATTGGCTTGAATCTCACGCAAGTCTGCCTCAACCACGTCCCTCCAGCGGTATCTGGGGCGACCCACCGGTCTACGTCCAGTTGGTTGACCCAGATAAGCTCTCTTGACTGCTCGATCCTCCCCCATGCGTTCAACAGATTTGGTGACTCCAATGATATTTTCCTCAGACACCAGGTCTGCAATTTCAGCTGCAATTACAAGTTTAAAATAGTTTATATTAAATATTATAATGTTCTCAAACTCTCATAGATCAGTTTAAATAAGAGACCTGCAACAGATCCACGTAACCTTAATTAGTAACCTTCGTGAAGTCGGAGATTTAACTTCTAAACAGTAAAATGATTAATTATTCTGGTCACAATAACTGTACTTTGCTTAGGCCGTCGTTATTTGTGTCCGAAATAAAAACGTGATGGAACGTGACGACGGCGACGATAGTACAACCCTTTTCGTAACGAAATCACTAAACAAGACAGAAACGGAATGTTTTAATCTGTCGAGCCTTCTCTGTACAAACTGAGATAAATGGTTCTGATTACTCGCGCAATAAAAACGTACCGGACTTAGACACTGTTTACATATTTAGTTGATCGTGTCTTGAGTTAAGCATCAGTTACGTACTGGATAGTAATCTATCATGTATTGTAACGTTATTTGAACGATAAATCACTTATTCATTCTGTCGTACAACTACTTAACGTGTCTTCGACTTCAATTTAACCTTTGTACAGAAATCGCAATGTGCCATATTTGTAGTAACTAATTAGCTAGTTTATATTTTGTGTAGCTAACAATGTAACGAAGACATACGATGTGCGGTAATACAGTAATATAAATAATAATTTACAAATACCTGATGCGAAGACTGTTTCTAATAGTTCTTCTCCAGCTCTGACCCTTAGGTTATATTCGTTACTATTAGTGGAACTAGTTTATGTCGATTACTGTTCCGTACACTGTTCATAAATCTATTTAAAAACGCGCCGCTTAGCAAATAAAATCCACCATAAACAATATTTATTTGCTGCGCGCCGTTAAACAAAATATGTGATAGCGATTCAGCGGAATGGCTCAGGATTAAAAGGCAATATAAATGGATTGCGTCGATTAATATTTGAATACACACGCGGTGGATCATAACTCATTACTCACTGTTGCCCACGTGGTCAAGATTACGTTTGTAATATATTTCACTATCAGACCTTGCTGAATCTTATAATAGACTAATAGAGAGGATGAACCTCGTTTTATTATTCATCTATGTGTAGTCCCTTAAATGCTGACTGCGATGTACAGCTCGATAGATGGAAACAGAAATAGTTGGTGGTAAGTCATTTAAAAAGTGATTCTATGGAGGCTTCAACGAAATCTTTAATTTAAAATCTTTTGCAATTGTATTGATGGTGCTATCCAAAGCAATTAACTTGAAACATTTTGTAGACACAAGCATAGGAAATATGCAATATTTATATGCAAGAGACAGTTATCTCGTCTTATTTATCAAGACTATTGATAATAATTTTCTTGCTATCGGTAAATATATTTGAAACATTTCCAAATTGCAAGAAAAATCGAAGGTGATTGTGTACGCGAAGAAATGGATTTGATTATTCGAATTAATATATAAATAAGCAATGTTAATACTAACCTCTTAAACAGTTCTTGTAACTTAACACTCTGAGCGACGCTCCGACTCACTCGACGTCGAGTGAGAGATTACAAACAATATTAAAACTATGAACTCTGAATGTTGAGACTGGAATTATTTTAAAGTCGATTACTTAGATTTCTTGAAAGTTGTGCTTATCAATCTTATCTTGGAAAACACCTCACTCGCAGCCGTTAAGGGTCTTCTTTGAGATAAATATCTTCGAAAGGAATCGAGAGTTTGTATTTGGTAAAATGTCGCAACATTATTGTAAATATAAGTCCCGAAGTCGTTTGATGAAGAAAACGACCGACGACCGAGCTTCTTGAGTTTATGATTGAAGTTTGTTGTGCAATTAAAGTTTCTTTTTGAATTTGTTGTAGGTATTTAAAAATACTAAAAATAATAGAATGATAATATTTTTTGATAATTGTGTTTGCTTGCAAACGAAAAAAAAAAATTGCGTGACTACAAAGTACGCATGTCAGAAGTAAAACTTCTTTGGCAAACTAATTAAAGAAAGAAACGAATTTAAAATACAAAAAATAACTAATTGAAAAAAACAAACAAAAATCCTACGTCACGCGGTGTTCCCAGGCGGTCACCCATTCAAGTACTGACCGTCCCTGATGCTGCCGCATTACCGGTCGCTCAAATTTAACCCCTCATGCGCCTCAAGAAGTTTCACTTCAAAAACCCAATTTAATTACTTCAACAAGTATAATGTGACGTGGGTTAAGGTCTGTTAAAAATATAATTCCATCCATTAATGTTACTATAATCGAATATGAAAGTGTTTCTGTCCATTAAGTTACAATACAGCAGTGGTCCACAATCAGCGCTCACACGAGCCCGCAGTCCACAGAACACTATTACTCCTGGCGGAGCCGCAGTCGCCCGCAGCCCGTCGCGTCGTTTGACTGAAGTTATGTGTTTCCGTTTATCGAGTCTGTGATAACACGTGTCCTAACAGTAACGGCGTCGTTTCATTTTGAAACTGAAGATGACAGCAATTTGTACAAACTACATTGTCAACATATTGTTTTTAATAAACAAAGAGAAAAAGAACAGTACTCGTGGTTGCTGCTTCTTGTTTTTCAAATTTGTGTAAAATTTAAAACGCTAAATAAATAACTATGAATGCTAATAAAAAATACAAAAATTAATTAAAACTTTAATCAAAATTGATAAACAGCATTTAATATCCTTATTATAGCATCAGTATTTTTCTAAAATAATAACAATTAAATATCTTAGTGCATAGCTTCAACACGAGTGACAATGCATGAGTTAGCTACTTACATATAAACGATACACCAACTTAAATTATACAGCTAAAATGCAATACACTTTTAAATCCCGATTGATTTTACTCTCGTCTTTAATAAAAACATAATTTAGTCAGTCAGTTCAGCCTATTGCAGTCCACTGCTGGACATAGGACTCCCTAAGTTCGCGCCAGAGTATGTCTAATTATAAGTTTTAACAGACAGTAGAGATTTTGGTACTTTAAACATCGATAAACAAAAAGAACTAGAAATACCCTAAGTAAGGTAGCTACAACACTCAGCACTCAAACATTTAATATATTTAAGTAAACGGAAACCAAAGCGGCCGGTGTCGCGGGAACAAGAGGCGGCTAATAGCGGGAACGGAGTCTGCGATATACTGTCTCTGAATAACAATGGATGTGGCGCGAATCCATTCCTTGCCAACATACTTCCGGTTAAATCTTGTTTCTTCGCCAAATAATTTGCATGATATTAAAATAGATCAATTAAGTAAAATAGATTTTAAAGACCTGAATTCTGGCCAATTCTCACGGCGTGCTATGCCGTGAATTGTGAATTGTGTTTTAATATCGTATCCTTTGTTTAATTTAACGTTTAACTCATTAATACTGAAATTTAATTTAGTACTCGTAGTTTTCAATTCGTTTACTTTCTAAATCTTTACACTAAAGTACACTTCCAATTAACTATATATTAAAAATAAAATATAATTTAGGTGTTACGTGGTGTAATTAAAATAGAAATAACTGACTGATTAATATATAAACCCACTTTAATTGCAATGTTCGTTATAAAAGTAATTCATAATTATCAGAGTTTAAAATGTCGTCTCGATTAAATTAACTGATATTTATTTTGGCCCCAATAACAATTAAAGATATTATTGTTGACACAAAACAGACTCTGGACTTTGTCGAGGAGTAAAGGAGTTTTAAAAAGATATAAATTGTACACTTCTTAATATAAATAACCATTAATGTTAGAAAATACATTTAACTCAAAGACAAATAACTTAATAAGCGTGTTTTCTTCATCTGAAATGACCACTGCCGCGTAACCTGTTTAAAATACATTCCCAAATTAAGTTAACGCTTCGCAAAAGTATGATGTGAACTAAACTCATTGAAGAACATTTACCTTTCTTCGAAGTAGATAAAAGTTCAAAGTAAAGGTTTATATAAAATTAGTTCTACGAAGCAGCAAATATAATCACTACCCGAGGTTAATCTGGAGCGCCTTATACGTCGTTATCTTATCGTCTTAACGACGCCTGGAAGCTACGAGGCCTTTGTTTACAGCTCAACCGTTTACGTTTCTAAGTCTAGATCTACATTAAGTCTTTCGACTAAAAGCAAAAGTATTACTGAAGTGTTTATTAACTTTGAAGGAGCAAGTCTACGTTTAGACTAAAGCCTTGTTGTTTGTGTTGTGGAAACTTCAATTAACTGAAATAACATCAGAAACAAATGAAGATGTATCGACTGATGTTAAATCTTAAAGTAGTATTTAAATAAGGTAAATTAATAGCAACTTTCCTAAATATAGTTGAGTATGGTGACAAATAAGATTGAATAGAAATTTAATCCATCTCCTACACGGAGAAAGAGGCCCATGCCCAGTGGGGTGTTAAAGGCTGAATGCGAAAAAATTTCTTCGAAAAGTTCCTCATACTAAGTAAAATAAAAATGTGGTTAATGGACTATGAATTCATAGACAGCTCATACGTTATTATTAATTTTGAAACATTTCCCAATTATCCTGTAGACCGTGTAGTTGTCAAATTTCATCAACATCCCTGACTATGAATACCGAATAGTATAAAACGCACTCACATATCAATATCTCAACAATAACTTGAGTAATAACTCCATTATCCATATAACGCGCATCATCTTCGACCACACGAGGAGCGTTAGAGGTTTCCAGTTCAAGCTTCTCTGCCAATAGCGAGCGCCGCGGGACTGAGGAGCTGCGAACAAAACAAAGACTCTCAGTGTTGTACTGCGGCGAATTAATTCGGTTGTGATATAAGCAGTGTCAAAAATATTACAAGTATTTGAGTCTCCAGAGAGACAAAAAGGTTTCATTTAATATCCATATGAATGTTAGAAATAATTGAAAACGGACTGAAAGAATTTTAGGTAGGATTTTTTTTTCTGTTTTATTTTTGACATGAATTTTAATGTTATTATATTGTTTCGGTTTGCTTTTTATCTTTATTGTTATCATGTTATGGTTAATTAATGTAATTTGTTTGACATGTTAATTAGTGTAAGTGGTAAATCCGTACTAATTAATTAAAATAAAAATAAATAAATAGATAAATAAAAATTGGGAGATATAATCCAAGTGGCAAATTTTAAATATTTTCAGAGTAAACCCAAAGGAGGTAGAACGCTAAAGTTGTTAATTTTTTAGTTAATCTACAGCAGCAACGCGAATTTGACAAATTCGCTGAACTGCATTAAGTTCAGCATGTTGCTGAGATCTGGATATTTCTAAAGAAAATCTCAATTTGTGATTTGACGGTAACATTGCGCGACACAATAAACAAATAGCGACTGCGTTCACCGTTGAAAGAACGATGTTTTGTTATAATTATTGATTCATTTGATTGTAATGAAACATTTAATGTATGTTGTTGCTTACTTCGTAAATGTTTTCGTACTTGTAATTCAAGGCAATCATTTGTATCAGAAACACAAATGTTTGTTCTGAAGCGAATATATTATTAAGTTGTTGTTGAGTCTATCAATACACAACTTGTGATAACTTGTCTGATGCTGATGTACGCGAACTAATTTAAATATCTTCTCAAAATCAAAAATAACTTTATTCAAATAGGCCCCATGAGCACTTTCGAATCGTCAATTTACAAAATTTTAATTAAAGGTCATTATTAAGTTTTTTTAAGAAACTACCACCGATTCGGAATGTAGATTCTGCAGAGAAGAATCGGCAAGAAACTCCGCAGTTACTCTTTTGAAAATAATGTATAAACTGTAATTTAGTACAAAATTAGTAATATCTTGCATGAAATACAGCGTCACTAAGTCCACACATCTTAGAACGTACCCAATTCTTCTATAGAACGTACCCAATTCTATTCCAATCTATAAATGGACTTTTAAAGTGAAACTTTTATTACATCGTCTCAAAAAATTTCGTCTATGTGTTGCATGTCGCGTGACGGTCGGCCGCGCGGTTAGATTGATAAAGCGATTTTTATACCCTTTATGGAATACTAGCTTCTGCGCACGACTTCGTCGGCGTGGACTCCGCTCCTATTGGTCTTAGCGTGATGATATATAGCCTATAGCCTTCCTCGATAAATGGGCTATCTAACACTGAGAGAATTTTTCAAATCGGCCCAGTAGTTCCAGAGATTACCGCGTTCAAACAAACAAACAAACAAACAAACAAACAAACAAACAAACAACCAAACAAACAAACTCTTCAGCTTTATATATTAGTATAGATTATTCCAAAAATGTTTAGTTAAATGTCTATAATGTGAAAAAAAAAATTCGCTTTTACCGTGGTTTCATAAAACCACACAGGTTTTTTTTCTATTTCATTTCTTGATTACATTTAGCCACTCTCTCAACAGAAGCTAATGAATGTCATTATCTGTCAAAATACTAAAACCGTTAAAAGTAATAATCATTATGGAGCTGATCTGCTTTGTTAGAAATAATATCTTTTCTACACAAAAGCTTTTTCTTTCTCACGAAACGTATAATATTACCACCGCTTGCGACTCCACATTAAGAAGAAAGGCTTTCTCTGTCCTGGGACTGTTAAGTACGTGCTTATTTACTTGTATAAGTTGTTATGTAACAACTGAGTATATAGGGATCAATGTTCTCAGCTTCAATATTACGACACAAATTTGCTACGAAATTAAATTAAATTTCATAATCCGTATTACTGAGGCATGATTCTGTAATTTAGAAGGAACATAATACTCAACTCACGCTAAGTTTATTCGTTTCGTTTTCTTTAAATTAATTTTTGTCGGCTCGCTTGTTCTATAACTCTCAGGCGAACTAATTAATCTTAATAGAGTTTGAAGCTAACCGAGAATGTGCTTTCAACTCAATTATGAAAATATAGTAAAAATGTTTTGTTTCAAAATCTAATGTTATGATGTAAGTAGGTATACGTCATTATCTTTATCTATATATTACTCGTAATACGTGAAGTAAACATTTTTACCTTTTCTTGTTTTGAAAATAACATAGGTGAAGGAGTATGAGATTTTGCACACTTATCTTAATATATATAAATCTCGTGTCACAATGTTTGTCCTCAATGGACTCCTAAACCACTTAACCGATTTTAATCAAATTTGCACACCGTGTGCAGTTTGATCCAACTTGAAAGATAGGCTATATTTTATTTTGGTATATGTAATTATTATATTTAAGAAAAAAAAGGTGGTAAGAAGTTCGCCAGGTCAGCTAGTAGTTTATAAAGAGAAGGGGTGCACAATGCTATATTGTATTAAAATTTTGCATAAAAATACATTAATCAATAAAAAAACATCAAACACAGTGCCATGTATTTGACACACACACACACACGCGTAATATATACTCTTTTGATTATTATTATAGAAATACAGTCTTTGACAACATAACCTTAATACGTTCAAACTTATAATTTAAAATAATTATGGTCGAATTTCGACCACTGGACGACCACTAGTATTTATCTATACATATAATAAAATGGTAGAAAAGTCAAAACTGTACATTGAATATTTTTTTAAAAGAATACTTGGGGTGTGATCTACAATCGATACCGAAGCCAAAAATATAGTTTTTAGAATTTTTGTCTGTTTGTCTGTTTGTCCGTTTGTCTGTATGTATGTCCGGGATAAACTCAAAAAGTACTGCATGGATTTACTTCAAATTTGGCACGAATATTGTTAAGAAGTCGGGTCAGAACATAGGCTATATATTATCACGCTATCACCTACGGGGAACGAGCAGTGAACCTTTATTTCTTCAAATGTATGTCCGGGATAAATTCAAAAAGTACTGCATGGATTTACTTCAAATTTGGCACGAATATTATTAAGAAGTCGGGTCAGAACATAGGCTACATATTATCACGCTATCACCTACGGGGAACGAGCAGTGAACGCACGCAGACGACGTCGCGGGCAGCAGCTAGTAGTTCAATAAAATAAGTGTATCTCCGCCATTAGCAGCAGTCATCAATAGGTTAATTAATCGAGTCCGGGAACACACACAACATAAACAAACTCACAAACAAACAGGCTACATAACATCTGCTCCGGATCTAACCCGCGGCCGCCCGCCCAACAACCGGTTCCCGAATTACCTAATTTAACCTAACTCGTCTCCAAAACATTATTAAACATAATTATAATTATGTTTAGTACTGAATTTTGAATTAACTAAACATGGGTTAAGTTAGGAACTGTTAAGAAAACATTTTCATTAATTAACATCGGCTTATCGAAGTTCCTAAAAGTTTTAATGTATACAAGACATAATATCAAAAAGTCTAATATTAAATCTTTGTATCTATTAAATTCTGAAAGCATGAAAAACAATCAGCGCTACAAACATTGGCGACTGTTCAAATATCAGTCGAGAGCAGAGAGCGCGGGCAGTCCGCTCGTTACATCGATTTCGACCGAGCCGCATACATGTGTGAGCTCCTTGCTGCGCCTGCACTGCTCGCGAGACTGTCTGTACGCACGAGTCACTCTCAGTCAGTGAGGACCTTATATCTGAGCTTAAAGCAATTAAACGGCACATTGTCCAAAAATTTAATTCAATGCTTTTCTTTATTCAAAATATGTTTTCATATTTGCGAATAAAAAGAAAATTAATTAAATTAATGAAACATTGTATCGTTGTGTTTGGGAATAAAGTGGCCGACGGGTTATGTTCTTAAAATAAATATCGCAAAAATTCATTAAGATAATTGGTCATTGGAATATTTTATTGACTGGTTTAAACTGGTTCGAGGCGGATCTATAGAAACTAGAAGTGTTCGAAAAAAGCAACACTGTAATCAAATTATAATGTATGTATTTTGAACAAAGCTACAAACAGAAATGTTTTATTTGATCACATTCTATTAACCGAGGCTGGCCTCAATTACAAGCGGTTTAGTTATTCAAATGAGGGTCTCTCTCTGTCCTTCATGCTCCAAAAAACTAAAGAGTAATTTTCAAACTAACGTTACAGCAAAGCCACAGTTTATCACGCGAAGGAATCTTTTGTTATTCAACCCTCCGCAGTCAATCACTGCACGAGCTGGTGTCGCGGTCGAGGAAGTCTGCTGTTAACACAGAACTCTCTCTTTGACAGTCGAGTAACTGTGTAATTATAAGCTGGAGAATTAAACTCATTTAGTATGATTACATTTATGGCAGTAATCTTGTTTCCTAGTTGACTGCTAAATATACGTGTAATGCGATAAAATGTTTTGAGCAAAGGTATCATTTAAGCTTATTTCCGTTCGTATCATGAGATTATATAAAGAGGGGTGTTGCAAACAGAATAATGTTAGCTCAACAAAGTTTTAAGACATGATCTTGTCTTTAACAGCGAACAGTGGTGTATTGTACAAACATTAACAAACTTTAGAACTTACGTTTACGATAACTGAATCTCGTCTCGCTCACTTGCACCATCACCTTTTATTTACAATTCATTTTGTCACATAAGATTTGTTCACAATTAGAAAAGCCAATAATAATAAGTACATTTAGTAAATAAATGTGAAAATATGTATGAAAGTAAATTCAATAGAATAGTAAATAGTTTAACTCAAATATAAGCCAATGTAAGTCGCACAACTGAGATGCAACTGTTCTCAACACTCTCTAAATGAAACTTCTTGTTGTAACTTGAAATTAATACAACAGTATTAATCAAAAGCAAATGTTTTGAATCAAGACAAATATTGTATTTTCCGAATCGAAGAACAATTGTCAACGATTTGTCCACAGAACGCGCACGACATGAATTCATTAGTAGAAGACGAGCTTAGCGGTTGACGCCGCGTTGGCGCAACGGTCACAGCACAGCTTTGTGGCTATTGCGCTGGCGGTAACGGGTTCGATCCCCGCACACGACAACATTTGTATTGGCCATACAGATGTTTGCCGTGGTCTGGGTGTTTGTGCAATCCTTGTGGGTCTCCCCACCGTGCCTCGGAGAGCACGTTAAGCCGTCGGTCCCGGTTGTTATCATGTACTCCTGATAGCGATCGTTACCTACTCATAGTAGGGAATATATCCACCAATCCGCATTGGAGCAGCATGGTGGATTAAGCTCTGATCCTTCTCCTACGTGGGGAAAGAGGCCTATGCCCAACAGGATATTGGATATTACAGGCTGAAATGTAGCGTAGCGTAGCTTCGTTGTTACTTTGGATAGAGGGGCAAAGATTTTCCTTTAAATTTTTTTTAATCGAAACATTATTCATTTTCATGGTACGATTATACGATAACTATGTAATTAATTTAAGTAATTTTAAATAGCAAATAAATCTACCGTACTAATGCTCGGGAAGTAGTGTTTATCTAGAAGACTGCGTAAAAAATCTATAGGCTAATATTTTAAAATTTATTACGTACATTACGAAAGTAAATATATTAAATCAATCATCCGATAAACGCCTACACTATTAAATACATAATACCTTCTCAGCGTTTCAAGTTGGCAATCTTCCAAACTAGAACTGAGCTCCAAATATAAAGCAACAACGTTTTATTGGTTAACGTTATTTGGGAAATGCGATATTGTGTGTTATACGCCTTACGACTTGTTTATGATTTTACGACTCTGGGGGAAAGGGGAAGCTTAAGACATATTTATTTCTGTATGTGAATGGTTTGGTTCGTAATCTTCGGCCGGCTTATTGGGACTATTATTATTTTAATATTACAAGCATTGCTTTAAATACCAGTGTAATAGCCACTGCTAGTCTAAAGTCAGTTCTTTATTAAAATAATGTTCTTTGCTCGCAAACGGAAAAAACCAACTTCAATTATATCGACATTTAATACAACCTAAGTAGACGAACAAAATACTTAGGTAAATACAATACATGTTATGAAAGATTAATGATATTTATTTATTTATTTAACCATTTATTATACGTACAAAACTATATACATAATATATTTGTCATAGAGACTCGCGTAAAATAAATACATATCAAATATTATAAATAAGATAAATAACATAAAGTTATGTCCCTAATGTAGACCGAGAGAAAAAATATCGAAGAAAAAAAAAACTGTCGGTATCGGTAGTGTTTGTCTAGTCCGTTGGCGCTGTTTGCAGTGAAACGGCTCCCGCGTTCGATTCCGGTACTGAACCTAAAAAACGAATAAAAAAAAACAAAAAGCCAACCTCACGCGGTGCTCCGAGGCGGTCAACCATACAAGTACTGAACGTCATGACGCTGCCGCGTTACCGGTCGCTCAAATTTTACCCCTCATGCGCCTAAAGAAGTTTCACTTCAAAGATATGCAAAGCTATCTAAGGTTGCCTGGAAGAAATCGCTACCGAGCGATAAGGCCGCCTCATTGTGCATTATATTTTTTTTTTACTTTACAATTCCGTGTTAAATTACTTTATGTGGTGTACAATAAAGAATATAAAAAAAAAAAAAAAAAAAAAAAGCTATCAGTCGGCTGTTACCTACAACACGGGCATTAAGCTGAATACGTTTTTCATTGACGACCGTGCTTGTGGTAAGTAAAGAAATTTATTTACTCTAAGTAAATAATTGCTGTGTGGCTACGGCAAAGAATTTAGCCTCCCCCTCTCTTCCCGTGGGTGTCGTAAGAGGCGACTAAGGGATAACACAGTTCCACTACCATCTTGGAACTTAAAAAGCCGACCGATGGCGGGATATCCATCCAACTGCTGGCTTTGAAATACACAGGCCGAAGACGGGCAGCAGCGTCTTCGGTGCGACAAAGCCAGCCCTGCGGTCACCAACCCGCCTGCCCAGCGTGGTGACTACGGGCAAAACACATGAGGTCACGCCATTTTTTGGCGCGAACTTGTGTAGGCCTATGTCCAGTAGTGGACTGCGATAGGTTGAAATGATGAATGATGAAGTAAATAATTATACTTTTGAACTCACAACTCGTAGCTCGTAGACACTGCGGACGCTACGAGTTGCCGCGTCCGCTACGAGCGTAAAACGCATCGCTCAGTGTCGACTAGCCCGTTGGCGCAGTTTGTAGTGACCCTGCTTTCTGCTCCGGGGGTTGTGGGTTCGATTCCCACCCCGAGTCTGGATGTAATATATATTTATTTATATATGTAGTATTTATATGTATGTTTATCGAAAAAAATATATATGTATCTATACCAGTCGACTGTTACCTATAACACAAGCATTAAGTTGCTTACTTTAGGAACAGACGACCGTGTGTATGTGTGTGTTGTAGATATTCATTTATTTATTTAAAAAAACGTACTGTTCTATTTTACAAACATTACATTTGACATAATATAATAAAAGAAAATAATAAATGACGTTTCATGGATAATGGCCTTAGAGTTGTTACAACCACCGCAGTAGTGGACTAAGATTACTGACTGGTTTATGAATTTAAATGATTTCTATGTTGTTAAAAGTTAAAAATTATATGTAACGTTATGAATTACAAGTATCTATCTCATCTAACAGTGTTTAAGAGAATTGTTGTTGTTTGCGCTAAATTATTTCGTATCATCTTAACTCAATTCATAAGAGCTTCGTAAAATTTAATTAAAGCAACGACCTCGTCATTTGCGCCTCGTTTAGTATGAAATCCGGAGTTTAGTGTGTTTCTGAACTAATTTCGAAGATTATACGACAACCGCTAAAACCTAAATCCTTTTTTATCGAGAATTAAAAAAATTAACAAATTTCACAGTGAGTGAATTTTGATGGTAATTGTGAGCTTTTGAAGATTTGATAATTCATTCCTAACAACACACTGCTGGGCATAGGCCTCTTTCTCCATGTAGGCGAAGGATTAGAGATTAACACACCATTCTGCTCCACTGCGGGTATGCGGATATGTTATCTACTATGAGTAACGATTGCTATCAGGTATTTATGACAACCGGAACCCACGGCTTAACATGTTCTCCGAGGCACGGTGGGGAGACCCACAAGAACAGACATCCAAACCGAAACAAATACAAATATCGAACCCGACTGGGAGTCGAACCCGCAAACCGTCGGTGTTTTAGGCGACAACTCGCACCAATATATAAATTAAAAAAAAAAAGATTTCTCAACACCATATCTAAGTAACTTCTTTTGTTATTGATGCGAAAAATAAAAAGACGAATGAGAGATAAGTCCCATATAACTACAGAGGAAAAATATTGGCATAAATTCAGAAAGTCCCAGATTATCAGTTACGTGATTTAACGAACGAATGTAACATTTATGTCTTCACATACATTACAAACGGAATGTATAAATCATTACTCTTACAAGAAATATCTTCTGAGTACTTGGAAATAATGATATTTATGTTCGTAGGCCACTAGACGACTTCAATATGAAGTAGGCTTAGTAGTGAAGATGTTTCACACGATAAATTATTGTCCACTAAGTCCCAGCTAATAAGTTAAAAGTCTATAAAGCATAATTTACGATGATTGTTTCTACAAAGTTTTTATCTCTCTCGTTACGTAGAGTTTAGAGATAGTGGGAGAAAGGGGAAAATTACTTGACTGCGGTTTCTTATTATCTGATTTATTTTTAAGAATTGTACACCAAAACTCATTTTTTATTTTCTATCATTAAAAAGTAACATTACGGATTATAAAACTGAACCCATATTTATATCAATTAAGCGAATGCTCATGAAATGCAATAATGCAATAAATGCTAATGAAATAAATGCAAACATGAACTCGTGAAATTATAATTTTATGACTAAACAGACCAATTCAGTGTATAAATTCATCAATCTTGCTGAAGTGGGCCATTACGTGGACCGTTCTCGTAGCTCGTGCTTACACATTGGTTCTTATGTTCGGATGTAACGCGGGGCTTAGAGATACGGACTATAAAACACATCCCACGCAATTTTTTTTTTCGATATTTCTCCCGCCTCCGGGGTTCCTCCAGTGGAGTGCTAAATGTGTTTGTTGACCGATGGGACTCGCCACTGATGTATCGGTGGGTGCAGCTTCATAAAAAAACCAAATTGTGTTACAGTGAACATATGTGACGCTATCCGCGAGAGAACGAAAGTAACCGACGTAGCCCACAGAATTAGCAAGTTGAAGTGGCAGTAGGCTGGTCACTTGTGTCGCAGGACCGATGGCCGTTGGAGCAGACGTGTCCTGGAGTGGAGACCGCGTCTTGGCAAACGCAGTGTGGGACGTCCTCCGGCCCGTTGGACCGACGATCTACGTAAGATTTCCGGCGTCGGCTGGATGAGGATTGCGGAAAACCGGGATGTTTGGCGCGAACTTGAGGAGGCCTACGTCCAGCAGTGGACTGCAATAGGCTGATGTGATGATGATGATGATGTGATGTGTCGTACTTAACACTATCTTCTAAGTTTTCATTTGTTACTAACAATTTAATGGATGTGAATCTGATAAAAATAAATATTATCACGAGTATTATAATTGCTAATGTCACAAACGTACCCTCGTAGTGCGATGGCCGCAAAAAAGTCTCAACTATGTCGCTTTACCGGTTATTGTTGAATTGACATGATTTCCTACAATCACATGAGGATTACGGTTCGGGAACCTTCATCAATCTGTCTCTAATCTTTTTCTCTTCATACCGTCTTCCCGCTCGTTTTGTGAAGGCTTATCTACGAAATTCGATTACAAACAAGGTCACATACAGAATGATATAAAACCTCGGATTACGTGGAACTATATTATATTCTTCACTTTGGTAAAGTTGTGCGTGTGCCTAGTAATCGCCTAAACACCGGCGGTTTCGGAGTTCGATTCCCGCTCAGGATGGGTATTTAATATTTATATATGTACAAATATCCCTTTCCGGTTTGGATGTTTGCCCCACACCATGCCTCGGATAATACGTTAAGCTGTCAGTCCCGATTGTTACCATATACACCTGATAGCGATCGGTTCTCATAGTAGGGAATATATCCGTCAACCCGCAGTGGAGCAGCGTGGTGGATTAAGCTCGATCCTTCTCCTATGTGAAGAAAGAGGACTATTCCCAGCAACAGGATGTTACAGGCTAAATGGTATATTTACTTCGTAAAGAAGAAAATGTAACGAAATGTGACGTGAAGAGAGGAAATAGGCTAAAACGGATGTGAGACAACAACGACAAGACGGTCTGTAAGCTTCTCAGGTGAGGACCAACAGAGTAGAAAGGTATAACACTAAGAGTAACATCATAAAAGTAAAAAAAGTGTATGTGTACTTATGTACGCACGTAAGAAGTTATACTTCATTGGCTAGCTAACTACACGTTGCTAATAACTTCTTCTTTGTTGACTAGCTAACTTAAGGCCTCATTTACGGAGACGCGGGGCGTCGTGTGTAGCGTGTGGCGTGCGATGAGTGTGTTTGATGAGTGCGTTTACGGAGAAGCGATTTTACACGCGTTCATTTTCATACCTTTTGACACACGCGCGACACCACGCCACACGCTACGAACGAAGCTCCGCGTCTCCGTAAATGAGGCCTAAGGGTGCAGGCTATTTTTGTGATGGCGCGTATAGAAAAATTTACTCTAATAATTTTTCTCTAACGCGCTAAAAGAAGTGTAATTACAAAAACATTTCTTAAAAATTCATAAAGAAGAAAAAAAGTGTATGCGATGGAACACTGGTAACGAATATTGATGGATGTGTGAGATCGATATGCGTGACAAGGAGTTATATTTTGTGACGAGTCATCTTTCTCATCACAATCACGCCTTATAACGGAGATCATACATTATTTCTGTAACTGAATATAATATTTCTGGAAATTGCTTGAGAGGTTTAAAAGTTATTAGACGTATTTTATGTATTTAAACCTAAAATATAGCTCGGACATAACGCATAATAAAAACTATTATTATACAGTTTTAATTAAAAAACGTTTTTTTATTATCATATCACGATCCAGCAGGATTCGAACCCGCACCCCCAACATACCGTGTCCATCGTCATGTCGTTCTCTAGCCGTTAAGCTATGGATCTATGTCCAGCCGGATCGAAATTTGTGTGTGAAGAAATGTGTGCGAAACGCAAAAATAAAAAATAATACGAGTTTTAATTAACTAGACACCAACAATCATCATCGTTAGTTTGATCAGTTTAATTATCTTCGTAATGTCGTATTGTATATTCGTTTTATTTTATTTTTTATTACTTTTCATATTTTTTCTAATTGTTATCACATACGCAAAATATTCAGTCAAGATACTCGAGTAAAAAACCTAAACATAGTCAACAAAAACTGTTGTTTCAACTGTACCAGCATGTTTCTACGAAACCTATCTATTAAACTTCTATAAACTCATTTCTTTTTAATCGTTTTGTTTAATTTAAACAGTAATTAGTAAAAGCTCGTAATGTATATTTAAGCTTTCTTTTACCGAAAAAGGCCTGTAATAAATTTTGCATTAGTCTTAACCATTATTGCTTAAACTTTAAAACAGTTCCCAGCCTTGAGATTTTACTGATACAGATATTTCAATGTTCAGCTTTCTTCAGAAATTATATACGACTTTCAAAAGACTGAAGTTTATATTTATACCAGTGTCACTATTTATAATACGTATT
Source organism: Melitaea athalia (assembly GCA_905220545.2). Classification (NCBI taxonomy): domain Eukaryota; kingdom Metazoa; phylum Arthropoda; class Insecta; order Lepidoptera; family Nymphalidae; genus Melitaea; species Melitaea athalia. The sequence goes on from HG992177.1 coordinate 110,608, forward strand.
GTTTTGATACGTGATTAAAGTATATAAGATTTTAGATTAACATGGTTACTTCTGTTCGAGACAGTCTCGTGAACAAGACATTCGCAGTTGATGTCGAAATATCGAGCTCCGCGAAGAGAAAATAATAAACTAAATATCCCGTTTTCGAATAATTTTCGTGATTAAAGTAGTATTTGCTTGGAAGTTAGTTTATGAGAACACATTAATGAAATTAAACAGTTGACGGTGAATGCCGAGAACGTAAATGATTTTAGACTAATCTTCAAAAATTCGTTCCGCTTCATTCTGAGCCAAACTCTGTTAAACAGTTTTAATCTTTATATAGGTATCATAGAATAAGAATTATATCAGTATGTCACAGACATAAAATTACTGGCATTATTGTTGGAAAGTGTTGCGATGAAAGATATTTGGACAAAGGACATTTGATTTTAAATCTCCAGAGATAAAAGTTGTGAGCAATGTGAAGGCATTCAGTCTTTCTGTATCCTTTATACATACATATACGGACAGACATCACAGAATATTTCAGACCATTTATATATTTTTGAAGTGAAACTTCTTTATGCGCATCAGGGTAAACTTTTTACGGCAACAGCAACGCGTCTTGATGCGACGCGACGGCGACGTTTTTGTTTTTAATTATGATGCCGCCTACTTCGTCCGGTACAGGCGTCATCTGCCTCGTGTCCCGCTCCACCTTAGTTTTACATTAGTTTTTAATTCTTTATTTATTCATAGTTTGCCTAAGAAGTTTCACTTCTGACATGTGTACTTTGTACGACGCACTTTTTTTAAAGTTTTTTAATAAAAATGAAACTCATTTGTTGTTTTTAATTGCATCTGTTAATGCTTTTGTCGTTAATGCCAGTCGCAAGAGAGCGATGAATGTTCGACGTGTATGCTGAGTTCCTCTGTGACGAGGGCGCGTTACGTACAACTACAAAAAGGTGATTACGATGACACAACATTGTGAACTTCATCTGGATCTATCAAATCATCAACAATTGTCATATCAAAGAAACTGCTACAACGACATCAGTGTAGAGTCATAAGAACTTACAAGATATTTTCGTCACAAACCTAAGTCTGCGCTGCGTTATAGATTTTATTTTATCATTTAAATTAAATATTTTATTCTAAAGGAATGCTGTCGAAAGCCCGTCCATAACTTTTAGATTTTATTTTTCAAAGGCAGAAATAAGATTAGTGCTTCACTTAGAAATCCATTTGCGAATATAAAACGACAAATTTATTTTTATATTGATAATATTATATTTGAAAAAAAAAATTCAAGTTAGTCAAGAATATATGTATAACAGTGCACGGCAAGTACGGAAGTTCGACCACATCAACTTTGCACGTTGAGACACTGACATAATTATAGCCGTATGTTTCAGTTCGTTGTCCAACTGACTGAGAGATCGCTTGCTATCGTGATGAGATCGAACAATCTCGAATGTTATCATCAAATCTTTGGAAGCACGTTCTACTCGAGTACAACGTTAGAACCAAATTTAATTTTCTCAGTCACATTACGTTTAACTTGATCGCTTTGATTCAAAACAATTGAATTCAAATCTTTTGAACCTTTTCAATAGTAGTCAGAGTTAAGTGAATCTTCGATGACTATTGAAGCTATATTACTATATGTAATTGAGTTTGGTAGCAAACGAAAAAAAAAACCGACTTCAATTATTATTACATTGACAAGTCTTACAACGTAAGTAGACGAAAAAAATTAACAAACACTCTAGTCGACACTACATTTTTCGAAGATTCCCTTCGATTTATCTGGGATACCATCATCAGATCCTGGTTTTCATATTGTTACGAGTACACGAATTAAAGGAGCTTGCGCCATCTTGCGGGGAGCAGAGGAACCACGTTGTGTGCTGTACAAACCACTTTGTTAAAAAGACAACGTGAAACATCCACTCAATACTAGATGGCGCTTGAGGACTTATATAGGGTGAATGAACTCAGGATCGAGTACACGCACGAACGTTCTAGAACTGTCTGGGAGTAGGCTCGGCCCGGTATAAAAAGGCCGGGGAGGCCGAGCGGAGTCAGTTCAGTTTGAGCTAACGACGAAGCGACTTCGAAGTGAATACTAGTGATCAAGAAGTGATACCAGCGGAAACCTACGACATTGGCTACGACCTCGGACATTGTTAGTGCTTAGTGTTTGTACCTAGTGCTTGTGTCGGACCTAGTGCTAGTGAATAAAGTCTCTAAAAGAGTCAGAAGGTCTTTCTCTCCAAATCGTTCGAACCCTAACACGTAACAACTGGTGTCGGAAGTGAGATTTGGAGATGCCATTGACTCCGAGAGAGAACCCCAAGGAGGGGGTCAGGACGAGGGCACAACGAACTGCGGATGCCACTGGGGGCCAAGCTCCGCCCACTGGCCCCGCCTACCAGGCCACGCCCACTGGCCACGCCCCTCAGGCCACGCCCCTCAGGCCCCGCCCACTGACCACGCCCCTCAGGCCCCGCCCACTTTGGCTCAAGCCCCGCCCACTGGCTCCACCCACCTTGCCACGCCCACCGGACAGGCCACGCCCACCAGCGGCACCGTAGCTTCTACCGACCCTCAAGTGGCACTTCAATTAGAAAGTTTATTTGAATTAATGAAAGAAATGAAAGAATCACAAAAGGCAATGAATGAATCACAGGAACGCAAGTTTAGCGCTTTACAAGAATCACAAAAGGCAATGAATGAATCACAGGAACGCAAGTTCAGCGCGTTGCAAAAATCACATAAGGCAATGCAAGACTCACAAGAACGCAAGTTCAGCGCGTTGCAAGAATCACAGGAAAAAGCGCTTTGGGCTATAAAAGATGTTAGTGACACGGTGGGTAAGCTCCGAAAAGATTTCGACGAAGTGCAAGAACGAGTTAGCGGGTTAGGATTGGATGTCGAAAATGTGAAAACCGTCCTCGCTGAACTACAGAAGAGAGTAGCGCGCCTTGAAACCACGGGAGTTGCGATGTCTAGTGGAACTACCGGAGTTGCGCAAGGACCAAGGGTGAAAGTGCCGCCATATGACGGCACTACTTCGTGGAACGCCTATCGTCTGCAATTCCAGACCGTTGCTACTGCCAACGGATGGACGGAAGAACAATGCCTGACCGCGCTCACTGTTGCGCTCAGAGGGCAAGCTTTGTCTGTTTTGGAAGCACTGCCACATACAGGACATGAGTTCCAAGACCTGATAGAGGAACTTGAATCCAGATACGGTGAACGACACCTGGAGCACGTGTTCCGTGCCCAACTGCGTGACAGAGTCCAACGCTCAGGAGAAGGACTACGACAATGGGCGTTGGAGATTGAAAAACTCGTCAGGAAGGTACACCCAGGAGCCGACAGCAAGATGGTGGATACGAATATTGTTCGAGCATTTGTGGACGGAATCAAAGACCTGGAGGTCAGAGCTGCAGTGAGGCTTCGTCACCATACCTCGCTAAAGGAAGCATTGGCGCATGCTTTGGAGGTCGAGGCCGTTCGCCATGACGTACGGCAGACTCATAAGGTGCGCGAGGTCTCTGAGGAAGTCAAGCAGACTAAGGCTCCTACGAAGAAACGTCATGGTGTCATGTGCTATAAGTGTGGCGAGAGGGGCCATCTTCAGTTCAACTGCCCGCAGAAGGAGGTTAAGGCTCCTACGAAGAAACGTTCTGGAGTCATGTGCTACAAGTGCGGCGAGAGGGGCCATCTTCAGCTCAACTGCTCGCCAAAGGAGGTTAAGGCTCCTACGAAGAAACGTTCTGGATTCATGTGCTACAAGTGCGGCGAGAGGGGTCATCTTCAGTTCAACTGCCCGCCGGAGGAGACCCAGAGGGCAAGGATGAAAAGGATCGAGGAACAAATAGAGGAGCTGAAAAAGCAGAGGGCTTCGTTCCCTGCCCGCGATCAAGGGAAACGAATGAAAGCTAGAACTAAGAGACGAGTTCTGGCTGACGCGGTGGAAACCCTGAAAACTGTTATCCTCCAGGCATGCAGCGGGAATAGTCTTACGACACAGGGGACTATTAACGACCGGAAATCGAACACAAGCGGCTTCGAGGAAGGGTCGTTGGTGTGGCTGCATAACCCAACCCGCCGGAAAGGGAAATCTCCAAAGTTGCAGACCAAGTGGGACGGTCCATACAAAGTGGTTACCCGAATTAATGATGTGACTTATAGAATTCAAAAGCAACCAAGAGGGACATTCAAAGTGGTACACATAGACCGTCTGGCGCGTGACCATGGCAGTAACAACGATGCTCGGGACGAGCATCTCTAAGAGGGGAGTAGTGTTACGAGTACACGAATTAAAGGAGCTTGCGCCATCTAGCGGGGAGCAGAGGAACCACGTTGTGTGCTGTACAAACCACTTTGTTACAAAGACAACGTGAAACATCCACTCAATACTAGATGGCGCTTGAGGACTTATATAGGGTGAATGAACTCAGGATCGAGTACACGCACGAACGTTCTAGAACTGTCTGGGAGTAGGCTCGGCCCGGTATAAAAAGGCCGGGGAGGCCGAGCGGAGTCAGTTCAGTTTGAGCTAACGACGAAGCGACTTCGAAGTGAATACTAGTGATCAAGAAGTGATACCAGCGGGAACCTACGACATTGGCTACGACCTCGGACATTGTTAGTGCTTAGTGTTTGTACCTAGTGCTTGTGTCGGACCTAGTGCTAGTGAATAAAGTCTCTAAAAGAGTCAGAAGGTCTTTCTCTCCAAATCGTTCGAACCCTAACACGTAACAATATCATGGTACTATACTTGGGATATTTCCTTTCTAATAAAAAGAGAGTCAGAAAAATCGATTCATAAACGACGAAGTTATTCGCCAACACACATTAAAAATATATACGGTCGAATTAAAAACCTCCTTTTTTGAAGTCGGTTAAAAATATATATAATATTGTCACAAATATAAGTAACGGGAACTACGTGGCTGGTGATTAGATCGCGTCTTCTACAGAGCAGTGTCTGTGATTATTTTCTTTGAAGATTTCCTTGCGATGCTTTTTTCAATACTAAACAAAACATTAGTTATAAAGTAAACTTTAGTACATCGTAAGTCAGGCCAACCCACGGTGGAGCAGTATAGTAGATTAAGCTCTGATCCTTCTCTTACATGGAGAAAGAGGCCTATCCCCAGCAGTAGGATGTGGGCAGTGGGAAACTCAATGTGCTCTCGCAACACTCTTATAGTATACTTGTGAAGTAAACTATTATATATGATGACGCAAACATTTTAAATCTACCTAAATATTGTAATTTTTAATAAACAGCTTTATATGACAAAAAATACCCTTGTGATTGAACACGGCTCCGGTCACTTCCGTGTCTAAATGTAAATATATGTCATAAAATATAAAAGTATAACTGTAAGTTACATCAGCTCTCAATATTTAAGCAGTTCACAGAGCACATAAATAGCCATAAGCTCAGGAATTATCTCAGAGCTATAACTCAATCGTAACAACGTGAGCGCTACTGATACCACTGACACACTTAGCTCGCGCGGCTACATTCCTCAGTAGTGATACAGAGCAGCTACATAGTATTTATCGATCATTGCTAACAATACAAGCTATAACGACTTTTAATAAACATTATACAAATTAAATGAATTTTAAATATTTGTAACAACACAACAACGTTTCAACGCTACGAAAGTATCCAAAATAATTATATTAAACACCAACATTGGCTACTCATCTAACTTTCCTAAATGCGTATGCTACTGAACTGGGTCTGTCCGTACGAGATCCGCCGCAGTATGGAATATAGCGCTGTCCCTAGAAATATTATGAGGATATAAAATTAGTTATAAATCTGTGTTACAGTCTGTCAACTTTAAAAATTGTTTGTTTTATTTCGTTCAAGGAAATCGAAATCGCTATCTGTAGATATTCAGGCTGTTCTGTGAAATAAAGCCCACGTCACTGTAAAATATGTTCGTGATTCAGTTAGCAGCCTTTAAGATTCGGAACCGAATAAGAGACGATCTGTGAAATATTGCTGCAATAAATATATCGTAGAAGACAGGGCCCATATCGGGTGCAATACAGGGACTCGATAGATTTTTATTGGAGTATTTTTTTTCATTCTACTCTCTCTCTTCTGTGTGTGTTACTCGCGGCTGATCCCAGCCAACCTCCATTAATGAGATACATGGATACGAGGTGCAAGTGTAGCAGAAACCAATTTCCTTCGACGTCAAACGAAGTCCACTCTATATTAGTTAAAACCGTCATTCAAATCATCAATCTAACGTCGATGTAGTCAAGAGACAGTAATTTATTTTGCGATCTAGCATTAAAAATATTAAAAGCTTTTATAATTTACATTGAACTATACGATGACAAATTATTACGACCAAACGCAACATCTTGTTCTATATCTTAATTTAAAAAAAAAAATTTGCCTTTAAGGAAAATAAATTATTTGGATCCGTGGAAACAACACATTAAAATGTCGTTATGAATGCAACAATGAGCAAGTAGGCGTCGATAATGAGGGAATTAATTGAGAGAGCAAATTGGATCGCAATTAAAATGGAAATTGGTCCACAGTGAGTGACGCCTCACCACTCGCACCATACCTGTATTGTCTTACTATCTTATTACATTGGATAAGTAAAGCAATTTATATATTGAGTAATTAAAAACAATAATACTTATCAATACGCGTGAAATTACGTTTGGAATGTCATAATCAATTTTCCCGTAGAATGATTGATAGTAAGTAAACAAATTATTAGAAAAAGCTAATCTATCGATTGTTAGTTATAATGCAATTTTCACCTAATCACTACTGAAAATCATTTTCACAAATTCCCTTGACATCTTTTCTGGAATATGATTTGTCTTCTATTGTTGAGATCTTGAAGAGATTCAAATTTAATAAATGTTTCGCTTTTTCTTTCATCGCAAGAGGAACGAAAAGCGTCAATGACGTCACTACGATGACAAACAGCCAGACTTTTCTCGTTTCGCTCAGTCACAACTTCTGAATATTCTTTATACACTTATCCATGTCTAAAAAAATGTTAAAATCAAAAGAAACGTTTCAAAATGAAGCGACTTGCAAAGTAAAACGCGACAGCTGCTCTGGCAGAAGTTTCTTTTCTTTCTCGACTACTTTGTAACGAAATTATAATGTTTAAATAAGAATTAAGTAAATTTCAGAACATGAAGTCTAAAACTTATTATTAAATAATTAACTTGATAAGAAATAATTTAAATGTAATCACTTAAAAAAACTAAAATTTTCTTGCCAGACTTTATTAAAAATAACAATGAATTAGAATAATCACGTGCGTAGCAATATAAGCTTTTAATTAAAAGGAAAAAGTTCAAATGATTTTATTTTATTAATAAAATCTACTTCCACCACCACTTCAGCCTATCACAGTCCACTGTTGGACATAGGCCTCCACAAGTTCGCACCCGACATTATGACGCGAACTCATGTGTTTTGCCCATAGTCACCACGCTGGGCAGGCGGGTTGGTGACCGCGGGGCTGGCTTTGTCGCACCGAAGACGCTGCTGCCCGTCTTTAGCCTGTGTATTTCAAAACCAGCATGGATGGTTATCCAGCCATCCGTCTACTTTTTAAGTTCCAAGGTGGTAGTAGAACTGTGTTATCCCTTAGTAGCCTCTTACGACACCCACGGGAAGAGAGGGGGTGGCTACATACTTTAGTGCCGTAACCACACAGCACATTAACACACAGCGCATTAATAAAATCATTTGAACTCAATAACATTTAGATAATTATAAAACTGTAGTAACATAGATTCTGCAATAAGCAACACTATATTGTCAAACTTTCCCTTTAGACAAAAGGGTTTTTAAAAACTATTTATATTTAAAATTAAGAAATAAAACGAGAAACATGTTGCTGATTTGGAGGCTGTTATATTTCTGACTCTCACAAAGTATATTATTACATTCGCGTCTCTTCAAAACAAGTCCAAGAATTAATTAATATCGTTTTTGTCTCCGTACTTAATTCTTTGAACTGCCCGGTGGCAATGCTAAGTCAGCGGAACAGTCACGTACTAATCTAAGACGGAGGTCTGGGGTGCATGCATAACAATATAGTAAACAACAACATACAAATACAAACCATACAAAACTGACTTGATCCAGCTTTATATAAAACTGTTCATTCCTCTCTGATTATGTACACGATTCCCTAAACCCTAATGTATATCGAATGAAACGAGATACAGTTTCAATCAGAAGAGTTCGATTCAAAACTGCTTACAACGGACCAAGATAAGTTTTATCCAACAAAACGCAGAAACAAAGCGAGATGAGATCAGGTGAAGGTAAAGGTCATCAGTGCTTCGTAAGGGATCCGCAGGTCGGTCCGGCCTCAGGCTGCTGACGTAGACATAATGCGGTCGCGGAGTTACGAGACAGTTCGGAAATAGGTGAACGAAACTTACTCGTACATTGTCTGTTAAAATAACTATTAATGCTCTACAAGTCTGGAATAATCTCATTATTTTTAAAGTTGGACGCAAAAGTCAATTCAAAAATTTATAGGAGTGTTTAATGACGTCATTTTTATGTCATACACGGATTATATGAAGAGAGCTATTGGAAAAGCTTATATTTAAATATTGTATTATTTTTATTTTTGTGTTCCCACGCATGAGGAAATTCTAAATATTTTCAATATCATATCAAAAATTTCGCTCTAGCGGGGATTCGAACCCGCACCTCCGACAGACCGTGTCGGTACTCTAGCCAATTAGATGAAGCTCTAGTCAAGGAGAGGAATGAAAATATTAATGCCATAAAGTTACAACATAGTATTTTAACTCGCGGACTGTTACAACCTGTTACGAATTAGTTATTAATTTCAGGTTCTTATTACTACTGCCATATTAAACGTTCATATTAATTTACGATATTACTAACAACGTAGAGTTTACTTGTAAACAGTCGTCTGTAGGTAACTGTTGTACCTCTCATGCAATATTATAATAAACATTCAAAGCTTTCGAGTTAGTGGTCACAAGCTTGTTTAAAGTTTTAGTTGTTTAAGTTGTTTTCCTTTGTAAATGCTTTTGTTGTTTCTTTGGTTTTGGATATTTATTTGTTAATATTGTTACGTGTTAGGGTTCGAACGATTTGGAGAGAAAGACCTTCTGACTCTTTTAGAGACTTTATTCACTAGCACTAGGTCCGACACAAGCACTAGGTACAATTACTACGCACTAAATACAAGCACTAAGTACTAGGTACACTCACTGATCACTAGGTACACTTCACTAAGCACTAACAATGTCCGAGGTCGTAGCCAATGTCGTAGGTTTCCGCTGGTATCACTTCTTGATCACTTCGAAGTCGCTTCGTCGTCGCTTCGTCGTTAGCTCAAACTGAACTGACTCCGCTCGGCCTCCATCGGCCTTTTTATACCGGGCCGAGCCTACACCCAGACAGTTCTAGAATGTTCGTGCGTGTACTCGATCTGTAGTTCATTCACCTTATATAAGTCCTCTAGCGCCATCTAGTGTTGAGTGGATGTTTCACGTTGTCTTAAAGTGGTTGGTACAGCACACAACGTGGTTCCTCTGCTCCCCGCTAGATGGCGCAAGCTCCTTTAATTCGTGTACTCGTAACACTACTCCCCTCTTAGAGATGCTCGTCCCGAGCATCGTTGTTACTGCCATGGTAACGCGCCAGACGGTCTATGTGTACCACTTTGAATGTCCCTCTTGGTTGCTTTTGAATTCTATAAGTCACATCATTCATTCGGGTAACCACTTTGTATGGACCGTCCCACTTGGTCTGCAACTTTGGAGATTTCCCTTTCCGGCGGGTTGGGTTATGCAGCCACACTAGTGACCCTTCTTCGAAGCCTCTCGTGTTCGATTTCCGGTCGTTAATTGTCCCCTGTGTCGTAAGACTATTCCCGCTGCATGCCTGGAGGATAACAGTTTTCAGGGTTTCCACCGCGTCAGCCAGAACTCGTCTCTTAGTTCTAGCTTTTATTCGTTTCCCTTGATCCCGAGGAGGGAACGAAGCCCTTTGCTTTTTCAGCTGCTCTATTTGTTCCTCGATCCTTTTCATCCTTGCCCTCTGGGTCTTCTTCTGCGGGCAATTGAGCTGCAGATGACCCCTCTCGCCGCACTTGTAGCACATGACTCCAGAACGTTTCTTCGTAGGAGCCTTAACCTCCTTCTGCGGGCAGTTGAGCTGAAGATGGCCCCTCTCGCCACACTTATAGCACATGACACCATGACGTTTCTTCGTAGGAGCCTTAGTCTGCTTGACTTCCTCAGAGACCTCGCGCACCTTATGGGTCTGCCGTACGTCATGGCGAACAGCCTCGATCTCCAAAGCATGCGCCAATGCTTCCTTTAGCGAGGTATGGTGACGAAGCCTCACTGCAGCTCTGACCTCCAGGTCTTTGATTCCGTCGACAAATGCTTGAACAACATTCGTGTCTATCGTCTTGGTGTCGGCTCCTGGGTGTGCCTTCCTGACGAGTTTTTCAATTTCCAGCGCCCATTGTTGAAGTCCTTCTCCTGAGCGTTGGACTCTGTCACGCAGTTGGGCACGAAACACGTGTTCCAGGTGTCGCTCCCCGTATCTGGATTCAAGTGCCTCCATCAGGTCTTGAAACCCATTTCCTGTATGTGGCAGTGCTTCCAAGACAGACAAGGCTTGCCCTCTGAGCGCAACAGTGAGAGCGGTCAGGCATTGTTCTTCCGTCCATCCGTTGGCAGTAGCAACAGTCTGGAATTGCTGACGATAAGCGTTCCACGAAGTAGTGCCGTCGTATGGCGGCACTTTCACTCTTGGTCCTTGCGCCACTACGGTAGTTCCACTAGACATAACAACTCCCGTGGTTTCAAGGCGTACTACTTTCTTCTGTAATTCCGTGAGGCCGGTTTTCACATTTTCGACATCCAATCCTAACCCGCTAACTTGTTCTTGCACTTCGTCGAAATCTTTCCGGAGCTTACCCACCGTGTCACTAACATCTTTTATAGCCCAAAGCGCTTTTTCCTGTGATTCTTGCAAAGCGCTGAACTTGCGTTCTTGTGATTCTTGCATTGCCTCTTGTGATTCCTTCATTGCCTTTTGTGATTCATGCAAAGCGCTGAACTTGCGTTCTTGTGAGTCTTGCAAAGCGCTGAACTTGCGTTCCATTAATTCAATTAAACTTCCTAATTGAAGTGCCACTTGAGGGTCTGTAGTAGCTACGGTGCCGCTGGTGGGCGTGGCCTGTCCGGTGGGCGTGGCAAGGTGGGTGGAGCCAGTGGACGGGGCTTGAGCCAAAGTGGGCGGAGCCTGGGGGGCGTGGTCAGTGGGCGGGGCCTGGTGGGCGGGGCCTGGTGGGCGGGGCCAGTAGGCGGGGCCTGAGGGGCGTGGCCAGTGGGCGGGGCCTGGTGGGCGGGGCCAGTGGGCGGGGCTTGGCCCACAGTGGCATCCGCAGTTCGTTGTGCCCTCGTCCTGACCCCCTCCTTGGGGTTCTCTCTCGGAGTCAATGGCATCTCCAAATCTCACTTCCGACACCAGTTGTTACGTGTTAGGGTTCGAACGATTTGGAGAGAAAGACCTTCTGACTCTTTTAGAGACTTTATTCACTAGCACTAGGTCCGACACAAGCACTAGGTACAAATACTACGCACTAAATACAAGCACTAAGTACTAGGTACACTCACTGATCACTAGGTACACTTCACTAAGCACTAACAATGTCCGAGGTCGTAGCCAATGTCGTAGGTGGTATCACTTCTTGATCACTTCGAAGTCGCTTCGTCGTTAGCTCAAACTGAACTGACTCCGCTCGGCCTCCATCGGCCTTTTTATACCGGGCCGAGCCTACACCCAGACAGTTCTAGAATGTTCGTGCGTGTACTCGATCTGTAGTTCATTCACCTTATATAAGTCCTCTAGCGCCATCTAGTGTTGAGTGGATGTTTCACGTTGTCTTAAAGTGGTTGGTACAGCACACAACGTGGTTCCTCTGCTCCCCGCTAGATGGCGCAAGCTCCTTTAATTCGTGTACTCGTAACAATATGTTTATTGTTGTAATGATAGAACACAGACGAATTCACCATAAACTTTTTTTCCGAATATTTTAACCCATATTGTTAGTAGCGAATAACTCGTTTAAGAACAGATTAAATAAATGAAATTTTTTTTACAAATCTATAAATCTGCTACTGAACTGAACTCGTAAAACTTCTACCTATCCTTCTTATTAATCATTATGAAATGGTAACATGGATGAGGAACAAACGCAGGTAATGTTCAATCAATAAAAACGGTTAGTTCTGCTATTTATTTTATACTTTATTGCACAATACATACATAAATGTATAAAAGGCGGGCTTAATGCTAAAATAACTCTCTACCAGCCAACCTTATGACGTGCAAGAGCGGACGTTTGTAGGTGTGCAAAAAAAAGAGTATACCTATGAAAATATGAGTATAGATATAAACATACATAGATACACATATCCATATGTATGGATATGTGTATCTATGTATGTTATATGTTATATATATATATATTGCTATCTATAGCTATCTCCTCTATTATTTACATATTTCCATTTATTGTTTTAATTTTAAAACTCCTTACATCAAACTCGTTAGTTTGTTTATAACATCAGAAACTGTTCACGCTACATTTCGCAAATATTACAATTTGTTTGTACGTCATAAGAATGTGGTAAACGCCGTCACACGCGTCAGCGCAGCGGCTCGGTGTCGCAACTGACGTTGATTGTACTTGATCAACGAACATCGCTTCATATTGTGACGGAGATGAATCCAATTATAAATACAGTGAAGTTTCAGATGCAAACACCAACTACTGTCATTATATTCTAAGTGGGTCGTGTTTGTAACAATTTTATCACACCGCGCCTCTACTCTACCCACAGTGATCGACTCTTACGACGATCTTAATAAGGATTTATTTGTAAAAAATGCTTGTATATTAAATAACACTTAAGAAAAGAGATTTTATGCAAATGTATGAGAATAGATTATATACAACATGCTGAACTGAGGTATGATTGTCTGATGTAATTTCACAGCATTATACGAGTATAAGCAACTTTGTTGGCTGCTCACACGCGTGCGTCCTCATGGGAGCCGCCTGTCAGAATATCCGCAGATTCTGTACAAAACCGCAAGTCTCGCTGCCGTGTACAGATAAATAAATTATACGTTACACCACTCGTGTATGAGGAATCAAACTGACGAAACAAACAGGACACGTGTAAGTAACCAAACACCGCTCAAACTTCATATTCGGAATATCATCTTAAGACGAACAACCAAAAACGAACGACAAACAAAAAAAATCGACTTCAATTACATCAATAAGTAATACAACGTAATCGAAGACGAAAAAAATTAATAAATGCACTAGTGGTCACCACGATTTTCGAAGGTTCCCTTCGATTTTTGATTCCATCATCAGATCCTGGTTTCCTTATCATGGTACCAAACTAGGGATGTCTCCTTTCTAACAATAAAAGAATTATCAAAATCTACAACACAGTCCCGAACATAGATAAAAAAATAATAATAAAATATATACGGTCGAATTGAGTAACCTCCTCCTTTTAGAAGTCGGTTGAAAAAGAGCTTATTATTTGTAAAAATATTTTGCGATTAAATAAATAATTAAAGACGATTACTAGAAGCACAAAAGAAAAATATCTCAATAAATATAATTCAATTCAAGTTTCCGCTTTCAATAATAGTTAACAGTAATTAATAACAATTTGACACGTGTTATTTCGTCAATGTCACGTGGAATACGATGACACGGTGAAGAAGATTCAAAGCAGCCAATAATTCAAACTAAATCAAGAAATAAAAACCCACCACTAACCTAACCACAGAGGTTAACTTACGTAATGCAAACGTAGTATAGGGTGTGATTGCCAACTGTAATTAAATCTACATAATTATAATGAGTTAATGAGCGCTCTTCACCTAAAGTCTCGAGATAAGTTCGAGTGATGTCTTGTTATCAGCGGACTGGCAAGTTACAAACTCTCGTCAATCAAGCAACCCGGTCGAAAGGGAATTGTGGAATATGGGAACAACTGATTTGTAGTGCGGTTATCTAATTTCCTATCGGTGAGGAAGTTTAGTTCCAATAATTTTAAATTTAGTGATGTAACATTTTGCAATATATCTCGTGTAGATGATAATTATATTACTATTTGCATTGTAAAACCACTCGGCGGTCCGCGAGCGCGACGCGGTCGGTTCGAATGTGGAAATGATAAATTGTACAAAAATGTAGCTGTCGTGATGTTTTTTGGAATTAAAAGCTTAACTTTGTTCTGTTGAGTGTGATGAAATATGACTCGACTGAAACGATATTACAACCTCTTTCCTAGCGATGTAATCACTTAAAAAGGTAGAGTACGAAACTTTTATTCCTTATCAGCGTTTACTGACATTAATAATGATAAATAGAGGTATATATTTTTAATATCCTGTAGAGGGAAACACGCGTTCGGTTCGCCTGGTAGTAAGCGGTTACGGTTAGATCTAATTTGAAAAGTGTAATCTAAATTTAAAGTGGGAGAAAAGAGTTTCAAATCATCACTTATTTTCAGAAGTTCTTCATAGAAGCGGTGAATCCCTAAGTCATTATAGAACTACATTTTTAATTATAATTATTACTCATAGTTGCTATCTCATCACCACATTCCCCCGGATATCATTGTCTCGCTTCGCACGGTAAACTATAAACACGGTTCACTTAAAACTAGGTCTCAAGAAACTAAATAAACTTTATGGAATAAAACCAACTTTGCTAAATGCGTACAGTGATGCATCGTTAAATATAAAACCCCTCCAGTTTAACCACTAAGGATTAAAAGTCAAACTGGATTAACTGGATGAAACTGGATAACTGCGGTAATATTTGGTATAAAACTGACGTGGAAGTTAAAACTTACTTAATTATAAAATAATTTATTCATTTGTTTGGATTTATGGCTTTTAATACTGCCGAAATGGTACCTACGGATGATTTCAAATATTGGAATGGAAAAGAGCTCTCTTCTTAGCTAAAATTTAACATTATTTGGCTTTATTGTCGTCAGATTATTAAGTATTAAGTATTTTATATGTATGTTTATATGTATTTATGTATCCATAGTCATATTTTCATAGGTACCAACTCATTTTTGCACACCTACAAACGACCGCTCTTGCACGTCCTAAGGTTGGCTGGTAGAGAATGCTTTTAGCATCAAGCCCGCCTTTTGATCAATTATGTAATTTATTGTGCAATAAAGTATAAAATAAAATAAAAGACACGGTCGAGATTATAACCTCAATAGAATTTTGAAGATCGCAGAAAAGTAAGTATTTTACGGGGATCCCTTAACTTAGAATAACACAAATGCAAATGTTAGTCATTAATTGGAATCTACAGTAATTATGTCAGAAGAAACACAAGACAAATTTATTATTTATTTAATACTCAAACATATGGAAGGGTGAATGGGACTAAACAGAAAATAATACAAAATAATTACTGACAACATTAAAACTTCACTTACGTCAACTCCATGTTCATTATGGTTTGACGTAACGATATCACCCACGCCGCTGTAGAACTAGTGAAAGCCATTAATCCACAGACATTAATCCTAATTAATGAATGAAACTTTGACATTTTACAAATACGACTAACATATTGTCATTTAAAACACATTATATAGCTTTAATTAAAATTACTATTTGATCTACTTATAAATCTGCTTTTTAACCACATAACTGACTTAATCTATATACAAAGAGATTTCCACCCATATATTGACTCATCACGATATCTCTGGAACCATAAGGCGTAGAGACTTGAAATTTGGAAAGAATATTTCTTTCGCCGAGTAGACGTCAGCTAAGAACGGATTTTACTAAATTCCACCCACAAGAGAGGGTTGCGGGGGACTAAACTAATTGCTTCGTTATTTTGTCACATCACTACAATACAAAAACAAACAGTTGACATAACCTTGAAGCAGCGTCGTTTGACGTAGTTGGACTTTTAAAAGCTATTGATTTTATATTTTTTAATTAAGTAATTGTAATAATTTTAGGCCAAAATTAATACATTTATTGTAAGTTGGCAAAATTATTCGAATTTTAATGTTATCACATGTTAATAAAGGTAAAAAAAGATATTTAAAATTTTGCCGTAAATTGTACGCCAGTTCAAAGTTACATCGCCCAATCAATCACGATCTGTCAGAAACGCATTCTTTCAGCGGCCGGACCATAGTACATTTATAACTATTATTATGTCTTTGAAATAGCCAAGGATTTTGTTAATTTCCCGCGCTTTTAAAAGTTCAACTGCGTATGTGTGTGTATCGGACTGCACAAGCGTACACTTAGCCGTCACACGTTGGATGTTGAACCGCGGCGACACAGTGGGTTGAAGTGAATCGACGCCAGATGGTTGCGTGTTGAAACTGAAGCTGGTAGCGCTAGGTTGATCAAGTGCTGAAATGTTTAGTTATAAACACCGTAACAATAGCTACACGTTTTGGAATTTTGACACTCTAGTCTTGATTCCAACATGATAATGTTCTAAGTATATACTAACACTAGCTTCTACCCGCGACTTCGTCCGCGTGGAATAGCTACTTTGAGTTAACTGGGGAAGCTCTCAAAAGGAAAAAAACCCCGATTTTGAAACATCATTCATTAGTGCTCCGCTCCTTAGCGTGATGATATATAGCCTATAGCCTTCGCCAATAAATGGGCTATCTAACATCTAAAGAATTTTTTAAATCAGACCAGTCATTCGTAATATTTGCGCGTCCAAGCAAACAAACAAAGCAACAAACTCTTCAGCTTTATAATATTAGTATAGATACGTACTCGCTACTATCGAGCAGTGAACCAGCGTGGCGGACTTAATTCTCTGTACAATCTTTCTCTGTACAATGTAGTACTTACACATGGCATACCAAGCCCTTTCATTGTAGCGGCACTGCGTTGTAAAATATTCTGTAACTTTGTACACGGGCAATCTGAGGCACTCAATCTTCTAATGTACTGTTTCGCAGAAAAACGCCAAACCTTTTTATTACACGAGCAGTTATTATTACTATACCTTTTATAACCTTCGTAATAGCTGATGTCGGATCATTGTTGATTTTGAGAAATTTAATTTACAAATTAACTTTGTTCACAAGTTAATCAAAACGAAAAAGTTCTTAAGTATTAAATTTTTACTGTTTAAAACAAACATTCGAAATAAGAATAAAGTAATTATAGAATGAAAAAAAAAATTAGCCATGCTTTTAGGGATTGAATTTAAAATTAATCTAATGCTTACAAAAGCCAAGTGTCGTGCAACTCAACTCTCTCGCAGCGTTACTCGACTACGAGTGAGCGATTACAAAGAATATTAAGAAGACGAGTTCTCTGATGCGCTTCATTGTTTGTAATTGGAATTCTTTCTAAGAAAACTTATTTTAATTTGAGAATAGGGTTACGCGTATTTGTTTTTGAAACCGGACTGTTAAGCGGAGTTTTAAAATATAAAAGAAGAAAATGTCTTTGTAAAATGACCACTTCAATTCAAAGTGCTTCTCTTGAAAACGTTTCCGAAGTTGTTGTATATTGGAATTAATTTAATTCCTGAACATTGTCACTTATTAATCAACTTAAAGCGATGCCAAATAATTTTGTTATTATTTTATGCACTAATTTTATTTGACTGTATAACTTCCGGATTTGTAACAAAGTCAGGGTAAAAAGAGTAAGCCTATAGGACATGGGCCATCGATTTATGGGGTTTTTGGGGGTTGAGGGGAGGAGGGGTGGGTGGGTTACCCTCTGGTACCACTGTCAACCCCAGGACTGGGCATAGATTTTTCCATAAATCGATGCCCCATGTCCTATAGGCTATCCGTAAAAAGAATCCTATGTGTCGATTTCAGTTTGATCTACTTACATATAATTTTTATTGCTATCGTTTTAATAGATTTTACATGAACGGTGCTCACAAATTTCTTATTAAAGAAAAAATAGTTTCGAACCAATCCTGCCAGTTCTTCAAACACATCGTAAGTATTGACAAATTATATCAAAAGTAAATCTTCGAGCAGGAAATCACAGACACATTTGATGCGATAAAGTCCTTTGATTTATCGATAGTCCTCGATCTCTTCAGACAACTGTCTCACTCAAATGCTCGTCGACTCTCAAAGGAATTAAATTCACGACACGTGGCGACTCGCTGAGGCAAACTGCAGCAGTCGTAAATGTAAAACTTTATTAGTACACTAACCGACCTGTGCCCACTTCGTTGGGCGTTAGTTATTGTTTTTGTGATGCATAAATATACTCGTAGTAAAGTTTTCATCTCACTCGCATTTCTCCGACTTGATTTACATATACTATTATTTTTCACTGATTTTCTTTTTCAATAACAATAAAATATAGCCTATATCACTCCAGAATAGTGTAGCTTTCTGTTATTAAAACAATTTTGTCATGATCGGAACAGTATTTACCAAGATTACCCCCTACAAACAAACAAATTTAGAAACTTTACCTCTTTATAATATTAGTATAGACTAGCTTCTGCGCGCGACTTCGTCGGCGTGGACTCCGCTCCTATTGGTCTTAGCGTGATGATATATAGCCTATAGCCTTCCTCGATAAATGGGCTATCTAACACTGAAAGAATTTTTCAAATCGGTCCAGTAGATCCTGAGATTAGCGCGTTCAAACAAACAAACAAACAAACAAACAAACAAACAAACAAACAAACAATCAAACAAACTCTTCAGCTTTATTATATTAGTATAGATTATTTGTGTTACTTCATGAACGTGTCAGATTATTTCATATTTATATATATATCCATAGTTAGTTTATATTGTAATAATGTAAAATTTGATAATATTAAATTAAGTGAATAAATGAATATGGTGTCTAAACGTTAGACAGCAAACAAGTATGTGTCATACTTGTTTGTCGTCGCCTATAAAAACGAGTGTTCCGACTCGATTGGCTCATTCTTGTTTGAGACATCGACCGGTGCGGAGCTCTCGGGAATAGAAAAGATAAGTATTATTGATATTTTGTAATATATGTAATGAATAAGTGTATACTTGTATAATAATCTATATGGACGCTGTATTTTATGCAACATAATTATCTATTACTAATTTTGTACCAAAACACTGTTTATACATTATTTTCAAAAAGAGTAACTGCGGAGTTTCTTGCCGATTCTTCTCTGCAGAATCAACATTCCGAATCGGTGGTAGCTTCACTTTTAAAAATAAATAATTTTAATTTGAATTCACTGATCAGACAATATTCTTAGATTAATAAAGTATGAATATTAAATAAATTCTTTTTTATTGCTTTTATTTACATTTTTATTTCTCTACTCTAACATCAGAAGTGGGATTCTCGCCCAAATTCACCTACAATAATATGTGTGATTTTTTTTTCAGTTGTGCAGGTTATGGGCTGTCCTAGTCGATCTAAGGAAAAACGATAATTGTGCTGAAGGCTGGTATCGAGCATACAGAAAATTGGCTTGGAATTCAAATGGACCAGCATCCAGCAAGCCGCCACAGCAGCCTTTGAAAACAAAGGGAATTGAGGAACTACTCGAGATTTTACGAAGTTCTCTCACGGATTACGGTACGCCGTCCTTAATAATAACCAATCGTGGAACTAAGTTTTGTTCAAGACAGTTGTGACAGTTATTTAATGAATGGCAAACTAGTGTTGGCATTTAAATTTTTAATTCTGACAATTATCAAAATATTAGTTTTTGTGTTAATATTATACTTTTATTGTTTATATTGTTTATTCGTTTAATACCGGAACAGTACAAAAATGTCACCACCATCTTCCGATGGTTAATATTTACTTAAGATTAGTCAGTTGCCATCTTTATTAACTGTTTTGGAGGGTAGTTACCTAGTAATTACTGTTACCTATCATTTAAATTTATTCTTCTAATAATTTTATAAGATTGTATTGTGCTTAGTGCGATTATTATTTGTTGAAGTATCCAAAGAGCATATAGATGGAGACGCCATTTTCCGAATAGTTAATACTAATTTTATGATTGGTCAGTCGCCATCTTTGTCATGTATTGGAGGGTATGTTGCCCTGTAAATATGATAATTTGTAAGTAAAGAAGCAATTATTGTTTAATTATTGTGCGGCTAACGTTGCTGCTCGATAAGTGCCGTATACGTGATTAGTGTGATAACTTATTCAATGTGGTTAAAAGTGTATATTGTGAAGTGTTTTCACTTGTGTTTTACACTAGGCAGGATATGGTAGCGACTGGTACCCTGTAGGGAACGGCCAACTCAAACGGTACGACACTTTGTACTGATGTGTCAGACTGGCCGAGCGTTGTGTGGAAAGGCCAACTTTCTTTAAACACTACTATCGGTTTTTCACCTATTACGTTGCTTATTGGTAGAAACTCTAACATCCCATGTATACAAGCTCTATAAGATGATGTGATACAAGATCATAATATCATTGACGTAACTGCAGTAGGCTGAACTGACTGACTGACTGATAAATTTAAAGACCGATTTGACCAAAGACGTAGAGATAACATAGATTATAGCGTAGGAGGTACCGTATATGTAAATTAAGGCCATATGCGACATGATAAATATTAGATGATGACAGATTCTCATTAAAGGGCATTAGAAATTTAAGAAACATGATACATAGTTGCAAAAAATTTGGCTATGGCCTGGAGATTGGTCAGAGCAAAACGTTGTTGTAAAAGATTTATTATAATTAGTTTAGAATATGTTTGTATTACTACGGATTATGGATAAATTTAGACCCTAGCTGTTGTATGATATTCACTGGCTGCAGGTGATTAAGCGTTGCGACTGCGGGGTGTTTGATCTGCACAGTGGGGTCTGAATAAATTGAAACCTTAGCTGTTGTATGATATTCACTGGCTGCAGGTGATTAAGCGTTGCGACTGCGGGGTGTTTGATCTGCACAGTAAGGTCTGATTATTTATTGATTGTATTATTACGTATTATGGATACATTGAAACCTTAGCAGTTGTATGATATGACGACACTGGCTGCAGGTGATGAAGCGTTGCGACTGCGGGGTGTCTGATCTGCACAGTAAGGTCTGATTATTATTAATGATTACAGCTATAAAACGATTAATGATATTAAGTAAGCAAATGTACCTATAAGTATTATGTATGTGATTGATAACCATTGATTGATTTTGTGATTGTACTTCGAGAACGAAGTAATTGTCAGTATGGCCGTGTCAGATTATTTCATATTTATATATATATCCATAGTTAGTTTATATTGTAATAATGTAAAATTTGATAATATTAAATTAAGTGAATAAATGAATATGGTGTCTAAACGTTAGACAGCAAACAAGTATGTGTCATACTTGTTTGTCGTCGCCTATAAAAACGAGTGTTCCGACTCGATTGGCTCATTCTTGTTTGAGACATCGACCGGTGCGGAGCTCTCGGGAATAGAAAAGATAAGTATTATTGATATTTTGTAATATATGTAATGAATAAGTGTATACTTGTATAATAATCTATATGGACGCTGTATTTTATGCAACATAATTATCTATTACTAATTTTGTACCAAAACACTGTTTATACATTATTTTCAAAAAGAGTAACTGCGGAGTTTCTTGCCGATTCTTCTCTGCAGAATCAACATTCCGAATCGGTGGTAGCTTCACTTTTAAAAATAAATAATTTTAATTTGAATTCACTGATCAGACAATATTCTTAGATTAATAAAGTATGAATATTAAATAAATTCTTTTTTATTGCTTTTATTTACATTTTTATTTCTCTACTCTAACAAACGCTTGTCTTACATTCATGTGTCAACGTTGTACGTGTAGAATCCTAAATTAATGTCGTTTAATATAAATTCCTGTAAGGCCGCGTTGTTCGCGATAATTCGGTGGGTAAATTTAGCAGGCGGGGGACGGAGGCTGCCGCGGAGATACGGAGCTAGTTTGTATTCGCTGCGTGTCTGTATTGTCGATAATGTGAAAATTCTAAATCTAATAACTAATAACGAGATATAAAGCCTATTTCTTTCCTTTAATAAATATTTTCTTTTAACTGCAGTCATTGAGTAGACTTCACTACGACGGATTTGCTATCCGATAATAAATTATAACAATGTTATTTACAAACACTTTTGGGGGTAAGGGACAGGATGTGAAGTCCCTCATCCACCACCGCAAAGGGAGGATCCTCCAACCAGACGGTAGTTGTAGCGTCTGGGGGCTACTGTCGCTAAACACTATTTATTCTATTTAGGGTAATAAGTTACTCTTAGCTGTAGCTCATACAAAGCCTGTAGTCTGCGGAGCTCTAAAGTGTGTTCACACAAGTGTAACACAATTGATCTCAAGGCCGCTTCAGTGTCGCATCTCATTTTCTAATTAATGACCGATGCTGTTTCAGCGTGAAACAACACCTTTTGTTTGTTCGCTTGTTTGTGACGTTTGCTTCGACAATAGGATCTGAAGCATTGCGGTGCCTTTAAACTAATTACAATTAAATCGAATGCGATTTCTTCTCACTGCAACAACGTTGTAAGTTTGTAACACTGATATCCTGATGGGTTTGAATTTAAGTTCACCTTTTATTTGATCGATGTATTACATACGCGATAAACATTTTTGTAATAAAATAAAGATAATACTAAATTAATTTCGAGGTCGAGCGGTCAAAGCCACATTCTCTGGCACCAGCAGCCGCTGTTTTTGTTTCTGCTTATGATTTGACACAGGATTTGTCCTACTGAAGGCTTAGAGTATACAAAGACTGAAGGTTTTTAGTGAAAAACTTTTAATTATTTAAATTTTCATAATAACTATTATTTTACTCTTTAGGAGAACCTTCAAAGTGTGACATCAGAAAAAGATCGTACGAAGCTAGTGAATTAATGTGAAACGTCAGAAAATGGGATTTGCAGCTTTTTACTAAAATGCTGTCACGCGACAGAAATCTGTTTGAAAGCAACGAGTTAACGTTTTATTAAAAGTAAGCAAATCGTTTATCAAAATCGAAATAATGAATTCATTAATTTCATAGTTGAAGCATTTGATGACAATATAAAATAATTAATGTAAAGTAACCGCTTTTCAACGTTATAAAAATAAAAAAGTTAGCTAATATGTCATTTTAAAAGAAGCTATGTTTGAATTGATCATCAAACCTGTGATAGGTTAAGGTTCTAGAGCTCTTTGACGATGAAATAGCACGCTAATATTTTAACAGCTCACGAATAAACTCTATTTCTAATAAATTTTATTAGCTGTAGAACCAGTAGTCAGCTAACCTGGTGGTCTTCACTGTTTTAAGTACAATATTATGCGGTCTGAAGAGGAAACGTGCGTTCAGCTTTGGAACTGTTATCGGCTGTTTTAGTTCAGGTACCTAGTTGTATTAAAAATATATACACACACACACATATATCAGCCTATCGCAGTCCACAGCAGGACTGCGATAGGCTGATATATGTGTGTGTGTGGACATAGGCCTCCCCAAGTTCGCGCCAGACATCCAGGTTTTCCGCAAACCTCATCCAGCCTACACCGGCGATCTTACGTAGATCGTCGGTCCAACGGGCCGGAGGACGTCCCACACTGCGTTTGCCAAGACATGGTCTCCACTCCAGGACACGTCTGCTCCAACGGCCATCGGTCCTGCGACACAGATGACCAGCCCACTGCCACTTCAGTTTGCTAATTCTGTTGGCTATGTCGGTTACTTTCGTTCTCTCGCGGATAGCCTCATTTCTAATTATATCTTTGAGAGAAACCCTAAGCATAGCCCGTACATTACATACATTACGCTGTACCTGTAGAAATCTAAAACGCGAGTAAATCCGTAGTGGATCGTATGACGGTCCATACAATACTTCAGCTAATATTCTGACATAAGAATTATTATCTCTAAGTCATAAAGTCCACACAGCTATTAGTACTTTATCGCTAGCTTACAAACCTCTATTGACTTAGAACGAAACGAAGAATGAAACAAGAACCTGAAATATAAAAATAAATGAACGACTTAAACAAAAACCAAATTCAAGATTTATTCCTCTCCATTTCATCCTCGAGATCTCTTCAGAAAGTTTTGAAATGTTTTTTTTTTCTTTCAAGGAATATCTGTTTCCTTTCTTTATTTAACTTGGTTGGTTGCGAATGAATAAAACATGCATGAGACTCATCAACAACTGTAGAACGGCTAAGTTGAAATGAGTTATTACTTCATCGCTCAACTCAACCAACTCAACAGACAAGTCCACGGTTTTTTCACTTACATATCTATTTATTATTCATACTAGCTGCTGCCCGCGACGTCGTCTGCGTGCGTTCACTGCTCGTTCCCCGTAGGTGATAGCGTGATAATATAGTGCCTATGTTCTGACCCGACTTCTTAATAATATTCGTGCCAAATTTGAAGTAAATCCATGCAGTACTTTTTGAGATTATCAATACTACTGATTTTCCAAAATAGAAATAAAAACTACTAAAACTTTACAAGATTACTAAAACTATTCGAAAACGGGATATTTACCATTTTTACCATGTTTATCGTTTACAAGATTGTATATAAATCCAAATTAAGTGACAATCCTAAGCAAAACTAAATAAAATTTAATATTAAATTCTCAGTATCGGTAATATATATTTCAGTTTGAGACGGACACAAAAGCAAAACTTCGTAACAAGATTGTAAGGGATTTTGAGCAACTATACAAGTATGTACGGTTACTTGAAATATACACAAACGATTTGTAAGACGTGTAATTCAGCAAAGTACCTACTTCAGTCGGGTGTCTACACGAGCGTGATGAGTTAACACTCTCTCTGTATTTACGACATTCAAGACATTACTGATCGAGTGAACTAAGTTTTTCATTAAATGTCTCTTTAACAAAAACTCCGATACTAAGAAGTAATTTGGATCAAAGCGGATCAAGTTCTTAAACAAAATGAAACAATGTACGACAATTGTCGTACATTGGTGACGTCACTCGTGAACAAATTCTTATATTGCGTCAGATTATTGAGAAGGCCAGAGAATTCAATGCAACTCTTTACTTATGCTTTGTGGACTTTCGCAAAGCATTTGACACGGTCATGTGGACACACCTTTGGACAATACTTGCAGAAATGGGTGTACCACAACATCTAATAACTCTATTAAGGAGGCTTTATGAAGACGGTACTGCAGCGGTACGAGTGGACGATACCCTTTCAGACAATTTTAAGACTGAGGCCTGTGTACGACAAGGATGCATCTTATCGCCATTACTCTTTAACACCTACACAGAGTACATTATGCGCATTGTTCTGGACGATTGGGACAAAGGAATATCAGTTGGGGGACGCGTGATAAATAACCTCAGATACGCTGACGACACTACCCTTCTCGCACAGACTAGAGAAGACATTGAAAATTTTCTAACCCGTCTAGAAAGTACCAGCCTCCACATTCGGACTTGCTATTAACCGAGACAAGACGAAGATGATGATAGTGGACCGGGCTGAGCAAAGTGAAACAAACGTACACAAGATAGCTAACTGTGAAGTGGTACAGAACTATATTTACCTCGGCTCTGCTGTATCAAGTACTGGAGGATGTGGCGACGAGATGAGACGACGGTGCGCCATCACCAGGTCTGCTGTGGAACGGCTGGGAAAGATTTGGGGAGACGGGAGGATTACCAAGAGGACTAAGGTCAGATTGATGAAATGCCTCGTGTTTCCAATCTTTCTTTATGGAGCCGAAACTTGGTCTCTGAGACAGCAAGATCGCCGAAAAATCGACGCATTAGAGATGTGGTGCTGGAGACGCCTTCTAAAGATCCCGTGGACGGCGTTTCGCACCAACGTATCCATCCTCAGAGAACTTCGTATTAAAGACAGACTATCAGCGACTGTACAACTACGAATACTGAAGTTCTTTGGCCACATCTCTAGGAATGAGAACTCGATGGAGAGACTGGTGGTTCAGGGCCGGGTGGAAGGCAGGAGAGCACGCGGTCGATCGCCAACCCGCTGGATAGATGTCATCACAAGGGCTACTGGGTCCACCATGGTTCAGTGTACTCGCGACGCATCCAACAGAGAAGAATGGAAGCACATCGTCAGGAGAGCTACCCTCGGAAATGATATCGACCCACCAAACACCCCACCATGTGCCTCGTCAGTGCAACCACGACCACTCTGACAAGAGTGTACGACTAAGAAGACGACAATTGTATATATCTATAGAGACATGTAGGGACGTAGACTTAATGGATTAATGTTATTAAAACTGTACTGTTTTTATATGTATTTTAAAAGTTGATTTTCACATAAGTAATGTATATAATGTAGTATGATTTCAGTCCTGAACTACGAGTACCTACAAACATTTGGTACAAGTTTTTGATAAACAAAAAGAGGCTCAAAAAACCCAAGTTCACTAAGAAAATGCGTTCGATTACCATAAATATTTCATTCAATAATATCGCGTATAAAATAAAAGTTTATCTTCTTAAAGGATAGACAATGTTTATATTAGCTATGAGCCCTTTCTCCGCAGTATTGTGTGAGTGCGGCAGAGGTTTGAATAAATAGTTGACCGCGTCTCAAAGTAAACACGGCCACCTGAATATTCAGCGCTGCGTCTATTTGGTTTCGATCTTTGCATCTTTGTATTGCAGCCTGCAGCATGCTGAGGCCTGAGGTTATCAAATTAAATAATAAATATTGAACTGCGCGTTAATACCGTTAAGTAAAATAACTCCTTACTCCTTGAAGTGAAACTTCTTTAGAATCGTTGAGATTTAAAACTCGATGAAAACGAAAAACGTAAAGGAGAGAATGAGATACCATACATTACACAGCATATTATATTCTGTAAGCTACTTTTCAGAAATTTCACTTCTGCTGTGTATAAATTGCACATGCATACTGTTTATAATTATGAATATTTTTATTGTTGCAGAAAGACGAGGGAATCTACAATGTGATGGGTAAGTGGAAACTCTAATTAGCTACATACTACTGATGTACTTCTAGGTATATGAGCACTAATTTGCTATGACACAGACAGTGTACAAAGTGTGTTAAGGACATGTACATAGTATAAACGCACCTCAGTATAAAAAAGCATGCAATTTCAATTATGTAGGAAAATATTATTTCTCTTTCTCTTTGATGGTTTGAGGTTCGCAAACGTCAGGCTAAATTAATATCGAATAAGGATTGGCAGACTGTCAAGTGAAGGTGGAATAGGAAAACATTCGCTAGAAATGTAAAGCCTTACACTTGATTTGATTTTCAAGGACATGTGATTATATTCTATTATATTTTAAACTTTTCTAAAAAAAGAAAGAGACAAATTCGAAGATAATAAATAAATGCTTATGCACAGCAGGAGTGCCAAAGAGTTGAGAGACTCTCAGCAAAAATTTACATTCTTCCAACAAGCTTACATTCTGGGGCAGTTTCAGTTCTAGGTCACTGAATATTATAAAACGGACGAAGAAGCGGTGACACGTTTTCAGCAAACTTTAGACCTAAGCGCTTCAAGTATCTAATAGCAAGTAAGTTTATAACTAGTTTTTAAATGAGCTATTAATTAAGAAGTTATAAGGACGGACTGACAGACACTAAGAAATTTCATTAATAAAATAGACTTATCGACATTTTAAACGTTTTTTTATAACTTTCCTTTCTATCACTTTTGAAAATAAATGCATACTTTTTTGTTACAATTACGGTATTGATTATCTATACTAATATTATAAAGAGGTAAAGTTTATAACTTTTTATATACGGGGTAATCTTCGCAGCGCAGGGCGGGTCGCTCATATCGGTCACTAGCTTCTGCGCGCGACTTCGTCAGCGTGGACTCCGCTCCTATTGGTCTTAGCGTGATGACACATAGCCTATAGCCTTCCTCGATAAATGGGCTATCTAACACTGAAAGAATTTTTCAAATCGGCCCAGTAGTTCCAGAGATTACCGCGTTCAAACAAACAAACAAACAAACAAACAAACAAACAAACAAACAACCAAACAAACAAACTCTTCAGCTTTATATATTAGTATAGATATCGGGTAGAGTTATTCATATGATGGTGGTCATTCATGTCACAGAATTCTTCATCTAACACATCAAGTGTACGAGAATTCTTAGCAATATCACGAATCGGTTATTCTTAACGAGTATGGTGTTGATATTTGTAAGATAATAATGTCATTTATTTCTTACAAAATCCACAAACATCGAGTACATCAAGTACAACAAGTAGTACGTCAAGTGACGAATATACTCGAGATATCTCACTGTAATAGGACTCGCAAATGTGACCGATTCTCTGTTTAATCGTCTGACGAGGAGCAGTTTTGTTCATGTGTGTCAAGGTTTACATTTCATCTCACGCTCAGCAAACACGACAAACATGTCAAAAAAACATCATCAAAGAAACTTTCGACGTTCTTACAACATAAATAGTTTACGTACTTTGTAAGGGAGTGATTGGTCTATATATTATGTTATCGTGTGTGTTATTTGTTAAAAAAAACCGTGTGGTGTCGTGGGACACCAGATAAGAACGAAATTCCTTATCATAAAATACCTATTAATTTCAAGTTGTATTCGAGGTATAAAGAAAATATTTATTCGGGTACTTATACATTTTTTATTATGATTTTTTATCGTTGAAATTTAAATAAAAAACTATTTTAGAAAAATATCTTTATACCTTTATTTTATTTACAATGATTTATAAAAATATATAATAATATTATATGTATAGATTATTTATTGAATGATTTAATAATAATAGCAAAATGCAATAATAATAATAACAGTCATCACGTAGACTATACATTGTCTGCATAGCCATCATACATGACTATACATAAGAATATTACGCTTTTATTTAACGTTACGAACGTTTTTGCCGGCTAGGGTACGCCTGCGGAACGCCCCATAAGGAACTTCGTTCCAAAAATTATCTTATTTTACATTGTCAGCTGAAAAATGACAAACCGTTATGTTTCCAACTTTACGATATGAGTTTATTTATAAGATCAGATCTATGTTGTATGACATATGTTTCAAAACTAACTTCTTAACATTAACCTCGTATTGAAACAGCGCAATCACTGGTTCAAAGTAACTTCACATCCACCACTTCTCATAATGTAGAGACTATGAGTTAAAAAATAAGACGGAATACGAGACTACATTGCGTATGTTGGTAAAATAATGTTTTTATAGGGCAGTAAAATATTATTTATTCTCAAAGTTGTAAATACAGTCATTGATGGCTAGTTATTGATACGGTAAATATTTGTCGAACAGTACGTTTGTCCATAAGAAAACGATAGATAAATTTATAAAAGATAATATGAGTTAAAACTTCTCATTTGGATGATAGCTCAGTAACAGTCTTGAGTCTATCTCACGCAATCTCACGATTATGTTGTGGTTGGATGAGCGCTACGGTCTACGGAGAACCGGGATGTATGGCGCAAACTTCGCGTGGTCTATGTCCAGCAGTGGACTTTGGTAGGCTGAAGCGAGCGAGCGATGACTTAACGGCTATTGGCGTGAGATAGACTGTCAATTGTCAACTGTCCAATTCATATCCCGACCTGTTTGGTAGCTGGGTTCTCATGTGATATGGGTCATTGGGATAGTTCCCAATCATTCAGTTCAGCCATGTAGCATAACGTTATGTGGACATTATGCGAGTTTCATAAGATATTCTGAGACTAATAATACGAGTGTCTGAAACAATTATCGTAATATCAGATATTATGTAGCTGTGTTTCGAAAAATTATAGAAATTTCGCTCGTAATATTGTTAATTGCATCATATTATGTACTTGTAGTTGTAATTAGATTTACGCCAACTTTAATAACATTCCAGAAATCTCATTTAAAAGTTTCAATCCTTTTAAAACAAATTCAAAGAGATTCATTACTCGCGACGTCCACTTTTTACTTTCGACGACGAGAACTTTTTAGACAACCACAATCCTGTTGAATTATAAAAATTTATAAACATTTTTGAGAAAGTAATTACATTATTGAAGTAAAATTTTTACGGCAACGGCAACGCGTTTCGATGGGACGGCGACGTTTTTGTTTTCAATTATGATACCGCCTACTTCGTCCGGTACACCTTTGCTTTCAATTGGTTTTTAACCGACTTCCAAAAAAGGAGGAGGTTCTCAATTCGACTGTATGTTTTTTTTATTATTTATTTTTTTCAATTACTTTGTCAAAGAAGTTTCACTTCCGACATGTGTACTTTGTACGCACGCACTATTTTTATTTTTAAATATATATTTACATAATTATGATAAATATTGACAAAACGTATAGACCAACAGTCGTGTATACAACCAAAAGCAGACCAAAAATATAACACACATTTGAGATGGATTTTAAAGATAAACTTTCCACATAATAAGCATTCCATATGACAGTCTGGATTCGAAGTCGCCGTCTCGTGTTCATCATTTCTCGGAAGAGTGACCGTAACCTTAACTAAGTGCGATTCATGTGAAAAGACAAATAAAGTATCTGTAAAACTTATTGTATAGCGACATTAAATGAACAAATATATAATTTTAAATATATTTTACTGAACCGTGTCAAAAAAGGCGTCGCTTAAAAATGTAATTACACGATAACAAAGAAGAACAAACAAGTAACGTCCAACAGTCCGCGCAAGAGGACGGCTACACATACATGGGATGTATGTAAGTGTGTGTCGCAACTATGTGTATGCGTGTGTGTTTGTGTGCGTGTGTGTATGTGTGCGGGGTGTAATTACAACCTGACAAATTAAAACGTATTTCTATGTAAATTTCACAGTTTACTTTATAAGAGAACCGATACTTTGATGTTTTACTAATAATGGTATTCGTACCCATTTGCGTTTGTAAAGTACCGTTGAATTAAAATACACTTTTAAGTTCCAGATAGACAATATATTTATAGTTTGTTTAAAGCTATAGAGTCAAACCCTTGTTTTTATACACTACGGATTTTCCGGACGTTTCAGATATTTTAAGGTTGCTGTAAAAGTACCTAATTGTTTATTATAATACAGATTTATGTTGTGACAGTTTAAAAGTGCTTAGTATATAATGTTCAGTTCAGCCTAGCATAGTTTGCTGCTGGATATAGGTCCACACAAGTTCGCGCCCGACGTTATGACGCGAACTCATGTGTTTTGCCCATAGTCACCACGCAGGGACGGGCGGGTAGGTGACCGCAGGGCTGGCTTTGTCGCACCGAAGACGCTGCTGCCCATCTTCGGCCTGTGTATTTCAAGGTGGTAGTGGAACTGTGTTATCCTTCAATTGCCTCATACGATACCCACGGGAAGAGAGGGGATTTCTATATTCTATACTGCCGTAACACAGCAAATATATAATGTTGTAAAAGTGTAATTAATTGAAGTTCTCTTACGTACATAATTATGTCTATCTCATACTACTCAAAACAGAGTAACAAGGCGCTACGCTATTTTATATGTCAAAATATTTAATGTTCAGGAAATGCTTTCAAGTTGATGGAATGTATATGATAGTATATGATTTATTATATATTATATATTAGACAACATTCTTGAATGTGTGGATTAACTAATCAGGAGAATAACTCCTTTTCGTCGATAGAGGAAGTAATGAAAAACATCAAATAATATAGTATTATATAAATAATAATTATTACGAATTAGTAAAAGAAACAGTAAAGAGTTTAGGATTAACAAATAAAGTTACTTATAAATTTTTGCGTTAAACTCCTTTTTAACTCACTAAAGAGGTAGGTACATACAAATAAAAATAGAAGGGGAAAGCTGCTTTACAAGCGCAGAATTTTAATTCACATTTTTAAAATGTAGAAATGAGAGAAACACATAAGTTGTAACACATAAAGCGCTTGCGAATTAAAAAAACCGTCTACACACGTTAATCTTACAAAACACAACTTAATTTTCAGTGTGTAAAATAAGACAATTTTATTTTAAAAATGTGTGTGTACTTATGTACGGACGTAGGAAGTTATACTTCATTGCCTAGCTAATTTCACGTTGCTAACTTCTTCGTGTCGGTTATTTTCGTGATGGTGTGCGCGTACACAGTAAAAATTTACTCTCATCTTTTGCCCTAACGCGCCAAAAAAAGTATAACTTCAAAATTAATAATGGTTTAACACACAGGCGAGCGTGTTCAGTACAATAATACATTTAAAATGTTAACATAAGGTTAACATGTCAGCCGAAAATAATCAAACCTCATTTCATGTTTTTATATTTTTTACTAGCTGCTGTGCCCGCGACTTCGTCCGCGTGGAATTTACCAAATAGTTATTGTTCAGTTCGCAGTTATAAAAAAAAAAAAAATAAATAAAAGTAGCCTAAGTTACGCCTTATTACATCAGCTATCTGCCAGTGAAAGTCCCGTCAAAATCGATCCAGCCGTTTCAGAAATTAGCCGGAACAAACAGACAGACAGACAAAAATTGTAAAAAAAAATTATTTTGGTATATGTACCGTGTATAGATCCATATGCATTTAGTAAAAAGCGTTTATTAACAGACACTCCAGTTTTATTTCTTAGTATAGATAAAAATATTTTTGATAGATGTCAAGAAAACATAACGGGTGTATTCTCAACAATAGATACTTGATACATTTTTGTTTAATACGATACAACAAAGAACAAAGTGTTCCTCGTGGTATGATACAAGATATACAACTTAAACAATACGATTAGAACCCTAATGTTAGAGAAACAACTTTACGAAGTAAAATGACTCGACCTGCTAAACACCGTAAAGCATCCCATTACAAAGTCTTTAAAAACTAATCTATACTAATATAATAAAGCTGAAGAGTTTGTTTGATTGTTTGTTTGTTTGTTTGAACGCGCTAATCTCAGGATCTACTGGTCCGATTTGAAAAATTCTTTCAGTGTTGGATAGCCCATTTATCGAGGAAGGCTATAGGCTATATATCATCAAGCTAAGACCAATAGGAGCGGAGTCCACGCCGACGAAGTCGCGCGCAGAAGCTAGTACTTCATAATTTATTGCGAAGTGTAACGAGCGACGAATATCAAACAACAGACACTAATGAACGAGGTTCAACAGCTGTTCAGTTAAACGACTTGTACTTCAAATTGTATTTTAACAGCCTGTTAACGTCCCACAGCTGGGCAAGTGTGTCTTGAAGATTAATTCAGCACGTAGCCTTGTGTTACTGTGATGAATGACGTAGCCAGGTCTCCTGGGAAAGGTTAAGGGGTAGGATCGGTAACGCGCTTACAATGCGTTTGCTATTGTACGCTTCCATAGATTATATTAACCGCCTACCATCAAGCCGTGACTGTGCGCTTGTTTTTCACTCACGTCTATTACAAAGTTCCTCCAATAATAGGCGATATAATAGCCGACGTAATAGAAACTCCTAAATTATAATGTACATGACTAAATAAAACCAATCTGCTTATAAATCCTTGTAAAGGGTCGTTCTGGTAATTGTTTCCGCTTTAATCCGAAGGGTTCGGTAATATGGCCTATTAAATTCATTCGGACAACATCGCTAATTTCATAAACGTATTCTCGTAACGATGAGCGCGTAATTTTTTTATAGATGTTTTAAGTCATCTGAGCGCGCAGTATTATGTGTGCGACTTTGCGTACACGTACACACGCATTCAGAAACTGTGTGTGTGTCAAAATATTCAGTAAAATTGGGTTGTCTGGAAGAAATGGCCATTTAGCCATAAGTCCGCCCATTGTACTTCACTGTCTGTAACTATCTTTAAGGTTTGTTTGTAATATATTTGTGGTGTACAATGAGGTATAAAATAAATAAATAAAATGTGTTGATATGTATATTTATAGTGTAATCCATTAGGTATAGTGTTTTAACAATGTTCAACAAATTTAACAATGTAAAAATACCTACAAACGTCCACTCTTGTACGTCCTAGGGTTGGCTGGTAGATAATGCTTTTAGCATTAAGCCCACCTTTTGTACAATTCTTTAATGTATTGTGCAATAAAATAGTAAATAAATAAATAAAGTTAGTAAAATCACTCATAAAACATTAATGTTCACAGACTGTAACCCTTGTGACGCGGTGTAACGTATAACGTTAACAAATGAACATTAATCGACACCCACGCGATCAGCTCCAGACTCCGAAACGAGAGAACAGATCACGTACTTCGCGGATCTGATCAGTCACGCTGCGTCACGTTACGTCGTTTGTCATCGAGGCTTGTACTTGTACCCGAGGACAGCCGCCAAGTACTATTTCTGTAATCTATATAATAAAAACGAATGTTGCTAAGCGCATAACTGGAGAATGGCTAGACCAATTCAGAATTTTTTTTTTTTGTATGTTCCTTAAATCCCACGAAAGGTTTTTATACTAATTAAAAAAAAAAACAACAGACAGAACGAAGTCTGTTCGGGCAGCTAGTATTCAATATTTTTAATGAAATTACTTACTAAATATTAGTTTTTATTACGGTTATTTTAACTCCTCGTTGTTTATTTGTCCTGTTCCGAAGTGATTTCAATTGTGATTTATGACTTGTCAAAGATCTTTTAGGTCTCAACAATATATGACTTAAATTCTATTTTGTAATTTAATTTAAAAAAAATATTATGAGGCAAGATAGCACCCCATTTTCTAATTTGATAATTAGTTTATGTTCTTAATCTTTTAATATTTTATTAATAATCTTCGACATTCAAAAAGACCAACTTTAAGGTTCTCATATAATTAAATTCCATAATTACGTTCATACTTTTATTAACTTTGATTTATAAAGTATCAAACCATTCTTATATTATTTTTAAGGTAAACGAAGGGTAAAATATTTTCAATTTGGTTTATCATCTTCCGGTTATCCGTAAAGAACATCCTGACTTTTGCATACATCATAATTGAATGTAATATATAACTAACTAGCGACCCGCCCCGGCTTCGCACGGTTGCTAAAACTATCAGTGTTTCTCCACTATATTATGCATGTGTTATGCATATAAACCTTCCTCTGGAATCACTCTATTAATTTTACTAAAGAAAACCGCATTAAAATCCGTTGCGTAGTTTTAAAGATCTAAGCATACATAGGGACAGACAGACAGCGGGAAGCGACTTTGTTTTATAATACATATTGATATAGTGGACCCAGCTGAGAAACTCAGTGAAATTAAACAGTTCACTGTGAATTCCGAGAACGCAAAAGGATTGTAGAACTAATCCTCAGATGTTCGCTCCGCTTCATTCCCAGCCTAACTTTGTTATACAATATTGATCTCACTTTTGAATAAACGATTAATAATTTAACTGAACTGTAAGCAGACTATAGCTGCTAATATTAATCACTAAAAACCAAAAAACAACAAAATTGTTAACATTTTTAAGTAAAGCGCTACTTCAATTAATGAATAAAAGTTCCGCCCTAGACACAAACGACGAAGCACATCGCATCGCAAACTGACAAACAATGTGTTATATACTCGTTTCCACTAATTAGTATTTAATTAATATATAATTCATTCGATCAGCTGCTTTATTTAATAATTAATATGTTTAAAAAGTAATGATTGTAAAGTAAACAGTCTGTGAAACAACAATTATCCGAAGTCAATCAACTGCGGTCGCCCATCGTGAACATAAACGCGCGTCAATTAGTGCACACAATGAGGTCGCGACAGTTCAACTGAAACACACGCGCCGTCAGCAGTCAGCTGACCGAACACTGTCAGTCACAGTGACGACGAAGCCACAAATTGTTCAAATAATACAAAATTGTTTCAAATAATTCAACATTTGCGCCAAATGTCGACAATAGATTGAATTCGACTGTAATTTACCAACTGTAATTAATTTACTGAAATTGATGAAGTGCCGATTGAAGTGTGTATAAAACATTTTCGTTGAGATTGAAATGTATCGATGCGACTTGAGATGGTTTAATGAATTAGTGTGAATAAGTGAACTAATGTTGGCGTGTGATTATCGACTCACACTCAGTTACAGTTCTCAAGGGGTGTAGTTAATTAATATTGATATCGCAGTCATGTTTTTGAAGCGAAACTTCTTTAGAATCGTTGTGATTTGAAACTCGATGAACCGAAAATGGCTCACGATAAAGAAACAAACACATAAATGTATAGAAGAGAACGAGATTGAACATATCAGACATTATTTTATATTCTCGGTGAAAAAATCTCTTCAGAAGTTTTACTTCTGCACACACGGACACATCGGATCCCAACGATTTAAATGCGAGCAACACGAACAACTGGACCTACTTTTGCAAAAAGGAACCAACTCAAAATTTCATCAAATTAAACTGTGTATGTAGAAAGCTTCAAAAACGCACCTTCTATCATGTGTGTAAAGATCAAATTGATATGACAATTATTTTTCGAGTTATTACTACTTACCTAAGGAACCAACACTAAAAACTATAGTTCTTTAATAAACTAAAACGATCCATGTCTCATGGTTACGTTCTAAAAATACAAATGTACAATCCTTTATTTTAGTTAAAAGTTCCATGTATCATGGATCTAGTTTGCAAAATAAACTTTGAGTTTTTTAAAGTGACCAAGTCGCTTGGTTCCGCTTTGCAAAATAATTTTTGATTATTTTGAAGGAATCTTATTGCATGGTTCTAGTTTGCAAATTAAAAAATACGTTAACTGTGTGTTTTTTACAGAACCATGGCACACGGCTCTGTTTAAAAAAATTGTGTCTACGATTTGTTAGAAAA
The DNA here is from genome assembly GCA_905220545.2 of Melitaea athalia. NCBI lineage: Eukaryota > Metazoa > Arthropoda > Insecta > Lepidoptera > Nymphalidae > Melitaea > Melitaea athalia. The sequence continues at coordinate 147,501 of HG992177.1, forward strand.
TTATGTAACGTGAATCCTTTTGTTAAAATAGAAATATTGATAGTTTAAATTTTTTAAAGTTTGAAAATGTCAGGGTTTAAAAAAATACATCGAGTTTATTCAAATTAAGTATTAAAACAATTTTTTTAAACAGCAATCTAGTAGTTTTTTTTCATTTGTAACTCTGCAACATTATGCAACTGTTTGAAAACTTGGCAACATTGACTGTAGTAAAAGTCAATTTTGAAGTTTATTCAAAAAAGTACCTAGGTACATAAAGTTTACTCGTAACTGTCGTACGCGCAGACACAAAAATTAAATTCATTTGTTTTCATTTGTTAAATTCATTGTTTATTTCAACAATGAAAAGTGCTAGAATAAAGGCGATTCTTAGTTACTGTGGAATTAAAGATAACTCAGAATCAGTTGATGAAGACAACAATGACCAGGGTAAGTAAAATTTTTGAGGTTATTAAGTTAAAAATTACTTCTAAGTTTATTATGAATTCATTGTATATTATTATCTCGCTGTATTATGTAGAGTGCATAAATAGCTTAGTTAATCAGATACAATTTGTAATATGTAACTGTTTGTTTTGTTTGCAGAAATTTATGACGACTCTAGGCCAAATAGTCCAAATAGTCCAATTCAACTTTCTGCAGGTTAGTTTATGATCTTTTGTTTTATATTTGCTGAATTCTTGTTTTTACTAAAGCTGTTTATATTTGGCTCAGTTCTAAAAGTATGTTTTTTGCCTGTTGATAGCTTATTTAAGACTAGTATATTCAATCAATATTTAAATGTAATTATTCAATCTAAAAACTTACATACGGTTTTTGGATTGCTATATAGATTTCGACGAAATTGAACAAAATTGAAACTGATTTAGTATTGATAACCAAGTATAATAAGAAAGTTTAAAAAAGTTTTTTCGTTTAAGCATGAATCAAGCAAATCTGTCATTTGAATATTTAACAATAAATAAACGAACATTGGTTGCTTACGATTGCTTTGTTTTTGTCAGGTTTCCTGGGTACTAATAAACTGAACATGAGTAATGTTAAAAAAAGCATGCAAGAATCAATTTCTAACGCAAAACCTATTGAAACTATATTAAAATCTCCTTTATTAACATCATTCAATTCTTCTAACGCATTGCCTCAACAAATGGACTTTTCTGTGGCTACTAATTTTAAGTATGGAGTTGGTGATAGAAGTTTTGCTGAGACTGTAACAAAGTATTTACTCCCCACAAATTCACCCAATAACACTAATAATAACCATAGCGCTATTGTATCTACGCCAGATTACTCAAATGAAGATTTAAAAGGTGAAGGGGCAACAGAAACTAATCCAAAAGAATCTGTAGTAGCTGCAACAGCGATGACAATAAATCATGACATCATTACTGAAACAGCGGCCGAAAAAAGTATTGAGCCTCCTCCGTACTCCCCACTTACTCCACTTGTCACTAATAAAATCAATGAAGGTGTATGTAATAGTTCTAAGGCTGATTTTTCTGGTAAAGGGCTTTCTAAAACCGATCCAAAAGCTTCCGTATCACGAGTTTCAGCAACGCTAATATGTACTGATTTGCTTACTGAAACTGAGGCTGATAAAAGTGTTGAACCTCCACCATATTCCCCACTAACACCATGCCCACTTGATTCTAATAGTATAAAAGATATCATGCGCAATGAAACTTTTATGAATAGTTCGCTTCATGATGATTCCAATAAAACATTTTCTACTTTAAGCGAACTTTTACCAGTTTCACCGATCCCTCATATGTCACCAGATCTTGCAAAAATGTACAACTTTTTAAGAGACTCAATGTCGATAGACAGCGTGGAGAAACCTACGGTACCTGATGAGACAATTTCTTCGTTATCTAGCGATGATTCCATAAAGGATCCTGATTATTGTGCTGATGATGACCTTTCTGATTCAAGTGACGATTCTTCACACCGTTCCGTTTCTTTAATCTCTGGAATTACCATTGCTGAAATCAACCAAAAGTCAAGCAATAATACGGGGAAACACTTAGATGGGGAAATGCTTTCTGATAGTTCTGGTACAGCCACAAAAAGTAATAAATTTTCTCATAAATCTGGTAATTTTGATCGAATTGTGGATGAAAACATAGTAGCGACAGGATCTGAAACAGACGCAGATAGAACTGTAGAGAATAATACTATAGCTGAGAGCAGCGAAAATAACACAGGCAGACCAAAAAAGGGTAGAAAAAGAGTTTATGGTGGACTTTCAAGAGAAGAAAGGAAGAAGCGAAAATACTCTAACTTACCGTACGTAAATTCTAAAAAAGAGTTGGTTAAACCTAAAAACTTTGTAGATTTTAAATGTAACTGCCAAAAAAAATGTAACGAAAACTTGCCAGTTGAAAAGCGTCTGAATACGTTTAATAAATTTTATTCTTTAGGATCTTATGATGCTCAAAATATGTTCTTGGTAGCATTGGTTAAGGAAAAACCTGTCAAGCGTCATTATGTTTCAACAGACAAAAAAACAAATGTTAACAAAAAGAAGACATTTTTTAGAGAGTACACACTGGAAGGGGTGTCCGTTTGCAGAGATATGTTTGTCAAGACTTTGCAAACGTCTACGAAGAGAATAAATACATCTCTTCACAAAATGCGCTCGACAAATAAAATAATTGACAAAAGAGGTAATCAAGCTGGATACAATAGAAGCTCTCCTGAAAGTGTACAATTTGTTATTGATTTAATAAAAAAATTGCCAACTTACATCTCCCACTATGGTCGAGAGAAATGCAAAGGTGCCAAGTACTTAAGACCAGATATGACATTATCTAAAATTTACGAGCTTAACTGTGAAGAAGCGAAAACGTCAGGTGTGAAGATACTTTCTCGTTCAAAAGTTAACAGTATTTTTTTCTCCAAATTTAATTTACGCACTGCTCCCTTAAAAAAAGACACATGCAATAAGTGCGACTTTTTTTTTGAAAAGCTTTTTATTTTCAAAAAAGTCGCACTTATTGCATGTGTCTTTTTTGAAAATAAAAAGCTTTTTGCAACCGATGAAGAAAAATTGGAAATTGAAAATCAACAAAAAGCACACCACGAAAAAGCAGAAGAGTTACGAAAACAACTGAAAATCGATATGCATCTCGCCTCAGAAAATCCAACAGTAGAAACACTTACCTTTGACCTCCAAAAGACTTTGCCGTTGCCTCGCCTACCTACAAATATAATTTTTTATAAACGGCAACTTTGGGTGTATAACTTAGGCGTTCATACAGGCAGTAAAAATGAATGTCATTGCAATGTGTGGGTAGAAGGAGAGGCTGGGCGCGGAGCACAAGAGGTAGGCTCCTGTCTTATTCAGCATATCTTACAAAGGATAGGAAAAAACGTAAAGCGCTTAATCTTGTGGAGCGATTCTTGTGGCGGGCAAAACCGTAATATAAAGTTAGTCTTAATGCTTAAAGCTGCATTAACCGAACACCCTTCTATTGAAGAAATCCACATTCGATTTCTTGAATCAGGGCACAGTTTTTTGCCGAATGACTCTGATTTTGCTAAAATTGAGTGTTCCTTAAAACGACAGGATAGAGTTTATACACCTGACGACTATATACGAATAATGAAAAACTGCAAAAGAAAGAATCCACTGAAAGTCCATAGAATGAAAACTACAGATTTTTTATCTACCGCAATATTAGAAAAAAATACAACGAACAGAAAAAAAACCGTCGATGGCAAAAAAGTTTCATGGCTTACTACAAAGGAAATAATGTTAAAGAAGGAAGAAATGTATAACATATACATGAGAAGTAGCTTCTCAGAAGAATTCAATAAGATTAACATAAAAAAGAACGTTCGAGGCAGACCAACCTTTGAGATATCGAAGGAAATAATGGAGGTTCTTTGGCCGCAAGGAAAACCAATTGCTGAGGCAAAGTTGAAAGACCTTAAAAGTATTTTACATCTTATACCTAAAGACGCCCACAAATTTTATGTTAATCTTGTTGGAGATGACCAGATTGAGGATGACCTGGAAGGCTTTTCAGGGGATATCGATTTTGAGCTTGAGGAAGAAGTAGAAGCCTAGATTTAGTATAAAAGTATTTTAGATAACATAATTAAAACTATTTAGGAACTATTCAAAACCGATTTCAGTTCAGCCAACGCCTAATTTTTTTTGAAGTGGTTTATTGTAATGAAATTCATGTAAGACTACCCTTGAGACATAATTTTGCGAATGTATCTTTTGTTTTATTAGTCAATTGAAAAAACAAACAAATTTATAAAAAAAGATAACAGTTTTGTTTATTTTCCCTAAAATTAATACGAGGGGAGGTCCAAAAGTTCGTGGAATGGAAGGGTTATAAATAAAATAAAACAATAAATCTATTTTCCTATTAAATATAATCATCCTTAAGCTGAATCCAATTATTGGATCTATGAATTAATTTTTCTAAACCATCGTAAACATATTTTTACCTTTTGCCTCAAAATGAGCCAATATTGCCTCCTTCACCCCATTGTTGTCGTAAAATTTCCTTCCCCTTAAGTCTTTTTTTAAATTGTGAAACAAATAAAAATCACTTGGGGACAGATCTGGACTATGGTGGGTGGACTAGTAATCTGAAGCCCTGTGTGTGCAGAGCAGCCATTGCAACTTTGCACTTGTGAACCGGCGTGTTGGCTTGCAAGAGCAACACACCCTTAGTCAATTTTCCTCGACGTTTTTCCTTGATGGCCTCCTTTAATTTTTCTAGTATCGTTGCGTAATATTCTCCGGTTATGGTGCTATCCTTTTCTTTTTAATCAATCAGTATTATTCCCTCACAATCCTAAAACACAATAGCCATCAACTTTCCAGCCGACTTCGACACTTTGAATTTCTTTGGCGGTGGTGTACCCTATTAATGTCATTGCATGGACTCTTGTTTGAACTCAGGTTGAAAGTGATGAACTCATGTTTCATCTCCAGTAACAATCCGCTTCAAAATCTGTGCAAGTTCGTCTCCACACAACTCCAAAAATTGTTTTGACGCATCGACTTGCTGCTGTTTCTGAAGCGGCGTGAGCATTCTCGTTACCCATCTTGCACTGACTTTTGTCATACCCAGGTGGTCATGTAGGATTCGCAAAATAGTGGTATCTGATACTACAACTAATGCAGATAACTGTTTTTTCTTCAACAGGTGTCCTCCAATACAATTTTTTTTACTTTTTCGACGATATCTGATGTGGTAGCCCCAACTGGCCGCCCTGAGCGGGGGTTGTCTTTAATCGGCTCCCGACCATGTTTAAAAAGACCATGCCACTTGTAAATCATTGATTTACAAGGGCACTGTTCCCCATAAACGGTTTCTATTTTTTTAAAATGGTCTGAGCGTTCTTTCCTTGCTTGGTAAGGAATTTTATCACAGCACGGTGTTCAATTTTCTCTATAGTTTAAGATTTCTTCCGGATTGACTTCTTTACCAGGCGAGTGTTCGTAAGTTAATGATGCAATAGAGCTGAAAATCAATTTATAGACTAATGATGAGTCCCCGATTCGAATGACATTAAGCGAACGCCCCTATCTCCACTCCATCCCCTCCATTCCACAAACTTTTGGACCTCCCCTCGTAAATGCTAAAAGGAACCAAACCACACGAAAGCATTTTTGAAGAATGGAACCGGAGAGTTTTTAAATAAAATAACATTATTATTTTTCAGAAGTAAATGTACTTTTTACATATATATATATGTAGTGCCATCATTCACTACACTGCAAAGTTTCGAATTGTTATGATAAATAGTTCATTTTCTTTACACGATTTTCTTTAAAACCTTATTTTCTCAAAACTGTCATTGTGTGGACTGGTTCCTTTTTGCATAAGTAGGTCCAACTGTTGTATGTAGTCGTACAATGCGTTGGGTCGCCTTCGTTATATGCGGTTTACGTTATTGCTTTTAAATAGGCCTTTAGTAAATAATGACGGGTAAATTTATTTTAATTGCCACACTAGCAACTATATTCATTATTCAATATACAATTATATAGTAATAGCGTTCAAAGACCTATATAAATACACTAGCTGACCCCGCAAACGTTGTTTTGCCATATATGTTATTAACCCCCGCAACCCCCTCTTGTGGGGGTAATTTCGTAAAATCCGTTCTTAACTGACCTCTACTCGGCGAAAGGAATATTCCTACCAAATTTCAAGTCTCTACGCCTTATGGTTCCAGAGATGTCGTGATGAGTCAATGGGTGGAAATCTCTTTTATATACAATAGATAAGGTTAGTCAACAAAATAATCAGTCAAATGTACCGGTATAAATAGTAACAGAAATAACAGCCAATCATTATAACGAGAGGAATTCATATTTATCAAACATGTCTCTTCTAAAACCAAAAAAATAAAAAGGAATATTTCGTTGCTCCGTAATTCGTGGTTAATGGAACAAATTCGATATAATTGGAGCTTATTTCCCGAGATATACTCTAATACTCTTCGTTTTGTAAAAAAATTTGGAAGAGAAGAATTCTGTCGATCGTTACAATGTGTTGTGAATGTCGATTGATGGGTGCAGTGGTTACGGGAACTTGCTGTGGGCAACCAGTGACGGGTTCGATCCCAAGACGTTAGATATATTATGTATGTGCCATACAGAAGGTTGTCGTGATCTGAGTATTATATTTGTGATATGAGCAATTTCACCAAAAGCGGTATAAAGTAAAATAATACTGTTTTAATCTTTGGTGACATTGTTTCCTAAATAAGACACTATCATCAATCCATCCAGAAATCAACGGCAACTAGATTTCTGCACCATTTCTTGCTTCTACTACTATGTGGTACCAGCTGCCACCTACGGTATTTCCGGACCAATACGACTTAGGGACCTTCAAAAAAAGAGCATATTCCTACTTGAAAGGCCGGCAACTCGCCCGCTAACCCTCTGATGTAGCGGGTGTCCATGGATGTTGGTTTCACTTACCACCAGGTGAGCCAACTGGCCGTTTGCCCCCTCTACTATAAAAAAGTATGTGTGTACTTATGTACGCACGTAAGAAGTTATACTTCAAGCTAGAGTATTAAAATACTTCCAAAATATTTCCACAACGCATCTTTCACAAATGCTAAAGACTACTTTAGCACGCTTGAAGTTCGTTCTGTTTTTTCACGCTTCACACGCGCATAGTAATAATTTACTCTCATAATTCCACAACGCAATCCCTAAGAAATGCTAAAGGCTAGGTACTTTAGTGGCGGCATCTATTCATGCATGCTTGAACTACGTAGTTCCGTTCGCGCATAGTAAAAATTTACTCTCATCATTTTTTTCTAACGCCCCAAAAGAAGTATAACTTCAAAAAAAAACACGATACTATAAACTTGTCTTTAAATCGTACATATCGCGCGCGTGACTGTCCGCAATTCATACATTATATTTATGAAAAAGGAAAACATTGTATCGAAATTATACGTTTGGTAACAGAAATGTATCCCGTAATCTGCAGTGGAAGATAAAGCAACGTATTTAATGAAATTAAATGAAAATATTTATTTCGCCATTAGGTAACAGCATACGATAACGACCATCAAAATAATTCTACATTTCGAAAAATATAAAAGAGCTTCAGCCTGTAATATTCCACTGCTGGGCATAGGCCTCCCCATGTAGGAGAAGCATCGGAGCTTAATCCACCTCGCTGCTCCAATGCGGTTTGGCGGATATATTATGTATTCCCTACTATGAGTAAAGAGTCAATAATGTTCAATGCCTTTATTAACTTAAGTTAGTAGAACTAGGTTCAATTAAAGTGCACATTCAGTTCTAAAGTACTTCAGAACACTGACACATAATTGCATCCGTGAGTCTCGGGAGACGCGGCGGGAGGTCGCGACCGCTTCGAATCGAATCACAGTTGTTAAACTTGGGTGTTTCTCGAAGAGCTTGTTAGAGATCCGCGCTTTAAGCTTTTATTTGGTTTCTCTTATTCTTCCCATCTGTCACATGATTATAACACTCTTAGATGATAATAAACAAAATAAAATTCTTTAAATAACTAAAAGTGATTTCTATAAGTGAAACGTTTGAATATCTAAAGTCTAAACAGTAATATATAATTATTACATTAAAAGAAACACTCACGTACTTTAACAAAAAAAAAAGTGTATTGGATATACTGAGTGCTCAAGAAGTAAAATTTTGATTCATAGCAGGGTAAACTAAGCCACCATTAAATATTCTCTATTCTATACGAAAAATAAATATAATATAATCCATATTATTATGTGATTAATGAGGCCACTGTCGTATTCGATAGTATACAACGTACACGGTACACGGTACACGGAGTAGATACGGTCGGTGGAGCGCTCAAAGTAAATAGACGCAATCGCTAATATAACAGATAATAGTTCTTGTTGCTACGAGCATTTGACACGAGAGGTAGAGATATAATATGTAACACAGATGGGCATCTAATAACAACATTATTTGTGAGTGTAGTGATTGAGGTGAGAGGGCCCAGTGGATAGTGGACGTGTATTTTATACCAGACGATCACGAACTTAAAGTTCTTGTAGCATTTAAGTTATTTAAATGTGTCTAAAATCGTCAACTATATTATATTATTTGTATCGAGTGCTACGAGAAATCCGTTAAAAGTTAGTTTCCAAATATAGAGTCATAAAATTGTCATTCGATATTTCTCTGTAAATGAAAATAAATAAGACAGAAGTGTTTGTAATTTGATACACAAGGGTACGTATTTTTCATGAACATTCGATCTAGAAGCTCTTAACGGCAAAAAGTCGCGGAGAATTTGCTAATGGCTTTACGACACGGTCCATAAAATATGTATATATGTATACGCGTTTATTCGAGTAAATCTTCCGATAAACCCCTCCCTAAGACATATGATAAAATATCAAAATATTGTTAACAAAAACCATCAACATCAAGTGATGATAATTTATTACTATTTTTAACCGACTTCCAAAAAAGGAGGAGGTTCTCAATTCGACTGTATTTTTTTATGTATGTTAGCTCAGAACTTTTGACTGGGTGGACCGATTTCGATCAAGCGTATTTACTTGACTACTTTTTCATCGACCTACGTTGTATTATACCGCATAACTTTTTACTCGGTGTACCGATTTTGATGATTCTTACTTTAATCGAAAGTTAATACTTGTCAGGTAGTCCTGTTTAAATTAGATCGAGATCTGATTACAACTTTTTGAGTAATCTTTAATAGCGCGTATTTACTTGACTATTTTTTTGTCTTATTACGTTGTATTAGTTGTCGATGTAATTGAAGTCGGTTTTTTTTTCGTTTGCGAGCAAACACAATTATACCAAATATTATTTAAAGCAGTCAAATAGAGTCAAGATGTTTTTTTAATGTGGAGATAACACAAAACTTAATATACAATCAGACAATCGGTGAATGTGATAACAGAGATTGACGAGAGCTCTCACTCGTTGCGTAGCAACCGCGAGGAAGGATAAACGCCGGAACGTGTCGTTGAAGACGAGGTTGTGAAGAATCCTGATAATGTAATATCCTATTATTTATTTACGATAAATTATTTTATGTACTCCTTGGTCTTGTCTTTTTGTATAAAGGTACAAAATTGTTATTAATATGCTTGCACGGACTTGGTACTTGTTCCTATTATTGTCTAGTTATTCCCTGTATTTCATGCAAGATATTACTAATTTTGTAATAAAACACAGTTTATATATTATTTTCAAAAGACTGCGGAGTTTCTTAGCGATTCTTCTCTGCAGAATCTACATTCCGAAATGGTGGTAGCTTCACTTTTAAAAACTAATTAATCACTATAAATTTTAATTTTTGTTAAATTAAGATTCGAAAGAGCTCATGGGGCCTATTTGAATAAAGTTATTTTTTACTTTGATTTTGATATTTATACTTGGTTCTATTCTGAGTGTTTGCCCTTGTGATCTCCCGTAGCATTCCTCGGAGAACAACTAAACCGTTTGGTCCAGGTTGTTATAAAGAGTACCCGATAAGGACTAGTAATCTTTACTTAATTCAAGTTCTGTTTGGAATTTTGCTCCATATATATGGACCAAAATTAACATTTCTTGCAATTATTAGATTTAGTTATGTATAATATCGCTGGAGCGCTGGTATGTATATTAGAAGTAGATTTATACTACCTGTTGTCTCAATTTATCAAAGTAATGCTACAAGCGTGACCCCGGAACTCTCCGGCCGTCGGACGTGACGGATGACGTGACGCGGGTCGACGTGTTGGTGAGCTCCCGAGATGTAACGTCTATCACTACCAACAGTTTAATACATCAGATAAGGATTTTCACGCCGCATACTTATGAACTATGAAACCGCTTTCCTTGTGTGTCAAATATAGAAATCTATATTTTAATTTTATATCAATTAGTAATAGATAGATTCCCCCCTGCCCCTTCCATCTCCGTACGACCAGGCTGACAGCGTTACGCCACCATTATATGGTCGACATTCTCAATATACGCATTAAGCGATTCGCTAGAACATTCTTGATGCGTACGGCCAAGAAGTGGAACTCTCTGCCGGCGTCTGTGTTTCCGGAAAGCTACAATCTGGGGATCTTCAAGTCGCGAGTGAATAGGCTACTTCTAGGCAAGCGTGCTCCATCCTAGACCGCATTCTCACTTAACATCAAGTGAAATAGTGGTCAAACGCAAGCCTATCTAATTATTTAGAAAAAATAGAGGGTAGGTAATAAAGGAGTAAGATGATGAGTAAGTACGTGTGAAGCTTTATTTATGTGTATAGCTTATTATTTACTTAATTCACACATGGCAGAAGTGAAACTTCCGAAAAGTAGCCTACGAGAGTTTTTTTTCACTGAGATATAAATGTATAATATGTAATGTATTGTATCTCTTTCTCTCCTATATATTGATGTGTTTGTTTCTTTATCGTGACGCGTTTTCGTTTCATCGAGTTTTAAATCACAACGATTCTAAAGAAGTTTCATTTAAAAATCATGTTATAATGTTATGACGAGACACTTCGATTCAACCTGCAACGTCCCGCTGCTGGGTATAGAAGAAGAAGGATTGGAAGTTAATCCACCACGCTGCTCCACTTCGGGCTGGCGGATTTAGTTCTCCTATTCCTATATCTTCTTATAAAGTAAATTATTATTTCATTATTGCAATAACTTCAAAGCTAATTGCTACATACAAACAAATATTTAAAACTAGCTTCTGCGCGCGACTTCGTCGGCGTGGACTCCACTCCTATTGGTCTTAGCGTGATGATATATAGCCTATAGCCTTCCTCGATAAATGGGCTATCTAACGCTGAAAGAATTTTTCAAATCCAGTTGATCCTGAGATTAGCGCGTTCAAACAAACAAACAAACAAACAAACAAACAAACAAACTCTTCAGCTTTATTATATTAAGTATAGATTTATCAATAAATAGGAGACACATTACACATGACACATACACGTTGGACATGAAAAGATAATAAGATATCCATCAGCGTTAGCTTTATATCTACAAACACGGTCCATGTAATGTGTCATAATGACGTCATATTAATGTAAATTATGTTCGCTATGAAGGTAAGAGTATTTGTAGATCTGAACTCGTGCAGCCACAATCTCGTAAAATGTCGCTGCAATAAACACATCGTAGAGCCGACGCAGCGTGTATTTGGTCAGGTGATGAGAGGTTAGGACCTTGTTACACTTTCAATATTAATATTTCTAGTTGTCTCCTTTATTTGTTTATTTATATGTTATAGGCAGGAAACACGTAATATAATGCATACATTTTGTTGTACTGTAACTGTGATGTTAAATCTATACAAATAAATAAAATTGGAGTGTCTGTTCGTAATATTAAAATAACCGCTTTTTACTAAATGCATATGGATCTATACACGGTACATATACCAAAATAACGTTTTTTACAATTTTTGTCTGTCGCTGTCTGTCTATTTGTTCCGGCCAATCTCTGAAACGGCTGGACCGATTTTGACGGGATTTTCACTGGCAGATAAACAGTGTGACTTAGGCTACTTTTATTTTAGATTTTTTTCTTATAACTGCGAACTGAACAAGAACTTTTTTGTTAAATTCCACACGGAAGAAGTCGCGGGCACAGCAGCTAGTGTTAAAAAAGAACTGCGATCAATAGTAACTGCAAGCTCAAGTCTACAGATTGGTTCTGTAAACCACTCCGCTCTCGGAACTAATTACAAAGTTGTTGTCATCAGTATTAAGTATTTTGATTCTACAGAGCGTAAATTTTGCTAATCGAAGTAAATAGACGATGCATCATAGTAATGTTAGAGCAAATCATTTGTTACTTGAATACATTTCAAGCGTGAACTGTTCATAGACTTACAATCGTCGGAGATGTGAACCAAACGTTATCAGGTGTTTGTTCTCAGCGCGTGTGCTTCGGTTTTAAGCCTCAGGTCCTCAGCTCTCTTTTGTATACAGATATAACGTAACGATAATAATAACGTATTATAAATTGAAACTCACCGTAAGTTTAGAAATTTAAGGATATACATCCCCCAACTAGCCATTCCCCAAACGAGTGTCCATGACTACTCACTGTTAAGACTGAGTCACAATGTATTGTATAATAAGACTAGCTGACCCCGCAAACGTTGTTTTGCCATTTATGTTATTAACCCCCGCAATCCCCTCTTTTGGGTGGAATTTTGTAAAATCCGTTCTTAGCTGACCTCTACTCGGCGAAAGGAATATTCCTACCAAATTTCAAGTCTCTACTCCTTATGGTTCCAGAGATATCGTGATGAGTCAATGGGTGGAAATCTCTTTTATAAATATAGATTTAGAAATAATAAAACTTTTGTATATTTACATCATGTCAAATATTACTATAAAATTCATAAACACAATGTATTTCCATTTATATTGACATAAAAGTGTTCAGGTAAAAGATCTATCTTGAGAAGGAAATTCTAACCTTTCATTTCTATCGACGTTCTCCGTTAGCTTGAAGCGAGCGAATATTTTCATAGTGTAAAGCTATCGAGTATATTCTTGCAACTCTTGCAACCAGTCACGTCGTGTTATCTCCGGTCACCGTCCGTGTGACCGCGCTCGTGTCACGCTGCAGGAGAGCGTCACACGTGACAGGGCGGTGTGACGACGTGACACGATACATCCGCTTCACTATACATATATTGTGCTTCACCAGTTACTAGCGTCGTTTTGAAATAGTATTCCAAGAAGAAAATCATATTATACAATGATATGATACAATGTACTAAGCCTTTGTGTTAGAACTTTATTGAACTTTATTGAATTTATGTCATATGTCATAGAGATCTTAGAACATCTTTTCATAAGATTCAGTAGAATGGAAGATATTTATTATAATAAAATATGTTACTGTAGTAAAACAACCATTGTAGTGTAAGTGTATAAGTAAATTTGCAGTGTCATGATAACAAAGCTATAATTTTATACGCTATCAAAACACGACTACCATGGTATTTTATTGAAGTTAAATTCTTTACGAATGCTTGGTGAGTAAGCTGGTGAATGCATGACGATAGCATTACGAAAAGTATGATCATGTGAGGCGAAAGGAAGTTGAGAGGGAGATATAAGTTAGTGAAGATAGAAAGAGAGAGAGTTACGTTAAGTTTTACTTCAATCGTGTGGTCTAAAGCACATACTCGTTTTTTTGTTTTAAATCATTACGCTCAGCGCAACAGCTATAGGAAATTGGACCAACCGTCTCATCCTATCAAAGTTCTATTAAGTGCCTGCAACGACAGAAGATGAATGCAGTCACGTGCGTGGACACACGTCGCCTCGGATCAGTGCAGTGTCTGCTGCGAAGTGACACGTTCCTGAATTAAACTCCAGCGAAGAAAATGAACAACAATGAAATCAAAATCAACTTTAATTAAATAAGCTTCGACCTTTTAAATGTTTTACAATAATATGTTTTACTGTATTTCTGCCAACGGATTGTAGATGTAAAATATCGAGCAGCACCGGCGAGAAACATAATAGCTACTGATATTATTACAGTCAACACTCATTTAAATTTTTCTCAAATTGTTTGGTTTTTTAACGTGACATTTAATATTTGAAATAATTATTACAACTATTAATATGTAGCAACAATACAGATATGCTTAACCTCATAAATTTTCGGTAATTGTGTAATTATTAATTAATCGACTGAGCGAATTAGACGACAATTTATCAGTAATCGATCTTTTTCGTAAAAACGCGTGGGTCGCTTAGTAACTATACAGTTATGTGAATTGTGTAGACTGTAGACTAAAGCCTGTACTAAATTTAGCCACTACCAGCTTTACCTTAGTATGGATGTGTAATCATCAACAAGAAACAAGCAAAATCGTATAAAAATAATAACCCTAAGTTAATTTTACGCTCGTTTTACGTATAATAAAAAGAAACTATAAAAGTTCCGTTTTTCAATCTTTAATTAGTTATTCTGAAATTTAGGAGACATTTAATGTTTAGTACATTTAATTTATTTTAAACAAATTTTGAAATAAATGTTGTTACCTACTTCGATCTTATTTTAATTGTTTATTTAAAAACTCGAGGTAAAAGTCTACACAAAAAAAATGTCTATGATTTATGAATTTTTCTTACATACAAAACTTTATACCGATCTCCTCTCTCCTCTGTACCGATTACAGAAGGTGCGTGGGTCCTTCATGGGTCAAGGTATACATATCTTTAACAAGATTCCAAGTGATATCTTGGAGTTACCCTTTGAAGAGTTTAAGAATCGTATAAAAAATTGCCTCCTCAAGAAGGGCTACTATACTGTCAAAGATTATTTAAATGACGGGACAACTTGGTCATAAGCTGACAATGATTTTTACTTGTAGTTGTATTTTATTCGCCACGTCTAAACAGTTACTTGTCTATTTGTTTGGAGCACATTTTAAAGAAACTACCGTTTAGGAGGTGTCTAGTTCTTAAGTAATTGAAAATTATTTACTGCTATGATTACCGGGTATTTTATTTTGTTTATAAATTTAAGATAAATTTGTGATGGAAAGTGACCTTACATAATTTATTAAGTCAAAGTCATTTTTCAATTTGACGACTCTGTATGAAATATGACAGGGAGAAAAAAATAGCCCTTGACGAGTTTCTTGCCGGTTCTTCTCGTTACAAGGTCTCCCGCCGTAGGATTTGCGAACCGATGGCGTAGCTTCATTGACGTTCACAAGTGCTGTATCAGCCTAAAATGAATAAATTATTTGAATTTGAATTTTGAATTTGAATTTGAAAATTTATAAAATTATCATTATTTGACAAAGTTATTACTTTGCAATCACAACTTTACAAAACTTCTGCGATCTTCATCTCATCCATCACGAACTCTTACAACTTCTCTGAGGATGATATTTTTCCTGCCACAAGACTGCTCCTCTGTCGTCCGAGCTCTTGAACAGATTTTCATTTAATAAATCATTTCAATCGCTTCGTCCTTCACGATCAGCGGAACGAACAGTGTCAATAGCGTTACTGCGATGACAAACGACGGTCGCTCCTCGCCGATACTAGCTTCAGCTTCAGAACCTGGAATATTTTTAAAAGTTTTTGAAACGTTATGCTTTAATATCAAGATATATTTAAAAATCAATGCAAGTTCTGGTTTTATAATAAATATCATCATCAATAGGTACATATTGGGTACATATAATAAAAAATTAAATGTAACTGTAATGTGTGTGTTGTGTGAAGATAATTATATTATGAAAAAAAAAATATTATAGGGACCTTTATTATCGCAAATAGCACCAAAAACAATGATTGTTAGAATTTTTGTCTGTTTGTCTGTGCGTTTGTGCACGCTAATTTTAGAAACGGTTTATCCTATTTAGATTTGGTTTTCATTAATATATTGTGCTTCACTTAACATTTAGTGTTTGTTTCATGTAAATCGTTTAATAAATAAAAACAGTTATGCCAATTTAAAGAATCACGTTGCACATGTAAATACCCAAAACGCGGACAAAGTCGCAGGCACAGCTATTTATATAATAAATTCGTTTTCTTGACAATGAACTTATGTTGAAATTACAATGTTGAAATAATGCATCACTAAAGCATGAAATTGGAAATGCTTGAGATTAGTGATGGTCAACTCGAGTTACTAACTCGAGTTAACTCGAGTTGGGCTTAACTCGAATCAACTCGAGTTGAATTCTCTCCGACTCGAGTTCGAAAACCGAATGAAACCGACATGGAGCGAAATTTGCCGATCATTTGAGACTATAATATTCATTCATAACAAACAAGAGTTAATTTTAAATTTTTAGTGTTCTGTTTTTGGTGGTGGTGGTGGTTTTTGACAAAATACCGGATCTTAAAAGGAAATCTTTGATAATTTGGTTTGGGATATATTTGAACCACCAGTTCCACCAGTATGATGATTTTCTATTATTTTGTCTGATCAATACCCCAGATTGATGAGAAGATTGGTGCGATCTGGTAGCTAGGATTTACCGCATTATTTTTTAGCTTTTAGTATATAACCTAACTACATCATTTTTATTGTAATAAAACCGTTTAACATAAAATATTTTTTTGTTTATTTTATTTTCCAGTTTTTAGTTTTGTTGAGTAGTTTTTAGATTAGTAACAAATATACCTACACTGTCTAATAAGCTGTATTCTACCAGTCAAGCCATTTCATTAGATTCCCATATTGAGGTATTTGTGGAAAATATGTAATACACCAATTTGTGGCGGCAGCTATCTTGGATTTTTCATAGTGAGCTCTATTCCAGTGTTCCGCAAACTTTTTGTGTTCAAGGTACACCTAGGAATAGGAAAATATTTTGGAGGTACACCACAAATAAAAAATCATTTTTTAAGTAACGTTAACCAACATATATCTATTAATCACCGAAACAATATTTATTATTAATCAATAAACGTAAAGTTTATTTTTCCGAGGCACACCAATAAACGACCACGGCACACCAGTGTGCCGCGGTACACCATTTGCGGAACACTGCTCTATTCTACCAATCAAGCCCTTTTATTTGATACCCATATTGAGGTTGTTGTGAAGTAGTACTATGTGATCCGCCATTTTGTATCGACGGCCATCTTGGATTTGCAATCATAAGGAATATATTATGTTGTATTGTCATCAAGATTAAGAGTGTGTACCAAATATCATATCAATCTGTCATCAGGAAGGAGGTAAAATTCCAATTACCAAATTTGACCCAAACAAGACTCAAGTCAAGCTAAATAAAACCGTTTAAAAAAACCGTTTAAAAATGAAAGAATTGAAACAGATAAAAATATAATTTGTCCGTTCCAATTTTTGAACTGAAACTTCTTTAGGCGCATGAGGGGTAAAATTTGCGTTACCGGTAACACGGCAGCGTCATTACGTTCAGTAGTTGGATGGGTGACCCCGGGCCTGGGAACACCCCGTGACGTTGGCTTTAGTTTTTTTTTGGAGTTTACTCCTTAAGAATCGATTTTCATATAAGGCCCCCGGTATGAAAAAATATGAGGTGTAAAATCTGTTGAACGATTAACCGGTGGCGATTGAATGTCGGGAACCACGAATACGTCGTCGGTAGACTAATAAAATAGTTTTCTAATAGCGGCATCGCGCGGTAGACAAAGTATAGCGCGGTAGATATAGTAAAGGCGTTACTTTATTCGTTTATTTACCATTTGATATGGTATTAACCACAGAGTACATTGAATATACGGGTACTATTAACCTTATTCTTAAGACTAGTAAGTCTTTTGTGTACCTGTTTAGACAGTCGATCTGAAGGGGTAAACTCCAGTCGTGCGTCGTAGCTGACACACACAATTTTTTTTTCAATTAGTTTTTTTTTTTGTATTTTTAATTCGTTTTTTTAATTATTATTTTTTAATTTTTTTTAAAATTAATTTGCCATAGAAGTTTCACTTCTGACATGACTGTGCACTTTGTACGCTCGCAATTTTTTTTAATTATTATTGCGAAGCTGAGGAATAAATTGGTAAAAAATTTAAAAAATCATTTTCTCTGTTTCATCTAGTTAACTCGAGTTACGTAACTCGAGTTCAACTCGAGTTACGTGAATTTTAACTCGGGTTAACTCGAGTTTGGTTTATTCCGAGTTGGCACATCTATACTTGAGATATTATTTCTTCTCGAACTAGAGCCGGCTCCACGCTGCGGTGTATTGAATCGAATATTTATAAGTACCTTCTTCGTTGTGGTTTCTGAAACATGCCTATATCATAAAAGAAAGGATTATTAAATAAAATCATTAAAATATTTTTAATTGACAGTTCCTGAAAGACAAATGCCTATATCCTAAACTCTTTTTAGGAAACTGCCATGTAAACAAAAACTTACTTCTTTTTTTAAATTTAATGCTACTTTTAAAAACTTAAAATTCTATTTATTGTTTGATGGATCGCTTTAGGTGGTTCTTCGACATAGACAGTATGATTGAATAAAATATTTGAAAGTGAAAAACAAAACAAACTGAAAAAAAAAACTGAAACAAAAGCGTTTTTTGTAAGCTATTTTCATATAAAAGCGGTTTTCGTTATATACAACGAGTTGTCTTCCTGTTTTTATTATTAACTAGTCTTGCCCCGCGGTTTCACACGCGTTAATTTGAAAAAAAAAACCTATAGCCTTCCTCGATAAATGAGCTATCTAAGATTCAAAGAATTTTTTAAATTGAACCACTAGTTTCTGAGATTAGCGCGTTCAAACAAACAAACAAACAAACAACTCTTCTGCTTTGTGATATTAGTATAGATTCGTATTAAATCTGTATATTAATTTTGGTATTTTTTTTAACTACACTTAACAATTCTTTATTACTTTTATTCATTCAAATAGGCGCAATCAGGTTTGATTGTGAGAGAGACGTATTGTGAGCTGTCAATATTGATGAACGCCGCCGTGACCTGTCAGCTGTTCTGTAGCTGACGTTAATTCATCTTGAACAACGAATCTCACAATATATTTACTGTGACATAGTTAATAACAGGCACAAATATAAAGTATATAGAGCCAAATTCGTATTGTAACAGTACCCTAAAATCGCTGTTTTTGTAACAATGGATTTCACAACACGATGCCTTTTTCGTATATCATAGAATTAATTACATCAGGAATGGTGATATACGCTTTAAAACAAACAAAAGTGGAACGGTGTGACAAATAATTGCATTTGCTCGCAAATGAAAAAACTAACGTCAATTACATCGACAAGTAATACCACGTAGCTAGATGAAATGTTTTTCAAGGAGCATACGAATAAATTAAAAGTAAAAAACCTTTTTAAAAAACTAGTTTTTATTTGAATGCGATAAAACGAAAAAAATAAATTTTTACTTTAAAACTTTTACTATCTACTAATAAAGTTATCTACTAATTACACATAAAACATAATCTATATGATATAAAAGCTTGTCGCGAGATATGAGTAGGTACTCGTATTTCCTTAGTTTGAAAATTTTAATAGTTAAAATCAATCACATCAATTTATTTAATTTACTTGTTTACAAGCAAATCTCTTAATTAACTGTAAGCCATACGAACGAAGATTGAAACTGACTGAAGACTGAATTAGACTGAATTGTGTATTTTATGGAGGCATTTTAGTTTTGCACTCGAATATTTTAAACATAAGTAGCATCGTACACGAGAGGTCGCTCGTGCGACAGCTTGACGCAATAGATAGATAATAATAATAGATAGATAACAATTGAACACTCTGCGCCTGCCGCCGTGTCATTGTTATTGCTGTGAACAAAGTGCAATACTGCAATAAAAGTATTCAATTTGTTTTTCCAATATATTGATTGTTCTGTTGTACAGTTTTTAACAAATAAACTGCGAATGAACTGGTTAGAGAAGTAAAACAAATTTTAGTCATTGAGATGTGAAATACGGTATCACTATTCTTTATTCTCTGTAATCTCTCTCCACTGGTTCCTAATTGTAATTGATGTAATATATTGACATATTAGGGTCTTGTAAGTAACATTTTCAATATTCTAACAAACGGCTCAACTATTCTACGAATAAACAAACTCATTAATGTTTCAGAAAAGTTGTGTAAAATTGTGTATTTAAGTTGGAGCTACCCGTGTGACGCAATTTACAACAACACAAAATTAAACATAATCTTCAGAAATATTTCGCTATTATACATTCTATAAAGATCTCTAAACTCTAAAGCGATGATTATGAGACCAAGTCACTCGCGGTGCTCGTATCTCGAACCAAGTCCTCGATAAGCTCACGCTTAAAGCTTCATTGATAAAGTTTCATAGACAACGCGCTCGAGTAAGTTAACCTATCTCCTTAATTTTATTATTATTTACATTAAACTGTATTTAATTATGTATGTATGTATGTATGTATTTATGTGTATATGTGTTTAAGTAAATATATTTATAAGTTTATGTCACAATTTGTACACCTACACCGACACAATACCATCTCCTCTGCCCCAGGTTGCCTGGAAGAGATCGCTTTATATATATCGATAAGGCCGCCCTTTGTACCTTATGATATTTTGCAAAAAATCTGATATGTATTATTTCTGTTTTGGTGTACAATAAAGTGTATTGTTATGTTATGTTATGTTGATTTCAAAGTACGTTTTACTTTTGGTCTCAAATTTAAATTTACGTTTTAACATTTTGCTGTTACCTTTTAGTTATTATTCGAAGTTTATTCACAGCTAAAATATTGATATGTAAATGGTGATTCGAAAGAATGAAAAGGCTCATTCGACTGTGTTCAGATTATTTAAATTCAAAGTATAAAAGTCCTGGAGTAGTTACTACTGCATAGAGTTACAGTTCGCTCTGATTCGTGTTACATAACAATGAATTATGTTACACTAATATGCAAATTTTACAAATGGCGTATAATTAACGGTTGCTTTAAAACATGTGTATTTATAAAATACTAGCTTCTGCGCGCGACTTCGTCGGCGTGGACTCCGCTCCTATTGGTCTTAGCGTGATAACACATAGCCTATAGCCTTCCTCGATAAATGGGCTATCTAACACTGAAAGAATTTTTCAAATCGTCCCAGTAGTTCCAGAGATTACCGCGTTCAAACAAACAAACAAACAAACTCTTCAGCTTTATATATTAGTATAGATATATGTAATCAGCATTTTTAATATTCTTATAAACTTGCATCATTTAAACTTTTGACGTTAATAAATCGGGGGGCACGGCAGTGTACCCGCCAAGTCGTAATGATTTCTATTTCCTCTGATATTCTAATAGCATATCAGATTAAGTACAATTTAGGATTGTTGCGTACACCGTACAATGGTGTTGGTTGAGTTAACACGTGGTTCAATAAGTCCCGAGACTAAGTACTAAAAAAAGGTCTTTTTTATAAAATTAATTTTTATTGCTGTGCTTCAACGGTATTTTTTCCCATTAAAAAACAATGTTTTATCAACACGCGAAACTCGTTTTTTTCCATTGTATCGAAATTACAACCGTAGCGTCACTTAAATGTTTCAAAATCAATAATTTTATTGTTCCATTTTTAAAAATTTGACACATATTCTTGTATTGATAGCCAGTACTTTTTAAAAATCAAAAGAGTTTTTAATATATGCGCCATTTCCAGGTTAGTCTCGGGACTTATTGAACGATCTATTTAGTATATTCATTTAGAATTGTTATGAATTTTACTGTCTGCGTCGGGTGTTTAGTTTCTTTTTTATTGTTAAAAAAAAAGTGAAGACTATTGCAAGTTGCACTATGTGGTATGCGTCTAATGTTTCACAAGCTTTGATAGAATTGCGTCCAGTTTCTCGTAATTGCTAATAAAATGTAGTCATTAGTAGATCATAAAGTCTAAACTGTCGTCAAACAACGCTAAGACATAACTGTGTTAATCGGGATAAAATAGTATCAATTTACTTATCAGGAGGGGTTCAAACTATATCGGAAGTGGTATGTGGCTTATGGTGTTTCTGCTCAATTAAGTTCAACTCTCTTCTCAGATTATGTGTGTATTCGTATGAACATACAACTAACCAAAGTTATTGAAACAATTTAGATGAGATTTGTGATGGATATAACCTGAAATATTAGCACTTAACTTAGGTTTAGATACTTGTACGTTAGTAGATTGATGATTTATTTTGAGTCAATTACATCGTTAAAAGGCTTATCAACATGAGAATATTCAAATGCTATTTACGCGAGACACAAGAGTTGTTAGGAGACTAAAGTGTTCAGGACGTTAATAGATTAAATATTACAACAGCATTGATAGTACAGTCATTTGGTGGTCAAAAAGGGGGTTACCTGGAAAGTTTTCCGGTAGTTTTGAAAATTGGTGATTTTATAGATTTCGACGTGCTCTTTTCGAATTTTCACTTTGCCACCTCGTATCTTTGCCGCTCGCGCCGCCATATTGGAAAAATGGTGCTCAAATACAGTTTTATAATAATAACTCCTCTCCAACTCATTTTACGATAAAAATTGTTATGTCGTCGAAATCTATAAAATCACCAATTTTCAAAACTACCGGAAAACTTTCCAGGTAAAACTACCAAATGACTGGACTATGAGGCGAAACAATAGCTTAATAATTATTTTTATTTTAACTACATAATAATGTATCCGCACATGTATCTAAGCTTATACATGTACACTGTACAGCTTAGTAAACGGCTGCCAAATTTGACATAACATACAACAAGCTAATTGTTTACACAGATGTTCTTCTGATCTCGTAAACAGTAAAGCGAAAGCCTCGCTGTTGTCACGCTCGCTAGACACGCTCAAGGTCGTCACTCGCGAAATATTTTCATAAATATCTCATTTCCTGAGAGTGAAATCACGCTTAAAGTTAACGCATATTGATAAAGTGTAGAGCTTTGAAATGTGTTCAGTGTAAATTGTTTATTTACTCGTTGGTATGTTCTTTTAGTTTATTTCTTGTGTCATAAGAAATAAAGTAAAGGACCTTAAAGAAAGGTTTCTTATCTATGCCATAAGAAATTAGTCGATACCTATATAAAAATATAGAGCAGGTAGGTAACTACGATGTAGGTCTATAACACAACCCTACATATGTATTTTAAGTTAAATAAAAAGGAAATGTATGCTTGGATATAATTCCCATTTATTCTTCATTGGCAGAACCCACTTGGTTGGTAACCAGGTAATTCAGTGCTTATGAGTTAAATTGGAAACTATATATCCTCAAGATTATTCGTGTAATTTGAAATAGATGGAGATCCAATGTGGATTGAGTTCATTGTCTTCAACCACACTGTAAAATTTTTTTGTAAAATTACCATTTCTTTACTCAACATGAGGTGGCTAAATTTACTAATCAGTGTGTATGAATTCAAATTACAACACAATTTGAGTAATTTTCCAAGACATATGCGAAAATTTGCTAAGATGCGGTGTAATTTTACAATCTCAGAGTATAAATCTTACTTGTGTTGTAATTTTACTGAACTGTTTATTAAATTTCAATGACAAACTTTGAAGATTTACCTAAATTTTTAGTAATTTGAGTTACTATATTTTTTTGTAAAATTACAAAATGTTGTAAAATTCGAATTACTGTGAAGTGTTTAGGAATTTAAATTTTTTTTTATTATTTTTACAATTTATGCTGTAAAATTACACAATACATTGTAAAATTACTAAAAAATACTATTTGTCTGTGACCATGTGTAATTTTACTAGACAGATTATCAATTTTCGGTACCAAACTCCTTAAATTTACTAATATTTTTTGTGTTTTTAATTACTAATTTTGTTGTAAATTTACAAAAAAAAAACATTGTAATTTAAACTACAATCGAAGTATTGAAAATTAAAAATTTTTTTTTTTTTTTTTTTTATGTTACTAAGTCGACAAACAAGCGTACGGCTCACCTGATGGTAAGTGACTACCGTAGCCTATAGACACCTGCAACACCAGAAGCGTCGCAAGCGCGTTGCCGACCCTATCCCCAATCCCCCCGGAGCTCTGGTCACCTTACTCACCAACAGGAACACAATACTGCTTGAAAACAGTATTATTTAGCTGTGGTCTTCTGTAAGGTCGAGGTACTTCCCCAGTCGGGCTGCTCCATATTTTGAGCAGGAAATTTCCTGCTGTGCCCTACCTCAGTTAAATTGTTTTGGTAATTTTATTATTCTTGTTGTAAAATTGTACAAGTATTGTAAAATCACTAAAAAATACTAGTTTTCTTTAGCCTTGTGTAATTTTATTATTAAAAAAATATGTAAATTCGAATTTTAATGAATCCTTTGGAAGTTCAATAATCTTCTTATTAATTTTATTATTTTGACTGTAAAATTATACAGTGTTTTGTATAATTAACAGTATAACAGAGTAGCTACTTTTTTAGATGAACAAAAAAGAGCTTATTTAAATATCATTGAAATCATTAAAAATTTATCAATATTTTTTTCTCATATATATGTTAAAATTTTGATTTTAAAATTATATAGTAAAAACTCATATAATTAATTAAGCATTTTTTTTAAAGTTACCAAGTTTGAAAATGTTGGTGAAACAGCTGGTTAGAAAATAAATTATCAAAATATACTTAATTTCTTTTCATTCAATTTGAATATATGTACCTATGTATTTTAATATTTTTTTTCGTGCAGTTAAAAGACTATCATTTAAGATAATAAATATTCCATGATGGATGGTTTGTTTACAAAACTACATAATAAATTTACTAAACATTTTTATGATAATTTATTGAATAAAATTACAAAACTGTATAGTAAAATTACTAATCAAATTTATAGGTAAATTTCCAAAAATATTTTGTAATTTTATCGAACCCAATTCAAGTGAATTGAGTGGTATAGTTACAAAACTCCACAGTAAATTTACTAAACAGTTTTATGATCAATTTTTAGATAAAATTACAAAACTGTATGGTAAAATTACTATGGAACTGCTTGGTAAATTTCCAAAAATATTTTGTAAGTGATGAAGCATTCTGTTTAGTAAATTTACTAAATTGTTTTGCGTTAAAACTTCCTACACATTTTTAGTAAAATTACCGAAGAAATTTTTAACAGTGCACACGAGGACTATCAGCTCAAGGGTCACTGTCAAGAGCGAGCGCCGCTTCGAGTAGAAGCTGTTGTAAGTGATTGGTTCGTGGAGATAGCGAAGTGTGTTGTGAGGCTGCGAGTTAATATCATCGAATATAAACGCACTGTGTCTCCTGAGAACTAAAAAGGTTTCATATAATGAACGTATCAATGTTAGTTTAAATTGTTAATTTCATTCGTTATAAAACTTTGCGAGTAAGGACAGGCTGATGAGATCTTAATGAAAAGCGATTTTAATTATTTTGGGAATAAAGAAACATTGTTTATGTTTAATTTATTATAAAGGAATTCATCCAGCTCGAAAAATTATATCGACATATTTTTGGGTGGCCTAGAAATGTTTGAAAAACTTTGAAGCCTAGAAAAGTAAAATTTTCAGGATTTATTATTATATTCTATATTATGTTTTATTTATCTCTCAAATAACTTGTAAAGTTGAATGTCTTAAATTAGAAAAAAGTCACCACGATCTGACAGAGTTGTGTGTATTCAAATCGATCGCAAATTAAAACACAAACTCTCATCACAAAGTCCTGTAGAGCGTGAAATGAAACCCTTTGTTATTTTGCATTTTTGTGACATTACCTTAAAGAAACAATTGAAGGGAGACTTTGAAATGTGTTAAAATGTAATTCAATACGACTTCACACATCGTAGTCATACGAAGATGTTCTAGAACTTTCCTACGTAGACCGACTAGGGTTGCCAGATGGGAAGACTAAAATGTCTGGACAAATTTTCAAAAAGCCGGGATTTTGGGATTATGGTCGGGACCAACGGTACAAATAAATATAAAATATCTTTTTTTATTATAAATTTTTTTTCCCGCTCTGCCGATCACAGCGCAGAGACTCGCCAAGCGTGTTCCATTCCGCGTAGAGTAAGTTAGTTTAGTCGACAAGTTGAAAATGGTCGAAAATAAAGATACTGCTCTTAAAATTATGTGTGATAGCTTATTGGATCCGGAATGACGCCTATAAAAATATTCTAAAAGCGTGTATTTAGGACATAAAAAAATGCACAAGTTACAAACAATTAAAAAAAGGAGAAAAATGGCCTTTCGTTTTTTGCCAATATTTCATAAACTGTTAATATTTAAGAAATTTCAAAAAAAGATACTGAAAGAAGAGGAAATTTCCAATAAAAAACTCCCAGCTCCCGGAACTACATATATCATGGAGATACAAATATCTATAGGTACAAATAAATAAAATTGGAGTGTCTGTTTGTAATATTAAAATAACCGCTTTTTACTAAATGTATATGAATCTATACACGGTACATATTCCACAATAACATTTTTTACAATTATTGTCTGTCTGTCTGTTTGTTCCGGATAATCTCTGAAACAGCTGGACCGATTTTGACGGGACTTTCACTGGTAGATAGCTGATATAATAAGGTGTAACTTAGGCTAGTTTTATTTTAGATTTTTATTTTTATAACTGCGAACTGAACAATTTTTGTTAAATTCCACGCGGACGAAGTCGCGGGCACAGCAGCTAGTTATTTATAATTTTAATTTAATGCTGAAAATGGGGTTTAATGTGAAATGATGATTTTTCTGGAACTACAATTGAGACGGAATTTGGAGAAAATTTTGTTAGTTAACAATCGTTTAACTTGTTGAAAAATTAACTTTTCAATACCTTAAATAAATTAATCAATGTGTCGTACTTGCTTTTGACGCCGCGCGCGCAACCTAAAAATATCACGCGGAGACCCATTTTTTTTTAAATTATAAATAATGGAAATAGAGTTCCGGGAGCTGGGACTTTTTTATTGGACCTCCTCTTTCGGAATTTGTTTTTTTTTTTGAAATTTCTTAAATACAATTAACAGTTTATGAAATATTGGCTAAAAACGAAAGGCCATTTTTTCCTTTTTTTAATTGTTTGTAACTTGTGCATTTTTTATGTACTAGATACACGCTTTTAGAACATTTTTCTAGGCGTCATTCCGGATGCAATAAGCTAACACACGTAATTTTAAGAGCAGTATCTTTATTTTCGACCATTTTCAACTTATCGACTAGACTAAGTGGTAATGAAATGATTCTCACTTTTTACGGAATTTTAGATTACATATTATTCGTACGATTGCCGGTGTAGACTGGATGAGGATTGCGGAAAACCGGGATGTCTGGCGCGAACTTGGGGAGGCCCTAGTTGTCCCCCCTTTATGTCCAGCAGTGGACTGCAATAGGCTGAACTGATGATGACTGATGATGATGATTATTATCGCGATAGTTTGAGATTTTTGATTAGTTGTTATTTGTCGGGACATTTAGTATTTTTTCGGGACTCTGGACATCATACGAAATGTCGGGACAATCCCGACGAATCCCGACCATCTGGCAACTCTAAGACCGACCGAAGAATATTTTTCATAAAGTCATTAAAAACAAACTATGTATATAAACTTTCATTAGCGATTTTATTGTTTCAGAGAACGTAGTCTCGAAGTAGAATGTTAAGTTGATCTCGAGAGAAGTTTTATTACTTCTACGTTACTGATGTCGAACTTAAACCTCGGGTCAATGTTCCACGACATTGAACTTGAATATAAAATGAGAATGCAAGCGTCTCTTTCGCTTTTCTATACTAATATATAAAGCTGAAGAGTTTGTTTGATTGTTTGTTTGTTTGTTTGTTTGTTTGAACGCGGTAATCTCTGGTTCTACTGGGCCGATTTGAAAAATTCTTTCAGTGTTAGATAGGCCATTTATCGAGGAAGGCTATAGGCTATGTATCATCACGCTAAGACCAATAGGAGCGGAGTCCACGCCGACGAAGTCGCGCGCAGAAGCTAGTATAATATATTGTACTGATGTACGTTCAAGAAGCAAATTTCACATTGTTTATTTTACATTATTCTCTATTCTATGGGCTCAAACTCCTATCTTCAAACTCCTTTTAAATCAGCTACAAACAGTAAAACACATATAAAGTACTTTTTTTAACAAGATTTTATAGCCTTCGTCGTTGCAAGTTGAGCAACTTTTTTGCTCCGACACAACTAAAGTTACGGCAGGTAGAACTGGGGCAACATCTTTGTGAAAGAGAAACACCCGTAGAACCCGAATTTATTAAAGACTAGCTGGTGCGCGCGACTTCGTCGGCGTGGACTGCGCTCCTATTGGTCTTAGCGTGATGATACATAGCCTATAGCCTTCCTCGATAAATGGGCTATCTAACACTGAAAGAATTTTTCAAATCGGCCCAGTAGAACCAGAGATTACCGCGTTCAAACAAACAAACAAACAAACAAACAAACAAACAAACACAATCAAACAAACAAACTCTTCAGCTTTATATATTAGTATAGATAAGAATAACATAAAGTCAAAACGCGTTGTGTTAGTTTTTTTTTATGTTACTAGGTTGGCAAACGAGCGTACGGCTCACCTGATGGTAAGACCGTAGCTTATAGACGCCTGCAACATCAGAAGCATCGCAAGCGCGTTGCCAACCCTATCCCCAATCCCCCCCAGGAGCTCTGGTCACCTTACTCACCAACAGGAACACAATACTGCTTGAACACAGTATTATTTAGCTGTGGTCTTCTGTAAGGTCGAGGTACTGCCCCAGTCGGGCTGCTCCATATTTTGAGCAGGAAATTTCCTGCTGTGCCCTACCTCAGTTAAGAGTGTTAAATTATTGATATACTTCTTAATTCAATTTAAAAATACTTTGCACATCGAACATAAAGACTAAAAATACATTCAATAGTCAGCTACCGACCTCAAAATAACTGCTTTTCACTTGATATTTCAGTCGTCTTTCCTTCAAAAGATTTCACAACATACAAAGAACATTTACTTTAAAAAGTAAACAGTGTCGGTGTGATAACAGACGCTTTCTTTGAACAGCACTCGCGTGTTGGTCGCGTCTCTCTGGACTGGACGGTGTTTGAATGTAGTTCATGTAAAATATTTGTCATGTTGAGTTTACTTTTCTAAAAATATACACTATTTATATTTTTACGTTTTATCATAATCACGATCTTCAATATGAGAATATAATGATAAACAAAATATGTCGCACACTCAATGACTCTCAGTAGCATGGGACTCCTGTGTGTTATTTTTTTATCTAGCAGCCTATACTATCCCACTGCTGGGTATATGCCTCTTTCTTCGTGTAGGAGAAGGCTTAGAGCCTAATTCACCACGCTTCTCGACTGCGGGTTGGCGGATAAAATACAACAAAAATCAAAATCTGATTCCAATTTCGTAACTTCTTTAAAATATTTTCTTTTTCATCTTTCACTTATTTTTTATTCAATTTTTAACCAACCGAACTTCATATTTAACCTATATTTTCGTGGAAAATTTCACACTCTGTAGCGACGTAACAGCGATGTAATATTCCCGCCTTTGTTAACAATGAAGTGTATTAGCGGCTTGCAAATTAGATTTCGTCACAGCTCTTTAATACTAAAACATACAGCGTTGAAATACTCATCCCTAACTCTACCACGTACTGACAGGGCCGCGGTGTGCGGTCCAGAATATTAAACAACTTTAAAAAAATATAAAGACGCTTAGCAAGCGAACTTCGTTACGAACTGGAACCAACGAAGGACCTCGTGCAGTGTGTGGAGTTCCGCTGAACTCGAAGCGATGCGAGTATCGAATTTAATCATGTTTTTCAAATAAGGAGTCGAACTTCTGAAAGATCTTTTGTTATATTATTTTTACACGAAATCTTCCAGTAAATTTTCTTTTTAAGCGACTTTCAAAAAAGGAGGAGGTTCTCAATTCGACACGTATGTTTTTTTTTTTTTTTTTTTTTTTTTATGTATGTTAGCTCAGAACTTTTGACTGGGTGGACCGATTTCGATCAATTTTGTTTTAATTAAAAGGTGTTGCGTGTCATGTGGTCCCATTTTAATTTAATTGAGATCTGACAAGTATTTTTATAGTTATATCTAATAATGCGTATTTACGTGACTACTTTTTCGTCGACCTACGTTATATTATACCTACCGCATAACTTTTTACTCGGTGTACCGATTTCGATGATTCTTACTTTAATCGAAAGCTAATACTTGTCTTGTAGTCTTGTTTAAATTAGATCGAAAACTGATTACAACTTTTTGAATAATCTTTAATAGCGCGTATTTACTTGACTATTTTTTCGTCTTATTACGTTGTATTACTTGTCGATGTTATTGAAGTCGCTTTTTTTTCGTTTGCGAGCAAACACAATTATAAAACATGTGTTCTGTAGTATAATATTAAATTATTTTGAACAAATTGAACTATGACAAATAATCAGGCTTTTGTTTGTATCTACTGTAACTGTATTTTCCCTTTTTGATTTTGATAATTATAATTAATATCTAAAATAGTATTTTCACCATGTTTGCTCAATTTCGATGCTTTAAAAATTTACCTATGACTATAAACACCCAGTTTTTCTTTTTCTTAAAATATCACAATGCTTAATTAATATTTTCTTCCATTCAACACGTGTTTCTATTTCTAAAGCAGACACTTAAGCTTAACGCACTTTAATTAATTCGTTTTGTTTTCATTTCATTAACTACTAAAGACTTCGCGGTTTATAACTTTTCAGATATATAAGAAGTCGACTTAATTACATTTCAACCTAATTAAGAATGTGTATTTTAAATTAAGTTAAAATGAAAACGCGTTATGAAAGAATAGAAAGAAAAGATTAGAAATATTTGCGATTCTTAAGATTGTGTGTTTACTGTTAATGAAACCAAAAATTAGCCATTCAAAAAAGTGCTACAAAAAGTTCTGTTTTGTGACGTGTCAATAAATAAAGCAAAATGGTGCACGAAAAAACAATAGCAACTGCGGAAACTGGTGCCCCGCGGGAGTGTTTCCTGTCAATAAAAATGTATGTCTGTCATCGTGGATATTGAATGAAATGAAAAAAAAAATAAAAAAAAAATGGCTTCATTCAGTTCTGCTATAGGCTTCAAAAGCACCTCCGCATCACCATTTTACAAGTTTAAAGTTTTAATTATTGTTAAAAGTAAAGCTACCGCCGATTTGGAATAACGATTCTGCAGAGAAGAATCGGCAAAAAGAATCCGCTACTACTCTTTAAAAAAAACTATTATAATATAACATTGTTAATATTATCTTGCATGAAATACTGCGTCACTAAATCCACACATCTTTATCATTATCATTATTATCATCCTATACCGAAAAATAAGCTTTAGCCATTAATTTATTTTTAATACGCTTCTGCCTGTAACAAACCCACTGCTGGGCATAGGCCTTTTTCCCCGTGTAGGAGAAGGATCAGAGCTTAATCCACTACGCTGCTCCAATGCGGGTTGGTGGATGTGTTCGCTACTATGAGTAACGATCGCTATCAGGTGTACATGATAACAACCGGGACTACAAGGACTACACAATTTTTAATACAATATAATACAGATAAATATTTGTACAGTGGTTTTATGAATAAAATGACCTTTGGGTTCTTTTTAAAATGTACAACGTATAATAATCACTGTGGAAACAAATAATACAAACCTGACCGCCGCGCTATTCAAAGTTACAAAAATAATATTTCATCACATCCCTCTGAGGTAATGAGGCCCAGGTTGCTGAGGATTTAATTAAGGAAATTTAAGCCAACTTCGTCCATGTACATTTGTTACAAGTTCAAAGTACTGAAGGTCATTTTAAAAATTATCTCTTTAACCACACTTTTTATCCGACTTTTTTTGTGTCAGCGACCGGTTTACAAATGTGGCTAATTATACGACATAGACTTATGTCTTGACTTAAGACTTAGGGCCTATTAGCTCGGGAGGCAGCGCTATAGTTGAACAAGTCATTTTATACCGCCTGAAAATCATAACAATAATAGTTTTCCCCTAACATATAACAGCTCCGAACGTCAGCTGCTCCGATAGCGGTGGAGCTAAAGGAGACAGCATGAGAAAGTAATTGGAAAAAAAATCTGCTCCAATGAATTTTATACCGAGCGAAAATGTGTTATATTATTGTTTCAATCACATATTTTAAAAAAATAGTCGTCAGCTGTATTGATGAAGGTGGGTTATATGTCAGTCACGTGCATGAACATCGTGGAAAATTTGAGAAAAAAAGTAATTTTATACCTTATGAAATTCATACATCTTAATTTTTATGCTTTTAAAATAATAAAGAAAACCGTCAGTCGTATTTTTGATGAGGGTAAGACCGTCAGCCAGCGTGATAAACATTTTGCGCGCTCAATGCATTTGAGCGTTGCATAGTCTCTTTGGAAAATAAACTGATGATCTTTACACCCATAACCATTTTTTTACATTCAAATTATCTTATACTTTGAATTTAATAAATATAATATCAATTTAATATAAGTAATTGTGTTTGCTAGCAAACGAATAAAAAACCGACTTCAATTGCATCGGCAAGTAATAAATAATAAATAAATTAACAAAGGCACTAGTCGTCACTACGAGTTTCGAGGGTTTCCCTCGATTTCACTGGGGTCCCATCATCAGATCCCGGTTTCCTTATCATGGTACCTAAGTTGGAATATCCCCTTTCCAACAAAAAAAGAATTATCAAAATCGCTTCATAAACGACGAAGTTATCCCCGAATATACAAAAAAACTATTATATACGGTCGAATTGAGTAACCTCCTCCTTTTTGAAGTCAGTTAAAAAACACCACATTTTATTTATTAATTTTGTATCGGTTTCAAATTATATACAGAAATATATATTTATTAGAAACAAAATACTAATTATTTAAATTTTTTTTGTTAATGAACATAAATAAGAAATAAAAGCTTAGATTTCTATTGATACATAAATTATTATTTTACTACTTCATATACATCTTCTTCTGTGTTTGTGTCTGTGTCATATCCATCACTTTCCTCACAACTATCATCGGAGCTGTCGATGATGAGATTCCGTTCTAATTTATCATTCTTCTGCATCATCCTCTTCGATATTGTCTGATGTTTCAATGACGTCACTTTCGACGTTTTCTGTAAAGAAAGTGTAAATTTTATATGTTTATCCACATGACTTTTATTTAACTTCAATGTGCTATAGAAACCATACATAAATACCTGCAGGATTCTCATCGATGATTGTAATTTCAGTTACTGATGGTGGAACTTGGTCACCGTGGAACCATTTTAAAGTGTATTTATTATTTTCTTCCTTCCATCCATAGTCTAACGGTGATAATATTGATGGAACTGACTGATGAGCATGACTCCAAAGATGCGCTATATAGGATGTACGTAATACCTGCTGGTATAATTCAGATTGACATGCAGGGAATATTGCACAGTCAAGTGTACTTTTAAGTGTGAATTTGTCTTTTGGACTATTCATTTTATATGTTTTGATGAATGTCGCTACTCGTGCTGTATTCACTTATCTATTGCTTTCAGACCATACATTCTGCATACAAATTCTTTGATCTTTTTTAGAAGTTGATATATAAGAATCGTTTATATTTGCTATATCTGTAAATGTTCTTATTAATGATTCTGACTGTCTTAAAATTTCGAACGATTTTTTTTCCTCTCCTACAAAAAGCGGGATTAAAGTCGCATCCTGTGAATGCATGAAATCCTGGCAACGATACGCACAAGCTCGGTCCTAATACTTCGTACAATTGAGTAACATTGATATAACGTTGTGCATTTCCAGTTCCAAATAATAAATAAATTTTAAGATTGCTCTAAATATGACTCAAATTCTCCAATAGAATCATTAAAATATCTATATCAGAACATCTTATTACTACATTATCTTCCTTTGTTATCTTCGGTATTTAATTGACAAATGTGGAAAACTATTTTGGTCTTTGCTTCTTCATGTGTTGTATAATTTAAATCCTGCTCTACGCTTCTTTCTATTTTTTTCATTATTTTATAATTCTACCAGAAGGCTAGAAAAATAATTTTTAGGAAAGGTATGTTAGAGTAGTGAGACCTTTACTGCTTGAAATTTCTTGATGCTACAGTACATAATTATTAATATAATATGAAACCGATACAAAATTAATAAACAAAATGTGGTGTTTTTTTATATTAAATTGATATTATACTTATTGAATTCAAAGTATAAGATAATTTGAATGTATAAAAAATGTTTATGGGTGTAAAGATCATCAGTTTATTTTCCAAAGATACTATGCAACGCTCAAATGTATTGAGCGCGCAAAATGTTTATCACGCTGGCTGACGGTCTTGCCCCCATCAAAAATACGGCTGACGGTTTTCTTTATTATTTTAAAAGTATAAAAATTCAGATGTATAAATTTCATAAGGTATAAAATTACTTTTTTTTTTTCAAATTTTCAATGATGTTCATGCACGTGACTGACATATAACCCACCTTCATCAATACAGCTGACAACTATTTTTTTAAAGTATGTGATTGAAACAATAATATAACACATTTTCGCTCGGTATAAAATTCATTGGAGTAGATTTTTTTCCAATTACTTTCTCATGCTGTCCCCTTTAGCTCCACCGCTAGTGCGACAACTGACGCTCACTTTACCGATTTCTGACCATTAAACAACTGTTTGAAATACAATTTATTCGGTATAAAATTCCTAAAAAAATTGCTACGCTACCTCCCGTACTATATGCAAACCACGTTTTTTAAACGCGCCGTCGACGCGCGTTTTAAAAGCGCGCGTCGACGGCGCGTTTTTATCCTACAGAGCAGTTTGTTGGCGTTTGTATCGATACACACGCGCGTTTGCATCGCGTTTGTATCGCGTTTGCATCGCGTGACACGCGCGTTTGCATCTCGTCTGTATCAGTACATACGGCACATACGCGCGTTAACGGCGCGTTTTAAAAACGCGCGTCGACGGCGCGCTTTTATTATACAGGTGTGCAAAGGTCTACAGGCTGTAACTCGCGTGTGTATCCCGTTTGTATCGCTACAAACGCGCGTCGACGGCGCGTTTAAAAAACGTGGTTTGCATAGGCCCTTATGCTTAAAGTCACGAGGACATCTCTCATCAAAACCAGTCAAATACTATTTATATGAGTGTCAATACAATTTAATGTTAAAAATACAAATTTTTATAGTTTTGATTATTCGTGATTTAAGATTTGTATGACGAAGGTTAATAGATAAGAAATAGAAAGAATAAAAGATAATATATTAAAATTTAAGACTTGAATTAAGTTAAAAACAATTTCAAAAGTTAGTAGATTCAAGTGTGCAATCCTTGTGGGTCTCCCCACAGCACGTTAAGCCGTCGGTCCCGGTTGTTATCATGTACACCTGATAGCGATCCTTACTCATAGTAAGGTATATATCCGCCAATCCGCATTGGAGCAGCGTAGTGGATTAAGCTCTGATCCTTCTCCTACTTGGGAAAAGAGGCCTATGCCCAGCAGTGGGATATTACAGGCTGAAGTGAGCGAGATTCAAGTGGATGTAAATGTATTAATATTTTAAAATGTTTACTTACCAGTAAAAAACATTTATTAAGACTTTATTCAACAAATATTACTAAATTAAAATACAAATAAATATAAAAATATATACTAAAACAACGAACCTAAAATTAACTAAAAATCTTAAAAAATATAATATAATAACTAAAATATATTATTAAAAGGAGTCCCTTTAGGCAAGGTTCCGAAGATACTGGCAGCGTTCCCCCTTTGGATAGCTAGACTAATTCTTTGTCCGAGGTAGCTGCCAGCTCTTCGGTCTCCTGTGATGAAAAACATTTAATAACAGGTAATAAAAATAACTTACCACGCGTTTCGTTTAATCTATTACTGATTTTTAAGAATAGGTGTCTTAAAAATATCTACAAATCGCTCGATCAACCGAACAAACTCTGAATGAGAGATGAACGTGGAACATTTCACCCGACGATGCTTCCAGAAGCTCTTCTGTGAGGTCGGATATCGATAAGATACTACACTTGTATTATCTTCACTTGTGTTTGTGTTTGTATTGTGTTTCTGTCATGTTACACACGCTTAACAACGAGAGGACTGTACGTATTTGCATCGGTATATTATTGGTAGACTAGAGACGGTATTGTTCTACAATAGTTTTATATTATTACACTCACACTACTTTATTGTTGATTTTTCATTTGAAAGCTACTTTCTAAGTTGCGCGTAGAATATGTTTTATATTCGATACCACCAACACTTGAATTTATTTATCGTAGATGTATATAAATTAATACATTTATGAGTAGTTTTCCCTTAAAAACAGAAAAAACCTAAAATATACTCGTACCTAAATAAATAGATAACCTAGTCATTTATTAAAAAATATATATAAAGGAGTAAAATATACTTATAAAAAAAAGTATTCTTGTGGAATTCTTAGACCAATCTTTGTTTAAACAACTATATGTCTACTTCATCTACGCCTCTAAAGCTTTTGTTGAGAGATAATATTCTTCAGTGCTTTAAAAGTTCGCATGTCATGTTATTTACGTGTTATTTTTGTTTTTACTCGACGTTTCGACCAAGTTTAAGCAACTTTTGCCACAAGGTGAGAGTTTTCTACGCTTTCAAATGAACTAAACCTGAATAATTGTGTTTGCTAGCAAACGAAAAAAAAACCGATTTCAATTACATCGACAAGTAATACAACGCAAGTAGACGAAAAAAATTAAAAAAGCGCTAGTCACCACTACGATTTTCGAAGATTCCCCTCGATTTCTCTAGGATACCATCATCAGGTCTGGTTTCCTTATCATGGTACCACTCTTGGCATATCCCTTACAAAAAAGAATCAGCAAAATCGGGTCATAAACGACGAAGTTATCCGCGAACACACATAAAAAATATATATACGGTCAAATTGATAAACCTCCTCCTTTTTTGAAGTCGGTTAAAAATAGAACCGTATTCATTTTCTTCTTATATTGTCATTGTTATCGTTTTATTTCGGTATCCACATTACACTTATACAATAGGCTTGCGAGAACATTGTTCTAGACTTCACTTTTATTAAATCTCTTTATTGGACAGTTTATGTGTTATTTATACTCGTATACCTACTTCATAGCAATTGAAAATGTTGTTTTTTTTTTTTATTTATTTCGATCTCTTGTTGTTCCGATCACCAATCGTAATTTTAATCCGTAGAGAGAAATTTTAATGCAGAATTTTACAGTAAAAGTATTCAGCCACCGTGACTATACAAGCTATGACGTATATATATTATAGTCTGTGTACTTATATATATACATCTATACAAATAAATAAAATTGGAGTGTCTGTTTGTAATAGATAGGTATTAAAATAAACGCTTTATACTAAATGCATATGGATGTATACCTACACGGTACATATACCAAAATAACATTTTTTTACAGTTTTTGTAAATATATCAAAATAATTATATTAATATTACATATACCAAAATAACATTTTTTTTCTGTCTGTCTGTTTGTTCGGGCTAATCTCTGAAACGGCTGAACCGATTTTGACGGGACTTTCACTAGCAGATAGGTGATGAAATAAGAAGTAACTGAGGCTACTTTTATTTTAGTTTTTTTTTTATTTATCTGCGAACTAAACAATATTTTTTTTAATTCCACGCGGACGAAGTCGCACAGCTAGTCTTTCATATATTTTATTGATCAGTAAAATTTATTTAGAAAGTCAATAAAATACATTTTTAAGTTTTCCTTCTCTTTTTATTGTCTAAAAGTGTTAAAAAAATTTCAAGTAAACGACAAACTTCATTCAATAGTTAAAACGAATATGAAAGGGGAACACGCAATGACAGTAAAATTATTTTAGATTTTGTATAATGTTAGACCGACATTAATTTGTATTCAATTCAAAGTTTAAGTACTGCTATTAATTTAATAAGTATTTTCTACAATTTGATAACGCAAAAGTAGTATAAGACGTGATTCAGTGACGTTTGTACGAAAATAAAATTAATATTGTATTTTAGTTTAGTTAAAGATAAGAACGTCTTGGTATCGATAACTGAGGTAGGGTACAGCAGGACATAATTATTATCCTGTTCAAATCTGAAGCAGCCCGAATCTCTGGAGAAAGTACCTTCGTCCCTGACATAGCTGATAAATTCCAGTAGCCTAGGATGGTATGACCATGTCGTGCGTCGTTTTGAGGACTACGTAGGAAGAAAGTGCCCTGACATGTCTGTCCCTGGAACTACACCTCCCGAACGTCCAAGAAAGCGACGGTTAGAAGTCGTGAAGTAGAACATGAGAGCCAATCGTCTAACCCAGAACGGTGTAAAAGAACGGGCAAAGTGGAGAAGATTTTGTTGGAAGGCAAACACTGGCCATAAAAGCTGGGATTAATAATGCCAAGCAGACAAAGAAGATAAGAGTAACGGCTTACTGTAACTTTTAAGCAATTTAACAAAAACTATCATAGTATAAACTATATAATAATCATCAATAAATAAAAGTCAAAAATAACTATGACGTATTTCCCTGCTGGTAAATCTACAAAGGAAACTCTTCTTTTCCTTTAACATAATACTAGTATATCCAGTAGAGAATCAACTTTCTAATCTTCAAATGTTGTAGTATTAAAAGGTATTTATTTTATTTTTATTTTATTTATTTAAGGTTTACCAACAGATATACATCAAATAAAAATAAAAATACAGTGTATATAAATCGCCATGTTAGGATGTAGATCCAATTACAGGCAAACACAGCTTCTTCATTTTAACTCTAAATATATATTTTAAGGGGAGAGAATAATAATTATAGGTTAAGTTAAGAGAATATATATTTTTTATGTTAAGTTACGAGCTTTAAAATGTTTGACTAATTTTTATATCCACTAAAACTACTGTGAAATATGTGTGTATACATTTAGTGTCGACTTAAATCTAGTATTTTAGATAGTTTCAGGGTCAAATGTAACGTTTTAGACAGCACTTCGGGACGAGCATTAACGTCGGATGAACGTAAAAGGTCCACGTTGAAAATGGGATTAAATCCACTTCCACCGCCTCGTTACTGACGTGACACTGACGTGGAAAAATCCTTTCTGAAATTCAGCGATTGTTGGCGATCTGTCCGGTACAGAGTGTAGAAACAAATATGTATGCGGTGTTTTGTGATTTCTATATACCCTTACCAACAATACAAACCCTAAATCAAATACACAGATAGAATAACTCTGAATACTCCGATTTTACATTTAATCATTGACTTCACATGTTCATAATATACAATGTAAAAAGGGTCACAATAGTACGTTTTGAAACAGTAATGTTTTTAAATTATTTTCAAAGAACAAACTACATGAAGTGCCATTAGATATAAATAATATATTTGATAGTGAATGGATGGCTAAAGCGGGTGATCGAGTCTTATGGTACATACCCTGGGAGAGGCTTACATCCAGCAGTGGACTGTAGTAGGCTATATATATTTGGCGAAATATATTTGACACATTTAAGGGTTTGAATTAGAATTTAATATTAATTGACGAAAAGAACTTCATAAAAGACTCTTTGAACCTGTATTGATATTGCATTCAGCTTGGAACATCCCACTGTGAGGCATAGGCATCTTTCTCCATGTAGGAGAAGGATTGGAGCTTGATCCACCACGTTGCTCCACTTCGTGTTGGTGGATATTTTCCCTACTATGAGTAACGATCGCTATCAGATATTTATGATAACAACCAGGACCGACAGCTTAACGTGCTCTACGAGGCATGGTGGGGAGACCTACTAGGACAGACACCCAAACCGGAAAGAAATATTTGTAGAAATACAAATATCCATCCCGAGCGGGAATCGAACCCGCAAACCGTCGGTGTTTTAGGCGACTACTCGCATCACTACACCGCGGTTGTCTATATTGATATTATTGTAGTATTTTAGAAAGATGATACATCTCATGTTGTGGACCCACTTATAAACTTTTTAACATATATTTTACTTTATTTCATCACCGATTTAAATAACTGGCTGGTTAAAAATTTAGATTACAAAAAGATAATCACCGTTAAATGCTGGTAACAAACGCGAGATATAAACATTTTGTAGACCTTGAATAAATCTCATTATTATTCATAGAAATTAACATTTCCAAATCAGAGTTTAAAATCTAGCGAGTAGCAGTCGCGTGTTCGTCAATAGTACAAATAAATTAACCCCAGCAGTTAAACGACTTCCGCACCACTATCAACTATTACCGTAGCATTCTTTTTATTTTTAGTTTTACTGTATTTTTTTAATTAAGAGTGTCCATTGTACTTTAAATCCGTTTGGGCACCGCTTTTATCTTTTATGGGCTGTACTCCCTATACCTATAGCAATTTATACTAATTTTCAATATTCAGTGAAAAAATATTGAAGTGCGAAGTTGTGGAAAAGTTAGTAATGTCAACTCCAGATTAAATAGGAGACTTGTAAACAGTAACTAAACGTAGAAATGGAACTTTATTAACATAAGCTAATTAACATAGGATAAAAATCCGCAGCTAATTCGTGTATTTCACAAAACATAATTATTATTTATCTAATATTATTATAATTTTAATAATACATTTAAAAAATCCTCTTTGCAACTTAATCTCAGTGAGGCTACACTTGTATACTTGCTTGAAGGCTAAAATTAAGCAAGCGAGTTTATCAAAAATACGTCCGTTCAATGCCTTAAAAAAACTCCTCAAATCCGATCTATAAAATTACCTTAACTTGAAATAAACTTCAAAATTAAAAGCCGCCAAGATTACTCCGAAGACGTCTTTCACATCAAGGCAATGACTTTAGTTTTCAAAATGGACCAAAATTGTCGTCTATTTGTCGACAAACGCGCGCGTCCTGAATTCGTTAACGACGGAGAAGGGCAAACGAGATTCAAGATCACCGCTGATTAATGTGGTTAGATTTATCGCAAATACTTTCATTATTTACAAAACTTTGTTGTTATTTTTGTATAATAAAATGGTGCTGTGTGGTTACGGCACTAAAGAATGTAGCCACCCCCTCTCTTTCCGTGGGTGTCGTAAGAAGCGACTAAGGGATAACACAGTTCCACTACCACCTGGGAACTTAAAAAGCCGACGGATGGCGGGATAACCATCCATGCTGGCTTTGAAACACACAGGCCAAAGACGGGCAGCAGCGTCTTCGGTGCGACAAAGCCAGCCCTGCGGTCACCAACCCGCCTGCCCAGCGTGGTGACTATTGGCAAAACACACGAGTTCGCGTCATAATGTCGGGCGCGAACTTGTGGAGGCCTATGTCCAACAGTGGACTGTGATAGGCTGAAGTGGATATTTTTGGAGGTACGTGTTATGGAACCCTGATCCCACGAATATGCTGACGTACCAAACTGATTGAATCTTCCCAAGCGAACACCTGGCGAC
The DNA here is from genome assembly GCA_905220545.2 of Melitaea athalia. Classification (NCBI taxonomy): domain Eukaryota; kingdom Metazoa; phylum Arthropoda; class Insecta; order Lepidoptera; family Nymphalidae; genus Melitaea; species Melitaea athalia. Next base: position 188,988 of record HG992177.1, read on the forward strand.
CACCGTACAAGTTTTCCGCATTCGCCGATTTCCCCGTATTAGCCTTTCAATGCCCCACTGTTTAATTTCTAACTTTATTAATTGTAATATTATTTTGATCACTCTTTGATCCCACATCGACTAAAGCAGTCGTTAGTTATATGATGTAGTTATAAGATAATAGGTTATATCGAATTAATACATAATTAATAATTATGTGGTTTCTTTTCGACCTTCTGACTGCTGCAAAACGTAATTTACGTGAATGTTATTTATAAATATAAAAAACTAGCTTCTGCGCGCGACTTCGTCGGCGTGGACTCCGCTCCTATTGGTCTTAGCGTGATGATAGCCTATAGCCTTCCTCGATAAATGGGCTATCTAACACTGAAATAATTTTTAAAATCGGACCAGTAGTTCCAGAGATTAGCGCGTTCAAACAAACAAACAAACAAACAACCAAACAAACAAACTCTTCAGCTTTATTATATTAGTATAGATAAAATAAATCATTTATTTCTATAATCTTTGTAACAATTTATCTTCGAGTCTTCCCAGTGAGTTGTCAAAGACACTTGTATTGGGAATAACTCACTGCTTCCCTTACGGATGGCTAAAGATGGCCATTTATTCACATCGTTCAATAACACTAGGGTGCTTTTACACAACATCTTACAAATAATAAAGAGTGTTGCTTTAGTTGCACTGACTTTATTGCCGGACATGCGATTATTATGATTGTTAAATAATGGATTCACAGTTTTGTTAATATGTGAGTTAAATATCTAGACGGATCTTTTCATTAATAATATACATTGACTACAATATTATATTGTATGTTATTTTTGGAAAATGACGATTGATTAAAGTAGTGTTTTGATTTGGATTTCAGTAAAAAAATTGCCAGATTTCGTACTTTATAATAATTAAAATATTATAAGTTAACTAGCGACCCGCCCCGGCTTCGCACGGGTGAAATGCCGATACTAAATATACTACACACTTTGAATTTCAAGTCTCTTACTTCAAAAACATAGGACTTTCATGCAAACTTCCAACCCCCGTTTAACCCCCTTAGGTATGGAATTTCGTAAAACCCGTTCTTAGCGGATATCTACTCCCTATAAGGGACCTACCTGCCTAATTTCAAGTTTGTAGGTGTATTTTTCATTCGACTTTCATACAAACTATCATCCCCTGTTTTAACCCCAAGAGGGGGTTTATTTCTCAAAATACATTATTAGTACACCTCAACACTATCTATAGAGCATACATTTTGAATTTCAAGTCTCTTACTTCAAAAACATGGGACTTTCATACAAACTTCCAACCCCCGTTTAACCCCCTTAGGGGTGGAATTTCGTAAAATCCGTTCTTAGCTGACCTCTACTCGGCGAAAGGAATATTCCTACCAAAATTCAAGTCTCTACGTCTTATGGTTCCAGAGATATCGTGATGAGTCAATGGGTGGGTTACTCTTTTATATATATAGATAAGTATATTATAAGATATACAAAGAACTGAACAAAAACTAAAGCCGAGCGTGAACTTTCTTCCAGTTCGTTGTGTCCGAGGTTTCTTTAGAAACTGAAGTGAACAATTTTTTAGGGTTCCAAAGTCCAAACCTCTTGAGCCGTCACCAGAACCCTATTACAGCAAAGTACAACACCCTTAAGACACGAGGGACAAATTTGTGTTTGTGCACACAAATTTTCCTGTTACCTTTTTGGATCTCTATATACATAAAAGAAACCTTCATTAGGACTATGTTGTCTTTCCATCCGTCCGTCACTATTTCACACGGCTGCCTGTTGATTAAAAATGGACGTTTTAATGTTACAAGTGTAAAAACAATAAAATTCTTAAAATTAAAAAATTAAATTAAGTCTTTACAAAGAAAGTGTATTTCTGTTTATTATTTGCATGATTCTTAAAAACCAATTAAAAACTATTTGTATTTATACGAAACCATATTTGAGTCGGGCTCGTGAAAATTATTTCACAAAAAACTAATAACTAACTAGTACAATTTTACTCAAGAAACTTGTTTTGTTACGTTAACACTTAAATACTCACACACGACACTGAAAATGCAATTTTTTACAAATTAGCGTCATAAAATACAGTCTATAGACACAATTTGTTATCTTTTGAAGTGAAACTTCTTAAGAATCGTTGTGATTTCAAACCGGAATGCAATGGAAAAAGGACAGGGAAGGGCGCTCCGCGCTGCGGCCGCGCCGCGCTGCACGCCGCGCTACTTTGTAAATCTATGTAAATAATTTTAAATTAGTTTGCCAAAGAAGTTTCACTTCTGACATGTGTACTTTGTACACAAGCAATTTTTTTTTTACTTTCATCACATACTTCGATTAACTTATTTTATTTCCCTTGCTGTTGTCAACTTGCTGATATTAAATACAGTCAAAACGAATGATATTGTCACTGCAGATATATTATGATGTGCTTTCGACGCAGTTTGAGTTTATAAACTTCTTATACTTTTTTTGATTTATTTCGTATCATTATTTATAGTTATATGACCTTTATTTGTAGTAGGCTAATACTGTATGTTTGTATTGATTAATACAATATGTAGTAATGTAATTAAAAATAAATCAGGAAAACCAAAATATACGTCTAATTTACAAAAAAAAAAAAAATTAACAACCTTCAATGTCATATATAAAAAAGTTTTAAATTTGTAACAGTGTAACAACCCTTCAGCGCAATATTTGATAAGTTCGGTCAAAATAAGAATAAAATTAAATAGTTGACCGCAGCTCATAGTAAGCGCGGCCTCATGAATATGCAACGCTGATCCCAATTTTTGTTTTCGATCGTCTTTTGTCGGCTTGCAGCGAGCAGCGCGGAGCCGGCGTTGTGAAATTAAATAGTAGAGGAGACGTGGAACATTTTTCGATAGGCAAGTTATCATAGGCATATATCTATATGTCGGAGAATTAATGCAGATAGTTATTAATGTCGGTACCTGCTTTGTTATTATTATTCATCTACCCTCACTCATTCTATTATTCGAGTCATTCCTTCGTGCGTAAAAGACCGATGCAACCGCAGCTAACGTAGTCTTGGCTCTGGCGTGACGCGGTGCACTTGTGTATCCTGCTAGTAGCTTAACCTCGACTCTTGTAAGGGTTGGTTTGTGTACACGAATTAATTGTTACATTATATTGTGGGCAACTCGGGCAGTGGAGGCGAGCGTTAATGCGCATTTTAAAGACGGCCGTCTCAAACCTAGACTCGGGTCGCAACTCCCGGGCACTGCACGAGTTGTCACTCTGCCACGCGATAGACGGTACCCGCTCGGTGAGTCCAATTGAATACTAAGTAGTTTGATTACATTGATAGTAGACTAGTTCGGCCATCCGTCCTCTCCTACCTACTTCTGATCGTGCCGACATCAGAAGTGGGATACTGTTCTCGTGCCCACTAAGAGTGTTACTAGTGAGTAATTTATTTCACGATGCCACGAGAACCGCGTTCGCGTAGTCCCGTTGAATTATAGTGCGGTAGATCGGAGCGCAAGTCGAGTCATCATTATTTAAACCGATTTAGTAGTAATAGTAACCTGTCTCTTCATAAACTTTTACTTGGTATGACTGAGGAATAGACTAAGTTCAAAGTTAAAAAAAAAAAAAAAAAAATTTAAATGACGCGAGCATAGTCGTGTACTTAAAGTTGTTGTTAATTTTTTTTTTAGTTCGGAGTTTTGGTTTCTTTGTTTAAGTTCTATTTTTAGCAAGTGTGTAAGGTAGTTGCAACATTTCGTAATGAAAGTATCGATGTACCCAGGTATTTTAGTTATTTTCGGTCGTTCTTTGTATTGTTATCGGTGTACAAGTGGTTTTTGTTCAGTGTTCGATTACGTAATTCGATTTACCGGTTATTTGTTGAATTTAGTTTTATTGTGATATGTAGGTAGTTGTGATGTGATTAAATTTTGTTAATAGATTTTGCGATTCTGTTTCGATTTAGTTACAATGTCGGATCGTAAGCGTAATTGTAGTGCGAGCCGTCGCGGTAGTTGCATAGACGTGAGCATCACAGTGACATGCGAACCAGATATTAAGTTGTTGGATAAATTTTTGTCAGGATAGTCGAGCGGTATTTTGTTTTTTTGCTTACAAATTCGATTAAAGGAGATGCCAGAAGGTCATGTACCAATTGAGTTTAATGTAGATGACAATCATAATGGTGAAAGTCTTAGTGATGTGACAGAAAACTGATGTAAGCGCTCTAATGACTGTAGTGTGTAGTCATCAAGAGGATGAATCACTGTGATGAATGTGTGATTCAAGAGGGATACACTGTGACGTGATCCAAGAGGGATATACGTAGATTGTGGAGTAATTGTAATTGCTGGTTGGAAGGGTGGCTTACATAGTTGTTAGTGTCGTGGAAAATGAGTTTGGGGTAAGCCTATAGGACATGGGGCATCGATTTAAGGGGTTTTTAGGGGAGAGGATAAGAGGGGGGTGGGTGGGTTACGTTCTGGTATCACTCCCTACCCTAGAACTGGGCATAGATTTTTGAAGTTTGGGGGGGGGGATTACCCTCTGGTCGACATGGCGCGGAGGGAGGTCAGCCCTTGTCCTCCGTGTGAAAGTGCGTGAACGAATGCGTAGGGAGCGGCTGAGGCTGGTCGCCTTCGGCGACCAGCCTTATCCGCTCCGGGCTCTCAACAGAACACTCTAGGGGTAGGACAGACCTAGACCACGTGGATAGTGGGGTGCTCCGATTCGGGTTTGGGTATTTTTCGGATTTCTATATCTATATAGTGCAGTGCTGGGGGTGGGAGTGGTACCAGAGGGTAAACCCCCCCCCCTTCCCCCAAAACCCAAAAAATGTATGCCCAGTTCTGGGGTTGGGGGTGGTACCAGAGGGTAAAACACCCACCCCCTCCTCCGCTCTCCCCCCAAAACCCCATAAAACGATGCCCAGTGTCATATAGCCCCCCACCCCCAACCCCCAAAACCCCAAAAATCTATGCCCAGTTCTAGGGTTGGGAGTGGTACCAGAACGTAACCCACCCACCCCCCTCCTCCCCTCTCCCCTTTAAACCCCATAAATCGATGCCCCATGTCCTATAGGCTAGCCTGAGTTTGGTTATTGAAAGTTTGACTGACGTTGGTAGATGTCTCTGGACAGTTATATTTGCGTTAAGTTAAATTTTTGTGGTTACCCACTTGTTTGTGATAAAGTGTTAATATCGTCTTAGCTTGAGTTTTTCCGATTACCCTCTGTGACGGATATTTTTGAGTTTGTTTCTGCTATCTTACATGATATTTTAACTATTGTTTTTTGTTGAAGTGCCGAGGGAGCGTAAAGTTAAAGACGCCAGCTTCCGAATAGTTAATACTGGTTTTCTGATAGGTCGGTTGCTACACAAATTTGCTCACGAAAGGTTAAGAAAAATGCCAGCACGTCATGTACCAGACGAAATTGATGTAATTATGATCTTGTTGATAATGATGATGTTCAAGTTTAAGTAGACTCGAGTGAATGACTCTATCGACCGTATTGTGTTCGACCGTACCAGTAGTTATCGTAGTCGCAGCCCGGTAGAAATCGGTGTCTCTTGGGGCAACCCAAGTAGTCCGTGGGTAAGCGGTGTGCAAAGTTAACCTTACTGGCGGAGGTCGTGGTCAGTTGAGACCGTATCGTATTGCTGTTCGGCTAGAGGGCCGTGGTGTCTGACACCGTACGTGTAGTCGCAGGGGTGACTGACACGGGCTATCCGTTCGATGGATATGCGTACTGAGATGTGAGAGAGCAATGTGATTGTTGTTCGGCTAGAAGGCCGTGGTGTCTGACACCGTACGTGTAGTCGCAGGGGTGACTGACACGGGCTATCCATGCGATGGATATGCGTACTGAGATGTGAGAGAGCAATGTGATTGCTGTTCGGCTAGAAGGCCGTGGTGTCTGACACCGTACGTGTAGTCTCAGGGCGACTGACACGGGCTATCCATTCGATGGATATGCGTACTGAGATGTGAGAGAGCAATGTGATTGCTCTTCGGCTAGATAGCCGTGGTGTTAGAGGTATTTACTCGTGGATTTCTGAACTTGGTTGTAACTTATCGTAGAAGTAGAGTACGTGTATAGTTTTTGTTGTGATGACGTCGATGGTACATGGCTGTGGTATTTGTGTAAAGTGATTAGTTATAATTGGTTTGATGACGATATGTGTTGGTCGTATCATATGAGTTGATGGCGATATGTATTGGTCGTATCACATGAGGTGATGACGATATAGGTGGCAATAGTAGTTGTCGTTTGTTGAGCGTTGTATGTGATCTTAATGTGTCAATAATAAAACTTTATTTAAAAGACGGTTACAGGAACTTTTCGTCTGTGAACTAATAGGATAGAGTAGTTTATTCGTGATAAGTTAACTGATGAAGCAAAGAATGTAATTTCACGTTAAGGTCAGGTAGGCCGAGATTTTAAAGATGCTTCCAATTTTATCGTCCTGTTACATTCACACGAGGGCGTGTGCTAGCAGGATGGCCGTGTCGGAGAATTAATGCAGATAGTTATTAATGTCGGTACCTGCTTTGTTATTATTATTCATCTACCCTCACTCATTCTATTATTCGAGTCATTCCTTCGTGCGTAAAAGACCGATGCAACCGCAGCTAACGTAGTCTTGGCTCTGGCGTGACGCGGTGCACTTGTGTATCCTGCTAGTAGCTTAACCTCGACTCTTGTAAGGGTTGGTTTGTGTACACGAATTAATTGTTACATTATATTGTGGGCAACTCGGGCAGTGGAGGCGAGCGTTAATGCGCATTTTAAAGACGGCCGTCTCAAACCTAGACTCGGGTCGCAACTCCCGGGCACTGCACGAGTTGTCACTCTGCCACGCGATAGACGGTACCCGCTCGGTGAGTCCAATTGAATACTAAGTAGTTTGATTACATTGTTAGTAGACTAGTTCGGCCATCCGTCCTCTCCTACCTACTTCTGATCGTGCCGACATATATATATAAAAATGAATCGCTGAATGTGTTGCTAAGCGCATACCTCGAGAGCAGCTGAGCCGATTTCCCTAATTCTTTTTTATAATATTCCTTGAAGTACGAGGATGGTTCTTACGGTGAGAAAAATTTAAAAAAATTGCCTGAAAAAGTCTAAAAACAACACTTTTCTATATTCGTATACAAAAGATTCGTATACTTAAAAGTCAATTTGTACTTTAATACCAATCGACTGTTAGGCGGTACGAAGTTCGCCGGGTCAGCTAGTTTATTTAAAAATTATATTTGATAAAAAATATGTCTCATCGAGTTATCAGATCGGTGAAGGTCGCTCTTCCACGTCTCTTAGACCAAAAGGAAAGTGTCAACATCGGTTAAAATTTAACTCGCGAACTTTGAGCATGAAGTAATAAATAGTCTTCATACATCATGTGGTATGCGTCTAGTGTTTCAAAAGCTTTGATAGAATTGCGTCCAGTTTCTCGTAATTGCTAAGAAAATGTAGTCATTAGTAGATCATAAAGTCTAAACTGTCGTCAAACAACGCTTAGACATAACTGTGTTAATCGGGATAAAATAGTATCAATTTACTTATCAGAAGGGGTTCAAACTATACCGGAAGTGGTACGTGCTTATGGTGTTTCTGCTCAATTAAGTTCAACTCTCTTCTCAGATTATGCGTGTATTCGTATGAACATACAACTAACCAAAGTTATTGAAACAATTTAGATGAGATTTGTGATGGATATAACCTGAAATATTAGCACTTAACTTAGTTTCAGATACTTGTACGTTAGTAGATTGATGATTTATTGAGAGTCAATTACCTCGTTAAAAGGCTTATCAACATGAGAGAATATTCAAATGCTTTTTACGCGAGACACAAGAGTTGTTAAGAGACTAGTACAGTCATTGATAGTACAGTCATTTGGTGCTCAAAATAGGGGTTTCCTGGAAAGTTTTCCGGTAGTTTTGAAAATTGGTGATTTTATAGATTTCGACGTGCTCTTTTCGAATTTTCACTTTGCCACCTCGTATCTTTGCCGCTCGCGCCACCATATTGGAAAAATGGCGCTCAAATACAGTTTTATAATAATAACTCCGTTCCAACTCATTTTACGATAAAAATTGTTATGTCGTCGAAATCTATAAAATCACCAATTTTTAACACTACCGGAAAACTTACCAGGTAAAACTACCAAATGACTGGACTATGAGGCGAAACGATAGCTTAATAATAATTATTATTTTAAGTACATAATAATGTATCCGCACATGTATCTAAGCTTATACATGTACACTGTACAGCTTAGTAAACGGCTGCCAGATTTGACATAACACACAACAAGCTAATTGTTTACACAGATGTTCTTCTCATCTTGTAAACACTAAAGCCTCGCTGTTGTCACGCTCGCTAGACACGCTCAAGGTCGTCGCTCGCGAATTTTTTTTATAAACATCTCATTTTCTGAGTAAAATCACGCTTAAAGTCGCATATTGATAAAGTGTAGAGCTTTGAAATGTGTTCAGTGTAAATTGTTTATTTACTCGTTGGTATGTTCTTTTAGTTTATTTCTTGTGGCATAAGAAATTAACTAAAGGACCTTAAAGAAAGGTAGGATAGTGAAGTGACTCGTTGTGGGATTGCGAGTTAATATCATCGAAGATAAACGCATTGTGAGAGTCTCCTGAGAACTAAAAAGGTTTTTATAATGAACGTATCAATTTTAGTTATAATTGTTAATTTCACACCTACATAAGAAATTAGTCGATATATAATTAAGGGGAAGTAGGTTACTACGATGTAGATCTATAACACAACCCTAAATATGTATGTTAGGTAAAAAAAGGAAATGTATGTTTGGATAAAACTCCCAGTTATTCTTCATTGGCAGAACCCACTTGGTCGGTAACCAGCTAATTCAGTGCTGATGAGTTAAATTAGGAACTATAATTATATCCTCAAGATTATTCCTGTTCCTGTGCATTTCAATAGTCATTTGAATAGTAAGGATTTGAAATAGATGGAGATCCAATGTGGATTGAGTTCATTGTCTTCAACCACACGATGACTATCAGCTCAAGGGTCACTGTCAAGAGCGAGCGCCGCTTCGAGTAGAAGCTGTTGTAAGTGATTGGTTCGTGGAGATAGTGAAGTGTGTTGTGAGGTTGTGAGTTAATATCGGTTATTCATTAGATGTGTGGAATGAATTTAGGGGGGAGGGGGGTGGAGGGGAGGGAGGGGGAGAGGGGGGTTACCCTCTGGTACCACTCCCACGGTGCGAAAATCCATTAAAACGAAGATATCTATAACTAAAATTTTTATGTTAAAATAGTGTAGAAACTTACCGAACATATGTGTGGAATGAATTTATGGGGTTTTAGGGGTGAAAAGGGGGGGAGTGTGTATGAATTACCCTCTGGTACCACTCTCACGGTGTGAAAATTTTAAATTATACTACTAAATTGCATAATGAAGTCAAATAAAAAAAACTTATCTAATTTCAATAATAAACTGTTTACCGGCATATTTTTGTCACAGAAACAAAAAAAATAACCCTAACCTATCTAATTTCAATATTAAACTGTTTACCGGCATATTTTTGTCACAGAAACAAAAAAAAATAACCCTAACCTATCTAAATTCAATATTAGACTGTTTACCGGCATATTTTTGTCACAGAAACAAAAAAAATAACCCTAACCTATCTAATTTCAATATTAGACTGTTTACCGGCATATTTTTGTCACAGAAACAAAAAAAATAACCCTAACCTATCTAATTTCAATATTAGACTGTTTACCGGCATATTTTTGTCACAGAAACAAAAAAAAATAACCCTAACCTATCTAATTTCCATATTAGACTGTTTACCGGCATATTTTTGTCACAGAAACAAAAAAAAATAACCCTAACCTATCTAATTTCAATATTAGACGATTTACCGGCATATTTTTGTCACAGAAACAAAAAAAAATAACCCTAACCTATCTAATTTAAATATTAGGCTGTATACCGGTATATTTTTGTCACAGAAACAAAAAAAAATAACCCTTACCTATCTAATTTCAATATTAGACTGTTTACCGGCATATTTTTGTCACAGAAACAAAAAAAAAATAACCCTAACCTAACTAATTTCAATATTAGACTGTTTACCGGCATATTTTTGTCACAGAAACAAAAAAAATAACCCTAACCTATCTAATTTCAATATTAGACTATTTACCGGCATATTTTTGTCACAGAAACAAAAAAAAATAACATATAGTTAGCATATAGTATAGCAACTTCGTTTTAATGGATTTTCACACCGTGGGAGTGGTACCAGAGGGTAATTCACCCACCCTCCCCCCTTTTCCCCCCTAAAACCCCATAAATTCATTCCACGCATATATTCGGTAAGTTTCTACACGATTTTAACATAAAAATTTTAGTTATAGATATCTTCGTTTTAATGGATTTTCGCATCGTGGGAGTAGTACCAGAGGGTAATCCACCCACCCTCCTCCCCCCTTTTCGCCCCTAAAACCCCATAAATTCATTCCACACATCTAATGAACAGCCTTAATATCATCGAAGATAAACGCATTGTGTCTCCTGAGAACTAAAAAGGTTTTATATAATGAACGTATCAATGTTAGTTAATTGTTAATTTCATTCGTTACAAAACTTTGGGAGAAAGGACAGGCTGATGAAATCTTAATGAATGGCGAGTTAAATTATTTTGGGAATAAAGTAACATTGTTACATTGTTTGTATGTTTAATTTATTATAAATGAATTTTTATGTGGACAAAAATTGTTTGAAGAACATTAAGATTAAAAGTAAAATTTTCAGGTTTTATTATTATATTGCATATTATGTATTTTATTTATCTCTCAAATAACTTGTAAAGTTGAATGTCTTAAATTAGAAAAAAGTCACCACGATATAAAAGAGTTGTGTGTATTCAAATCGATCGCAAAGAAAAACACAAACTCTCATCACAAAGTCCTGTAGAGCGTGAAATGAAACCCTCTCCTTTGTTATTTTGCATTTTTGTGACATTACCTTAAAGAAACAATTGAAGGGAGACTTTGAAATGTATTAAAATGTAATTCAATACGACTTCACACATCGTAGTCATACGAAGATGTTCTAGAACTTTCCTACATAGACCGACCGAAGAATTTTTTTCATAAAGTCATTAAAAACAAACTATATAAACTTTCATTGGCGATTTTACTGTCGAACTTAAACCTCGGGTCAATGTTCCACGACATTGAACTTGAATATAAAATGAGAATGCAAGCGTCTCTTTCGCTTTTATAATATGTACTGATGTAACGTACATCAAGAAGCAAATTTCACATTGTTTATTTTACATTATTCTCTATTCTATGGAAGGTCTAAGAAGGAATTATACTGAATTTCTGAAATAACTCCTTTTGAATCAGCTACAAACAGTGAAACACATACATATAAAGTAATTTTTTAACAAGATTTTATAACCTTCGTCGTAGTTGAGTTTGCTCCGACAAAACTAAAGTTACGGCAGGTAGAACTGGCAACATCTATGTGAAAAAGAAACACCCGATAGGTATAACCCGAATTAACTAAAGGTAAGAATTGTTACTGCTGTGTAGTTACGGCAGTAAAGAATATAGCCACCCCGTCTCTTCCCGTGGGTGTCGTAAGAGGCGACTAAGGGATAACACAGTTCCACTACCACCTTGGAACTTAAAAAGCTGTCTTCGGTGCGACAAAGCCAGCCCTGCGGTCACCAACCCGCCTGCCCAGCGTGGTGACTATGGGCAAAACATAGGAGTTCACGCCATTTTTGACGCGAACTTGTGGAGACCTATGTCCAGCAGTGGACTGCGATAGGCTGAAGTGTGTGTGAAGTGAAGAACTGTTAGTGTTAAATTATTGATATACATACTTCTAAATTCAATTTAAAAATACTTTGCATATCGAACATAAAGACTAAAAATACATTCAATAGTCAGCTACCGACCTCAAAATAACTGCTTTTCACTTGATATTTCAGTCGTCTTTCCTTCAAAAGATTTCCCGACATACAAAGAACATTTACTTTAAAAAGAAAACAGTGTCAATGTGATAACAGACGCTTTCTTTGAACAGCACTCGAGTGTTGGTCGCGTCTCTCTGGACTGGACGGTGTTTGAATGTAGTTCATGTAAAATATTTGTCATGTTGAGTTTACTGTTCTTAAAATATACACTATTTATATTTTTACGTTTTATCATAATCACGATCTTCAATATGAGAATATAATGATAAACAATTAATATCGCACACTCAATGACTCTCAGTAGCATGGGACTGTGTGTTATTTTTGAAGTGAAACTTCTTTAGGCCCATGAGGGGTATTTGAGCGACCGGTAACGCGGCAGCGTCATGACGGTCAGTACTTGGATGGGTGACCACCTTGGAATACCGTGAAGTTGGCTTTTTGTTTTTTTTTTACAATTAGTTTTTTGTATTTTAAATTCGTTTTTTTTTTTTTTTAAATTAGTTTGCCAAGGAAGTTTCACTTCTAACATGTGTACTTTGTACGCACGCATTTTTTTTTCTAGCAGCCTATACTATCCCACTGCTGGGTATATGCCTCTTTCGTCGTGTAGGAGAAGGCTTAGAGCCTAATTCACCACGCTGCTCTACTGCGGGTCGGTGGCGGATAAAATACACCAAAAATCAATGTCTTATATTAATTTCGTAAATTCTTTAAATTATAATATAACTCTTTTTCATTTTTCACTTATTTTTTTGATTCAAATTTTAACCAACCGAACTTCATATTTAACCTATATTTTCGTGGAAAATTTCACACTCTGTAGCGACGTAACAGCGATGTAATATTCCCGCCTTGGTTAACAATAAAGTGTATTAGCGGCTTGCAAATTAGATTTCGTCACAGCTCTTTAATACTAAAACATACAGCGTTGAAATACTCATCCCTGACTCTACCACGTACTGACAGGGCCGCGGTGTGCGGTCCAGAATATCAAACAACTTTAAAAAAATATAAAGACGGTTAGCAAGCGAACTTCGTTACGGACTGAAACCGTCGAATGGCCTCGTACAGTGTGTGGAGTTCCGCTTAACTCGAAGCGATGCGAGTATCGAATTTAATCATGTTTTTCAAATTTAATAAGGAGTCGAACTTCTGAAAGATCTTTTGTTAAATTATTTTTACACGAAATCTTCCGGTAAATTTTCTTTTAAAACATGTGTTCCGTAGTATAAACTTAAATTATTTTGAACAAATTGAACTATGACAAATAATCAGGCTTTTGTTTGTATCTACTGTAACTGTATTTTCCCTTTTTGATTTTGATAATTATAATTAATATCTAAAATAGTATTTTCACCATGTTTGCTCAATTTCGATGCTTTAAAAATTTACCTATGACTATAAACACCCAGTTTTTCTTTTTCTTAAAATATCACAATGCTTAATTAATATTTTCTTCCATTCAACACGTGTTTCTATTTCTAAAGCAGACACTTAAGCTTAACGCACTTTAATTAATTCGTTTTGTTTTCATTTCATTAACTATTAAAGACTTCGCGGTTTATAACTTTTCAGAAATATAAGGAGTCGACTTAATTACATTTCAAGCTAATTATGAATGTTTATTTTAAATTAAGTTAAAAAGAAAATTTTAGAAATATTTGCGATTCTCAAGATTGTATTTTTACTGTTAATGAAAGCAAAAATTAGTCATTCAAAAAATTGCTACAAAAAGATCTGTTTTGTTATATGACATAAACAAAGCAAAATGGTGCACCAAAAACAATACCAACTGCGGAAACTGGTGCCCCGCGGGAGCGTTTCCTGTCAATAAAAATGTATGTCTGTCATCGTGAATATTGGATGAAATGAAAAAATAAAAATAAAAAATGGCTTTATTTAGCTTCGGCTGTCTACAGCTAGCTCTAGCAGCTACATTTTACAAGTTTAAAGTTTTAATTATTGTTAAAAGTAAATCTAGCGCCGATTTGGAATATAAATTCTGCAGAGAAGAATCGGCAAAACAAATCCGCTACTACTCTTAAAAAAAAAAACTATTTTAATATAAAATTGTTCATATCTTGCAAGAAATATTACGTCACTAAATCCACACATCTTTATCGTTATTATTATCCTGTACCGAAAAATAAGCTTTAGCTAATAATTTATTTTTAATACGCTTCTGCCTGTAATAAGCCCACTGCTGGGCATAGGCATCTTTTCCCGTGTAGGAAAAGGATCAGAGCTTAATCCACCACGCTGCTCCAATGCGGGTTGGTGGATGTATTCGCTACTATGAGTAACGATCGCTATCAGGTGTACATGATAACAACCGGGACCGACCGACGCGACGGCTTAACGTGTGTAGGGAGATCCACAAGGACGACACACTTTTTAATACAAATACAAATAATATTAATTTGTTCAAAGGTTTTATAAATAAAATGACCTCTTTTTAAAATGTACAACGTATAATAATAATCACTGTGGAAACAAATAATAAAAAACTGACCGCGGCGTTGTTCAAAGTTACAAAAATAATATTTCATCACATCCTTAACTCAGAGGTAATGAAGGGCAGGTTGCTAAGGATTTAATTAAGGAAATTTAAGCCCACTTCGTCCTTGTACTTTTGTTAAAAGTTCAAAGTACTGAAAGGTCATTTTAAAAATTAACTCTTCACCAACCACATTTTTATGCCATTTTTTTGTGACATCTGCCTTTCTGGCATAGGTACAACTTTGTGGCTAAATATAAAACATAGACTTAAGCTTAAGATCACAAGGACATCTCTTATTAGAACCAGCCAAATGCGAGTTATATGTGTCAACGCATCTGTTAATTAGATGAAACAATTTTTTATAGGCTGATTCATATATTGTGAATTTATAAAAACAACCTCTGCCACCATAAGCCTGCTACAAATTTTTTTTTTAATCTTTTCCCTCTCATGTTAATTACATGTAGTAAGCTAAAACCGTTAATATTTTACATTATATACCTGACTGTGGTAGGCACCCATCTCTATGATTGCTACACTTACCTGCAGCCAGGTCAGTAACCTCAGGCAGCAGTAACCTGGGTTTCTAATATTTAAGATATATTGTTTTAATTGTCTTCCTATGAAGTAAAGCTGAAGGCGCACCGAAACCGTGGGGTTAGGTTAGCCGTTAGTGTAACAAATATTAAAATTTAAGTAACAAAACAAAGTCAATTGTGTCTGTCAGACAGTCAGTCAGTTCAGCCTATTGCAGTCCACTGCTAGACACATACCTACCCAAGTTCGCGCCAGACATCCCGGTTTTCGGCAATCCTCATCCAGCCTACACCGGCAATCTTAAGTAGATCGTCGGTCGAACGGACCGGAGGACGTCCCACACTGCGTTTGCCAAGACGCGGTCTCCACTCCAGGACACGTCTGCTCCAACGGCCATCGGTCCTGCGACACAAGTGACCAGCCCACTGCCACTTCAACTTGCTAATTCTGTGGGCTACGTCGGTTACTTGCGTTTTCTCGCGGATAGTATTATTTTTAATCCTATCTTTGAGAGAAACCCCAATCAAATTGTCATAATTTGTAATATTCGTGATTTAAGATTTTTATGACGAAGGTTCTTCAATATTCTTCAATAAATTCTATAATTAATAATAGACAATTTATTACAATTTAAGACTTGAATTAAGTTTTAAAAGTTTGTAAAATCAAGTGAACGTGAATGTATTACTATTAAAAAAAAATTACTTATCAGTAAAATACATTAATTTTATACTATTGTGTTATTTCAATATATAAATGATAATCAAAATAACCTAACACGCATTTAATAGGTGTCTTAAAAATATCTACAAATCGCTCGATCAACCGAACAAACTCTGAATGAGAGATGAACGTGGAACATTTCACCCGACGATGCTTCCAGAAGCTCTTCTGTGAGGTCGGATATCGATAAGATACTACACTTGTATTATCTTCACTTGTGTTTGTGTTGTGTTGTGTTTCTGTCATGTTACACACGCTCAACAAACAGAGGACTGTACGTATTTGCATCGGTATATTAGTGGTAGACAAGAGACGGTATTGTTCTACAATAGTTTTAAATTCTTTTACTCACAATACTTTATTGTTGATTTTTCATTTGAAAGCTAGTTTCTAAGTTGCGCGTAGAATATGTTTTATATCCAATACCACCAACACTAGAATTTATTTATCGTAGGTGTATATAAATTAAGACATTTGTGAGTTCCCTTGAAAACAGGAAATACCTAAAATATACCCGTACCTTGTGTCGTACCTAAATAAATAGATAACCTACACATTTATATTAGAAAAATCTGTAGGAGTAACACATGACTCTTAAAAAAAGAAGTTTTAGACAAATCTTTCTTTAAACAACTATATGTCTACTTCATCTACGCCTCTAAAGCTTTTGTTGAGAGATAATTATTCTTCAGTGCTTTAAAAGTTCGCACGTCATGTCATTTACGTGTTATTTTTGTTTTTACTCGACGTTTCGACCAAGTTTAAGCAACTTTTGCCACAAGGTGAGAGTTTTCTACGCTTTCAAATGAACTATACCTGAATAATTGTGTTTGCTAGCAAACGAAAAAAAAACCGATCGGGGGGCACGGCAGTGCCCCCGCCAAGTCGAGCGCGAAGCAAACACTGCCGTACCACCTTTACTCGAACCATTTCGCCGCATTTTCAGGCCCCTATTTGAGAACCTCTGGATAAGACCAGAACGTTGAAATTTTCGTCATCCAGTAAGCTATAATCACATACTTAAAATCCAAAATTACAAGTCTATAGGTCATTTAGTTCCGAAGTTAAGCGAAAGCAAAGTTTCGCATTTACGACACTCACTCACTCATGATCATCAAAATAGAACTAGTACTTCCCATAAACTCAGAGAGCTGAAATTTGGTACAGAGTTAGGGTTTAATGGCTACATAAAGGGAAAACTATAAAAACTAGGATAATCGAAGATCTGGAGTACCTGGTGGCCATGATTAGAAAACACAAGAGCCGTGGCGCTGACTGTATTTTAAAACGCGCTTACGTTCGTTGCTACTGTACAAGAATCAGAACCGGAAAAAAGGAAAAGAATTAAGAAAGATTTGTATTGCAGTTGTAAAAAAACTATTCCTAAAAAGAAAAAAAAATGTGTCAAATAAGAAATTCCAATAAAATAAATCAATATGCCTGAATATTATGTACGTTATATTATATTATTATTATGCGTTTCTACAAAAAGCAGTGAAATCCCACCAAAAACATTCTGTAAAAAAACTAGCCAAGTCTCGATAGAGCTGCTTGTTTATCTCTAAAAAGTAATGAAATCTAGACAAAGTCGTGCCAAGTCTAAGGTTCATTACTGCGATTTCATTATTATTATTATAGTTAATGTTGTGTGACTTGGCCGTTGAAGGGTACACAAGGGTACAAAACCAGGTGCTACATGACACCAAAAACCATGAAAACGTTGATTGAATAACCAGTCAATTGTAGGCTTGATAAAGCTGCGTATTTCAATAATCTAATTTAAATGTATAAAAAATTATTTCCAGTACCGGCTGACTTCTAATAATTGATAGAAGTCCGTCTGTACGTCTATTTTATGTTAGATCGGTGGTCGATTGTCAATGCTGAATGAATATGTTGCACAATCAACAACCGCCTAAAATGAGACACTAGCGTCTAATTACCAATACCAGTATGGGATATTATTCATAGTTTTGTACCCTTGTGTACCCTTCAACGGGCAAGTCACACAACATTAACTATAATAATAATAATGAAATCGCAGTAAGGAACCTTAGACTTGGCACGACTTTGTCTAGATTTCATTACTTTTTAGAGATAAACAAGCAGCTCTATCGAGACTTGGCTAGTTTTTTTACAGAATGTTTTTGGTGGGATTTCAATTACATCGACAAGTAATACAACGTAAGTGGACGAAAACAAAATAACAAACGCACTAGTCGCCACTACGATTTTCGAAGATTCCCCTCGATTTTTCTAGGATACCATCATCAGATCTGGTTTCCTTATAATGGTACCACTCTTGGCATATCCCTTACAAAAAAGAATCAGCAAAATCGCGTCATAAACGACGAAGTTATCCGCGAACACACATAAAAAATATAATTATATACGGTCGAATTGATAAACCTCCTCCTTTTTTGAAGTCGGTTAAAAATAGAACCGTATTCATTCTCTTCTTATATTGTCATTGTTATCGTTTTATTTCGGTATCCACATTATACTTACACAATAGGCTTGCGAGAACATTGTTCTAGACTTCACTTTTATTAAATCTCTTTATTGGACAGTTTTACGAAGAGAACCATTTATGTGTTATTTATACTCGTATACCTACTTCATAGCAATTGAAAATGTTGTTTTTTTTTATTTATTTCGATCTCTTGTTGTTCCGTTCAACAATCGTAATTTTAATCCGTAGAGAGAAATTTTAATCCAGAATTTTACAGTAAAAGTATTCAGCCACCACGAATATACGAGCTATATATTTATAGTCCGTGTACTTATATATATACATCTATACAAATAAATAAAATTGGAGTGTCTGTTTGTAATAGATAGGTATTAAAATAAACGCTTTATACTAAATGCATATGGATCTATACCTACACGGTACATATACCAAAATAACATTTTTTCACAGTTTTTGTAAATATATCAAAATAATTATATTAATATTACATAATACCAAAATAACATTTTTTTTCTGTCTGTCTGTTTGTTCGGGCTAATCTCTGAAACGGCTGAACCGATTTTGACGGGACTTTCACTAGCAGATAGGTGATGTAATAAGAAGTAATTGAGGCTACTTTTATTTTAGTTTTTTTTTTATTTATCTGCGAACTAAACAATATTTTTTTTAATTCCACGAGGACGAAGTCGCACAGCTAGTCTTTCATATATTTTATTGATCAGTAAAATTTATTTAGAAAGTCAATAAAATACATTTTTAAGTTTTCCTTCTCTTTTTATTGTCTAAAAGTGTTAAAGAAAATTCAAGTAAACGACAAACTGCATTCAATAGTTAAAACGATTATGAAAGGGGAACACGCTATGACAGTAAAATAATTATTTTAGATTTTGTATAATATCAGACCGACATTAATTTGTATTCAAAGTATTGTCTACAATTTGATAACGCAAAAGTAGTTGACGTGAGTCAGTGACGTTTTACGAAAATAAAATTAATATTGTATTTTAGTTTTGTTAAAGATAAGAA
Source organism: Melitaea athalia (assembly GCA_905220545.2). NCBI lineage: Eukaryota > Metazoa > Arthropoda > Insecta > Lepidoptera > Nymphalidae > Melitaea > Melitaea athalia. Next base: position 208,251 of record HG992177.1, read on the forward strand.
CGTCTCTGTATCGATAGCTGAGGTAGGGCACAGCAGGACATATCCTGTTCAAATCTGGAGCAGCCCGAATCTCTGGAGAAGGCCGAGCCGCTCAAATCTGCAGCAGTACCTTCATCCCTGACATAGCTGATAAATTCCAGTAGTGGCGCCTAGGATGGTATGACCATGTCGTGCGTCGTTTTGAGGACAACTTAGGAAGAAGGTGCCTTGACCTGTCTGTCCCTGGAACTACACCTCCCGAACGTCCAAGAAAGCGATGGTTAGATGTCGTGAAGAAGGACATGAGAGCCAATGGTCTAACCCAGAATGATGGAAAAGATCGCGCAAAGTGAAGAAGATTTTGTTGGAAGGTAGACCCTGGCAATAAAATCTGGGATTAATAATGCCAAGCAGAAGAAGAAGATAAGACTAATGGCTTACTGTAACTTTTAAGCAATTTTACAAAAACAATGATACTTTTAACTATATCATAATTAATAAATAAAAGTCAAAAATAGCTTTGACGTATTTCCCTGCTGGTAAATCTACAAAGAAAACTCTTCTTTTCCTTTAACATATACTCGTATATGCAGTACAGAATCAACTTTCTAATCTTCAAATGTTTTAGTATTAAAAGGTATTTATTTTATTTATTTAAGGTTTACCAACAGATATACATCAAATATAGTATTAAGAATACATTGTATATAAATCGCCATGTTAGGATGTAGATCCAATTACAGTCAAACACAGCTTCCTCATTTGAACTCTAAATATATGAAGGGGAGAGAATAATAATTATAGGTTAAGAGAATATATTTTTTTTTTTTATGTTCAGTTAAGAGCTTTAAAATGTTTGACTAATTTTTATTTCCACTAAAACTACTGTGAAATATGTGTGTATAAATTTAATGTCGACTTAAATCTAGTATTTTAGATAGTTTCGGGGTCAAATGTAACATTTTAGACAGCACTTCGGGACGAGCATCATCCGACGTTAATACGTCGGATGAACGTAAAAGGTCCACGTTGAAAATGGGATTAAATCCACTTCCACCGCCTCGTTACTGACGTGACACTGACGTGGAAAAATCCTTTCTGAAATTCAGCAATTGTTGGCGATCCGTCCGGTACAGAGTGTAGAAACAAATATGTATGCGGTGTTTTGGGATTTCTATATACCCTTACTAACAATACAAACCCTAAATCAAATACACAGATAGAACAACTCTGAATACTCCGATTTTACATTTAATCATTGACTTCTCATGTTCATAATATACAATGTAAAAAAGGTCACAATAGTACGTTTTGAAACAGTAATGTTTTTAAATTATTTTCAAAGAACAAACTACATGAAGTGCCATTAGATATAAATAATATATTTGATAGTGAATGGATGGCTAAAGCGGGTGATGGGGTCTTATGGTACATACCCTGGGAGAGGCTTACATCCAGCAGTGGACTGTAGTAGGCTGATGATAAATATATTTGACACATTTAAGGGTTTGAATTAGAATTTAATATTAATTGACGAAAAGAACTTCATAAAAGCCTCTATGAACCTGTATTGATATTGCATTCAGCTTGGAACATCCCACTGTGAGGCATAGGCATCTTTCTCCATGTAGGAGAAGGATTGGAGCTTAACCCACCACGCTGCTCCACTTCTCGCTGGTTGATAAGTTCCCTACTATGAGTAACTATCGCATCAGGTATTTATGATAACAACCAGGACCGACAGCTTAACGTGCTCTACGAATCACGGTGGGGAGACCCACAAGGACAGACATCCAAACCGGAAAGAAATATTTGTAGAAACACAAATATTCATCCCGAGCGGGAATCGAACCCGCAAACCGTCGGTGTTTTAGGCGACTACTGGCACCACTACACCGCGGTTGTCTATATTGATATTATTGTAGTATTTTAGAAAGATGATACATCTCATGTTGTGGACCCACTTATAAACTTTTTAACATATATTTTACTATATTTCATTACCGATTTAAATACCTGCCTGGTTAAAAATTTAGATTACAAAAAGATAATCACCGTTAAATGCTGGTAACAAACGCGAGATATAAACATTTTATAGACCTTGAATAAATCTCATTATTATTCATAGAAATTAACATTTCCAAATCAGAGTTTAAAATCAAGCGAGTAGCAGTCGCGTGTTCGTCAATAGTACAAATAAATTAACCGCAGCAGTTAACCGACTTCCGCACCATTATCAACTATTACCGTAGCATTCTTTTTATTTTTACTGTATTTTTTAATTTAGAGTGATCATTGTACTCTAAATCCTTTCGGGAGTCGCTTTATCTTTTATGGGCTTTACTCCCTATACCTATAGCAAATTGATACTAATTTTCAATGTTCAGTGAAAAAATTTTGAAGTCCGACGTTGTGGAAAAGTTAGTAATGTCAATTCCAGATTAAAAAGGAGACTTGTAAACAGTAACTAAAGTTTACGTCGAAATAGAAGTTTATTAACATAGAATAAAAATCTGCGGCTAATTCGTATATTTCACTAAACACAATTATTATTTATCTTTATTGAATAATACATTTAAAAAATCCTCTTTGCAACTTAATCTCAGTGAGGCTACACTTGTATACTTGCTTGAAGGGTAAAGTTAAGCAAGCGAGTTTGTCAAAATAAGTCCGTCTAATGCCTTAAAAAAAACTCCTTGAATCCGATCTATAAAATGACCTTAACTTGAAATAAACTTCAAAGTTAAAAGCCGACAAGATTACTCCGAATACGTCTTCCACATCAAGGCAATGACTTTAGTTTTCAAAATGGACTAAAATTGTCGTCTATTTGTCAACAAACGCGCGCGTCCTGAATTCGTTAACGACGGAGAAGGGCAACGAGATTCAAGATCACCGCTGATTAATGTGGTTAGCTGGTTAGATTTATCGCAAATACTTTCATTATTTACAAAACATTGTTGTTATTTTTGTATAATAAAATGGTGCTGTGTGGTTACGGCACTAAAGAATGTAGCCACCCCCTCTCTTCCCGTGGGTGTCGTAAGAGGCGACTAAGGGATAACACAGTTCCACTACCACCTGGGAACTTAAAAAGCCGTCGGATGGCGGGATAACCATCCATGCTGGCTTTGAAACACACAGGCCAAAGACGGGCAGCAGCGTCTTCGGTGCGACAAAGCCAACCCTGCGGTCACCAACCCGCCTGTCCAGCGTGGTGACTATGGGCAAAACACATGAGTTCGCGTCATAATGTCGAGCGCGAACTTGTGGAGGCCTATGTCCAACAGTGGACTGTGATAGGCTAAAGTGGATATTTTTGGAGATACGTGTTATGGAACCCTGATCCCACGAATAGGTATGCTGACGTACCAAACTGATGGAAAATGACGATTGATTAAAGTAGTCTTTTGATTTGGATTTCAGTAAAAAAAATTGCCAGATTTCGTACTTTATAAATGCTACCCAACTATTTTTACATTATAAATTATTTTATGGCCGCTGTGCAAAAGTAAAATTACGTCGTAGTTACGAAGACTTGAAATTAAAATATCCAAAAATAGTAAGTAAGACATACAAAGACAAACTGAACAAAAACTAAAGCCGAGCGCGAACTTTCTTCCTGTTCGTTGTGTCCGAGGTTTCTTTAGAAACTGAAGTGAACAATTTTTTAGGGTTCCAAACCTCTTGAGCCGTCACCAGAACCCTATTACAGCAATGTACAACATCCAACACGAGGGACAAATTTGTGTTTGTTCACACAAAGTTTTCTGTAAACAACTTTTTGGAGCTCTAATACACATAAGAAACCCTCATTAAGACTGTGTTATCTTTCCATCCATCTGTCACTATTTCACACGGCTGCCTGTGTTTCTAAAAAACGGATGTTTTATTGTGCCAAGTGTAAAAATAATAAAACTTAATTAAATTACGTGTTCACATAGGAAACATATTTCTGTACATTGTTTGTAAGATTCTTAAAAACCAATTAAAAACTAGTTAGCACTAAAAGGTCAGCGCTTTTGTATTTATACGAAACCATATTTGAGTCTGGCTCGTGAAAATTATTTCACAAAAAAGCAATAACCAACTATATAGTATAATTTTACTCTAGAAACTTGTTTTGTTACGTTAACACTTGAATACTCACACACGACACTGAAAATGTTATTTTTTACAAATTAGCGTCATAAAATACAGTCTATAAACACCATTTGTTCTCCTTTTTGCTTTCATCACATACTTAGGTTAACTTATTTTATTTCCCTTGCTGTTGTCAACTTGCTGGTATTAAATACAGTCAAAACGAATGATATTGTCACTGCAGATATATTATGATGTGCTTTCGACGCAGTTTGAGTTTATAAACTTCTTATACTTTTTTTGATTTATTTGTTATCATTATTTATAGTTATATGACCTTTATTTGTAGTAGGCTGTATGTTTGTATTGACTAATACAATATGTAGTAATGTAATTATAAATACACCAGGAAACCAAACTCTACGTCTAATTCAGAACAAAAAAAATTGACAACCTTCAATGCCATCTATAAAAAATAGTTCTTTTAACATTTATGAAACCTTCAACGCAATATTTAATGAGTTGGGTCAGTGATTAGAATAAATAGTTGACCGCAGCTCAAAGTAAGCGCGGCCTCATGAATATGCACGCGGTGGTCCCAATTTGTTTTCGATCGTCTTTTGTCGGCTTGCAGCAGCGCGGAGCCGGCGTTATGAGATTAAAGCAAAATGTCAACATTGGTTACCATTTAACCCGCGACCTTTGAGCATGAAGTAATAAATAGTCTTCATACAGGCATTATTGACAAATCTACACGGACACATTTTAGAGGGTTTGTTGGTAAAATGTTGAGGAGCATAATTGTAACGACGACCCTTGCCATTCTATTTTTGTTTTCAGTCAACCAACCAGGAGACAATGCATCTGATTTTCGGTGATATTCACCATGAATATAAACCAATACCATCACAGGAGCTGCAAATGTATAGATGGCTAATGAAAAATGTATTAATTGCTAATGAAGTTAAAGATAGTAAGAATGGAGAAGTCTGGCCTATTCGTCGAGGCCAGCCTGTCGCTGGAGGGATGCTGCGGCTGAAGGCTCCCGCAGGGGGTTTAGTGCGGTAGTGGCACCCCCAAGTGCTGAGTCCGACATGCGGTCTAGGACTGCCTACCCGGGCGTCCTGGATATCACCCGTCAATGGGTTACCCTGCGATATAAAAAAAAGATACTAAGAAGCTAAGGATAGCAGGATAGAAAAATCGGTATATGATTTTAAAATCGACTGCACGAAACGACGCTGTTGTGGTTAATACATTCCGGTTTTCTGCGATAGAGTGTTTCTATCTAAACTGCATGTTCACTTCCTGTGTAGCGTTAAAAATTGTACCATGAATGACTCTCGACAGAACTCGTTATCGATCACATAAAAGAGAATATGGTAAATATTCATAAAATGAAAGAATAAATTTATATCTGCTGTTCGGTATTAGTAGTGTAGTACCTTGCCTCGAAGAGCACGTTAAGCCGTCGGTCCCAGTTGTTATCATGTATACCTGATAGCGATCGTTACTCATAGTAGGGAATATATCCGCCAACCCGCATTGGAGCAGCGTGGTGAATTAAGCTCTAATCTTTCTCCTATATGGGGAAAAAAGCTTATGCCCAGCAGAGGGATATTACAGGCTGAAACTAGTGTAGAACTGAGAAATCATATTAGACCTAAAACACAGGAACAATTACTATAGTAAACGAATGTATATTTTAAGAAAATAAATGGCAATTCCAAAATGTAGTAACACAGCAACGTCTTCAAAAAGAATTATTTTATTCAATACCATATACCTACTTGATAATACTATTTTTAAGTAATTAAATATGTTTTACATGATTAAAAAACGTAGTATATAGTAACCTATGTGAATACTATGTGGAGTTCATTTCGAAGATTTATCTCAAAACTACTAATGGACCTCGCTCCTTCTCCCATTATTTGCGTAACTCCAGTACTTGTCGCGAATATAATTATAATAATGATCCTCACTTGTAACTGGGAAATTATTCTTGTTTTTGCATTTATTAACTCAATAGTCACGAATATTACGTTATCAAGAATTACTACCTTATTTTTTTACACGTTGAACTGTATTTTGTTTGAAAATAAGAAATAATTTCTAGTTTCTTTTTAAGTCTAACAATATTATATTTTTCGGAGTTATTCTACTTACTAAAGGTTTTCTCATTCATACAGTATAATGGCCTACAATACGAGTAGTCTCGAAGTGCGAGCACTTTCATCTTCCGAGAAACCTTCGAGGGATAAAAAAAGCTAGCATTATACGATTATAATAATAATTAACGATGTGACCAGCGTTATAATAATATTTATAACACGTTACATTAAAAAAAGCTTTTAATAATTTAGTATCACGTGTTAAAATACACGTATGGAAAACAATATCATTTGGCAAGTAGGTACCTACTCGTATAATATATTAATGATTCCGAACAGGAGAGCGAGTTAATCCGTTATTGATGAGCGAACGCCGAAGATTATATTTCAAATTAATTTTCATGATTCCATTACAAATTAAGTTAAAATATAAATGTATTTATATTTTTCGAATAACACACATTTTCGTGACATCGGTATTGAGATAAAAAAGTGTGTGTCAGATCCGACGCACGACTGGAGTTTACTCCTTCAGATCGACTGTCTAAATAGGCACAAAAAAGGCTTACCAGTCTAAGAAAAAGATTAATACTACATCAGTGGTAAATAAACGAATCAAATAACGCCATCTATCTATCTAAGATGGCGTTATTAGAAAACGTCGTTAAGCCATTAATCGAAACCCTATTCCGTTCCGATAGATGGCGTTACGAGAAACGTAACGAGGTTATAAGGTGACGTTCAATAGATTTTACTCTTCATACTTTTTTCATACTGGGGGCCTTATATGAAAATCGATTAAAATAACGATATATCGAATAAAATAACGTGCTGCTAAAGAATATGTAATTGAGAGAAAAGATTTAATGGATAGAATATTTGAATGGGTGCTAGTCAGTTGTGCCTTTATATTTGATCTGAGACCATCGACATTTCAAAACTATGTAATACGGCTTTATAATATGTAAACATTGTCAAGATGCAACTTTCTGTAAAATAACCTCAGATAAACCTTTGTCCTTAACAATAGAGAGGATTTTGCCTAGCAGGGGGACGAGGAGAGGAGGAGAAGGGGGAGGGGATATTCGTATTATATAATTATGTATCCCTTAAACACGAAACATGAACCACACAATATAAATTAATAGTAATAATATTTATTATCATTTCTTGTTAGAAATACGTTCTTCCGGAAATATTATAAAGCCTTAGGTTTATTAGTTCAGGAATTTTTTTATTCTGTAATACTTATGATATCTATATTTTTTAAATCTGAAATATAAAAAAATGTTTCAATGAACAGTTACATTTTTAAGCGACTTCCAAAAAAGGAGGAGGTTCTCAATTCGACACGTATGTTTTTTTTTTATGTATGTTAGCTCAGAACTTTTGACTGGGTAGACCGATTTCGATCAATTTTGTTTTAATTGAAAGGTGTTGCGTGTCATGTGGTCCCATTTTAATTTAATTGAGATCTGACAAGTACTTTTAGAGTTATATCTAATAATGCGTATTTACGTGACTACTTTTTCGTCGACCTACGTTATATTATACCGCATAACTTTTTACTCGGTGTACCGATTTCGATGATTCTTACTTTAATCGAAAGCTAATACTTGTCTTGTAGTCTTGTTTAAATTAGATCGAAAACTGATTACAACTTTTTAAGTAATCTTTAATAGCGCGTATTTACTTGACTATTTTTTCATCTTATTACGTTGTATTACTTGTCGATGTAATTGAAGTCGCTTTTTTTTCGTTTGCGAGCAAACACAATTATATCTAATAGCCTTAAAAAGTCTATGAACCTTTTTAAAACTTACTAAAAGATAATTTACGCCGCGTTGGCTCAGCGGTTACAGCACTGGATTGCGATTGACTGTTGCGCGGCTGGTTGCGGGTTCGATCGCCGCACACGACAACATTTGTATTGGCCATACAGATGTTTGCCGTGGTCTGGGTGTTTGTAAAGTCCTTGTGGGTCTCCCCACCGTGCCTTGGAGAGCACGTTAAGCCTCGGTCCCGGTTGTTATCATGTACACCTGATAGCGATCGTTACTCATATTAGGGAATATATCCGCCAACCCGCATTGGAGCAGCGTGGTGGATTAAGCTCCGATCCTTCTCCTACATGGGGAAGAGGCATATGCCCAACAGTGGGATATTACAGGCTGAATCGTGATCGTGATCGAAAAGATAATTAAGTAATTAATATTGATACCGTCCAACAACATAATTAAATGCCAAAAAAAATTAATTAGTGATTCAATTACGTACATAATTAATATAATATAGTCCTCCCGTGCCCATGGTTGCTGTATCCGAAACATCGAGCATCTAAAAAACTTAATAAACCGAGATAAAATCCGAAAAAGTTGTTTCATTATAATACGTAATTAATGTTATTATGGATCTGTACAATGAGTAGAAAATAGATAGAGGTGGGATAGTACGGTATGCGGGCAGATCGTTAGTGGCGGCGACTGACGCGTGCACTGTTCCGAGTTTGATCTGCACGGACATTGATTGATTTACAACACCGCTGGAAATGTGTCTCCTCTGGATATTACAAGGACGGGCTGAGTTCAGTGACATTTAAAATACAAATACATAACAAATTCATTGTAAACCATAATTTAACAAAACATGAATTGAAAAGTCAGAAAAATATACAAATGTACAAGATGGTGGTCTCATCACTAGAAGAGCTATCTGTCCAAACAACCTAGGCGATGAACATGATGATAATAAAGCGGAAGAAGGCAAAGTTATGATAATTAATAAAAAAAATTATATACCAGATATTTTAAAATTACAAATAATGAACAAAAAGAATACTTACTTTTAAGTTGTAACCTCAACCTCCTTCCTGAACTTACTATATGCGATGTTTACGTATTACGTATTCCCTTGGCGCCTGTCCGTGGTAGCTATTGTACCAAATTATTGAGTGAAATACTTACACCATTAGTGATATTTCTGAGATATCCTTAATGATGAACTCCGATATTTAAAAAAAAACTTTTAATCCATCTATCTAATTCATATAAGTATACATTGTTTGGAACCGTGATTGGTAGAAGCTCTTTGTTTATCCTACACTTCTTATACATTGCAGTGTTACAGTTACCGATGAGAGTGCGACGTGGAGACCAGCTTTTAATTATTTGAAGCTAATATTATATTATTGGCAGAAAATATAGTCTCAGCAGAAAAGTTATATTATTCATCGTGTGTTGTAACATGCCTTACAACTCGCCATCGATCCTCTCAGATATTTTTAAAAAAATATTGACGTAAATGAGACTCAACAATAAGTTTGTAAGACATAAATATAAGGTAACGTGTGCATACATTCAGCAGCGCGATTACCCAGTGAATGTATAGAGTTCCCCGTTTGCTTTTAGCTTGCGACCGCTGCGCTGAGACCTCGTTTACTCAGAGCACAGCTTTCTATTCCGAGATGAAAAACGTCACATCTGAAGTGTGGCAGGTCATAGCTTTTGTTATCACTAGATCTAGGGCACTGGATACTTTTTATCTCAGGATTCAGTACATTTCCCTTGGGAGACGATGAAAGTCACAACATGTGATCAAGAATGGAGTTGTAGCTACAACTTGTACTGTATATAACTATAGTTTATTCGTGTGAAGAAAAATGTGATATATATTGCTGTCACTTAACTTGGCTTTACCCTTTGACCAATTAAATCGTAGTAAATTGAAACTATTTTCTGTATGATGTACAACTAGACAGTTTAAACCGATTACGAGTAAACAAAAAAAAAAAAATGACGTCAGTCATCAAACATGTCAGAAGTGAAACTTCTTTGGCAAACTAATTAAAAAAACTATTTTAAAATACAAAATAAAATAAAATTGAAACCTAAAAAAAACAAAAAGCCAACGTCACGCGGTGTTCCCAGGCGGTCACCCATCCAGGTACTAACCATCCCTGACGCTGCCGCGTTACCGGTCGCTCAAATTTTACCCCTCATGCGCCTAAAGAAGTTTCACTTCAAAAAAAATCGAAAGAAAGTACTGAATGTGTAAGATACTACTTACAAACTGATTTCAGAGAGAAATATATGTAGGTATATATACTCTTTATTGCACTTCTAAAGAATATGATTACAATTCATTTTTACAAAGGATGTTGGCAAGGGCGAACTTATCTCTATTAGAGATCTCTGCCAGTCTACCCATGATGGTGAGAAACGATGTTATCGCGGGACACAGTGGTGCAAGATTGATAAAGAGAAAAGACGAAAAAAAAATAGACAATAATTGTGTTTGCTCGCAAACGAAAAAAAAGCGACTTCAATTACATCGACAAGTAATACAACGTAATAAGACGAAATAATAGTCAAGTAAATACGCGCTATTAAAGATTACTCAAAAAGTTGTAATCAGTTTTCGATCTAACTTTAACAAGACTACAAGACAAGTATTAGCTTTCGATTAAAGTAAAAATCATCGAAATCGGTACACCGAGTAAAAAGTTATGCGGTATAATATAACGTAGGTCGACGAAAAAGTAGTCACGTAAATACGCATTATTAGATATAACTATAAAAGTACTTGTCAGATCTCAATTAAATTAAAATGGGACCACATGACACGCAACACCTTTCAATTAAAACAAAACTGATCGAAATCGGTCCACCCAGTCAAAAGTTCTGAGCTAACATACATAAAAAATAAAAAAAATAAAAAAACATACGTGTCGAATTGAGAACCTCCTCCTTTTTTGGAAGTCGCTTAAAAAGGTTAAAAATAATAATAATACTTATAAGATATAAACAAATGTTATAATACATATTATATATTCAAGAAACTAATAATATAAAATACATATTATATACATACATACATAAACAAATACAATGAGAGAACAATAATTATGAGAGTTTCGTCATTTCGGAGAGAAGATGATTTCTCAGCTTGCCCTTGAAAGCATAGATTGAGGTGCTTTCTTGGATCACTCTCGGTAACCGGTTCCAAAGCGTTGCAGCACGTATTGTGAAGGAATTGAGTAGGAAGTTGGTGTTATGTCTGGGAACTTCGAGCTTCGATGTGATTCGATGTGATGTATAGAAATATATAAATATATAGATGTATATATCATAAGATATAGATAAATTTCTGGATGAAATTAAGCAGAAGTGCGGCCGGCGCTAATGACGAGCAGTGAGTAGTTTAATCACTGCGAAGTGAATCTATTAGTGACGTGCTTCGAACTACTTGACAGCGCTCTTGAACTTGCCATACTGTCCCTTTCATTTGTACGATTTCATTCCATGTGTCTCTCTTGTTTTGTCGCATTTATGGCGAATTTGTACTTAGTGACTAGTTACTATTTTATATTGTATTATTATGATAATCATTTATGTATTTATGAGTCTTTTTTAAATTTACGAATATCAGACTTAATGAACCAAAATTAAAAAAAATACATAATAAATATAAATTAATAAAGACAAGAAATATTTAAAATGCATAATTATAAAGTGTTTGTCAGCTTTGACACGGATCTCGATTTTTTTACAATAAAAAACAACAGATAATTCCATCACTTTAGCCTATCGCAGTCTACTGCTGGACATAGGACAATATCGCGCCAAAAATGGCGTGAACTCAAGTGGTTTGCCCATGGTCACCACGCTGGGCAGACGGGTTGGTGACCGCAGGGCTGGTTTTGTCGCACCGAAGAAGCTGCTGCCCTTCTTCGGACTGTGTATTTCAAAGCCAGCAGTTGGATGATTATCCCGCCATCAGTCGGCTTTTTAAGTTCCAAGGTGGTAGTGGAACTGTGTTATCCCTTAGTCGCCTCTTACGACACCCACGGGAAGAGAGGGTGTGGCTATATTCTTTACTGCCGTAGCCACACAGCACAGATAATTGAACGTCTTCATATATTCGTATATTTTAAGTAAACATTTTAGGTAAAAGGTACAGAACATTTAAGGAAAAACATTTCAGGAAAAGTTACATGACCTAAAATCACCTAACTCTCAATCCGACTATAGAAACTGAGAAGTTTTGATACGTCTTCAGCAAACTTTAAACCTAAGCGCTTCAAGCGCTGGAAACTAAGTTCTTGACAAGGTTTCAAGAGAGACGCTAATTATAAATTAGTAAGAACCAACTGACAGGCACTAAGAATTTGTTGAGTTTAACAGACTTTTGAAATATTTGTATTAATTTCTATTTCTTCATATTTATTGATTTTGAAACTTCTTCCAAAAATCTTAAATATTTCTTTTTACGGTCTACAGTATAGCTAGCTTTCGTTTCAGTACAAGTTTGACATCAAAGCAGATACAGATTAAATTGTCTATTAGACAAACAAAATGATGAAGGAAAACAAACCACTTAGGATCGATTTAGACGTATTTTAAGAGTAAACATTTAAACTAAGCCCATTGAAATTAAGCCCAATAGAATTTAGGTTGGCAATGCGTTTGTGATGTTTTAAACTTTTAAGCTAAATTATAATAAAAAGGATAAGTAGTTATAATTGGAATGACTCATATTGTTTGATTGAACGAAATTCCTTCCAGCGTTTCCGGAAATGCAAACAGACGTGACCGAGCCCCTTCAGTTTGATATGTATTGTTTGATCAATACGCCGTCGAAATTAACGAAGCCACTGACAATATATCATGTATACATTTTTATAACATAGGACGGTGTTCATCGAAAGCTACAAAATACAATTTAAGCTTACTGACTAAATTTATATATTTTTTTATAAAACTATGTCTGCAAATAAGCAGATGACCATCCTGATGGTAAACGATTATCGTAGCCTATAGACACCTGCAACACCAGAAGCATTGCAAGCGCGTTGTCAACGCTATGCCCAATCCACACCCCTCCTCACCCCAGAGCTCTGGTCACCTTACTCATCAACAGGAACACAACAATGCTTGAAAGCAGTATTATTTAGCTGTGGTCTTCTGTAACGTCGAGGTTTTCCCCAGTCCTCCTGCTACAGATTTTGCGCTAGATATTTACTGCCGTGTTCCCCTCAGGTAGATTTGGAGGAAAAGAACGTGTCGTCTGTACCTTATAAGAGAGAACGCAGACAGAATGTAGGAACAGTTTATAATTACTATACACTTTACGAGTGACAGTTTAATCATTTTGATAATGTCCCAAATTAAAGCTGATGATAAAGTAGAAATAGTATGGTCGTGTAACGTGCAATGGATGCATTTACGCCTACGGACGCTGTTTGAATACCCCTGATATAGACGTACAGACACTGTCAATATTACTACAGTTAATCAAAACAATCTCGACGCGTGCTATTTGCACTGTCCTCTATACATAACGTTTAGATACAGTTGCGAAGTGTACGTCACATGAGAAGTAGATCTTTAATATCCAACTAATTTAATTGTATTTTTTTAGATATAACTTTTAATAAATAATGATTTCTTGCAATCTACATAGAGCTTATCAATATTTTTGTAGACTTCTCTCACGTGACAATTAATAAACTGTGTTACTTCATGTGTACTGCTGCGTCTTAGTTAAATCAAAGTTTTATTGATTTAAAATTATTTACTATAGAAGTAAAAGTTCTTAACTTTAATTATTTCTTCAAATAATCTTAATGTGTTTGCTGACTTCAGTTAAATAGTTATTACATAATAAAACACACAGCACTAGAGTAAATGAGATAACATCTTTATTTTATTAATGGACCTAACAAACCGTCCTCATTGTCTGTACAATACAATACAAAACAAAACATACCTAAACTCTTAACACTTTGAAGTAAACGACAACAAAGTTTGACACTAATTATAAACACAACCCAAATGAGACCTCGTGAGCGGACTAACCGCTACTACTTCGCTACTTGACCAATTGAAGTTTTGAACGTTTTATACACTTTGGAAGAAAACTACTGCTAACACATACACGGATGTTATAAATACTTGGGTTCTTAATTGAAAAAAAAAAAATTGCGTGCGTACAAAGTACACATGTCAGAAGTGAAACTTCTTTGGCAGACTAGTTAAAAAAAAACTAATTTAAAAAAAACGAATTTTAAATACAAATAAAAAACTAATTAAAAAAAAAACAAAACGCCAACGTCACGGTGTTCCCAGGCAGTCATTCATCCAAGTACTGAACGTCATGACGTTCAGTACTGACTGCCCATCAAATTTTATCCCTCATGCGCCTAAAGAAGTTTCACTTCAAAAACTTCTGAAAAGTCGTAGGGAGGTAGGCCGTTGCGGTTCGTTCTATCGACGATGAACACGGTCTCGTGAAAAAGGTCGTAAGCGTACATTTATGCGTTTCTTTCTTTATTGTGACGCATTTTAGTTTTATCGAGTTTCAAACGACAACGATTCTAATTAAGATTCACTTCAATAACAGAAATCTTCATGTTATTTAGAAAATCTGAGTCAAGTGTACGTGTTGCTTGATGGCAAGCAATACAGACGTAAAACTGAACTAAAGTCAGTTAATTTGAATACATTTTTAGAGGAGAACTTTTAATGATTATATTTAAAGAGGCTTTATAAATGTAGACACATTTAGTTCACTAATTAATAAGCTATTCCCTGCATAGATTTGAGCTGGGTAAATCAGATATATGACTAGGATTTTACTTTCTATGCCTAGTAAAATAATATAACTTAACGTTTTTATTTCTTCTTAAAAATAATTTCTTTTCATTTATCTCCACTGCCAGAATAATACTAAATACATATTACAATAAAATTATTCAAAGTGACCTCATATCAATCAATTGAAATTGTAAAGACCGATAGACGAGTGGTCGGCTGTCTAACAAACTACGAGGCAGACCACGAGGCTACGTCGTGTATTTTAGCAAGATAATTTGTACTTGTAGAGCCGTGGCCCGTGATAGATTCATTCAAGAAATCGTAAATGGAGTGATTGATGGGAGGTTGTGGATTTGGTAAACATTTTATGTTTATTTATTCGGCGGCCAGTCTAATTCGTATGCTTGAGCATCGTGCACTTATAATTATTATTATTTGGCAATGAATATGCAATGATTAGGAAATGCTACACGTGCTTTTATTTACAACTGTTATGGTTTGTTGTGTGAATAATCGATTTCTGTTAACTTAAATTTCTGCTCTAAGAAGACATTTCTGTTCGTAGAAATATCTGCTTTTGGTCAAGGCTTATGTCCTCTTGTGTCTTTGCATTGTACTTCAGTAAGTATACAAACAAAAAGGTCTTCGTGCAGCAGCGAACAGTTTACAGGCTGATTCAGTTTAGTTTCACTTAGTTTTATTAATGGTTTTTTAATAAAATTAAGCAAGGCAAGAGCAAGGAGTATAAGGAGTTATAACGTAGCCTAGGAACTGAGAATTGACCTATATATATTGAAATACTTTTAAATCAATTATGGCTTATTAGATTTATCCACCAACCCGCAGTGGAGCAGCATGGTGGAAAAAGCTCCAATCTTTGTCCTACTTGGAGAAAGAGAATGCGTATTAGATTTACTAAAAATTTTAATATAAATTCATAAGCATTGTATCAATGTAAAGTTCTTCTTGTATACGTATTGAGCTTTATAATTTATAGGCTATTTTAAAATATTTCAGCACACGATCCTAAGTAATTGCTATTTAAGCGGTAGGATAACTTCCTCAAGAAAGTTTAAAGATATTAATTCGCTGAGATTGTTTACACTTCTTCTTGTTTAAAATATTCTACATAAAGTGTTTCCACATCAGTTGTTCAGTTGCAAAATTATTTGTTACGATAACATCGGAGTCTTGTCGACCGCAGCTGCAGCGTCTCGCATCTAAATGAAGCTTCTTTCCGCAAAACTTTCTCAGTTCCTCGCTCAGAACTTATTCAATTTTATCGTAATATCAATTCTTAGTTGGAACTGAATTTAAACTAAGTTTAATTATTTAAATTTAAATACGAAGGCTTTTAAAAGATATATTAATTGAAATATATTTTTACGGGTCCACAAAGGAGATGGGGACTTTTAGGCCTAAAATGTATTAAGTAAAGATATAGTTTAAAAAATTGGTCATATTTTTTTATTTTAAAATATAAAATATCAGCTCAATTCTAAGTCTGGAAGCTGAGAAAAATGAAAAAGATAGTTTTCGTCAAATTAATTGGGTATCGATTTAACTATAATCGATTATAGAATTAAAAAAAAAAAAAAAGGTTTGCACTAGTTAATTAACTCAAAGTATTTAGATACACAATTGAAGTTGTAAACAATAAAGTGTATTTAAATAAAGTTACATTAATATCGAAATTAACAATTAATATCTGATAAACCAAAATGATTATCGATTTCGTATCGATTGAAAATAAATCATATTTTTAATGATAGCTTTGACAGCTGACTGACATTGATACTAGCCAGTGTTGCCAACGTAGGCGATTTTTCGCCATTTAGGCTACTCGATATGGAAATCGGCGACAAAAATATCCAAAAGGCGACTGGTCGCCTTTTAGGCTACTTAGTTGAATGAACAAATCACAACACTAATGAGCATAAACATAACGAAAAAAAAAATTATACCCCACGCACAGTCTAAAAAGTGTGAGAAAATCAAGAGAAAACGATGGACACACCCTTCGCTAGCTTCATGCTTCAGAGAATACCCCGTATTTATTTATATTTATTGTTTTTATGTCCCATACTAAAAGAAGTATAGCTTGTCTAAGCTGAAATGACTGGCCCTACTACCGCATTTACGCAACAAGTAAAAATATGAATGCGATTCAAACAAAAATGCGATTGCTATTGGTCATTCAGTTGCCAGTTAGACACAAACGTAGGTAATAGCATGCATCGTTCGAATTTTTTGTCCAATTGGTCATAAATTTTATTGTCTGAACATGCGAGAGAGTCGACGTCTTGTTTCATACAAATGCATGAGCATTGTCGGATTTATTACGCGACTAGTTGACTGTAATGTCTGCATACAAATTGTTCACGGAACGATCGACGCGACGCTGCCGCCCTGCCAGTTGCCACACATAGAAGTGTTATGCATGTGTGCATTATTCATTAATATTTGCACTCACACATCCAAATCAAATAAATCTATACTAATATAATAAAGCTGAAGAGTTTGTTTGTTTGAACGCGCTAATCTCAGGATCTACTGGTCCAATTTGAAATAATCTTTCAGTGTTAGATAGCCCATTTATCGAGGAAGGCTATAGGCTATATATCATCCTATTATTATTTCAATATCGGGTTTTTTTCCTTTTGAGTTTCGCACAAATCATGTATGAGAGAATTGGTCCTATTCCACGGGGACGAAGTCGCGCGCAGAAGCTACTAAGTATATAAAATATCGAAGTATCATTTGATAATTTATTGCTTCCACTGGACACGATCGATTTTGGACAAAGTTCAATGATTTACTTGCAAAAAAGTTTATTTCTGCCAATAAAGCCCAAGAAGTCAAACAGCGATGCACAATTTTTTACGTGCAAGCGCACTAAGCAGTGAAGGAATTAGTTGACACTTGACAGGCTAGAGGCTACCATTCAATGTGATGGTTGGTGGTGGACTATGGTGGTTGATAATTGAAGTTTTGTCAGAAATGTTGACGGCAAAAGTATTGTGGATTCTTTGATATTGCTGGCAATAGATGACGCAGAATCAAAGTACTCGCATATAAATAAATTTTTTAATAAAAGTGTGTTTTATTTTAGTTTTGGCGTTTGGGCTACTTTTTTAGGCTACCTCAGCTCCATTTCGGCTACTTTAGGCTACTCAAGCCATAAAAAACGGCGACATTAGGTCCTGAGTTGTTGGCAACACTGATACTAGCCGTTTATTTTTTCTTCCCGTGTTCCGTCACTCGTTTACCGTTTTCCGATGCGCTCTGAGTGTTTTCCCTATTGTTTTTTATTTTCAACGACCACCGCTTTTTTTATTACGGATTCCGACCCTGCATACATCGAACGACCCTTGCTTTCACACTGGACACCGAAGATTGCTCACATATTTGACTTAAATTGTTCTTTTGGATTTTTCTACCGGCTTGTATTGGATATACTTCAAAGTATGGATCGCTGTATAAATTGTGGGATAGCAACTAATCATTCCAATAATCTAAGCCGACGACGCTTAGACGATGAAACAATTCTGTCAGTGATACGGCAGTGGCTTGCACATAGATCTGTAAGTATATAAAACCTAATGACTATCTAACGTCTAACCAAATGGCAGGTTTATAATATATATAATTATAATGTTTGTAAAATGTTTATTTTTAAAATAATGTCTATTGGCTGATTATTAAAATGTGTTAAATAGGTTATTTTAATTGTGATGATTTAAAACATTTTTCAATTTTTAGGTTAATAGTAGTGACTATGTTTGCAATGCATGCTGGGACTTGGCTCAAAGCCCAGATGTTGATGTCCATAGAAGACTACTTGGCCATCGTAATGTCTGCATCCGCTGCGGGCACTCTATTGCAACAAAAGCGAGTCATCTTCTGCATACCGACACAACCCGTGAATCTAGAATTTATAATGTTATACAAGAGTGGATTATACCATTATCTGTAAGTAGTAACAATTTAAAATGATTACTGCAAGTCATAAAATCTTTGGGTACTTCTACGTTAGCGTGGCCCAAAAGTGAGCCATAAGTCGCAAGTTGGGTCTGCCGGCACACTATGCTCTCTTGTTGAAATTAAAACATGGCTTAACCTAATAAAAAAAATAAAAACAAAAAAATATATAATAAATAAAATAATATATAAAAAATATAACCTAATAAAAAGCTGAAACGACGAAACGGCACAAATATTCGTCACTAATTCCAAATTACATCTTTGTGCCGTTTGCAGTTGAAACACTTGGACCTTGGAGTAGCAGTGCAAAAAAATTCTTAAATGAGATAACTCCTCGCCTTATTGCCTCCATTGGTGACAAGAGGGCTGGTGCATTTTTTGCCCAGAGAATCGGCATAGCGATTCAACGGGGAAATGCTGCCAGCATTCTTGGCACAATTCCACGCGGACATGATTTGTATCAAAACTATCTGTAAATATTTAGTTCTTAAGTTGTGACTTGTAAATATGTATAATGTTTAATAAACAAAAATAAATAATTTTTTACCTAATATGACTCCAAATGATGTCGAGAAGTTCCCCAATTTGTCTATTCCAATATTTTAAATACATAGAGAAGTTCAATTGAATGTTTATGTACGTTGCTACTAAAGTAAATGAAAACTCATATCAGGTGAAATTATTTTTTTAAAAGCCATAAAACAATTATTATCATTGTTTGTATCTTATTTTCTGTAAAATCTAAGCACAAATATTGAAATTAATTATGATAGGTAGGTATTATTAACCACAAAATGACTGTAATTATAAACATTATGAAAAAATAAAATAAAAAGGTGGATTTAACCAGGTATTTAATAATACTTTAGCCAATTAAGCAAGCACAAAAAAATATTTATATGTATAAACAAACTTATTAATGTATAAATAAAAGGTTAAAGCCTGTAAATGTAAGATTGTTGGCGAGTAAGGTGATCAGAGTTCCGGGGGGATTGGGGATAGTGTCGGCAACGCGCTTGCGATGCTTCTAGTGCTGCAGGCGTCTATAGGCTACGGTCTTACCATCAGGTGAGCCGTACGCTTGTTTGCCAACCTTGTTACATAAAAAAAAAAAGATATAATTAATAATAATAATAATAAAACTCAAATTAATTATCTTAATAAACTCCAATTTTAATGAAGTATGTCTGTTACAGATAGAAGCAGGAAGTCGTGTATGTCATGGTTGTTGGGTGGCTGCAGACAGAGCTGCTGTTCACATGGTCTCAGGCCCGTCTACTTCATCTCAACAAGACAGGCCTCAAGAAGACAACCCTGCTACTGTAGCTTCCAATGACGAAGTTAGAAGCAACCAACTGGAACCTACTATTGTACTGCCAGAATACAGGAGAGCTCCTGAAACTGAAAGTAGATGCTTTATCGAAGGATGCCGGAGAACAGAGAGATACAGGGTTCCAATTTCTACTAGAAAAATGTTACTAAATCAATATAAATATTACATCCCCGAAAATAACCGTCTTTGTGATCAACACTTGGTTATCGAAGCATGGGATTTTCTTGACAGTTTAAGGTCAAACTATGTACAGTCTTTTACTGCAAAACATATTCAAGATATGATGTCTTTAAAAGAAGTTGTAGATGGTGGATTACTTCATTTTGAAACTATTAATGACATGGAAGACCATATTGTACATACATGGACTGGATTAAACAAAGCTCAGTTCCAACAGATGTTCACTGAAATTCCTCAATTGTTGGAAGTTCCAAATGCGACCGTAGCTTTGGCTGCTTATTTAATGAAACTCAGAACTGGGGACTCCAATGAGAGATTGGCAAATTTGCTAAAAGTGAGTAGGCGAACTCTAGAAAAGTGGTTACGTCTTATAAGAGAATTACTCACAGAGTATTTTGTACCTACAAATCTAGGTTTAAACCATATAAACAGGCAACAAATGATAGAAAGAAACCTTGCGATTCCCAAGTCATTGTTTGGAAGCTTTGAGGGCATTGAAACACCAATAGTAATTTTTGATGGCACGTACTGTTATGTCGAAAAGAGTTCCAATTATTTATATCAAAAAAAAACATATAGCATGCACAAATATAGAAATCTATTAAAACCATTTTTAATTGTTTGTACTGATGGGCATATTATTGATGTTTTGGGCCCATACTCAGCTAAAACATCAGATGCTGAAATAATGAAAAATGAATTTGGAAATGGAAGACCTTTACAAGAATATTTCCAACGAGGTGATGCCTTTATATTAGACAGAGGCTTTCGTGATTCGTTACCTTTGTTGCACCAATGTGGATATAGGACATACGTGCCTGCTTCGTTGGAGGAGGGTCAAACACAGCTATCAACTAGCGAGGCAAATAAATCTAGAGCAGTCACCATATGTCGTTGGGTAATTGAAATTGTTAATGGAAGATTTAAACGTGATTTCAAATTATTATGGCAAAATTATTTTAATACAGCCAGTAAAAGTTTTATGAAAGACTGAGGTGGCTGCTGCCCTTTTAAATAAGTTTCACCCTCCTATAGTTGATCGTGCAGATGCTGGGGAAATAATACAAGAAATAAATAGATATATGAATACAGAAAATGTATTAGCTGATTTTATTATAAGAAATAATTATAATAGGCTTCGAGCTAATTTTGAAATTATCACAGTACATAATGATAATTTAAATGATTTCCCACAGCTCTCACATAGTGAACTGATACTAATTTCTTTAGGAACATATCAAATAAAGCAGGCACGTTCCTATTTTGGTGAACATGTTAGAGGAAATGATGGTTTTATTATAGAAGTGTGCAGGGAGGTCAGCAGCAGCCTTGTTCGAGAGCTGTCGGCCTCTAGTACTTCTTGGCTACTTAGGGGTCGCATAAAATCCCGACATATAAGTCGAAAAACTTATTTTGTTTATATTTTAGTCGACAGCTCTCGAAGAGGAAGGGATGCAATTCTCATGTATTACTGTAATTGCATTGTAGGTAGACGAAGTGTGGGCTGCTGCGCTCACATAATGAGTATTATATGGTATCTTAGCTGGGCTAGGTACCAGGAAAATATAGTTCCACCTGCACATTTCCTAGATGATATTTTAATAATTGTAGAAGAAGAATAAAGTATGAAATACATTCAAAGGTTTTTTTTTTATCCTGGACGCTTTTTCGATAAATCCATTCCTAATATTTATTTATAGTTTCAAGTTAATGATATTTGTAACGAGTTTTCAAAAATTCTTTACTAAATATAATAAACATTAGTGCTTTAAGAACTTAGTAAAATGGTTATTTTTTTGACATGTAACATAACCTCACTTTTACAAAACTTCTAATAACTTCGCTCCCAGATAGCCAAAGTATACAGAATTTTCAGAGAGGGATCAATAAGCGTAAATACATTAATTGGTACCATTTTCTTTACGCTACATTTTAGGTTACATTTCGGCCCAAGAATGTATGGAATCGTATCCGTCTCCTTTATATCCGTTATTTATAGGCGTTCGCCTCTTTAACTATTTCTATCAAGCGGACCATACACTATACGTATGTATGTATTTGGTAAAATATTTTTTGCAACTACGATGGTATAAAAATAAAGACGTTAAGAACTTCAAGTGTTGTTCTTTGCAAAAAACTCTAGTTAGAAAGCCTGCGCTAAGACCAAACGTAACCGTAGACTTTTGTGCCGAATACAAACTCGTGCTAACAAAATAAACTGAGGTAGGGCACAACAGGAAATATCCTGCTCAAATCTGGAGCAGCACGACTACGACGGAAGTAACTCGATATTATACAATATCACAGCTAAATAATACTGCTTTCAGTTTTGTTTTCCTATGGCGAGTAAGATGACCAGAGCTCCTGGGAGGATTGGGGGTAGGTTCGGCAACGCGCTTGCGATGCTTCTGGTGTTGCAAGCGTCTAGACATGCGCAAAACAGTGCACTGAAATGTAATGTAATATCACATTACATTTCGTACTGAGTAATATGGCATCACACCATCACACCGAACATTACCCGAAATGTGTACTGCTCGGAGTGAGACATTTCTTATGACATTTCCTATATCACGTAATTTTCATCACACCAAACATTACATGAGATTTTGTACTTAGTATGTTTAAATGTACTGTTCGGTGTACTACGTAGTAGACGAAACATCTAGTCACTTTATTATTAAAAAAATTGTAAATGATTTGGAAACTAGCTGAAAATTCATAATTTTTTTTGGTTTGATTTTCTAGTTTGTTTTAAAATTAGCTTTGATTTGTAAAAAAAGTTGATTTCCTTTCATACATAAGTAACCCCAAGGAAAATTGGGATTTTTTATTCCAGGCTTAGGACAGGCAATACACATGGACAAGTTAATTAATACTAGCTGTGATCCGCGATTTTACCCGTTTAGTTTCGTTTCCCGTGTGATGAAAATAATTTGTGTCGCGCATCGCCGTGTCTCATTCAGTAAAGTGAAGTTAGACAGAGCTGGATATAGCAAACAGATAAGAAATCCGACATTCTGAGTCTGACCGAACAGATCGCGTAATGTCAAGTGTGATGTGTAATGCTTCATTTCGTCGAGTAATGTGTGATGCCATATTTCATGTTCGGGTAATATCACGCGTAATGTATCAATTGCATTACTTACACATGTCTACAAGCGTCTATAAGCTACGGTAATTTATTACCTTTAGGTGAGCCGTACGGTCGTTTGCCTACCTAGATTTATAAAAAAAATTTATATACAATATGTACGCAAAGTTTTCTTAGCACGATGTGAAAAAGTAATACACAGCAAAGCAAGCGTTTTACAAAGTGTTGTTTTGTGAAGCAGTGGTTAATATATGCGTCATTTATTATACAAAAAAGGTGAAGAGGAGACTGAGTATTTGCTAGTAAATCATCGTATTTTACGAGGACAGATGGAAGCGACGTGAATAACAGAACTATAATAGTCGGAACTGGCGGCGCGCCACTTCCATCGTTGAGGCTGCGACTTGTAGACACTGAGCCGCTCGCCTGTTAAGACCGCACTTACTGACACTGCATTCATAACTAACGTGTAATAATTCCGTTTGTTATCGGTTATTGTTTTGACATTTATAAAATACTAGCTACTGCGCGCGACTTCGTCGGCGTGGACTCCGCTCCTATTGGTCTTAGCGTGATGATATATAGCCTATAGCCTTCCTCGATAAATGAGCTATACAACACTGAAAGAATTTTTCAAATCGGACCAGTAGATCCTGAGATTAGCGCGTTCAAACAAACAAACAAACAATCAAACAAACAAACTCTTCAGCTTTATTATATTAGTTTTTATTTTTATCTTGTCTTGGTGTGTGTGTTTTGGAAACTATTTTGTAGTACACCGTAGAGCGAGTCAAACCATCGGACAAGGTTTTAATCAGACACATCATACCAATGCAATGGTAGGAAAATTATTCGCCAATTCACTGTGGAGCAACATGGGGGATTATATATTTCATTTTTATATGAACAAGAAGCCTTACTTAGTTGAGGTACCCTTAAAACTTTTAAAGTTCAGCGCACTACACTTTTTCACATAGACTGTATAATTTACTTACAAATTAATCATTATTTTGGTAAAAGATAACTGAATAGGTTACTTGTACTAAAATCTATTGTTTCTGCAGCTAACGGTAATGTTCGAAGCCATAACGACAGAGCCAGAACACTGCACAAATAATTTCTACTTAGAAGTAGCTGTAGACATTTATACATAAACAATAATAATTAACTTTCTTTCAACTTATTGGCTGTAGAAATTGAAAAGTTTATTTGTTTGTTTAAACATGTTAATCTCAGAACGTACTGGTTCGAATTGAAACATTATTTTTGTGTTGGAAAGCCCGTTAGCTGAGAAAGGCTATTTTTTTCTTTAAATTAACGCGTGTGAATCCGTGGGTCACAGATGGTATAATATTAAATTAGTTAAATAATTAAAAAAAAATGTGCGTCAGTGCTTTATTTTTTACTCTATGTCTTTTGATATATAGTTGATTTCTTAATTTAATAATCTAAATAATAAGTGTAAATATTTTAATGGCAATGAAAAACTGAAGTCAAACATCCGTTATGTCAGCAAAATCGAGTGTGAACGATCGCGACGCAAGTGTTGGCAATTAGGATCGATTGCTCTCAATGGAGATGGATCGCCGCGACGAGGCAATCGCCGAACAATGGAAAATACCGACGCGATGCCTATTCCCAGACTGAGTACAAATAGGCGCCATCACCTTGCGTTTTGTAGATTTCATTCAGACTTCGTTTTTTGTTCTCTTACTTAAGTGACGTGATAAAGAAAATAGTTTTCTAATAATTCGTATTTTTTTATAAAATATCTCTACTATTCTTAATACTCTTATTTCGATTCTCACGATTTTTTGTAGTGATTATGGCGGTCGAAATTTTATTTTAAATGTGTTTTTGTCTAGGTATTCAACTCCAAGCTAATACCTACAACAAAAAAGGGAAATTTTAATTTGTTTTTTTTTGTTACTAGATTATTATCTGTCATTGTAGTAACATGAAAGAATTTACATGAAACTTATTTAGTTTAGCAGATGTACAACAGAATACTTTTGAGTTTACGGGACTTATCGTGGTTGTTATTTTGAAATTACTAATATTACAGCGATGTTGCTAGACGTCATGGTGACGGTGTTTGACACAAGTTCACGAGGCCTTTTCACGGCAGTATGGCTTTATATTATACTAGCTGTGCCCCGCGGTTTCACCCGCGTTGATTTGAGGAAAAAAGCCTTCTTTCTTATTAAGGCATAACCTTTCGCTTTAAATAAGTTATCCACCTCAGAGGAATTTTGCAATTCGAATCAGTAGTTCTGGAGATTAGCGCGATTAAACTTTAAACAAACAAATGAAACAAACCAACTTGCAGTTTTTAATGTAATATTAGTATAGATTAAGATATATAAAACGTATCTTTCTTCTACAGTTTCGCGACGAAAATATTTATTTATTATATCTACTGATTTTGACTGGATTCAGGACTGACATTTGACAGAATAATCTGGATTTGGAATCTTATAAAATATAACAACTCGATCTATTCGAATAAAAGGCGCTTTGTTACATTAACGCGCTACAAAAATTATAATGGTAAGCGATTACCGTAGCCTATACTAATTTGGCCATACTTCTAGTTATTTATGTCGGTCGACGAACACTTCGCTAGCGCGATTTAACTGGGTTCAGCGCCATCTAGTTAAAATAATGTGAAACTAGTTAAGCTTGCTCACGACTCACGAGCACTTTATTACTGTTCCCCTCCTCTAACATTTAAACTTTATGGTATGGTATTAAAGTTCAAATTGACTTAATATATTATACGAATATAATATACGAATCTTTTGTATGGGAATATAGAAAAGTGTTGTTTTTAGACTTTTTCAGGGAATTTTTTAAATTTTTCTCTCCGTAACAACCATCCTCGTACTTCAAGAAATGTTATAAAAAAAGTATTAGTGAAATCGGTTCAGCTGCTCTCGAGATTTGCGCTTAGCAACACATTCAGCAATTCATTTTTATATATATAGAGATCACTTATTGTTACTCTCTAGTATGTACATATAAAAATCATTTAAAATAAAAATCAAGCATGTCTTCATTGATGCTTGAGGAACATCTCATAATATCTATGCACTTAACTAAAGAGCCTATAAATGGTCAACTGCTAGCCATCCTGTGCAATTCATTTAAAGTTTTAAACTATAAAGAACTTTATAGCTGAGTAACTGTTATGAATGAATAGTAAACGCTCAACTATTAACTAATACTAGTTGAGGTGGGAGCGGTTTCACTAACTACTAATTTCCCAACTAAATTATTACCGAATAAAGTCATATTCAACTATTTTGCTCTTTCAACTAAAGTGTGACCTCGACAAAATTGTTTAAGACTAAATAATGTAAATAAAATACAACCAAAGCTTTATATCAAATCAACTTATAAAATTTAAAAATATAAAGAGACCATAATATATATTTTTATTGTTATTCAGTACCTAGTGAAACAACTTTTTCGGATTTTATCGAGGTTTATTGAGGTTTTTAACGTCAACAAGAACGTCTTCCCGTGACCATAGTTGCTGTAAAGTATCCAAAATTTCATTATGATGAGTGAAATTCGCGTAAACATTAGAAAACAATATGTTATTCAGTAAATTCATTTAATAAAAATTATGTTCGACTAGCCGACCCGTGCCCACTTCGTTGGGCGTTATAATCCATTTCACATAAGAAGGGTAGGGTGAAATTTGATATGTTCCAATACACTCTCACTATTTTCAGCAAATCAGATAAATATAAATGTTTTAAAATCACCAATTAATTTCTAAGGCAAATAATAATGCTTGATTAGATTGAATTGTTGACACGGCACGTCAGAGGGCGCAGGTTCAAATCCTGCTGATTTAAAATCTTTATATATTTTTATCTTTTTCCTTTTATCTTGTCACTCCTGAATAGTGTAGCTTTCTGTTAGCGAAAGAATTTTCATGATCGGATCAGTATTTGCGAAGTTTACCCCGTATATACAAACAAAGTTATAAACTTTACCTCTTTATAATATTAGTATAGATTATGTCAAATTGTATTTCAATGTAAAATTGGATTCAGTGAGACAGCTTCTTATACATTGTGTAATTAGCTAAAGAGCTGATTAAGATTTTGCTTCGTAATAATAGCAATAGCGCGAGCACCGAGTGTGAGGGTAGTGGTTTTAAGCTCCAATTAATAAATTATTAAAACTATAATTAAAAGTGAAGAAACTTGTATCTCTATTTGCATGGCGAAAAAGGAGTAAACAGAGACAATTGAAAAATCAAACGAAAGCAAAGAGATCATTTTCTTGTTCTTTTTTTACAAGCTTTTATTTAACTTGCAATGTATGTATCTATGTATGTATGTATGTAACTTTAATGAATGTTTGTTCGGGTGAAATCTTGCAACTCAATTTTGAAGTAGATATCTTCAACCAATTGAGTTGAAATTTTGTATACAGGTTCAATTTGGATGACAATGCATGGTTTGTATGTATGTATGTATGTCTGTATGTATGTATGTATGTTTTTTCGGGTGAAATCTTGCAACTCAATTTTGAAGCAACCAATTGAGCTGAAATTTTGTATACAGGTTCAATTTGGATGACAATGCATGGTTAACTTTGTGACGTCATTCTAAATCCAATATGGCAGCATATCCAAGAGTGCGGACTAGTTATTTTTAGTGCACTTCTACAATATGGGTATCAAATGAAACGGCTTGCTAAGAATAATTCGAATAAAGTGAAGTGATAACCGACTAAAAAATCAAAAATAAATTAAAATTAAAAAACCTTTTTAAAAAACAAGCTTTTATTTGAATGTGCTAAAACAAAAAAAATAAATTTTTACTTTAAAACTTTTACTATCTACTTATAAAGTCATTACACATAATCTATATGATATAAAAGCTTGTCGCGAGATTTGCTTGTAAACAAGTAAATTAAATAAATTGATGTGATTGATTTTAACTATTAAAATTTTAATTCAACTTATCTACTACCATTCCGTTAGTTATATTATATACTTATAAATCTATATAATAAAAATGGATGTTGCTAAGCGCATAACTCGAGAATGGCTCGTCCAATTCAGCTAATTTATTTTTTTGTATGTTCCTTAAGGCCCACGGAAGGTTTTAATACTAAATTATTATTTTTTAAATTAAATTTTTACTATTAACTTTTGACAGAACGAAGTCTGTCCGGGTGGCTAGTTAAAAAGAACAACATGTTTTACCAACTACGAAAATAAATCGCTTAACAATTTCATGTAGCTTTCACATCACACACACATACGTACAGACCCGTCGTAACTCGTCCTCAGTCAGACAGTCTAATTGTGAATGGCAATTTCGCACGTTTACACACGCCGTCAGTTGCAATAAGCGCACGAGTGATGTTAGCAGGCGTCGTACCTACCCGCAGCTCAGCCACGCGTCATGATAACTTGATAACTAATCACTCTGTGATAACACATATAACTAAACTACTGGACTAAATATCCCTCCCGGTTTTACATATGTAGATAATCAGTCAGTCAGTCACATTCGGGCAGTTGAGCTACACGTACGTCGTTTTCTGAGAATCTCAGGGATTGTAAACCTTTTTCTCACCTCACGCAGTGATATTAATATTTGCACTGGTCAGTATGCGCAAATGTGCAATTTGTAACAACGAATTCTCCGACGGAGTTCAATGCTCCGCGTGTGGAAAACAGTTGGACTTTAGCTGTGCGGGTGTAACCGAGGCTGGCTGGAGGAGACTGGGCACGGACCGCAGATCAGTATGGAGATGTCCGCCCTGCAAAACTGCTAGTTCGGCTCCTCTCAGTCCTATTGAACCAGATTCATCAGCCACTATTCTGAAGGAGATTCGGGAGATCAGGCTACAGATGGCGGAATTTCATGAGATCAAGGCCAAATTGGATTGTCTTCCGAACTTGTTGGAAGAAGTTAAATCCATGAAAGCGGACATTGCCGACTTAAAAAAGTCGTGTAACTTCTCGGCTGAATTAATAGACGATCTAAAAGTGAAGTCTGCTGATACAAACAAAAAAGTTGTCGATTTGGAGGGTAAGTTGTTTGCTGCTGAAGATAAAATTAATAATCTAAATTCTCAGCTGTCAAATTTTGAGCAAAGATCACGACTAAATAATGTGGAAATTAAGGGCGTGCCATCAAAGAAAGATGAAAATTTATTCCAAATCGCTGAAGCCATCGGTAGGGAAATTGGATATAGCTTTCCAAAAACACAGATAAATTATATCTCAAGAGTGCCTACGTACAACTCAAAGGAGAAGGCAATAGTGATATGTTTTTTAAATCGTTACATCAAGGAGGATTTTATATCGGCAGCGCGAAATCATAAACTGTTGAAAGCCGAAGACTTGGGTTTTCACGGGTCACAGCAACGCGTTTTTGTGAACGATCATTTGAATTCTGAGTCCAAACAATTGTTAAATAAGGTCAAACAAATTGCAAGAGAGAAGAATTATGCTTACGTTTGGGTTAAGTTTGGCAAAATTCATGTTAGAAAAAACGATAACTCTGGAGTGTTTATAGTTAATAAGTTAAGTGATTTAAACAAGTTTGTATAGCCTGTTACACTTTACCCGATTCATTGCTTATAATGTTCGTGGGATTTAATTTTTTCTTTATGATTGGCTTTGATATTTTCGCTTTTAAACTCTTCCGTAGTCTTAAAATTATTAATTTAACTAAGTTTTATAAAATGTTTGTAACGCCTGGATTGCCACTTCCACCTGAATCGCTTCGCTATTATTTACCTTGCGGTTCTATTCAACTACGCACAGCAATCAACAAAATTGCATTGCTCTCGCTTTGTCTGCATAGGATTGCATTGCACGCGTTGTCTAATAGCTTATTCCTTCCTCGTTGCACCCGTACGATTAGTTCTCATTCTTATTTACACATTCTGTCGCGCGCTTCACTCGTTCGCAGTCCTTTCGATGTTTCGATAATATTATTAATTAATTTTAGCTATAATTTAATATTATTCTGGGTTATTAATTTCGATTATTATTTTTTACTTTGTTATCATTTTAAAATTAATTTTAAACATAGCAATGGATTCTTATAGTGGAATTTCTGTAAGTAAATATAATGTGAACATATACTATCAGAATGTCAGGGGACTGCGATCTAAGACTTCAATTTTTTATCGAAATGTATGCCTTAACTCGTATGACGTAATTATTTTAACGGAGACATGGTTATTGGATGGTGTGTGTGACTCGGAATTGTTTGATGGTAGATATATTGTTTGGAGGCGAGATAGGAATTACGACTTCACTAAGCAAAGTCGCGGTGGCGGTGTGTTAATTGCCGTAAAGAAGAATTTTCATGTTACCTCGCAATTCCAGTATAATTCTACCGCAGAGGACATGTGGTTATCATTACTAATTAAATGTAATACTAGTAATAGGTCGGTAAAACTAAATTTATGCGTCATTTATCTGTGTCAACAGAAAATGGGTCTGACTTTCTCAGATCAACTACAGAATCATTTGAGTATGCTCGGTAGATCTATATTGAATTAGACATGGGTAACTCATGAGAGAAAGATATAAATGAAACATTTCTTTTCAATTGAGCAAATCTTTCACCAGCTCACTTGCATTTCAAATGTATCTCCAGCTCACTAGGGTTATGATTCATTTTCGAGGTACTGACGGACTGAAAGAGAGTAAACGAGACCGGACGATGGCGCTTATCATGCGAATGAGAGAGACAGCTGTAACTCTGTTACTGAGCCAGAGTAAACGAGATCGGACGATGGCGCTTATCATGCGAATGAGAGAGACAGCTGTAACTCTGTTACTGAGCCAGAGTAAACGAGACCGGACGATGGCGCTTATCATGCGAATGAGAGAGACAGCTGTAACTCTGTTACTGAGCCAGAGTAAACGAGATCGGACGATGGCGCTTATCATACGAAAGAGAGAGATAGCTATAGCTCTGTATCTTTTCGATTCATATTGTATCATACGATGAAACACTTGTCAGTTGTCATTCACTGAGCCAAATGAGATGAAGAAACAATTGAGTGATATATATCCTAAGATCAAAATGATATATATCTCTCTTATCTTTTCAGTGATATAAACTTCGCACGGCTATATTGAATCGACCTAATGACATTTTTTTGATCGTCGGAGATTATAATTTGAGCGGTATAACTTGGGTAAGTATATAACAATGACGGTTCATTTGCGGCGAGCAATGTTACTAGTCCTGATGAACACGTATTAATTGATGAACTTTGTACATTCGACTTAAGCCAGTTTAATGGTGTTTTAAACAGTCACGGTAAAATTTTAGACCTAGTATTATCTAATACCACCGTAGAAGTTAATGAATGTTTTGATCCATTAGTTCCTCTTGATCCGCATCATAAAGCCCTTATTATTAATTTAAAATCCCATCATAATATATCCTTAAAGCCAGAAACAAGATTCAAACGCATTTTTCATAAGGGGAATTATGAATTAATAAATCGTCAAATAAATACTATTGATTGGTATGAAGAATTTTTGAACAGAGATATTGAATCCGCTGTCGGTATTTTTTACTCACTCATAAACAAAATAATAGATTCATATATACCCTCTAAAATTTGTCGCGAAAATAAATATCCTGTGTGGTATTCGCCGTCCTTAATAAAATGTATAAAAGAAAAGTTTAAGTATTATAAAAAGTTTAAAAACTATGCTAATCATTCAGACTTTCTCACTTATAAACTACTTAAAAAAAGAGTCAATCACCTTGAATCCGAGTGCTATCTTAATTATATATCATGTGTCGAAAAATCAATTAAAGATAACCCTAGATATTTTTGGACGTTTGTTAAATCACGATATAAATCATATAACATGCCGAATACCATGAAATGCGGTAGCACTGTTGCAACGGATGGGACTGCTATTGCTAATCTTTTTTCAGAGTTTTTTTATTCGACGTTCATTCAACCCTCTTCCTCATCGGGGTATACAAATCAGACCCTAGACAGTAATACCCCCGCTTTAACTAACGTCTCCAGTATTTATATTAATGTAAATGAAGTTTCTAAGCTACTCTTGTCATTGGACATTAATAAGTCAGCTGGTCCCGACTATTTGCCTCCTATTTTCTTTGTTAAATGCGCCGGATCTATCTCTAAACCTATTCATTTATTATTTGTTAAATCTATGTCAGAGAATAATATTCCATCCATATGGAAGTCAGCCTTTATAACACCAATATATAAAAAAGGATCAAAATCCGATGTTTCAAATTATAGACCTGTTTCTAAATTATGTGTTATAGCTAAAGTATTCGAAAAAATAGTTTATAAACAATTATATTCTTCACTTAAAAACTCTTTTTCCGATTGTCAACATGGTTTTCTGAAAGAACGGTCAACTGTATCTAATCTTATCTTATTAAATGAATTTATTATCAGTGGTATGAGGAGGGGAGGGCAAGTAGACGTTATTTATACCGACTACAGCAAATGTTTTGACAGAATACATCATCCTACCCTAATTCGTAAGCTCGAAAATATTGGAATTAATGGTGATTTACTTAGGTGGTTTGAGTCTTATATTTCTAATAGATCCCAGGCTGTAGTTATCAATAACTATATATCTAGTTTGGTCGTTGTTCCTAGTGGTGTACCCCAGGGTTCCCTCTTAGGTCCTCTGCTGTTTTTGATCTTTGTAAATGATATTGAATCATGCTTCCGACACTCTAAGTTGCTATGTTTTGCTGACGATATGAAAATTTTCAAGACCATCTCATCCAGATCCGATGTACTTGAACTTCAGTCGGATTTAATACGTCTGAGCACCTATTGTGAATTAAATAAATTAGACCTTAACCCATCCAAGTGTTCCTTCGTATCATTCTGTCGTCAGTCAGCCCGCATTCCATCAGAATATCGACTAAAGGGTCAAAACTTGCAGAGACTTGTGAGGGTGCGTGATCTTGGGGTGATTCACGATTCGAGGCTTTTCTTCGATGAGCACATCGATGAAATTATTAAGAAAGCCTCTAAAGCACTTGGATTCATCATGCGTACCTCAGAAAATTTTAAAGACATAAAAACTATTAAGATTTTATACTGCACGTTTGTTAGAAGTATCTTAGAGTATGGATCCGAGATTTGGAATCCCCGCTATAAAAAGTACACAAACAGAATCGAGCAGCTACAAATGAAATTTGTAAAATTTTTGTGTTATCGTCTAAAGCTACCTTATTCTTCTAATATTTACCCGAATCAATGCGCACGATTCCATTTGCTTCCTTTATACAAGCGGCGTGAAATTGCTGACATTGTTTTTTTAATAAAGCTAATTACTAATAAAATTAACTCTCCGGAACTACTCTCTAAAATTAATTTCATTGTACCATCGAAATCAGTACGGCATTATACACCTATTCAACTCCCTCTGGTGTCCACAAATTACTGCCAAAATGCTTTCCTGTGGCGCGCGAGTAGAGGCGTAAATAATCTGTGTAGACTGAGCGATTTTGATGTATTCAGTTCGGGTGTGGTGGTGGCGAGGCGAATATTAAACCAGAATTTCTTCGCATTATATTGTTGATAAATATAATAATTAATATGTATTGTATAAAAAAAGGTTGCGTAACATCTTGACGTGCAATCACTCTGTCCGCATGATATGTTTATTTATATACTGGTTCTTAAACGTGAAAACCTATCATTAGCCAAATGTTGTTCAGTTCAATTGCTATGTATTGTTATTTGTGCTGTTGGTTTTCCGAATATTAAATAAATAAATAAATAAATAAATAAATAATGGTTTTATGAAACCACGGTAAAAGTGAAACTTTTTTTCACATTTAACTAAATTTTTTTGGTACAAATCGCTTTATCAATCATACCGTGCGACCGACCATCACGCGACATGCAACACACAGACGAAAAAGTTTGAGACGATGTAATAAAAGTTTTACTTTAAAAACTAAACATGTACATTAATTACAGTTTTTCTATTGCTAGTGCTCTATTATTGATTTCTAATTTTATAATGAAATAATTAAGCATATTTTTTCTACTATTGGTCGAAACGAACGAACGACGTCGGTAAAAACGAATTTAAAATACAAAAATAACTAATTGAAAAAAAAAAAAACAAAAAGCCAACCCCAGGCGGCCACCCATCCAAGTACTGACCGTCATGAAGCTGCCACGTTACCGGTCGCTTAAATTTTACCTCTCATGCGCCTAAAGAACTTTCATTTAAAAACAAATTCATTAATACATCCATATACTCGTATGTCTAGAATACTCTACGCACACATTTTGCAATGAAAAATAAAAGACAATTTACGCTTCAAATTCTAACCTTAGAATTTCAAATTATGCTTAAAATTTAAATGTACAAATACTCATCAGTCCCGGACACAATTAATAATATTATTAGATCCAACTTAGGTACCTACCTACTAAGAAAGACGTATAATTTTCTTTTATTTCCAATTAAAATCAGAAGGCTTGTTAAAAGAAAAGACTTTTTACGTCGAAACAACTCTCAATTTGACGAAATAAAGTAGAAATAAAAATGATACAGCGACAAATTACAAGTATTGTTAGGAAAAATCTAAATAATATCATTTCATTTGATTGCTTAAAGTAATAAGGCTTTGCGTGCTGTTAGTGTATTTACTTTTTATTTATTTTTTCTGTACTGCCATGTCTTTTAAACTATGTGAATGTATTTTACGATGTAGGTATATTCAACAAAGTCAAGTGAGGCCGCGTTGGCGCAGCGGTCACAGCATTGGATTGCGATTGGCTGTTGCGCGGGCGGTTGCGGGTTCGATCCCCGCACACGACAACATTTTGTATTGGCCATACAGATGTTTGCCGTGGTCTGGGTGTTTGTACAGTCCTTGTAGGATTACCCACCGTGATTCGGAGAGCACGTTAAGCCGTCGGTCCCGGTTGTTATCATGTACACCTGATAGTAGCGAATACTCATACTACTACTCATAGTAGGGAATATATCCGCCAACCCGCATTGGAGCCGCAAGGTGGATTAAGCTCCGATCCTTCTCCTACATGGGGAAAGAAGACTATGCCCATCAGTGGGATATTACAGGCTGAAGCGTATAAACATTCAAATTATTTCGATGTTATTTCACGACGTCGTTATATTCCCTCCTATTACCTTTCTGAAAATCCAAGAGAGCATATTTATACAGCTTTGAGTTATTTTGTTATATGTTCACAATTGAACCAATTATTACTAAACGAGACAGACTACTTGACGTCATTCGTTTGAAACAAAACGTATAACAAACGTAATTGGGCTCTATTTAGTCATATACTGTTTTTTTATATCACTAAGTCGGCAAACAAGCGTACGGCTCACCTGATGGTAAGCAATTACCGTAGCCTATAGACGCCTGCAACACCAGAAGCGTCGCAAGCGCGTTGCCGACTGTACCCCCAATTCCCCCCCAGGAGCTCTGGTCACCTTACTCACCAACAGGAACACAATACTGCTTGAAAACAGTATTATTTAGCTGTGGTCTTCTGTAAGTCGAGGTACTACCTCAGTCGGGCTGCTCCATATTTTGAGCAGGAAATTTCCTGCTGTGCCCTACCTCAGTTAATTAATATGTTATACATTATTTATGAAAAAGTTTAGCTACATTCTATTTAGCTATTTAATAGAATATATAATATTCGCAAGACTATTTTTAAGACGTTTATGTAATAATAATACAGATGGAATAACCAATCAGCAGGTTTCGTGTTCATATCACGTCGGGGTCACCCGTTTAGTGAAGAAGTAACGATAATATCTTTGAAGTATCCAGTATTTTTTTATTAAAGGATAATAAAATTAAAATTATATAATTATATTATATAATATATTGGATGGAAGGAATTGGAGGAGGCCTATGCCAAAAGGCATACCGAACTTAGGAACCTCTTGTAACCCTATGTTTAGGAATAAAAGGCTATTATTATATGTATATTATATATTTTTATTATAATAAAATTAAAAATTATGTACACGTAGCAGAATATAATATATATCTACACAATATCTACACAATACACACACGGTCGTCTATTCCTAAAGTAAGCAACTTAATGCTTGTGTTATAGGTAACAGCCGACTGGTCTAGCTACGTATTTTTTTTTTCGATAAACATACTCTTCAATAATACATATATAAATATATAAATGAATATGTATATTACACCCAGACTCGGGGTGGGAATAGAACCCACATCCCCCGGAGCAGAAAGCAGGGCCATTACAAACTGCGCCAAACGGGCTAGTCAATATAAAAATGTAAAATTTAAATTTTTCTAATTTAAAAAGTTCGTATATGTAGCGTAAGCCACAAGAGACAGGAAAAATGGCAAAAGTAAAGAACCTACTATTTTCATGTGATTTCATAGTTTACCGTTGTCTCTATACCTATACTAAAAGCTACACAAGCGCGTTGCTGACCCTACCCCCGCTGTCAATTATTGTGCTACGGTAAAAGACAGTACCTAACCGAATTTCACTGCTTTTCTTTGTATTAGATATTATACCCGGCCGCTCAGAGAATGCGTTTCTGACAGCTCATGTCTAGTGATGTACAATAAATAACGTTAATAATATTTTGTAACTTTATTTATTGCATTCATTATGCATATTTATTCAATTTAATTTATATTTTGTTATTTTTATAGGAATTATATTTATTAAATATTCACAATATAACTAAATTTTTAATAAATCAATTAATTGAATTGAATCGTAATTTCTGAATGTAACGAAGGGAAAAAAATAAAAATGCATTATTTAGTGTAAAATGTATGTAATGAAAAACATAGTTTTAAGCCTTAAACAATGAAAACTATGTTATTTACATAATTATATCATTTTTTACCAAAAATATAAAGTAGTAAGTAATTTTATTTTCAACGTTTTTTTTTTAATTCATCTGACTGATATTATAAGACAAATTTTTTTTTATATTATAACACTAATTTTTTTGTTTGAGCGTACCTTTATTATATTATTAACTTTATTAAATACTAACAATAAGTACATTATATATTATAAAATTAAAATGTTTTATTTTATATTATACCGAAAGATTATATTAAGATTACAAAAATATTCGATTACAATTGCCTCGTTATTTTGTCACAACACTACAACAAACAGACAAACAGTTGACATAACCTTGTAGCAGCGCCGTTTGACTTTTAAAGCTATTGTTTTTATATTTGTTAAATAGGTAATTGTAAAAAATTTAGCCCAAAATTAATACATTTATTGCAAGTTGGCATAATTATTTGAATTTTAATGTTATCACTCGTTAATAAGGTATATAAAAGATATTTAAAATTTTGCCGTAAATTGTACGCCAGTTCAAAGTTACATCGCCCAATCAATCACGATCTGACAGAAACGCATTCTTTCAGCGGCCGGACAATAGTAAAAAATTATAATATTAACATGAAGAAACCACTGATCACGAATGCAGAAAGAAAGTAGAAATTTCACAGTTACTCTTTTTTAGTTTTTCTTTTACATGTAGGTACTTAAATAACATAATCTCACGAAAGTTTCATATATACGGAAAACATTACCGATAATACTCCAGTTGTACCGAATGTAAGTCAAATATTTGCGGATACAATAACAATCAGGTCAGCGCTGATCACCACATGCGTTATACATTAAGGCT
Organism: Melitaea athalia; assembly: GCA_905220545.2. Classification (NCBI taxonomy): domain Eukaryota; kingdom Metazoa; phylum Arthropoda; class Insecta; order Lepidoptera; family Nymphalidae; genus Melitaea; species Melitaea athalia. Next base: position 246,334 of record HG992177.1, read on the forward strand.
GAAATGTTAAAAGCATAATTTACCTCTCGCTGGGGGCCTCGTTACTGACTATACTCTGCATTTTTTTTTATATAACTAGGTCGGCAAACAAGCGTACGGCTCACCTGATGGTTAGCGATTACCGTAGCATATAGACGATACTACAAGCATCGCAACGCGTTGCCGACCCTACCCCCACTCCCCCCCAGGAGCTCTGGTCACTTTATTAACCACAGGTACACAACACTGCTTGAGCAGTAGGTATTATTTAGCTGTGGTCTTATGTTAGGTGTTGGACGACAATTTTTTTTTTTTTTTATGTAACTAGATTGGCAAACAAGCGTACGGCTCACCTGATGGTAAGACCGTAGCCTAAAGACGCCTGCAACACCAGAAGCATCGCAAGCGCGTTGCCGACCCTATCCCCCCCCCCCCCTCAGGAGCTCTGGTCACCTTACTCACCAACAGGAACACAATACTGCTTGAAAGCAATATTATTTAGCTGTGGTCTTCTGTAAGGTCGAGCTACTACCCCAGTCGGGCTGCTCCATATTTTGAGCAGGAAATGTCCTGCTGTGCCCTACCTCAGTTACAATTATATCAGCTAGTTACTGTGATAATTTTGCTGACTGTTATATATTAGGGATGGTAAATTATTCATTTAATTCTTTAATATGATAATCTATATAACGAAATAATTTAATGGTAAATTATGATAATTATCGCTTTGTCATTTCCGTAACGCCAAAACTCCTTATTACAATTTATATCTAGATACCACGCATATTACTCAATGTTAATGTGTAGTTCACGATGAAAATAAAGTCATAAATATTTTTGTAAGCAGTTTATCATTTTTGAGGAAAACGATAAATGTTTTTTTTATACCAACATAAAATTTTAAAGTAATATTTATATTCACAGTTATCCATATTAAATTTTGTTTTATTGTGTAGCGATTGTTACAAGTTTTTTTTTTATATTTTAATGACTTACTATCCACAGTTGGATAAATTAATACCTTTTCCTTAGGAAAATGGAGTATGGAACATAATCCGCTAATAACGACAGCTCAAAATATGCTAGTTTTCGAAAAAGCATCAAAATCGAAATAACTTTATTTAAAAAGGCTTTAAAAGCGCCTTCGCGAATCGTCATTTACAAATTAAAATTTTAATTATTTTTAAAAGTAAGCTACCACCGACTCGCAATGCAGATTCTGCAGAGAAGAACCGGCAAGAATCTGCGCAGGTACTCTTTTTAAAATATATATATAAACTGTGTTTGTACACAACATTTTAAAAGCGTAGGCGTACCGTACCAAAAGTGTCAGTGGCAGATTGTAACATATATATTTTTTATATGTATTCGGTGCTCATTGAAGTGGGTTTCTTGTGTGGTGACGCGTAGCACCTCGTCCGGTACATCCGTCGAGAGGACCGTGTTACGGGGTGAGGTTAGCGACGTGAGGGGCTTCGGTCTTGCTTTATAAGCGACTGTCGTGGCTGGACCTCTGCTTTTTATTGTCCGTTTTGCTTAAGTTGCTGTGGTTTCGTGAGTCTCTGTAGTGGGGTCCTTGGCGTGGCGTCGGGCGGTCAGCGAGCAAGGTCGTGAACAACACGTGGCGATACTTTCGGCCAGGGGCCCCACATAACCACATAACCACATATCCAGACCACATAACCACATATCCAGACCACTTATCCAGAGGAATCCGCCCCAGGAACTCTCTCTCGGGACCTGGGTGTGAGCGACGGACGGCGGGTCGACCCAGCCATATTTTCCGGCACCTGGAGGCAACGGTGGAGGCTGCGCCAGACCACGTGGCGCAAGGCCTTTTCCGACGTGAGCCGAGGGCCGTTGGGGTCAAACCAAGGACTCAGCTAAGTTCTAGTTACTCTCCACGCCACGAAACAGGAATAAGTTTTTTTTTGTGTTATCCAAATCTAATTAACCTTTTTTTTGAATAATCGAAAATACCGGCAATAGATTGTTAAATTGTAATAATTTTGTTTTCTTTTCTCTAAATCTAAAATTTAATTTAGTTTGCAGATTAATTTTTCTCTTCTCTTACTTATGGTCTCGGGTTGGAATGGGGGGCATCTCTCTAATCCCCTAAACCATTCTAACTCCGTAGCAAGGTAGGATCTTCCTTGGGGTCGCCGGCCGACAGTCGGGGGACTTCGGGCGGCCGGACGACGTGACCCGACAGGTCTGCGGGGTGGCCTTGTTGTGAGCGAGGCCACCCCAGCTTTGTGCCGGGGCCCGGACGTTCAGACGTTCGGGCCTACCGCCGGGGCGGGGTGGAGACTGCTAACGCGACCCCATCTCGCCCCACTCAGGCGGATGTCTGCTCACACGTGGATGGTTTTTGGTCAGTAGGAGTCTGACATAACCCCCTGGTGCCTCCGCGCCGGAAGTATCCATGATGGATTTTCCCCACGTAAAAAAAGGTAGGATCTTCCTCAGGAACTCTGATAACCTTCTCACCGCAGAAACATTACACAAGTATGATGTATTATTCGGCAGGGGTCTTCTGTGATGTTAAGGTACTTCCCCAGTCTAGCTGGATCAAATTTTAAGCAAGAAATTTTCTGTATGACTCATCTTGAATGAAGTATTTTTAAAATCTTCAATAAATTAGTGTTTGTATGGTTAGTGGTATATTTAGAACTTTCAAGCAGTTTCCTCAGATTCGTTATAATTTGAGAGGCCTCTGAGGTCACCTGTAATGTATTTTATAAAACTAAAAACAAATACTATTAATAAATAATTATTGAAATAAATAATAATAATAAGTCCAAATTATTCTTTTCATACATAATATGCTTTTTTTATATAACTAGGTTGGCAAACAAGCGTACGGCTCACCTGATGGTAAGACCGTAGCCTATAGACGCCTGCAACACCAGAAGCATCGCAAGCGCGTTGCCGACCCTATCCCCAATCCCCCCCAGGAGCTCTGGTCACCTTACTCACCAACAGGAACACAATACTGCTTGAAAACAGTATTATTTAGCTGTGGTCTTCTGTAAGGTCGAGGTACTACCCCAGTCGGGCTGCTCCATATTTTGAGCAGGAAATTTCCTGCTGTTGTGCCCTACCTCTGTTAAATTGTTTAATAATATATTTCATTATTCTTAATAATATTCTTCTATTAATAAAATATATCCCTCATCTACAGTATACTGCAAACAAGCCAGTTAAAAATGAAGGCAATCAAAAACAATAACGCCTCCGCATTTAAAGCTGGCAACCTTCCAGACTTGGACAAATTGTCAAAAGAAATAAAATTTATTGCTCGATTTTATATGAGAAATGCGATATTGTTTGTTGGTATATCGCATTTACGACTTGTTTTATGATTTTAACGGCTTTAATATCTATATAATATAATTGTATATACTAGTTGACCCGCCTGACGTTGTATTGCCTTGCTAAATTAAAATAAGCATCAAGTGTTTGACGTGACAACGTCTAATAAATCGATGAACGCCAGCTGCATGCATGAAAAAGGATGACTCATTGCCCCGTTACGCTCATTGTACGCTGGCGCCGCATCTATCTCTCTTCCACTTGATTGGCCTATACGTCCGAGGAGATGTTTTGTGATGACGTTGTCACGTCAAACTAACGTCCGTAAACCAACTTTACAGACAACCAATTTTTTTCCACTATTCCGAGCAATTTTCCCAATTTTTTTCAATTCCTTCGACAAAGAAAAATAAACACTATAAAAAAAACTTAACCAACTTCATCCAGCCTTTCTCGAATTTTGCGCTCAATGACACATTGGATACAACCAACCTCTGGGCATACATAATTATAAGAACAGATTAACCAAAGGAGCAGAGATTAGAACTCTTAGTACATTGACAAGATACATACAATATAACTTCTACATGGTCCTTAGCTAAAGCACATTTTAGGTTTCACTTCCAAAGCTTTAGATCTTAGTAAATGTATTTATAGCCTGTCTTTAAGTCAGTCCTTATCCTATTGTATCTTCAGAAGTGTTAAGTAGGCACTTGAAAATTACACATAATACATAATTACCATAACCTACTAACGAGTTATAATAAATTAAGAAAATTAAAAAAACTTTACATTTAACATGACTTGGATTTTTAAAACGCCAAATTTATCGAATATAGCCTTGTGTTTTTTAATACACGAAATATTTCGTTTCTATATTTTACTCATACTTGACCACAAAATTAACATTAACAAGTAAACGGAAAATCCATTTTTTAGCTTCAAGATAATATAAAATAATAGATGTCCGAATCTGTCGCAAATTCTAATTAATTCCTGACCAATCAGTCAGTATAATCTATACCATCCTAATAACGTAACTCACGTTAACATGACAGTTGCAGCTCATCTCGCTTGTTAACACACAAATGTAGACAAAACACGCGTAAAATACGAGAGGTCTCAGCTATAACATATTATAATATATATTTGTATATTATATGTTATAGCTGAGACCTCTCGTATATAATTATATTTATCTATGACATTTATCTTGTAAGTTATGTGTTTAATGCACAGAGAAAGAAACATTAAAAAAGCGAAAGCAACAATAAACATGCAGTGCTTATAAAAATTGTTGTTTCTATTAACTTTTATATTTCATATAATCTCAAGTGTCGAAGAATAAAAACATTAAAACTAATTGTATTTGTATATTTTTCGTAGATTTTTTTGACACCTGTCAATAATTGATAATTTTACCTATTTTGATTAAGCTATTTATATTTTTCTCCGTGTATTACGTTTTGTCATTTAACTCAATAAATAAAAAATTTGGGAACTTCAATCAACTTTTACTAGACCAAAATTTTAACAATTACAACTTCAAAATCCCTAAATCATTACAACTCTACCATAAATCTATCCAGCAGTTTTTCCGTAACACACACGACGATAGATCACAATCATTTTACTGACATGTACATGTACATCTATGTATTTTACACACATTGACATTGTCTCCATTCACTGCTGATAAAAATGTTCACGATATTGAGTCTGTGGTCGATTGCGTTTTGTTTGCGTTTGTGTTTCGTACTAAATTGTCAAGAAACAATTGGTAAATATCTCAGTACATCCTTAACTAAAGTCGACAAGCAGAACTGATTTATTTTGTAACATTCATGGAAGCCAATTTATTGTTAGGTAAATTATTTCAGAGTGCTGTAATTTTGTTAATTTATTTTTATCTATGTTTGCAAATCACTGACTTATATAATATAGTAAATTAGTAGACGTATGGCAGTAGGTTACAATCCGTGGTATATTTTTAATAAACAAGAAAAAGTTAATATTCTTTATGAAAAAAAAAAACTTCAAAGTTGAAGTGTTAAAATCAACTGAATGTCTGCTGTCTGCAAGTCAAAATGCTACGACGAACGGTCTCAAAAAAAGGTTCCAAAATGAACATTTGATGAATAATTAATCGTTTTTAATATAAGAACCGGACTTATACTCCGTTTTTTTTCGGTACGGACTAAATTGACATAAGCTGTGTTACTAGTTTTTTGCGAATCATTAATAGTGATGTGCCACTACCGTAACTTTACGTAATTTACAATCTAGTATCGTTTTTCAGTAATATTTACAAAATCTTTGTCTTTAAAATTTTAGTATGTGGCGACAACCGTAATGTACCTGTAGGCATATCTATATAATGTATGTACCTGTATGGCTAATGTATAGATTTATGATAAATGAAAAACACTTATTTTTTTAAAGTATTTATTAATCTTAGTAACCACATGCAAATTGAAATGAAATTAAATGAAACGAAAACATTTATTTCGCCTTAAGGTGATTGATACACACACTTAATGAAAGTAAAAAAAATGTCATTTACAAAAAAAACAACTAAACAATAATAATAGAAAGTTAAGGTAGCACAATATCAAATACTCAAACAATAAAATAAAATATATATATTTTTTATAATCTTAACATTCGGTACATTACAAACTTAGGTAATGTACCTAGTGTTATAAGCAACCTTAAGTTAGTCAAAATGTTAAAATATGAAATTACTCAAAATTTCTGTCTCGGACTCTCGGTAGACATTACCTATCTATTTTATCCTCGGCTTTATTAAATATTAATAAATATTTTTTTTTATCTGTGATGCTCCATAGTTACCATGATTTTTAAAAGATTCGTCTATTGTCAAATAATAATAAAATTATGTGGTAAAAGTAAAAAGTTACGATTCATAAAACCGGTATTGTATTCATAAAATCGGTATACAACACTATTACAAAAAAGCTGGTATCATTATTTCGAAAATTGACATTTGCATGTGTCAATTTAGTCCGTACCGAAAAAAAACAGGGTATAAAACATTTGTCACCACGATCGAACCGATACCGCATTAGCCTGTTGCTATGATCATTAAACCAATCCGTAATCCTGAACTATAAATAGAAACTTGTAGGCGGAAATTTAATTGTTTTTTTTATATTATCTCTCTCGTAGCATCTTAACACAATTCGCGAGAGCTTTGTAAAATTTAATTAAAACAAGCCTCGTTATAAGCGTCGCTTTTATTATGACATTCAAACTGTAATGTACTTCAGAGCTGACGTTGAATATTATTAAAATTAATCCTTAACATATTTTTAAATAACTGAAATTAAATTATTTAATTATTGTTACAACCTATTCATTTATATTTGATTCTTGTTTACTAGGTAAAAACTTTGAACGTCGCCTACATGGGAGGGGGTTATGTACGAAACCGAACCGAATTACAGACTTCGTTCTGTCAATAGTTAATAGTAAAATAATTATAATTATATTTTTAATTTTTTTTTTACGTATTAAAATTGGTCCAGCCAATCTCGAGCTATGCGCTAAGCAACATTTATTTTTATTTATATAGAAGATTTTTCGTTGATTTAATTATCTACTTTAAGCAAAAATAATCACTTTATTATCAAATTATAATATGTTTGCGTACGTTGCGTAATTATCCGTTGTAACGTTAATAATTATCAAATATAATAGTGAACATAGAGATAATATTTGAGGCAAACCCAATAATATTTCACGCTAAACTCTCCCAAATTTCATTTTTATGTTGTCGACCAGCATGTTCCACAATGGTTTTAATATTAGGCCTGATATAAATGTGGAATGTCATAATAATCTTCCTAATTTCTTTCAACATTATGAACGACGCACGTGATAAATATGAATGTGCCATACAGAAGGTTGATCTGAGCGTTTATATTGTAATATGAGTGATTCAACCTGTAACATTCAACTGCTGGGCATAAGTTACCTCCATGTTAGAAGGATTGGAGCTTAATCTGCACCACTGCGGGTAGGCGAATATAGTCCTTTTTATGAGCGATATAACGATCGCTATGCCTCAGAGAGCACGTTAGCTCTCTAAGGCAAATGGGGAGGACCTACTAGGACAGAAACCCAGGCTGTGGCCACCAAGGGGGCATCGAACCCGCAACCGTTAGTGTTTAGGCACTCACAGGGCACACACGCCGCTACACTGGAGCGGTCGTTAACACTTTCAGTTAGGGATGCAACATCGTTCATAAAAAACATCGATACTGAAACATCGATGTTTTTTAAAGTGCAACATCGATGTTGAAAACATCGACGTTTTACGACGATACATCGATGTTTTTTCGATGTTTTCTAAAAAATTAAAAGTAAAAAACCTTTTTTAAAAACAAGCTTTTATTTGAATGCACTAAAACGAAAAAATAAATTTTTAAGTACTTTAAAACTTTTACTATCTACTTATAAAGTCATTACACATAATCTATATGATAAAAAAGCTTGTCGCGAGATAGTACTCGTATTTCCTTAGTTTCAATTTTTTAAGAGTGCGCATAATGCAAAATTACCATCTTCTATTTGTTTTGACATGAAAAGTTCCAGACCAAATCTTAAAATAAAAATATATGACAAACTACGTGATATTTGCAAGGGTTGACCTTTATCAAAAACATAAAATAAGGAAATTTCCTCGATAAAATATAATCACGAAGTAACCTCTAATTTTTATATTTTTTCTATTTATACTCGATATGGTTATGACCATTAAGACAAAAATTTGATAATTAATTACATTTAAATATGAGTAAAGGCTATGCTTAGGCATTTAATGTAATTACTTTTAGTTTCGGAATTATATACAAAATAACATATTTGTCGTTTTTTACATTCGTAATGCGCTCAAAACGATATCGTCTATCGCACTCTGACACGAGGCTTTGTGTATATTTTGTTTCATCGGGCGCGCGGGTGAAATCTGATTTTTTGCTCGCCTTATGCACGCTCTTAATAGTTAGAATCAATCACATCAATTTATTTAATTTACTTGTTTACAAGCAAATCTTGCGTCGGCGAGCTTTAGTTACTTAAACAAAATAAAATCACGAGTTTAATAGGTAATTCAGCTAAGTTTTTAACTTCAGTTAACTTCAGTTTTTAGTGAATATGCACTTAACGGCTTCGGAATTCGGATTTTGTTTTGACGGGCGGTAACATAACGCGAGACGGCGAGAGAAACGAAGAATGGAGCGGACGCGCGGTGGCGCCCCGCGCCATCCGCCAGTCACATGACAAAAATTATAATTACGTACAAATACGAAGAGATGGCGCTGCTATCAAACATCGTTCATAAAACATCGTTCTTAATGAACGATGTATCGATGTTTTATTGTAGTTCAACATCGATGTTTTAACATCGATGTTTATGAACGATACCTCGATGTTTAAAAACATCGATGTATCGTTTGCATCCCTACTTTCAGTGCGAAACCAGGTCTAAACACGTTGTATACGTCTAGCTTACAGTGCGGCTAAGAAAAGTATAGACTTCCTTATCGTACGGAAGGCCTAACTTTAACATGGTTCGGTGTAGGAAAGAAATGAATATATATCTAAGATATACTATTAAAATAGAATCCAATGGTGTAACTACCTATATAAGCCTTGTGCCATCACAATGGAAGTTTCATTACCAGGTGTATAGGCCTTGTACCGAAGGAATGGAAAGTATTGAAACGTGTGAATATACAGAAAGAATACTATATTCTTAAAGTTAATAGCGCTCTTATATGAGTTGTCGAGTGTCACTGAGGACGGACTAATCGTAGGAAAATATTTGCCTGTCTTCCCAAAATATACCGCTTCAATTAATCTCATACCTCCTAATTACAACTTAGTTTACTGAAGGATTCCGCTCAGTACCAAACGCTTTATATCAATTAAAAAAGTCTCTGCCATCTTATTTTTGTATCAAGGAATAGATCTCATGAATTTCAACAAAATAATGGTAATTACCTCTCAATTTTCAACTAATTAAGTTCGTTACTTACAAATTTTATTATTAACTAGCTGTGCCTGCGACTTCGTCCGCGTTTTGGGTATTTACAAAAGTTTTGCTTAAAATTGCCATAACTTTTTAATTTATGAACCGATTCTGAGATTAGTGTGCACAAACGCATAAACAAATAGACAAACAGACAAAAATTCTAAGAATCATTGTTTTGGGTGCTATTTGCGATGATAAATATTCCAATAATATTTTTTCTCATATATCTTCCATGTAGGTACCTCTGTACATGCGATCCGTTACATTTTTACCCGACTGCCAAGGAAGGGTTATGTTTTTCGCGCGTATCTTGTATGTATGTATGTATGTATGTAATATTCTTAATTACCTGATTTCTCTAGAACCGCTGAACGGATTTGCATAATTGAGATATCGTTAGATTCGTCTTAGCAGCCCAAGTGTTCTTAGATAGGTGACATTAAAAAAAAACAAACGTGGCGGCTGTGCGAAGCCATTGCAGTTAATGAAGAAATAAAAAATTTTTTAGAATACTATAATATGGGTATCAAATTAAAGGGCTCAATACAAGGATTTCAAAAATGTATATTATGATTATTATTACTGTAATAATAATAAGTAAGTAGTAAGTTTAGTAAAGAAATACAATAAGAAAGTTTAAAAAATGTTGACTTTGCTCTTTCCCATGCCTAAGGCAAGCAAGATGCGAGCCGAGCTTCTTCCTCGCCTCCTAGGCAACGTCCGACGGTCAATGGGTGTAGCCTTTCCCTTAAAAAAAGAATTATCAACTTCGGACTACTCTGTAAAAAGTTATGCTCGGTCAAAGATAAAAATGATATATACGTGGCTAGTGGTGGTTAATATAGCGTATAGCATAAAAGTATAGCATGCTAAATGTTTATAGCATATAGCATTTGCTATACCGACTATGACTTCGCGCTAAATTTTTAGCGTTTTCGAACTTTTACGTATGTCCACTCACGAAAAAAACTGTTATTACCAATTTTTATTTTTATTATAAATCAATGTACGAATAAAATTTCCCTAATACAGTGACCAATAAAATAAACATCATAACACTTTAAGATGCTACAAAAATAACTTATAAATTCAAAATTCGATTTCAATACCTCACCTTTCGATAGTGGCAGATTTTTATCACAAACAGCACAATAATATTTACACTTAATACTTTTTATACAAATTACCACTTATTATTATTTAACACATATTTACACTTACCTATTATTAATTATTATTTAATCACTGTCGTTGTCGCTGCAAAATCAAATCACACTTAATACTAACACTAAATAAAACAAAATTAATACTAACACTAGATAAAACAATTAAAACTAAATAAAACAAACTGAATACTATAACACTAATAAACTAATTACTAATACTAATAATAAAAATTAACAACAATAAAAACGAAAACTTTTGTAGCCGATAGTGTTAAAGACAGAGATAGTGGCACGAATACTAACGTGTGACTGAGACAGATTACCGTATACCGAGCATTTCCGAATAAGCACGAAGCTGTATGAAGTAAGCAAGAAGGTATGTGCAATACGTGCGCCTGAGGGTGTTGTTTAATCGATTTCAATAAAAATCGATTAAAATTAAGTCATAAAAATACATTTATTTTTAATTTTAAAAGGTTTTAAATTTTCTCAAATAGTTGTTACTTATGTAGTCGTTAATAGATATAAAAAATCAGTTATAACTGATATTCAAGTAAATCGTGTCTTTCAACTGAGAAAATTTAATTATTGTAGTTTTTTTTTATTAATGTCGAAATCTCGTTTATTAATGACAAAATTAACTATATTTGTAAATCTAATAATATCTTATATCGTTTAATATCTTATATAAACAAAAATCAATAAATCCTAAATAAAACTAATCGATTGCACAATTCGGTTGATTAAAGGATCGATTGTGTTTACATATGGTTAACCATGTGCTATAAAGATAGCATATAAAATAGCATGCTAAAAAAATTTAGCATTTAGTCTATAGCATGTTTTTAGTTTATAGCAGATTTGAACATCACAGTACGTGGCAACTTTAGAACGGCCTCATTTTTTTCGTCGTTAATAAATTACTTAATCAACCACATGATGTAAACTATTTTAATGAATTGAACCGATTACGTAATTTGTCTAACTAAAAAGACATAAATAAAATAATAATTAAAAGAAAACAAAAAACCCGCCTGCATATAAAACAACTAATAGAAAATGAACTGAAAAGACTGAAACAAGATAAAAATTCAAAATTACACAACGCTAGCGAAACAAATCGAAACAATATCAAACATTATGTACTATACACTTAAAAATATCAATACGGTAGTCCTTTAAAATTTTATGCAACATCGTACATAATATGCAGTCGGAGACATGCACAAAGAGAGAATGATTTGACTTATCCTTCAATTTCATGTCTCCGACTGCATATTATGTACGATGTTGCATAAAATTTTAAAGGACTACCGTATTGATATTTTTAAGTGTATAGTACATAATGTTTGATATTGTTTCGATTTGTTTCGCTAGCGTTGTGTAATTTTGAATTTTTATCTTGTTTCAGTCTTTTCAGTTCATTTTCTATTAGTTGTTTTATATGCAGGCGGGTTTTTTGTTTTCTTTTAATTATTATTTTTTATTATATGTATTGATTTATAAAATATAACATAATATGACTTTCGTCAGGACACTTTTCTTTTGAATTTTAATACAAGATAAGTTCAGACATTAAAACATAGAGCTTATAAATATAAGTCACATACACAAAACTGATAGCACATATAAAACCATCTTCTAAATTTAAACTCCGCTGTATTTTCCTGCTAAATTATGGTATTATTTTGGACTGCCGACATCAAGCAACTAACACCGCCACCCAATCACTTTACTCCTACGCAGCTCTGAAATTATGAGTATCACTGCGACAAATATGTTTTCAACATTATAAGTGTTTTATTTCCTTTTTCCTTAATTTACAAAACATTTACTTTTAAAAATATATTCATCGTTACTCATAGTAGAGAATATTTCGACCAACCCGTAATGGAGCAGCATGGTAGATTAAGCTTCTGCTACACTGAGAAAGAGGCCTATGCCCAGCATTGGGATGTTAGAGGCTCTAGATGTTAGTCGTGATCGTTAAAAATTCGTAACTCTTATTTTTGCATATAAACTTTGATTCCTTTTGTACCCCTTTACTGGGTAATTTTCCAAAAAAGTTGACATTCTGTTCATAAAAATCCGTGCCAAGTTTTTACTTTATAGCTTGTTTTCGAGATATTGTGATTAGCCAGTGAGAGACACATTGTCTTTATATTTTCCTTATAAACGTATGTGTGTATTACATCATTACATGTGTATGCTGTGTGGCTACGGTAAAGATTATAGCCTCCCACTCTCTTCCCGTGGGTGTCGTAAGAGGCGACTAAGGGATAACACAGTTCTAGTACCACCTTGGAACTTATAAAGCCGATCGATGGCGGGATAACCATCTAACTGCTGGCTTTGAAATACACAGGCCGAAGACGGGCTGCAGCGTCTTCGGTGCGACAAAGCCAGCCCTGCGGTAACCAACCCGTCTGCCCAGCGTGGTGACTATGGGCAAAACATAGGAGTTCACGCCATTTTTGGCAAGAACTTGTGGAGGCCTTTGTCCAGTAGTGGACTGCAATAGGCTGAAATGATGTGTTTGCGCAGTTAGCGCAATGGTCGCTGCATGTGTGTAATGCGCTAGGGGTTGCGTCCCAACGTGGCAAATGTTTGTAAAGGGCAAACATACGTTAGACACGATAAGCGCTTTGGACTGTGTTGTGTTTATTTTCGGAAGCCTGACACGGAATTCACGGCACACTAGTGGTCGATAAACGAAAAAGAATAAAAAAATTGCGTGTGTACAAAGTACACATGTCAGAAGTGAAACTACTTTGGCAGACTAGGTAATTGAAAAAGTAAGCGGTATCATAATTTAAAAAAAAATAAAAAAGCTAATTGTAAATACAAAAAAAAAAACTAATTGAAAAAAGATAATTAAAAAAACAAAAAGCCAACAACACGCGGTGTTCCCAGACGGTCATCTATCCAAGTACTGACCGCGTGACGTGTTCCCGCGTTAGCGGTCGCTCAAATTGTACCTCTCATGCGCCTAAAGGAAATTCAAAAATTCTTCTTGTTTTTAACATCTCTGTTTAATAGCGCTTGATCAAAATCAAAGTTAAAATCAAAAACAACTTTATTCAAATAGGCCTCAAAATTCTATTTTGGAGTCGTCATGACATAGTGCCGCGACTGTTGTTTAACTTATATTTAACCAAGATTGGTAGGTATTCATTTTTTAAAGCAAAAAAATATACATATTTTCCTTTGAAATATTAAGAAAATAAACTAATTAGAAACATCAAAACTTCTAAATTCATCTCTATATACATATCTATATAAAAATGAATCGCTGAATGTGTTGCTAAGCGCAAATCTCGAGAGCGGCTGAACCAATTTCGCTAATTCCTTTTTTATAATATTCCTTGAAGTACGAGGATGGTTCTTACGGAGAGAAAAAATAAAAAATTCCCTGAAAAAGTCTAAAAACAACAATTTTCTATATTCCCATACAAAAGATTCGTAATAATACCTAAAAGTCAATTTAAACTTTAATACCATACCATAAAGTTTAAGTGTGTATTAAAAAAAATTTAAAGAATCGACTGTTAGGCGGTACGAAGTTCGCGTGAGTTAGCTAGTATGAAATGAAAATTATCTTGTTTAAAGTTAATATTACATGCGGGCGTAAATGGAAAAACCTTAAGGGTTGTAATATTCACAACATTTCGTACAAATACCAAGCTATAGATATTCTAACAACAATGGATTGTATATATTAAGAGATACATTCGCCTTAATTTACAATAATTTCAGAGAATACGACGGTCTTAGCAACTAAATCCAGCTTTATTGTACCACTTTAATCTGACTTTAAAATGAGCAATTAATACGTGGATTTAAGATGATAATAGATTTAGCTTAGAATTTAAACTTTTCATAAATACTATAACACAAAAGAAAGTATAATACATGAAACTTAAAAAATTTCGTGCGTACAAAGTACACATGTCAGAAACTTCTTTGGCAAACTAATTAAAAAAATACTAATTCAAAAAAAACTATATAATTAAAAAAAATGATTAAAAAACATATATAGATAAAACTAATTTAAAATACAAAATAAAACTAACTGAAAAAAAAAGCCACTGACAGTCTTTGACGCTGCCGCGTTACCGGTCGCTCAAATTTTACCCCTCATTCGCCTAAAGAAGTTTCACATCAAAAAAAATGTGTATGTAGTTATGGACGCATGTAAGAAGTTATACTTCATTGGCTAGCTAACTTCAGAGTGTCGGTATTTGGTGACGGTGTGAGCGCGCATCGTACTCTCATAATTTTTCCCTAACACGCCAAAAAGTATAACTTCAAAAATAAATAAAAATTGCTTTTTACAAATAGTAAAAACATCCCGTGGTTACAGTTATTGTATGAATACAGCCATAAACGGCCATCAACATTAATGATACTTCTAGCTCTAGACCAGACCACTTTTCGAAAGTTTTATGACATATCTCGTATATTTTAGCAAATATAATTATATAAAACCTATATTCGGAATATGAGGGTACGTGACGATGACAACGTAAAGAAATTTATTGAATTCTTGTAACAGGAAATGTGACGAGGGTTTTGAAAAAGGCGTCGCGACATATTTCGTGGTCGTCCAAATGGAGGCGAAGACAATGGAGACATCTGATACTGTCGCTCGCAGTGCCTCTGTATTTGAACAGCCTCCTCGTTTTGTAAAAATTTTATTAAATATTTTTGTAGTTAAATAAATACTAAAAGCTTTGATTATAATATTGAAAACTCTATTCTTCATGGAATAAACAATTCGTGACGTTTTGTATCTCATTTAAAAAAAAACGCTTTATTCTAAATTCTAATAAACATCACGATCACGATTACGATTCAGCCTGTAATATCCCACTGTTGGGCATAGGCCTCTTCTCCGTGTAGGAGAAGGATCAGAGCTTAATCCACCACGCTGCTCCAGTGCGGGTTGGTGGATCTAATAAACTAATAAACATGTTTGACGTTAAACATGCTGGACTTTTATGTTCCAGTAATACACTGAGTATATCTTTAATGTAAGGAATATGTAAGATTATCCAAAAAATCAAATAAACTTTGTTGACTTCCAATTTTCTAGTTAAATAAGTAATTTTGTGACTTCATTGAATAGTTGGTGACGGCGACCACCACCGTAATTTATTCACAGGACCATTTCTTCTTCAATCCTTAGGACGCCATAATTATGAAATTTTAATTAAGATCTTTAAAAAATCGGCGTTTCAAGTACTTTTATGTATTTTTAATGTGATTTCAAATGTTAATATACTTGCCGAAGCCTGCAATATTACAGATATTCAGCTGTATACCATATTTTTTCCCACATAAGGTTTCCTTTACAACTGCTAATATATTTTCAACGAAAATAGACGCGTACGCTCTGAGATTTACTAAGAAAAACTCTCAAGAAGAAAATTAAGTTAGCACAAAGTACGAAAGAAAATAGTTTTGTAAAGTATGCAAATGAAAAAATTATAATTCAGATTACATATAATTAAAAGGTACCAAATTTTAATTTCACATTTTTCTTTCAATCTTAGGAATATTTTTAGTTATAAATACTAGATAGAGCCCTTCGAGTGCCTTCAATACATTTTTAGTAAATACTTTTTGGTTATTATCACACATTGTCAACAGTAAATTGAGTGTGTTTTGGTTTCTTTGGTTTGGGTGTTGTGTTTTGTTGGTGGGGTTGGATGGCTGGTTAATTTTGTATGTCTTCAATCAAGACATTATTAGAAAATCAAGTTTTCATTTCTCGTCTCATAAGACAAAAATAAATAAATACTAATTTCTAAGGCCAACAAATGAAATGTGTCCCATTATGTCATGATTATCATTTAGTCCTGCAACAGAGTTCACGAAATTATAAAATAGATCATTTTGTTTTATAGCCTTCAGTTTATCATCCTCACTTTCCCATCTAAAAAGAATAACTGCCTTTACTTAGCTGATTAAATTCATGCCCCTTCTTATCTACCTTCTTGTCTTTTATTCATTTTTAATAACAGTAGTAATTTCAGTTTTCTGTCTTAGCTCAAAAAATTGGATATAATGTATAAAAGGAGAAAGTGTCCTTGTATTATACGTAGTACCTGGGTGACCGAGCCTAGCTCGGTATTTTCATTTTATTTTTTGTTTTTTTTTCTCGGTATTTTTATATTTTAATTTTATTTAAAAAATAAATCACGAGTGAAATTAAAAAAAAAAGAAAAAAAATTAATCTGGAGACTGAGTTCGAACCCGGGTCAACACGATTTGACACCCGCCGATTAACTAATTACGCTATTACAGCTACGTTAATAATTGTGAAATTAAGCTTCGTATTCTAATGATATTTTTTCATTGCCTAAAAACAGGGATAAAACGTCATTTTTTTTTAAATGAACCCTAGCTAGATCAATTTTTCGCCCCCGAAATCCCCTGTATACTGAATTTCACGAAAATCGTTGGAGCCGATTCCGAGATTCAGATTCTATATATATACCTATATATACAAGAATTGCTCGTTTAATAGTATAAGATTAACTAAAACAAGAAGTACTTCAAAAATATTTAGAAATGTCATGATGATATTTGTTAAAGTTTAATCTTTCAACATGTAACTTGCGTAACTTGAAACATGTTTATTTTGGATGACAATGTTTAGCTGTTTTTCGTCATTCTAAATCCAACATGGCGGACACATTGTGTAATAACTTTGTATGTTGATAGTAAAAGTTAAAAAAAGTTTATGTTAATATTTTTAGCGCATGTAAAATAAAAGCTTGTTTCGTAAAGGTTTTTTTTTTACTTTTAATCTATTAAATTTGCCATAAAACATATTCTATAGAACTTTTAAAACTGGTACATGTAACAATATAGTTTTTATTGTTGTTTTAAATTTGCACTTGACTAGATACATGATACGTGGTTGCGAGGAGATCGGGGTGGAGAGATATGTCAGTTCTCGCATTATACCGTATTTGTAACGGCTTTCCCGTTTAAGTTATGGTTATGTTACAATTCAAATAATGAAATTTTCACAAATTGCAGAACGCTCTTATTATCTAACAATTTAATGTTTGTCAAAGAAACCTTTATTCTAACTATCATCGGACATAATGTGGGCGCACAGTGGAATAATCGAGCAGAGAAACTACGTCGTCAATGCCATGATCTTCGTTTGAATGATTTTCACAAATTGCTTTTCAATCGTGCGACGCGTTGACGTCTTGCCAACTTGACCGCTTAGTTTGACAGTGCTGCCAACCTCAAGAAGCTTCAAACTACCATTTTCGTTCTGAAATAATATCTGTCTCTGACATATTTTTAATCATTTACAATTATTAGTACGCTAGTCATATCACAAACTACCTAAGAAAGATTCTAAAAGTTACATATATTTTTGTAGGTAAATCTGAAATAAGAATAATGAAAGATTTGTTCTACGACCACCGTAATTACTTTAAATTGTATACCCTTTGCTACGAATTTATTAGCCACTTACCTGGCTCAAAGGAGGAGTGACGTGGGGTTGATTAGTGGTGTAACTATTAAGTAGTTTGTTTCAAACCATCCCTCGCGTGCTGTACTAAATTTAAGCAAATTGGAGATGTATGTATGGACTGCTCTATTGCATATCGCTGAGTATGATATTGTTGTATTCTATGATAGACTCTACATTTTAAATACAATTATAATTATCACCATCATTCACCTTAATGCCTTTCGCAAGTATATAGTACTAAATATGGGAACTTTCATTTTTATTTGCTACTCCTACTAAAACTTATTCCTTAAAATAATTAAAACTCAAAGCATCAGTTTTCCCCCTTCACACTTCCTAATCTCCTCCCACTATTTCCCATCTCCCACAAATGTAATGGGAATCTCAAATTTCAATTTAATTTTATAAATTTTATTGCGCCTTTTTAAAATGTGTTCGCCAAATATTTTGCCAATACTCGCGAAAGTGTAAGCTTTTAAATCCTATTTATATAAAGTTAACTTTTAGTTTGTTTCCATTTTGTTCATGAAATCATTAAACTATCATTTTTATGTCCATTAATTAGATATTACGTTCTATCACTGTGTATTGACTTTACGACTGCTACGTAATGACGAACGACACGCAATGAATTATTGAGGTTAATAGCGGGTTTGTCGAACAAAGCGTTTGAACATATTTATTAGCAAGACATAATTTTAATTGTTTTAATGTATACTAGCTTCTGCGCGCGACTTCGTCGGCGTGGACGCCGCTCCTATTAGTCTTAGCGTAATGATATATAGCCTATAGCCTTCCTCGATAAATGGGCTATCTAACACTGAAAGAATTTTTCAAATCGGACCAGTAGATCCTGAGATTAGCGCGTTCAAACAAACAAACAAAGAAACAAACAAACAAACAAACAATCAAACAAACAAACTCTTCAGCTTTATTATATTAGTATAGATTATATTAATGAACTTCTCACATATATTTTAAAACAGGTATTTGATATTGTTTTCTAATGTTTAAGCGAATTTCACTCATTATAATGAAACAACTTTTTCGGATTTTATTACGGTTTATTAAGTTTTTTAAATGCCCGACGTTTCGGATACTTTACAGCAACCATTATAACAGGTAAGTATTGGATTTTTTAATTAAAAAAATAAAAGCTACTATTACTTTATCAAATAAAATCTCTGTTCACATTTTTCTTCTTTTTTTTTAAAATATAAATATTTTAAACTCGTTCCATAACTTACTTACAATAAAATAAATTGCTTCTTACTATCTTAGAATCAGTCGGTAAGGACAAAACTATTTCCCTCAGAAGATTGCTATAAAATGAATTTTTATTGGGACTTGAACAATATTGAGATCACATATCAGGCTTCGAATAAAGATGAGATAAAAGTCATCTATTGATCGGTATACCCAGTGAAAAGCTATAAGGTAGCACACGTAGGAAATACAATTGAACTGAATACCACCTTCTTTGTCTTTCAAAATGCATCTTAAGCTTACCCAATTCATACAGTTCCCATTGCAGTTTTTCTCATGCGTATACTACGGAACTATTTCCAAGACTTGAAACTATTATAAAGGGTTCAAAATGACGATAAAACAAGCGTCAGTCAGTCGGGTCACGTCGCGTCATACAATGTGATATTCAGTCGGGGCGTGAAGCAGCCGTGCTATCAAATGCTTTGGTGGTTCTCCCGCGTGAATGTGAAAATCGAGTTCACCACAATAACCCTATGAGATATATTGCTTGAGACGGTGTAGTGACTATTTGCTTGGTGTATTATCCTAAAGATTTGGGAAGTAGAAGAAATCGGCTTGTGTTTCTTAAATATGTATTAGAAGATAAGTCTTCGAATGAATTGTCAATTGATTGACGCATGGTATCTTCAATGTGAATTATTAGAATAAAGGTATACATTTTTTGGGTACCAATTCTTTTTAATTGAGAATGAGAAGAAGGAATATATCTTAATCCGAAGCACTCCTCGGTTACAAGTGGTTAGGGCATATCTACTTCTTTCTTAAATCTGTGGTTACAAGCTTACAGATTAAAGTTACAAATTTTTTTGGAGTTTACTCCTTAAGAATCGATTTTCATATAAGGCCCCCGGTATGAAAAAAATATGAGGAGTAAAATCTACTGAACGAATGACCTCGTTACGTTTTTGTGCGCTATCTATCTGCTACGACGTTTACGACGGTACCGGCTACGACGGTTATGACGGAATCGGTTACGTCGTTTTCTTAATAATGCCATCGATAGATGGCGATATTTGATTCATTTAGTTACCATTTGATATGGTATTAATCTTTTTTCTTAGACTATAAAGTCTTTTTTGTGCATAATATTTAGAGAGTCGATCTGAAGAAGTAAACTCCAGTCGTGTTTTTTTAACAAGACAATACACTGTTTAAATTTATAAAAGGGTGACATATAGAGTATGCAATCAGTATTTTTTGGTCTTCTCATCAACACTGACCACCCTGAACGGTTAAATTTGAAATAAATTCAGAACTCAAAACCCTTCGCTAAACCCGGTTTCAAACCAGACTATTCCCTTAACATTTACGTCTCCTCTGAATCATTTCGACTTCATTCTAAATCGTTCACAAGAAACCTTGAACAATGTACATAATTATATCTTTCAAACATTAAACCACTTATAACATTACGTGTGACGTGCTATCTAATTATATTAATAAACTAGCTTCTGCGCGCGACGCCGTCCGCGTGGAATAGGATCAATTCTGTCATACATGATTTGTGCGAAACTTTAACCTCGAAAAAAAAACCTCGATTTTGAAACATTCTTCATTGTTGCTACGCTCCTATTAGTCTTAACCTGATGATATATAGCCTATAGCCTTCCTCGATAAATGGGCTATCTAACACTGAAAGAATTTTTCAAATCGGACCAATAGATACTGAGATTAGCGCGTTCAAACAAACAAACTCTTCAGCTTTATTATATTAGTATAGATTAAATGAACAGGTATTGTATGAGGTCGCGTTTCACTGTAAAAAGGATTTTCACAGACACACACACACACACACAGAAACCCGCAGCGTCGCGAATAATAACCTCATTACACAAATGATGATAATACTTGACGTGTAATTTCCACATTAAGGACGCTCCATCTTTACATAATTGCAACAACAAGGTATATTTTCGGGACTTATCTATATATATCAAAATGTTACGCTTAGTTAGTATACTTAATCAAATAGAATAACCCCTCTGGTGTAGAAGTGCGTGTGCCATGTGCGCGCTTCAAATCTGCGGCGTGTGGGTTCGATTCCCGCTCGGAGTGGATATTTGTATTTGTACAAATATTTCTTTCCCCGCCGTGTCTCGAAGAGCACGATAAGCTGTTGGGCCCGGTTATTATCATATACCTACATCTGATAGAAATCGTTACTCGCAGTAGGGAATATATCCGCCAATCCGCAGTGGAGTGGTGGATTCAGCTCGGATCCTAGTCCTACGTGGAGAAAGAGGGCTAGGCCCAGCAGTGGGATGTTACAGGCTGAATCGTAATCAGATACTCGTAGGTACAAATAAATAATGAAATTATTAAATAATCTATACTTTAATATATAAAGCTGAAGAGTTTGTTTGTTTGTTTGTTTGAACGCGGTAATCTCTGGAACTACTGGGCCGATTTGAAAAATTCTTTCAGTGTTAGATAGCCCATTTATAGAGGAAGGCTATAGGCTATGTGTCATCACGCTAAGACCAATAGGAGCGGAGTCCACGCCGACGAAGTCGCGCGCAGAAGCAAGTAAAAAAATAATCCCAGTAGGATTCTCTCCTGTGTCGGCAGTCCAGAAACACACACAATACACAAACACAAATGCCCAGACCACGACAAACCAATATATGACCAATACAAATGCCTGTCATGACCGGGGGTCGAACCCACGACCGCCAGCGCAACAGCCAGTGCTGTGACCGCTACGCCAACGCGTCGAAAGACGTTGTAAATACAAGCTATATAGAGACATAAAATCATACTACATACATTTTATGAACCATTCATAAAAAACCAGTCAAAAAGCAGTAGTTAAAGTTCAACTGTTTAACAGTTGAACTTAAACTAATACTTTGTTTAGACTACATTATATACATAGTTTAGGGATATGAATAACTAGCTGTGTCACGTGGTTTCACCCGCGTGATTTCTAATCACGGGAGAATGTCGAGATAAAAGTAGCCTATGTTTTATTCAAGATCTCTAGCTGTCTACTTACAGAGTTTCATTAAAATCGGTTGAGTAGTTTTTGCGTTAAAGAGTAACAACAACGGAGTACACACACACGCACACGCATACACACACGCATACTCACACGCACACGCATACACACACACACGCGCGCGTACACGCTAACACATATACAAACACACATACATGCATCCTCACAATTTCTCGCATTTATAACACTAGCTTCTGCGCGCGACTTCGTCGGCGTGGACTCCGCTCCTATTGGTCTTAGCGTGACGATACATAGCCTATAGCCTTCCTCGATAAATGGGCTATCTAACACCGAAAGAATTTTTCAAATCGGACTAGTAGATCCTGAGATTAGCGCGTTCAAACAAACAAACAAACAAACAATCAAACAAACAAACTCTTCAGCTTTATTATATTAGTATAGATTAGTAGGACATTAGATTGTTAATATTATCCTAAAAACGAATCATTTAAGAAGTATGAAATTTTAATAATTAGCGAAAATTTTATATTTTTTTTCATAACTTTTCTGACCCTCGGCTTAATATCTTAATTCTTTTCGGACTTCTTGATAAGATAAGCAGAAACGTTAATAACGTGAAGTGAAATGGATTTCGAAATTAAGTTACACCCGAGGCATAAGATTATTAAAATAAAATTATTTTTAAGATGGATTTATGAATCCGAAATTTCAAAAGAGTAATTAGTTTTAACATTGACTGGTATATATTTTTTTAATATTTAAGGAAAGTGATTTACTTAAAATCGTATATTAATATGAACTGAACTAAATTACTCTAAAAACGTCCTTCTGTTTGGTAAACTTAATCCGTCATTATGTACCACTCGGGGTTGAGAAATATATTGTATATTCAATGTGGAGAGTCACACAAGGATATCGGTACATCCAGAACTTAATATTTGTACAAATACAATTATATCTTTGAGTGAATACCGAACATGCGATCAATGGCGCAAAGTCTCTATGCACGATCACACCAGAATGGTTGACACGATAATATACAATTATATAGTATTTTCTCTACCCGTCCCTAGACATAATAAAAGTCAAGAAACCTCACAACACATTTATTTTTTCGTAAGCTAAGAAAAAACTATGTATTGTACTTTGTATATCACTATTTTTAAATACGTTTTTAATCTGTCCTTTATGTTATTGTTATATTTTTCATGATAAAATTCATGGCTATGATACGGAAGTTCCAAGTTCAACTTAACGCCGGAGACGGCGGAATGTAATTGGAAGAGTATTAGCATTGTTGAGCGAGTATGCGGAATTGTTCCGAGTTTTCGGAATATGATAAGTAATAAACTACCAACTTTCTTAACTGATTGGAGAATGGGTGCTATTAAACTATGAACTATGAATAGGAATGAGCTTGTTCTTGTTTTGTGTATTTGATTTATTATTGTTTGCATGTATGCGTATTTAGTTTAATGTAGATTAAACTATTTCCCTTTTAACACAACTACAAATGTCACTTCTTGTATGTTTTAATATTGGCTGGTAAAGAATATTGTTAACATTAAGCTTCCTTTGATGATAATGCCATCCTTAACGATGGATATTTTTGGATGGGTACATCACTTCATCATCACTTCAGCCTATAACAGTCCACTGCTGGACATAGGCCTCCCCAAGTTTGCGCCAAAAAAAGCTCATGTGTTTTGCCCAGAGTCACCACGCTGGGCAGGCGGGTTGGTGACCGCAAGGCTGACTTTGTCGCACCGAAGACGCTGCTGCCCGTCTTCGGTCTGTGTATTTGAAAGCCAGCAATTGGATGGTTATCCCACCATCGGTTTGTCGCCTCTTACGACATCCACGGGAAGAGAGGGATGTCTATACTCTCCACTACCGTAACCACACACCATATGGATACTGATGGTATGGATGGTACGTCGGTGTCGAATTCTCAACGCTGAAAAAACATAGGTATTTTGATTTTAAAGATTTAATTTAAAAGTTTCGTAGAATATAGAAGAGACAGCTGTGTTACCAATAAGGCCGCTTTATATATATATATATATATATATATATATATATATATATATATATATATATATATAACAGATGCAGATTTATTGTTAATTTAGTTTAAAAAAGTATACACAAATAAATAGAACATGGGAACCTGGAAATCGCTTAAATTACCTTGAAAACTTAAAATTGTAGACAATTTCGATTTCTCTCGAAATTATTTCTCCATTAAAAGCAACTGCGTTCAAGCGTTAGCTGCCGATCGAAACCGAAGCGGTTCGCTAGTGAGGTACAAATTCACTGCGACGCGACTGCGAGTTTTAATACTTTAATGCATTCCGCTCGAGCGTCCTCTGTCGGGCGTTGATTTCAAATGAAACTAATAGAAAATCCGAGATGAAGCGAGGACGTGCTCCATTACCGGCGCCTGGTCCATTACACAGCATCGCAGCAATCGCCTCGTTGTAAGGGGGATTTTTTACTACATTACCCTAGACCTTAATAAGAAGGTTTTATTATTTCTTGTGGGAAGGGCAGAGACAGTCAGTGAATCACGTGTGACTGATGAGACTGTATTGCTTTGAAATGTCTTTACAATACAATTTATCTTATGTTAGGCCTAGAAAAATGCATTTTGGAAATTTTATATATTCTATGCTTTTGACTTTTTTTATAACTAGATCGGCAAACAAGCGTACGGCTCACCTGATGGTAAGCGATTACCGTAGCTTATAGACGCCTGCAACACCAGAAGCATCGTAAAGCGTTGCGGACCCCATCCCCAGTTCCCCCAGGAACTCTGGTCACCTTACTAACCAACAGGAACACAACACTGCTTGAAAACGGTGTTATTTAGCTGCGATCTTCTGTAAGGTCGAGGTACTACCCCAGTCGGGCTGCTTCATATTTGGAGCAAGCCTTCTGTGCCCTACCTCAGTAAAGTCAGAACTACTTAACTACTCTTTCCTACAGAATTTACATTTCCAATCGACCATATCTTGATACAGATTTCTCTTAAATAATGATATAAAATCCTAATCAAGTAAACTATATATGATTAATTTGAATCCATCGCGAGAAAACCATTCAATGAATCTCCTCAATTATAACAAAATGTAGTCAAGTAACAATCTATCCGACGTCGAAGAAAATTTTGCCGCGAACACAAATTCTTACTTAATTTAGACAATTCAAATTAATTTATGAATCAAATCGACTCGGTGTAATGGCAACAAGCGCTCAGCCAAACCGGTAATTACAATTTCAATTCATTACCGCTTTATTATTCAAATGTTACTTGGTAATAGAGATACCTCTGCCTTAAATGTTCATAATTTTATCGTTGTGTGACTTAATGAATACCTTTTTCTTAACATTTAAGTGATAATAGTATTGTTTAATATATATTAATAAAAATTCGTAGCTCCCGAAAGTTTGCACCAAATTGGATAATTATTTTATTGTGTTACAACTTGTCAGAACGAGGTGTGTCTGAAAAATCAGATATTCACGAAGGAAGAATTATACCGGTGCGAAATTCGTCAGGTCAGCTACTATACCTTTATCTAATATTAAGAAAGGTTAGACACATTAGAGATTATCTACATTGGTTAATGAGATATTGTAATACACTTAGGAGAGCTGGATAACATTGGGCAGAAAACCTAAGTTTGTTATGGGCCTAAATAATGTTAGACGTAAAATGTACCAATTTTTAAACTTTATGTTGATATATTCCTTGACTTACAAAAACGTTTAACATTTAGTAAGAGTACGTAATGATTATTTTAATGAAATTTTAACAAGAGAAATAGCTTTTTATGGACTACGTGTGTTTGCTTATAGATGGACATTTAAATTGTAAATTATTTGCAAGTAATTAAATAATTTGAAAGCTTAATAGGCACAAATTACATCTTTTATAAAAAAGTAGTTTTAAAACTTACATACTGAACATTACTCGACTTAGCATTTCAGCAACAAACATACGCCGTATTGCGATACGGCGTATGTTTGTTGCTGAAATGTTTAACAATAATGCAAGCTTTCTTATGTATATTTTTAGTAGTCCATAAAGAAATTATTCATCAGTGAATATAAAATAAATCTACCACTTGGAAATTCAGACAGACTTGATATATGAACCAGACCGCAGCTTCCGTTGTTCGCTTTTATTTAAGCAAATGGCCACCAAACAAGGGTAATTAATGCTCACGTGATGGTAAACATTTACTATAGAGCAGGGTTTCTTAACCTGTGGTCCATGGACCCCTAAGGGGTCCGTGTTATGAAAGCTGGGGGTCCATGGCCAGGCTACTTATGTTGTGAATAAATATTTTCACTTTGCGCGTAATCAAAAACAGCTCCTCAATTTGATATTCTAATCCAGCATAAGCAGCAGCAACCGTCACACTAATTATTTATATGTAACGTTTGATCGCAAACAATATAAGGTGATTGAAGTAAAGCATCGTTGTGTTTTTTTTTTTTTCTTTTTCTTTTTTTTTGGAAAGGGTCCGTGTCCTCTTTGAAATTTTTAAAGGAGTCCATCACTAGAAAAAGGTTAAGAAACCCTGCTGTAGAGTGTAGACCATAGACGCTTCTCGTTGTGCGTTGCTGACCTTACCCCTAACCTACCCCATGAGCTCTGGGTAATTTACTCAACATAGAAATTAGAGGTTTTAATTTCATGGACCTAAAGTTATTCAATCGCATTATGTGATCGGTTTACAATTATATCTTACAACAGTCAGCGGTTACTTGCCTGTGTTCAGTTTTCTTCCTCAGGAACTAACGACCGTGCATGTACGTAATGGGTGTTAGTGCAGTCCTTGTGGGTCTCCCCACCGTGCCTCGGAAAGCACGTTAAGCCGTCAGTCCCGGTTGCTATCATGTACACCTGATAGCGGTCGTTACTCATAGTAGATATAGTAGAATACTTATTTTACTGGCTGAAGTGTAAGCGTAAGCGAATGTACTTATGCTAATTATATTTATTTACTTTCTTTATTTTATGCTTCATTATAATTATAATTATGTACTAGAAAAGCAAATGGTATATTTGTTTAATACATAGACTGTTACGCAATTGTTATAACATCAACGACTAAATGTAATACATTTTTATTATGAATTACTAAACATCAAATTAATATCGTATTACTTTGATAAAAATTCCATTGTTCAGGAATCTTGGTATCTAGTAAAGTAATAATTTACCGTTATATTGGATTTTGGGACCTTGTGTTTTATTAATATCTCTAAAAATTATTAACTCAGAAGAAGTAATAAATAAATCATGCTCGTCGATATAAAATTAAAATAATATGAACTCTCAATCCGCCGCGTTGGCGCAGCGGTCACAGCACTGGATTGCGATTGGCTGTTCTCGGGTTGCGGGTTCGATCCCCGCACACGAGAACATTAGTATTGGCCATACAGATGTTTGCCGTGGTCTGGGTGTTGTGTAGTCCTTGCGGGTCTCCCCACCGTGCCTCGGAGAGCACGTTAAGCCGTCGGTCCCGGTTGTTATCATGTACACCTGATAGCGATCGTTACTCATTGTAGGGAATATATCCGCCGACCCGCATTGGAGCAGCGTGGTGGATTAAGCTCCGATCCTTCTCCTTCACGGGAAAGAGGCCTATGACCAACAGTGGGATATTACAGGCTGAATCGTGATCGTGATCGAACTCTCAATTTCCCAGCATCGCCTTTTATTACGCGCATTAAAATTTTATGAAAATATCAATTTTTTTATGCATTTATCCATTTTTAAAGAAATAAATTAATATACATAAGATGAAACGTCGGAAATTCGAAAATACTCCATACAAACTTGCATACACTCAAGCAAGCATTCACTTACGTACGTGACATCGTTGTCTTACAAGGTCAGCATACAAGGATGAATAAAAATGGTTCGTTTGGTTAAAAGAAACAAATCATTAAACAAAAATCTCGCTGTTAAAGCAAAATAAACATTAAATAAAATTCTTTATTCTAAACCTAATTATGAATTACATGTTTATCTCTATTAACAAGCGGCACGCAGACGACCCTACAAACATTTCATTAATCCACGCCATCGCAGACCGCTTCCAATTCAAATAATTTTTAACCGAACATTGATTAATGAACTCGCCAGCGCTTATGGCCTAAATTTACTGAAATAATTAAGGCATAAAGTACACATTTCGTAATACCCAAAGGGCTAAAATTGAAAAGCCTTAATGTTCTTTGCTTACCTTTAGTGAGTTATAATAATTAACTTTTAAATATTATAAAATTATTTTTTTATAAATGACAAATTAAAAAGTTAGGTTTTTTGTGAGTGTCTTTCATCATATTTATTTTTTCTGTTACATAAAACAATCTGAATATAATAATGAATTCAATTTAATTATTTATAACATTATTTTAACCAAATTGTTACGTCTCCGAGTTGGTTTACATATACTACATATTATTTTTCACTGAATGTTTTGTTCAATCACAATAAAATATAGCCTATGTCACTCCTGAATAGTGTAGCTTCCTGTTAGTGGAAGAATTTTCATGATCGGATTAGTATATGCGAAGATTACCCGCTACAAACAAACAAAGTTAGAAACTTTACCTCTTTATAATATTAATATAGATATTAATCACACAAAAATAGCACACAGAAAAGCTTATAAACCTACTCATTATTATAGACACATAATAGCAACTCGTGGTAGAAATTATACGTAACAGACCAAAGGATCCTTTATCAAATACTAACAGTCAGCTTTTCGCTTATCAGCTGAGCGTTCCTAAGTTGAAGACAAGTTTACTCAAGTTCCGTTCACTTTTTGAAATATAATCGATGCATTTTTCGCTACACAACACAAATACAAAACAATAAAATAAAGAACATCCTTTTAAAGTGACTTCTTTAGGCGCATGAGGGGTAAAATTTGTTTAATTTAGTTAATTAATTGTGCAACTAGTGTAAAATCGACTTACTCCTTCTTCCTTAGTAATAAATATTTGTCGAAAAACTTAATGTAACTATTGTGAAAAAACTTTTGCGGCGAACTCACGACTCACTCTGGGACGTCCTCCGTCCCGTTGAAACGACGACGATCTACGTAAGATTGCCGGTATAGGCTGGATGAGGATAGTGCCTATGGCCAGCAGTGGACTGCAATAGGCTGAACTGACTGACTGACTAACAATGAAAAAATTCAATATGGGCTTAATTGTAATTTCTAAAGGTTCTATCATAAAGGTTGTAGAATACAACTGTTTCTAGTTTTCAGCTTTTCGCTTATCAGCTGAGCGTTCCTAATTGAAGACAAGCTTGCTCAAGTTCCGTTCACTTTTTGAAATACCAATAAAACATTTAATATTACCTTACATCGCTACAATCAGATGTTACCAACTGTTTGAAACAGTTTTAATGTCACTGAACCGCTTGCTCGTGTACGCCATTACACGTAAGAGGCCCTTAGGAAAGACAATTAACGAATTCGTATGTAAAGAATATAAAATATATGCGAATAACGTCATGAGTAATTTATTACGTTTTAATAACTCAAACAGCTTGTAACAACTAGTAGGTTACTCCATGTCACTATAGCCATTTAACTTTCAAATGCCTCTCAAAAAGATGGTTTGCCTAAGTTGGCGCGATTGCTATCAACAATCACAGGCTAAAAACGCAAAAAATCTCATTCTTTCTTTTGAATTACTAGTTTTTAGAGTTTTTATCGTCAAATGATGGGTTAATTGGGTGTCTTTATAAATTTTGTTACAACGCTTCCCTTGTTCCCTATAATTGATTTTCAACAAAATAAATAAATGCTTTAAATGTAACGTGTTTGAAACTGTACTGAGTGTCTCGGGAATAATAAATGGAAAACTTTTTGCACTTATTTACTAGGCACGTTTGTGGATTGTCTCACGAAACCCTTTGAACTTTCCAATTCTGATGAGTCGTTTCACAGGCAGACAGTAAAATTGTTACGAGAGCGGAGGCAGGAGATCGCTGAGCGTGAAATTGATGGATTGAGATTAGTACGTACTTTGCGATGTAGCTGTTAGCCCTATAGGTCTTAACAGCGTCACTGGTTGGGTGAGCTTGAGGGAGAGGAGAGACCTAAAGAAGGACTTTTTTTTAAATTAAGGAGAGAGGCTTTTTAAGTATTGTATGTCGCCTATTGAGAGCGAACCTCGGCCTACAGGAAAATGTTCCTATGTTCCTAGTTTGGGTAGATGTATGTGGCGTAATCACAAATACATATACGAACTTTTTATATTATGATTATATCAAACCTTATTTTATATTTTTATAACAAAAGATTATTTTGCTAGATGTCAGAAATCATATTTTATATTCTTTTTTAAAACTTATATTTTAGATTTATTCATTCAATTTTTATACGTAGACATTACTTTTGATTTTATTATCCTTTTATACAAATTTACTGAAGACTTCAAAGATATTATCGTGACTTCATTCGCTAAATTACTTCATTTTCCAAATGTGAACTATATTTGCTTTTCATTAAATTGTCTATTACGTTTGCGGTGTCAGAATGACAACTGTTTCTTTGACACCTGTCAATATTTTTATAAAAATTATAAAAAATATATTTTTTGAACAGTTGTTTGTGGTTATATCTGTATGTTTTTGAAGTATTTTTTACTCATAAAAAAAGCTGTAAAGAGTAAATTAAACTTATAGTGTCTAAAAAATTGGATTACGGATAGGAAAAGAACGAATTGAACGAAAACGCTATCTGCAACTAGGAGATACATCGCCTAAGCGTCTGTGTATCTAACACAGACAGACAAATCGTTTCAAAAAAGTAATTTTATCCTTCAATATTGATTGTAGACGTGACTATGAAGTACTTTGTAAGTTTTTAAGTGTGCCTTTACAAATAAACTAATATCCCATACTAAAATCCCATTATAATATCAATCAATCCCTCCATTTAAAACATCAATGACACTACTTTAGATAATTTCACGATCACGATCACGATTCAGCCTGTAATATACAAATGTTGGGCATAGGCCTCTTCCCCATGTAGAAGGATCGGAGCTTAATCTACCACGCTGCTCCAATGCGGGTTGGCGGATATATTCCCTACTATGAGTAACGATCGCTATCAGGACTTTAGATAATTTCCGAAGCAGAAATCCAGAGTAAACATAATTTAAATTGAAGGACGTATATTGTGTTACAAGTAAATAGAAATAAATAGACCAAATACTTGATATATACATATATCTATAGCAGCGTTCACCCCTTAAATCTCTGTTCATGTGTATATTGGTATCACCCAAATACTACAATCCCTCACATGTGTTTGCGTTAGTTAACTATTTGAGTGCCAATATTATATTATTGGGTAACAATATGTATGGTGGAATGTGACCACTCGCTTATATCACATTCAGTTGCCATAAATATCCTTACGTTGTTCAATTTTACCGTCAAGAATGAAGTCTCATCAAAGGTTTATTATTATATTTATTTTTTACTAGATGACCCGGTGAACTTCGTATCACCTACGTATATTTGTGAAAATATAGACAAAATACTTTCTGAACGCAACTATAAATATTTGACAACCAATTGACAACGTTTTTGACAAAAGATATTAAATTTCTCCGCTAGGAAAATTTTGTATTGGAAAGTTAAATCGTCGTTTTTAGTATTTTCCGTTACATATTATTTATGTTTCTCAACGTTTAAACCTTCCCTGAACTTCCAAAAACTTTTCAAGATCAAAATTAGCCAAATTGGCCCAGTCATTGTCGAGTTTTAGCGAGACTAACGAACAGTAATTGATTTTTATAGGTATTTATTTTTCATTAATCTCATTCTCTCACTACATTGTCACTGTCACTTTACAGCAGGGTTTTCAAACTGTGAATATTTTGTATGCCTTTTCGTGTTTCCGCTTCTAGAATATCATAATACTAACCGACCCTTGCCCACTTCGTTGGGTGTTAATTATTTTTGTAATGCAAATGTATAGTAAAGTTTTCATCTCGCTCGCATCTCCGACTTGATTTACATATACTATTATTTTTCACTGAATTTTTTGTTTAATAACAATAAAATATAGCCTATGTCACTCCTGAATAGTGTAGCTTTCTGTTAGGGAAAGAATTTTCATGATCGGATCAGTATTTGCGAAGATTACCCCGTATATACAAACAAAGTTATAAACTTTACCTCTTTATAATATTAGTATATATACACGATGTGATGTACACTCCGCTCAGAGGATTTGACAAAAAACTCATAGTTTTCTTACATTTACTAATTTTTAAATGACTGAATACTTTCTTTTGCGTAATTCTGAATTAATTATTATCTATACTAATATATAAAGCTGAAGAGTTTGTTTGTTTGTTTGTTTGTTTGTTTGTTTAAACGCGGTAATCTCTGGAACTACTGGGCCGATTTGAAAAATTCTTTCAGTGTTAGATAGCCCATTTATCGAGGAAGGCTATAGGCTATGTGTCATCACGCTAAGACCAATAGGAGCTGAGTCCACGCCGACGAAGTCGCGCGCAGAAGCTTGTTTACAAATAAACATGAATAGCCGAAAAGTTGTTAGAAATGAAACCAAAGCTTCTCATGGGTAAACCAAAGCTTTACATGTGATTAGCCGTTGACTGGATGAGGATTGCGGAAGAAAAGAAACCTATGTCTAACAGTGGACTGTGATAGGCTGAAGAGAGAGATAGCCGAATAGTAATGCGCGTAACTCCCTTATAGCTGCACCAAAATTGAAAAGAAAAAAATTGCTACTCGGTATTGTAATGACAAAGTTCGATAAAATTAAAAATTACGTGCGTACAAAGTACACGTCAGAAGTGAAACTTCTTTGGCAAACTAATTAAAAAAACGAATTTAAAATACAAAAAAATATGGAAAAAAAACAAAAAGCCAACGTCACGCGGTGTTCCCAGACGATCACCCATCCAAGTACTGACCGTCCCTGACGCTGCCGCGTTAGCGGTCGCTCAAATTTTACCCCTCATGCGCCTAAAGAAGTTTCACTTCTAAAACCCTAAAAAAAATAACAATATAGCCACGAAATATACGGTACGAAGTTCGCCGAGTCGGCCAGTTGTAAATAAATCTAATTATCATCAAATATGATTGATCTTCAAAACCTGTCTAAATAATTTAAGACGTTATGTCGACACATCGAAAACTTGTTAGTTTATGCAAATGATACTATAGAAATGATTCAGCGCTATTTATTAATTTAGCCATACATTTTCCTTACAGTTAATAACGTAAGGAAACCGGCTGCGATATAAAAAATATTCTGCTCTAAGAGTTTAATGGGATCGTAAATTTTATTGCATTTTTATATTTAATAATATACTAAACGAGTTTAACGGCGCGAGTGACGCGAGACATTCGCGGGGATTTTTTTATATTATAGACATTTATGTCAGTGAACAGCTCGTCAACATGAAAGATGCTACAGATAGTATCTTTTGCTGTTTATACGAATAATTTTTGCGTTTCTTGTCTCAAAGTAGGTGACGGTGAACATAAGAAAAATAGTTTGGATATTTGGTAGGTATACCTAAGGCCTTATTTACAGCGACGCGGCGCGTCGCGCGTCGCGATAGGCTGCGCGGCCCGCACTAAATTCAAATGTAGGGCATTGGATGAGTGCGTTTACGGAAAAGCGATTTTACACGCGTTCATTCACATACATATTTCATACGCGCGACGCCACGTTACACGCGACGCGCGACGCCCTGCCTGTCCGTAAATGAGGCCTTATATCTCCTTAGGTACAAGTTGACCAAATTTAAACAATAAAATGAAATATATATGTACATATAACGCGTAAGCGATACAACTGACGAATATGATTTATATGATCATAGTTTAAATTGGACGACTCGTTGGCGCAGCGGTTAAACGACTGGCTGTTGCGCTTGCGGTCGCGTGTTCGCTTTACGTATTTTCTCATGTGTGGGTTTATGTTTATCTATATCAGATATTCTTTTTTCCCAATTTGATAAAGGCGTAACCTTTATACTACTTAAGGTTTATATTTAGCTCAATACAAGAAGATTAAGTTTTATTACGTTCTTTTTACGCAAATAGAAATCTATACTAATATATAAAGCTGAAGAGTTTGTTTGTTTGTTTGAACGCGGTAATCTCTGGAACTACTAGGCCGATTTGAAAAATTCTTTCAGTGTTAGATAGCCCATTTATCGAGGAAGGCTATAGGCTATGTGTCATCACGCTAAAACCAATAGGAGCGGAGTCCACGCCGACGAAGTCGCGCGCAGAAGCTAGTGTAGTTATATTATAGCACACTCTGATTTAATTACATAACCTTCGACTGAGGTAGGGGCTAGGGCACAGCAAGAAATATCCGGCTCAAAATCTGGAGCAATCCGACTGACTTACAGGAGATCAGAGTATCCTAAATAATACTGCTTTCAAGCTGTGTTATGTTCCTCAGGCGAGTAAGGTGACCAGAGCTCCTGTGAGAGATTGGGGGTAGGATCGGGAATGCGCTTGCGATGCTTCTTGTAATAGGCTACGGTAATCCCTTACGATCAGGTGAGCCGTATGCTTGTTTGACGACCTGTAATTTATTTTCATGATCTGCTCTTCCCATGATCAAAAAGTCTACAAATATATGCTAAGACTAGCTTCTGCGCGCGACTTCGTCGGCGTGGACTCCGCTCCTATTGGTCTTATCATGATGATACATAGCCTATAGCCTTCCTCGATAAATAGGCTATCTAACACTGAAAGAATTTTTCAAATCGGCCCAGTAGTTCCAGAGATTACCGCGTTCAAACAAACAAACAAACAAACAAACTCTTCAGCTTTATATATTAGTATAGATTTCAGTACCGTCTGTACTATTTGACATAACACATTTTTAAGATTGTTTCTTGCTCGGGGTTTGAATATATCGTGAATGAAATTTCGAATTAGCACAACTAAATCGGGTGTAGGTCTAAATTGTACATCTCATTAAATAAATCTATACTAATATTTGTATAAAGCTGAAGAGTTTGTTTGTTTGATTGTTTGTTTGTTTGTTTGTTTGTTTGTTTGTTTGTTTGTTTGTTTGTTTGTTTGTTTGTTTGTTTGTTTGAACGCGGTAATCTCTGGAACTACTGGGCCGATTTGAAAAATTCTTTCAGTGTTAGATAGCCCATTTATCGAGGAAGGCTATAGGCTATGTGTCATCACGCTAAGACCAATAGGAACGCAGTCCACGCCGACGAAGTCGCGCGCAGAAGCTAGTCTGTAATAAATACACACTTTATCAAAGAAATGGTGTGAGGAATTTTAAATCTTTCTCCTCAGTAGAAGAATTGTATGCTGAGCAAAAGCTAATGAGCTAAATATTACATCTGGAGAGTTTGTATCCGTACGATTAAACTCCAGTATAAACTGTTTTGTTACTCGTGCAGCGTGCACGCGGCAAAA
Source organism: Melitaea athalia (assembly GCA_905220545.2). Classification (NCBI taxonomy): domain Eukaryota; kingdom Metazoa; phylum Arthropoda; class Insecta; order Lepidoptera; family Nymphalidae; genus Melitaea; species Melitaea athalia. Next base: position 282,079 of record HG992177.1, read on the forward strand.
CAGTTACACGCGCCGGTCTGCCTGACTCTAACTTTGAAGCTTAAAGTTTTGTCGTTACATAGTTAGTGTTAGAAATGTTAAGTGAATAAGATATTTGAGTCGTATAGAAGCAAATATAGCAATCTCCAATCGGAGTGGTTTTAAGAAATTTAAATAAAATATTTTTCTGTAATTAAACCTATGTTTCTTTTTTTGAACCAAGTCTATTTTATTGTTAAAATGCATATATGCTAGCCTTTAGATGATAAAAATAATAAACGATAATGGTAAAATATTGGAAAAATGACAGGATATTATTGTTAGGTCTGTTTGGCAAAAAAGTGGATATTGCTATATTTGCTTCTATACGACTCATTTGCTTGTTTGTAGCCTTAACGTTTTAATAAATTACGTAATTGTTTACCGATTAAAAAAGGTGGAGATTTTATGCTCGTCGATTTGATTTTTTAGTTTGAAAGGAATTACGTACGTAATAAAATATCGAAGCTAGGTAACAATATACCCTGTCCAATGTATCCGGGATAACCGGGCTACGGTATACTACTCGTATGACAAACTATTTATGTGTACAGTTAGGGTTTAATTATTTCTAGGATTTTTAAGTCCTTTTTTTTACTTTGATCTTAAATTTCTCCAAAAACTTCAATAAATTAAAATAAATACAATTTCATTTACAATTAGCTGTAATGGCCTATAATAGGTAAATAGGTAATCTATCATAGTGTTCCAAGAAGATACAGTTTTTAAAAATAATTAAGTTCATGAAAAAAAAATAATGAAAAAACAGCATATTCGCATCGTTTCCCTGATAATTATTTATGGCATATTTCCTATGAAACTATTAAATTCAAAATATGTTTTGCGAGCATAAATACTTCCGAATTCCGCGCACAGTTCTGCGTGAAATTCTAAAGCCCGGTTTCCACCGCGAGCGGAACGGACCCATTAATGACTTCGTTAAACTCGCAAACGCAAACTGCATACTTGTATTTCCACCAACAAATAGTCGGACGGAAAGAGCCGAGCGTGTAGAAAGAGTAGAAATGAGCTCGCTCAGTTCTAGGGAGCGGAGCGGAGTACTTACGGACTCCGCTCAACTCGCAATTACAATTTACATAGTAGCGTTTCCACACAGAAAGTGGTGAGCGGGGCGGATTGAGCGAGTAAAAAGAAATTGAAAAGAGTCCGCTGTGCAAGGCCTGCACCGACTAGTTCAGAACGGACTCGCTCGCTGTCTGCATCCAAAATCTTCGTTTAGCGCGTTTTTTTTTTGCATAAGATACAACAATACGTCTTTCGGTAAGCCTATAGGACATGGGGCATCAATTTAAGGGGTTTTTAGGGGACGGTAAGAGGGGGTGGCTGGGTTACGTTCTGGTATCACTCCCAACCCTAGAACTGGGCATAGATTTTTGAAGTTTGGGGGGGGATTACCCTCTGGTACCACTCCCACCCCCAGCACTGGGCATCGATTTATGGGGTTTGAGGGGAGGGGGGAAGGGGTACCACTCCCACCCCCAGCACTGGGCATCGATTTACGAGGTTTTGGGGGGAGGATGGGGTTATATGAAGGCAAAACCTATTCAGTCGTAAATCTTTTCAATTTTGAGCTTAGATAGGTTTTAGCTTATCGGCATAAGTTCGTTACAAAAAAAAAAATAACCCTAACCTATCTAACTTCAAAATTAGACCGTTATTCGACATGGCGCGGAGGGAGGTCAGCCCTTGTCCTCCGTGTGAAAGTGCGTGAACGAATGCGTAGGCGACCAGCCTTATCCGCTCCGGGCTCTCAACAGAACACTCTAGGGGTAGGACAGACCTAGACCACGTGGATAGTGGGGTGCTCCGATTCGGGTTTGGGTATTTTTCGGATTTCTATATCTATATAGTGCAATGCTGGGGGTGGGAGTGGTACCAGAAGGTACCCCCCCCCCCTCCCCCAAAACCCAAAAAATCTATGCCTAGTTCTGGGATTGGGGCTGGTTCCAGAGGGTAAAACACCCACCCCCTCCTCCGCTCTCCTCCCAAAATCCCATAAAAAGATGCCCAGTGTCATATAGCCCCCCACCCCCAACCCCCAAAACCCCAAAAATCTATGCCCAGGTCTAGGGTTGGGAGTGGTACCAGAGGGTACCCCCCCCCCCCCCTCCCCCATAACCCAAAAAATCTATGCCTAGTTCTGGGGTCGGGGCTGGTTCCAGAGGGTAAAACACCCACCCCCTCCTCCGCTCTCCTCCCAAAATCCCATAAAAAGATGCCCAGTGTCATATAGCCCCCCACCCCCAACCCCCAAAACCCCAAAAATCTATGCCCAGGTCTAGGGTTGGGAGTGGTACCAGTACGTAACCCACCCACCCCCTCCTCCCCTCTCCCCTTTAAACCCCATAAATAAGGCTATCCCGTGTTTCTTTTTTCTGTAGGTATACATAATCACTGTCATCACTCGACTCCGTGTCACTCGATAACATCGATCTCGATCACAACACGGCAACCAGCTCAAAACTTCAACTGAACTCGTTCTCTGTGGAAATTATCAATTCGTTTTTCATTTCTCATTTTCCGTTCAGCTCAGTCCGCTCATTTCTCTATCTAGTTTCATTTTGCAGTGGAAATCAAATGACCAACTCTTCGTTGGTGGAAACGCAAACCTATTTCATTAAAAAGGAGTCCGTTCCGCCTAACCATTTTCCGCACATTACCCTTTCGCAGTGGAAACCAGGCTTAAAAGGTACTTCAACATTTCAATTTGAAGTAAGTATATGTATAAATTTTAATACATGGATGTGTATTTCGTTCATGTTTTAATAAAAGTTACCAGGTAAACAACAGTAACAAACGCTTTGTGAATATTCTATACGTACATACTCCCATTATCTACATAAATAAAAAAGAATCTCTTAATGTGGTGCTAAGCGCAGAATTCGAGGACAGCTCGAACGAATTTAGCATAAAAGGTTTTTACGAAACAAAAAGTTAAGATAATGGCGCAGAAAATTGATAACAACGATTATGTTTACTTCACGCGTTTTTCAGTTCGCAAGACAGGAACACAACATGTATCTCTCATATTATATTTATTTATAATTTATTTTTAGTACACATGACCATAGTACTTAAACATTGCCAGAATAGGATATTTTTATATGACTTACATTTTAAACGTTCCTTTTTACGTTTTATTAATATACTATTAATTTCCCGATTACTCTCAAAATATGGAGCAGCCCGACTGGGGTAGTACCTCGACCTTACAGAAGACCACAGCTAAATAATAATGTTTTCAAGCAGTATTGTGTTCCTGTTGGTGAGTAAGGAGACCAGAGCTCCTGGGGGATTGGGGATAGGGTCGGCAACGCGCTTGCGATGCTTCTGGTGTTGCAGGCGTCTATAGGCTACGGTCTTACCATCAGGTGAGCCGTACGCTTGTTTGCCAACCTAGTTACATAAAAAAAATACTATTTCCCGATTATTTAACAGTGTAATGAGCCAGAACCCATTTAAAAATTAAACTCACTAACCTAATTTCGTTACACGCGCTTCTTCATCCGTGTCTCATCCTTTATATCATTTATTACTTTCCTAGTTTTATCCGAGCGTAACTTTTAAAGTACCTAAGTTGTTTGTTTAGAACTAAGAGGGCATGTAGTTCGTAGCTACTTTCATTATTAATGTAACTCGCAAAGTCACCGGTTCATAAACTCAAGGAGCGGGTTAAGAGTCGGTCGGCGGCCCGTGACGGTGGCACGTACATTATTAACTCTATAAACAAATATATTTTATGTTTTAAAACATTTACTTTCGATTTCCTGAAATATAAACAAGCTTGATCTTTTATATTTGCTGCACACCGTTCACGTTGAACCAAGAAATTTATCAATATCAAGTATTTATCGTAAACTATGATTTACTGTGTTTGATAACACAACATCTCGATAGTCCCTTGTTATACGATTTTATAACAAATAATAAAGCAATGTGTCCTACCGTAACTCGAATAGAGCGCAAAGAAAGGGCAAAGATGCATTTTGAGTATGGAACGTTATTCCTTTTATATAAATTGTTTTAAAGAGATATTAAAAAAAAAAAGATTATTTTAGCATCCGTGAAAAATAATCAATCACAAATCTTAATTAAATAATTTGTAATTGAATCGGTTTCATCATTGCGTTACAGAAAGCGGAAACAATTTTGAAAATTTTTCATTAAGTTTCGTATTACATTTACAAGCATTTAAGGAATTAACAATAATAAAAAACACAATCGATTTATTTATTGGAAAAGATATAATAGCAATAAGCAGGCTATATGTATAGTGTAAGATGTTGTAGTTTTAAATTTACTTGGATTTAGGAGGAGGATTGGAGGATTCTTGGAGGATTTTAGCAAGGTGAGGCACAGCATCAAACATCTTTGCTCAAAATTTGGAGCACCCAGAAAAAAATTACAGCAATACTCGTAATACTGATCTTAAGTATTACGTAGCTTCTGGGGTTTTTTCTTTTTAGTATTCCAGGTGATGATTGGAAACGGTATTTGTTTACCATCAGGCGAACCGTACGCTTGTTCGCCAGCTTTATTCAATAAAAATATACTTAGACGCCTTACAGTTTCCCGGAGATTCTACGCAAAAAGGCAAGCTCACTTTTAAGGCGAGTGCGCGGCAGCCGCAACAATGTCTTGAGGGTAATCGCGGATAGCGGGGACTGTCCGCTAGTCGAGCGTAATATGTGTAACATTAGGTACGAGGTCACTTTTAGTTATTATAAGTACTAACACTAGTTATTAAGCTTTTATCTGTAACAATCATGGATCTTTCGTCATCCGACTAATAAACATTTTCATTATTTTTTTTTATTAGACAGATGAAAACGGGGCGGCATGTCTAGTAAAAAATGACATTTTCTACACAAGTCTGTGAACCGATACTTTAACTAATGTACAGTAATGCAAGAAATTCTCTGGAACGCCGCCAAGCCCTATAATAGATATATACTCGTAATTGTCAAACGAGATAACATAGAAGACGAATTATTTGAAATAAACGATCATTTTTCAAAGAATTCGTCGACAAACGAATCAATTTAAAATAGTTTTTCCTTGTATATTTTTCTTTACGACATACTCATTGAAATGTGATGTAGTCAAAATAAAACACGTAATTGTACGAATGTTTATTAAATTTCACGAAAATTTTCCATCAAACATGCGTCTGGGAACGCTGTGCCAATTTTTTTTTTTTTTTATATATAAATGATGTTTCACTTCGGGTTGCCAAATATATCAAGAATCGAAATCTTCGAGAATAAACACTGTTTACTAACACCAGCTCTCTGTACATAAACCGATACTCTCACAAAATTAACATTTTAAAATAAATTACTTTCATTCATTCTCAATGTTACAACAAAAATAAGAAACAAAATGTAAGGAGGAAAATCTTAATTAAAGTGTAGATCATATAACCAAGCATTTAAGATTAAAATCTCTAAATTAACTTTTAAATATAATATTTTAAATTAAAATGTTATTTTTATTACTAAAATTATTTAAAACAATTTAAATCACGTTAGTAACTTTTAAATAATTACCTATGCAAATTTTTTTTAAAAACCGTATATACATAATTATAACATGAGCTCATGGGGAGGATTTGAGTAAGCTCAAACAACGCTTTTATTGTAAAGAGCTTGTCACAAAGACAACGCCTGATGCTCCATGCCACAGAAATAGTAATAATACTATTTCTGTGCTCCATGCATCTACTACGGTAACTGCGTTCCCTTGCGTAAAGTAAAACGTTATTTAATTTGAAAATCTGTTTGAAAACACTTTCAAGTTATTCTGTTCAAGTCGTGTAAAATTTTATTCGGAAGACCGCGCGCGTAGGTTTTATTTTATTAAAATAATTACACACAACAAAGACGCCTCGTACACGATAATTAAATTTATCGACACGCGTCGCTTTCGTAATTAATTTACGTATTTTATTATGGCGTACAAATTCCTTGACATACGAATTCTGATCTTAAATTGTGGCTAAATAAAGGTTTGCTTAAATTGAAATACATAATTTTTAACACAAAACAACATTTTTAACAAGAGCCGGTTTATTTAATGCGCAAAGAAATGGAATCGCAGTTCAACGGGGAAGTACCGCCAGCGGTTTTTGTCACAATTCCACGTCTACGTAATAACTATCTGCTAAATATCTACTAGACTTTAACATTAAACTTTTTTGTTGACTAAAGTAATCATTGCTTTAAATTTTTTATATACATAATTATTACTGCTGTGTGGTTACAGCAGTAGAGACTAAAGAGTAGTTTTGGTGCGAACTTGTGGAGGCCTATGTCTGAAGGCCTATGGCTGAAGTGTGAGTGTGATATACATTACTATTTTAACCCTAGAGTAGTCGCATCTTTTCGGAAAAACGCGAGTGGTCGCCTGGGGAGCATTGTGCCACCTTAACTGAAAATGATTTTTTTTTTAACATAAACTATTAGAAATTCACAATTATTAAAGTTTTAATACTTAATATTAAAAACAACATCTTTGTCTTAACTTACATGAAAAGATACAATTTTTAACCAAATAAAACGTTATCATCTGATCTAAGATAATTATGTATTGCAGCAAAACAGTTTGCTAAAAGTTTAAATGATTTTTAGTGTTGGATTAATGTCTGTTAGATGGATTATTATCGACGCGTTGGCGCAACGATCACAGCACTGCTTTGTGGCTGTTGCGCTGACGGTTGCGGGTTCGATCCCCGCACATGACAAACATTTGTATTGGCCAGACAGATGTTTGCCGTGGTCGGGGCATTCGTGCAGTCCTAGTGGGTCTCCCCGCTGTGCCTCGGAGAGCACGTTAAACCGTCGGTCCCGGTTGTTATCATGTACACCTGATAGCGATCGTTACTCATAGTATGAAGTATATCCGCCAACCCGCATTGAAGCAGCGTGTTGGATTAAGCTCTGATCCTTCTCCTACATGGCGAAAGAGGCCTATGCCCAGAAGTAGGATATTACAGGCTGAAGCGTTTAAGATGGATTAGCGACACATTTAGTAGTTATATAATTATAGTATCAATGGCAATAACAATAGTAAATAATAATAAAATCGGTGGACGTGATAACGAGACGGCGTGACAACGTAGCGGTCGCCGTAGCGTCGCGAGTTACGCGCCGTCCCAGCAGTAGCCAGTAGCGCGTTGAACGAGCAACCGTTCACATAACCGCGCTCAATTGACGCGCGTACGAACGCGGGAAAACTAAAACTAACTTCGGAAACAACAAGAATTGTTGTTTTAAAAAACAAAAGCAACAACAATATTGTTTTTTTTTAAATTCAAACTGTGCTAGTGATCTTTGTGTCATTTAATGATAGAGTAAGTGATATAATAACAATAATTTTATTATATTGTTTCGTGTTTGTGACGTATTGTGAATGGGTTATCGAGTACAGTTTTGTCATCGACTCTATTAATTTATTAACAAGTGAGTAATTAAAGTTTTTTTTTATTAATATTATTAAAGCTACTTGTTTATAAAATTGGTTAAGAATTTTAATATAAAAAAATGGCATTCTGATATTTATCAAATCTTTTTATTACAACGTTATACATATATATACACAACTCATCTTCATGTGATTTTATAAATTCAAAAAAGTTTGCATCCGTACATCTTATTTCAAAATTCATAAAAACACTGGTCAACTTTTCAAAATATTACTAAATAAAGTAACAAAATCAAACATATATTAAATTAGAAAGTTCAAAATATATAAGATCGTAACACTTCAAATAACAGGAATTACACTTCTTATCGCAAACTATTAAGAAATTATTGAGTGCATCATAGGAAATGAAAGATCGAATTTGTTGTTTTAATTAACATGTCTGCTCAAAGTTCGACCTTGGTTTTAGACTTGACAAATAATTTCACACGCCCACATCTAGGAAATCGTGGGCAGCGGCTGAAACAAACAAAATTTGTTACAAACAGTTTTTACACAAAAATAATAGTCATGTTTGTCACACTTCACCGAACTCTAATTAAATTATTTTTATTTTCTTTATTTAATTATCAAATATGCACAAATTAACAATTACATATGCAGCCAAAGAAAACCACTAAGGTTTGTACAATACTACAGATTACATTTCATAAATGTAAATAACGTAGCTTCAAAACAATCTCTATAACAATTTCGTTTGGTAGGTACCTCAACTATTATACAATTTATTATAATAACTAGCGACCCGCCCCGGCTTCGCACGGTTGTATTATACATATAAACCTTCCTCATGAATCACTCTATCTATTAAAAAAAAACTGCATCAAAATCCGTTCCGTAGTTTTAAAGAACTAAGCATTCATAGAGACAGACAGACAACGAGAAACGACTTTGTTTTATAATATGTATTGATTGAATGTTCAAATATGTATTGTATGAAAATATTTCGTCTGTAATACAACAAAATAAAAGTTTTTAGATTAACATGGTTACTTCTATTACTAAAACTGTTCAAAATATATTCTCGTCAACAAGACATTCGCAGTTAATGTCGAAATATCGAGCTAAGAAAAATGAAAATAAAAAACATGGTAAATATCCCGTTTTTGAATAGTTTTAAAATATAAGTTTTTGAACTTTTACGGTCACTCGGTCACTATCAAACTTATAACTTATACAGGAATTACCGGGATTATCCTTTTAAATCTCCTAATGTTTCTGCGTCTGCAACATCCCCGAAATAACGATATAGAGTTTCAAAATAACAATAATAACATCAAAAATAATGATAAAATTTTTTTTTCTGAAAATAAATTATAATTATTACTATTACCCTAATAGAAGACTTCACTTGAAATGAAAGGCTGAACGTGCGTAACAGGCTATCAAGCATCAATCTACAAATCGTATGAAGAGCCATCATGAGAGTTAACCTATCTGATGACGAAATTGAATGCGGATGAACTTAAAACGGTAAACTTCAAGAGCATACTCTAAATAATTGTCTATATTTGTCAGTCCGAAAGCTACCTATTTCTAGGAAAAGCCCCTTTGCCCTCAAAAGGGTGGGATTAAGCCTTAATTAACTACACGACTTCTACCAGATTTCAATATTCGATGGATGTAAATTTTTCTAAATTTTTGTATGGATCATATACGTACGCTTCTCTTAATCCTTATATGAATCATGCAAATTGCATACAATATTTTGAAGTAAAACTTCTTTAGAATAGTTGACGTAAATGCGTCACGATAAAGAAACAAATCCATAAATACCTATATAGGAGAGAATGAGATAGAATACATTACATACATGAGATAGAATATATTATATGGCGCTTATGACCTTTGTCACGACACCGTGATCATCGTTGATAGGACAAATCGCAACCTTCCTACGCCTTTTCAGAAGTTTCACTTCTGTCGTTCGTGAATTAAACCCACACACTTTATTTTATTAGGCATTTAACACGTGGTTCAATAAGTCCCGAGACTAAGTACTAAAAAAAGGTATTTTTTTATAAAATTAATTTTTATTCATCAACATAGTCTCCTCCAAGAGCGATACAGTCCCTCCAACGCTTTTCTAACTTTTCTATCCCATGTGTGTAGAACGATTTGTCTTTGGCTTCAAAATAAGCCTCCGTTGCTGCGATAACTTCACTATTTGAGTCAAATTTTTTCCCTGAAGCATTTTTTTGAGGTCTGCAAACAGCCAGTAATCGCTGGGGGCCAAGTCTGGCGAATAAGGGGGATGAGGAAGCAATTCGAAGCCCAATTCGTTAATTTTGGCCATCGTTCTCACGGACTTGTGACAAGGCGCGTTGTCCTGGTGAAACACCACTTTCTTTTTGTTCATGTGAGGCCGTTTATCCGCAATTTCGTACTTCAATCGCTCCAATAAGCACATGTAATAGTCACTATTTATATTTTTCCCCTTTTCAAGGTAGTCGATGAAAAGTATTCCATGCGCATCCCAAAATATAGACGCCATAACCTTACCGGCCGATTTCTGAGTCTTTGGACGCTTCGGGCGGCTTTCACCAGCCGCTCTCCACTCCGCTGCCTGCCGATTGGATTCCGGAGTGAAATGGTATATCCAGGTTTCATCCATTGTTACATACCGACGTAAAAAACCCTTTTTATTATGATTCATCAGCGCCAAACATCGCTCTGAATCACTGATACGTTATTCCTTTTGATCAGTTGAAAGCAAACGCGGCACCCACTTAGAAAAAAGCTTTTTCATGGCCAAATTTTTATGTAAAATAGTGAAAACACTAAAAGCTGAAATCTTCACTATCTCGGCTATCTCTCGCACTTTTACCTTGCGATCTTCCAATACGATTTTGAGGACTTGGTTAATATTTTGTTGAGTCACTGCTTTATTTGGACGACCTGAGCGTTCCCCATCATTGGTGTCCATGCGACCGCGTTTGAAGTCGGCATACCACCGACAAATGGTTGCTTTAGAGGGAGCTGATCCTGCATAACATTTTATAAGCCATTGCTGTGTTTCAACGGTATTTTTTGCCATTAAAAAACAATGTTTTATCAACACGCGAAACTCGTTTTTTTCCATTGTATCGAAATTACAACCGTAGCGTCACTTAAATGTTTCAAAATCAATAATTTTATTGTTCCATTTTTAAAAATTTGACACATATTCTTGTATTGATAGCCAGTACTTTTTAAAAATCAAAAGAGTTTTTAATATATGCGCCATTTCCAGGTTAGTCTCGGGACTTATTGAACGATCTAGTAAATATCAGGAACACACACCACGTAAGTAGAGTCACGTGCTTGACAACGAGTCATCTTGCCTAAAAGTAAGTGCCTTGAGTAAAAAGTTATGAGGTATAATACAACGTAGGTCTATAAAAAATAGTTAAGTAGGTAAATACGCATTATTAGAGACTAGCCGACCTATGCCCACTTCGTTGGGCGTTAATTTTATTTTTGTGATGCAATATATAGTAAAGTTTTTATCTCGCTCGAATTTTTTCTTGAATAGGTAGATGTGGCTAATGTTAATACTATATAACTGAAAAGACACTTTAAGATTGACTGGAAAAACTATTTATTGTAAATTTATCATTTTGAATTTTTCTGATACACTAGTCGTTATAAAATTAATATATATAAATACAAAAATATGTTCGTGCAACTAATACATGTTATTATCGAGAGAGATTCGAACGGAATCAAGAAATATCACAACATTCAACCTAAAGAAATAAAACTAAAATTCTAAACTTAAAATAATTTAAACATAATATACCAAAGAGATCATATAGCTTATATAAAAATAGTTTTTATGTATATCTGAGATTACCATTCAACACACCCCCTTAATCTCAGATATACATCATAACACCAGACAACCAACAAAATAATTTAATACCAACAAAATAATTTCAAAGTTAACAACAAACAAAACTACCAACACTAACACACTCTTTCTCAACAAAAACCAAAAACCACATAAAATACAAGTAATATTAAAAATTCTATAAAAAAATAATTTTTCTCTAAAGATTCCGTTTTTTAATTCCACAAAACATTAAATCCTTTTTCCCTTACAACAATCTCATACATGCTTCCACTGCGCGAATCTCTATTAATAACACCCCTTTAAACTAGCACTAACTATACCTAAAAGATTTGGAATTAAAATACCTAAAAATCACCAATCACAAGAAAATAACACTAATCACTTTAAAAACTAGTCACTTAAGTCATTTCCTACCTACACCGTCACATCACTAAAACTTGATTACGAAGCCGCAAATATTTAACGTTGGATAAATTCTTCCTTAGGTCCACACTTTCCGCGACAACTTCAGCTTCTTCCTCACTTGTTACGTCATCATCATTAAAAACATCAACAACCTCCTCTTCAAAAATCATCAACAACAACAACTTCCTCTCCTCTATCCTCAAAAACATCAACAACAATAAACTCCTCTTCTATCCTCAAAAACATCAACCACAATAAACTCCTCTCTTCTATAACTTCTTCATCAAAATTCACATTCCTCACACCTTCAATTGTTTCTTCACAAATGAATTCGTTTGTCTCTGTTCTCTTCATTTTCAACACAATAATTTGTTACTTCTGTAACATTCTCGTTTCAACACCCCTTAAAATATGTAAGATGCGGCTTGCGTGCTCTGGGCAATGCTGGGCAACTCGTGCTGGGCCCATAACCTCTTGAATAGGTAGATGTGGCTAATGTGAACTGGGCCCATAACCTCTTGAATAGGTAGATGTGGCTAATGTTAATACTATATAACTGAAAAGACACTTTAGGATTGACTGGAAAAACTATTTATTGTAAATTTATCATTTTGAATTTTTCTGATACACTAGTCGTTATAAAATTAATATATATAAATACAAAAATATGTTCGTGCAACTAATACATGTTATTATCGAGAGAGATTCGAACGGAATCAAGAAATATCACAACATTCAACCTAAAGAAATAAAACTAAAATTCTAAACTTAAAATAATTTAAACATAATATACCAAAGAGATCATATAGCTTATATAAAAATAGTTTTTATGTATATCTGAGATTACCATTCAACATTTTTCCTACTTGATTTACATATACTAATATTTTTCACTAAATTTGTTGTTCAATAACAATAAAATATAGCCTATGTTACTCCTGAATAGTGTATCTTTCTGTTAGTGAATGAATTTTCATGATCGGATCAGTATTTGCGAAGATTATCCCCTACAAACAAAGATAGTTAAAAACTTTACCTCTTTATAATATTAGTATAGATTACTCAAAAAGTACTTGTTAGATCTCAATTAAATTTTATTAGAAATTTTAAATTATTTTATTTATTAAATTTTATTTTTTTATTAGACCATATAACTAGCACCACCTTTCAATTAAAATAAAAATCATCGAAATCGGTCCAATCAGTAAAAAGTTCTGAGGTAACATACATAAAAATAAAAAATACTGTCGAATCAGAATCTAATCCTTTTTTGGAAGTCGGTTAAAAGCACGTAAATCTTTGTGGGTACATACTACATAGTAACGAGAACTCGCCCTTTTTATGTATTTGAATTTAAATTAACATCTAATTTGTTTATATTTAAATTTTTTGTTTCAAACAAATATCTGTTTAAACAAAACATAGAATGTTAATAAGCATATACTAGTAATACCCGTGTAAATAATTCGCACCATATAAGTAAAACATTTACCGGTCGTCATGTTGACGTTGTTTCAAAATTAAAGCTGTCATAATTACATGTAATTTTAATAATTAATTAATTTACAAAACAAAAGCAATATTAAATTTTTTAGTTATTGATGCCGGTAGAGCAAGCGATTATCTATAAAATTATATAATTTATGTGGATTAATAGTGAGGTTTTTTTTTTAAAAAAGGGATGCAAACATCTTAACCTTAGCGTATTATTATATATGATTAAATATATCAACATATATTAATAAAAGAATCAAATTTTAGAAAACTAGCGATCGAAAAGAAACAAAAAGTGTAATAAATCATAAACTCGCACACCCTTCAGACGATTCTTCACACAAGAATTGTAACGTTTGTGTAAATATTCCCCACATCACATCACAAAGACTCACACAAGAAACTTTTTCAATTTTTTACTCACCTATCATTTCAACTATGTGTACTTTTAACATAATATATATTTTATTAAAACAATCTCTATAAATATCACATCATTATACAGGTTGTCCCGCGATAAAGTGCAACCCCGGAAGAGGGTGAAACTAGACCATAAATTATCTCGGTACAACCTGTATATACTGCATTTAAAACATTATTGATAATGAGCAGATGCTCATTATCTTATACTAGCTTCTGCGCGCGACTTCGTCGGCGTGGACTCCACTCCTATTGGTCTTAGCGTGATGATATATAGCCTATAGCCTTCCTCGATAAATGGGCTATCTAATACTGAAAGAATTTTTTCAAATCGGACCAGTAGATCCTGAGATTAGCGCGTTCAAACAAATAAACAAACAAACAAACAATCAAACAAACAAACTCTACAGCTTTATTATATTAGTATAGATTTATATAAGCTGAGTAACGCGTCTTCACTCGCATTAATACTTACTGATAGATATAAGACAGAACGATAAAATTATAGAAAAAAAAACGATATATTAAAAACGAAAAAAGTTACGAAAAGCAAAATATATCTACTACTCCACTGTGAAGCAGTGTACTAGATTAAGCTCCAACATTCCTTCTTCTTAGAAGATGGGACGTTAAGAGGTTTACAATACTCAGCTCAATCAAAGTCCTTAACACAATAATTAACGTTTTGTAATCTCGAACACGTCGCCCAATCGCCGTGTATTCTCCATCATACGTGACATTGCCGAAATCATCTGTACCTACTACATAATATATCTGTAGGACTGGAAGCCTTAAAACTAAAATTAATGTCACGATTAGATTAACAAAATGTATTCTCTACTTATTGTTAACAAAATCATAACATTATTGATGTTAAACTTTTTTACGCACGCTTGACTTGGAGAGTAAGATGAATGCGTGGCGAGATAGTTACAAAAAGTGTGATCGGGCGAGGCGAACGGAAGTTGAGAGGGACATAATTATGCGTTAGTGAAGGTAGAAAGAGAAAGTTACGTTTCGTATATTACTGTAGGGGCAACTAACGAAGTTTTTCTTCAGTCGTGTGGTCTAACACTCGTTTGTTTCGTAAAGCAAATGTTACAGACAGTAGGAATTTTGAATTATAATTGCACGATCAGTAAAAATGACTGGTTTGGTAAATTTAGTGTTTACAATATCTATCTATATAAATAAAAATGAACCGCCGAGATGTATGGACGAGCAGGGCTTTGAAACGACTGTAACATACGATACATTTTTAGGATAAGGTTTTTATATCTATATCTATATATATATATATAATTTATAAAAGAAAGTCGTGTAATCGTGTTAGTTACACTATTTATAACTCAAGAACGGCTGAACCGATTCGGTTGATAATTGGTAGGGAGGTAGCTTAAAACCAGGAAACGGACATAGGATACTTTTTACCTCAATTGGACCCGGTAGGTGGCGCTGCTATCAGTATGTAACTCCGAAACTACTGAACCATATTGTATCAAATTTTATAAGCATCCGTAATTTGGTCCAACTTGGGAGATACGGTAGTTTTTTTCTCAATTAGACCCGGTAGGTGGCGCTGCTATCGTTATGTAACTCCGAAACTACTGAACCAATTTGTATCAAATTTTGTAAGCATCTGTAATTTGGTCTAACTTGGGAGACAGGGTAGTTTTTATCTCAATTGGACCCGGTAGGTGGCGCTGCTATCAGTATGTTACTCCGAAACTACTGAACCAATTTGTATCAAATTTTGTAAGCATCTGTAATTTGGTCTAACTTGGGAGACAGGGTAGTTTTTATCTCAATTGGACCCGGTAGGTGGCGCTGCTATCAGTATGTTACTCCGAAACTACTGAACCAATTTTTATCACATTTCGTAAGCATCTGTAATTTGGTCCAACTCGTGAGATAGGGTAGTTTTTATCTCAATTTGATCCGGTAGGTGGCGCTGCTATCGGTATGTAAGCAATCAAATTTGGTAGCTGTTTTCCGGGCAGGACAACGTCTGCCGGGTCCACTAGTAATAAAATAAAACAAAAATAGTCATATTCATGAAAAATGTAAAGCAGTACGAAATTCGCCGGCTCAGCTAATGGCGCATAAACTATGTATTAACATTATTTATGAGCTATAAACACAATTTAACAAAAACAAAACCGCAAATTAGTTGTATTATTATGTTAATAGCAAAAAATAAAATTGTCTTATAATGTGATCGTTAGCATCGCAAATCGCTTGTTGAATTAATTACGCGATAACGACGTACCGGTCTATTTTGTGTAATTATGTTTTAATTAATAAAAAACAGTTAACTTTTATTGATTTATATTTTAATATCATTTGTACATCAATCAGCTAGTTCCCATGTTCGCCCTTCGCACCCAGAGGTCGCGAGGTCGACTCCCGAAATAAAAACTCGTAGGTACTAAGTTTTCTATATGTATGTCGTGCAGTCTTATACATATATAATGTATATATAATAAATTTATTGTGACTTTACAATACACTGCTCATTATAAACTATACTCGTTATTTTATCGTTCGATTCATTCATAAGTGTAAAGTTTACAAAATGTTATATCATTAAGACTTCAAAATTAAAACTTATCTATACTATTACTACAATTATAAAAACTGATAGACTTATTTACATTCAACCGACTTCTTAATATAAGTACAAAGTCAAAATGTAAAAATTACCTTTAAATAGTGAAAAACAAATAGATATAAAAACTGTGTTAGTATGAAATTTAACCAAAAGAATAACAATAAATGTTTGTATTATTCGAGCTGTAAATGGATCCAGTGCTGCATAACACACTGTCCGTGTCCAATCGCTGCTCCTTCACCAGCTATTGGAATCGTAACTCCTTCAGCTATAAGTCGTAGCCTGACTTTAGAACTAATTCTTCTTATAGATTCGCTCGCTTTGAAGTAAATATAAACCATACATAACCGACCATAACCTATCAATATTTATTGCTGAAATACACTTGCATTTAATAATTAAAGTTATATTTGGTAATAGAAATAATTGAAATTGAATAAGAAGGTCTTGAGACTCTATTGGTAATGCTATTGTTCAGTTGTGATAATTTATCGCCTGAGTGTCCATTCTAAGTGAAGTCACAACCAAATCAGACCAAATTAATATTATCAATTTATTATTTCATATCGCAGGGTTATTATTAAATGGAACTTTATTTTGTGTACCTTACATAAAACCTAACTACATACACTATTGCCTCTAACAATTATCGTAAATGAATTCTTCAAGGGCATTTGTATATTCACCTTCAGATGGATTTCTTGACTTATTGTTTAAATCCCTCTCCCCCTCGGAGATTCCCTCCCCCCGGGAGAGCCTCTTAATCTTAGTCTGTCAGTAAAATAAATAGACTTGGTTCAAATTCAATGAACCTTACTTCATTAGGTAAATAAAAACATTCTAAACTATTTCTTGATATTGCTATTTTATGCTTTAATAAATAAGATAATTAATTTATTAAAAAATGTCTACAAAATATTTTTATAGAAATATGCTCTACTAACTGCACCTAGCGGCTTCACCCGCTTAATTTAAGATTTGAAGAGAACGTTGGAATAAAAAGTAACCTGTATATAACTCAGAATCTCCAGCTATCTTCGTACCAAGTGTCATTACAAACAATTTAGTAAATTGCGTAAGGGCCGCCTATTCACACTTACAAACTTTATCAATTATAATATTAGTAGGACAGGACTTTGAAACTGTCGTTAGAAGAGGGCATTGTTAATCTCTGTCAAGTACTTCACTGAGGTAGGGCACAACAGAAAATATCCTGCTCAAAATCTTTAGCAGCCTGACTTAGGAAGTACCTTGACCTTACAAGAATATCATAGTTAAATAATACTGCTTTCAAGCAGTGTTGTGTTCCTGTAGTGAGGTGACCAGAACTCCTGGGGGAAATTGGGGGTAGGGTCGCTAACGCGCTTACAATGCTTCTGGTGTTGCAGGCGTCTATAAACTACGGTAATCGCTTACCATCAGGTGAGCCGTACGCTTGTTTGCCAACCGTACTGACTATTAAGGACTGCGTGCCAAAGACTGATTTTGTTGTGGTTCGTATGCAATGTGACGTCACGTCGTCTCCTTACACACAGACACTACACAAACACACGAATGTGTAGTACGTGCCATCTTTAATTACTTTACCTGCAAGTCTACAATTAAAGTTATAATAATAAATTACTCCATCAACACACTCGTCAAACCGGACACGTGAGACGTGAACTTGACATTGAACGTGAATTTTGTATGAAATAGTAATTTAATATTTATGCGAACAAAAAAAATGGCAACTCTTGTCCTTATCCGTGCCACATCAATTTAATTTGTGAATATTTTTAACAGCATCCGTTTTTTGTTGTGGAATCCGAAGATAAACACGCCTGATCACCTCCGGTTATTCCCCTATAATTTGACTGCGCGTAATTATTTGAACATAACTTAAAAATGATATTTTTACGAGTAAATTACATTTATATAAAATATACAGTGTTGAAATTAGTCACGTGCGAGATTTCAAATTACAATATGTTGAGGGAACTTGTACGTTTCGGGATGCTGTATTTCTAATTACGAAAAGGAAAAATGTTCAATTTTTGTGACAGAAATATTTTTGGGGACTAATTTGTTAGTATAATAAATGCGTATCTATATTTCGACAGGAATGATAACCATATCGCACGCCGGTATTGCTGTAGATTCAATTAGTGTCAAATTTGTTGTATTTGTTTGAAATACAAAAATAAACCCACAAAAGCATAAATTACAGAATACCGTCGTTCAAATTTGAATATCATGTAAGTTTGCCGTTTGAATTTTTGATACAATTCGCTAGAAAATCGAAAGACATCATTTTGGTAACTCTGAATAAAGTATTAAATGGAAACTTGTAAAGTACCTACAGAACACAGTAACAATACAACTTTCCGCTCTCTTCAAAAGTTGTTAATTTTGTTAAGAAAAACACATTTTTATGAAGAATCAATATATTTAACAACTCAATACAACTCAGTACAATTCTACTCATCTCAATATAATTCAACTTCTCGACAGCACTGCTAATCGACAACAACAACAACTTCGGTGTATTTGTTTTTATACTGCACGCCCTCCATTGCACCAGATGTCAGTCACACAACTATATTATAAACGACCATCTATCTTTAGTAAGAGATTACAGATTTTGAAGTAAAACTTCTAAAAGAAGTTTAACTTCAAAAATCAGAACTTTCGTGGAAGTGAAGATCGGGCGAGGCGAACGGAAGTTGAGAGCGCGACAGACTACAGTAGATAGTAGTATTGTCATTGAAATACAATACATGTATTTAGTGTAAAATTTTCTAATATCGTAAGCAAGTAGAGACATATGTACGTATGTATACACAACTAGCGGACCCGGCAGACGTTGCAGGCCCGGAAAACAGCTGCCAAATTTGACTGCTTACATACTGATAGCAGTGCCACCTAACGGGTCCAATTGAGATAATAAACTACCCCCAAGTTGGACCAACTTACAGATGTTTACAAAATTTTATAAAAATTGGTTTAGTAGTTTCGGAGTTTATGGTGAACATACATCGTGACATAAAAATTTTATACATATATAATATGATTTTCTATGTACAAATTTATTTTAAATATAGATATGATGATAAATAGCTCTGTTTCATCGCAAATACTTCCACCGAGCGAACCTTAACTGAATTTGACAAATGTCGTATATTTATATCCGAAACAGGCCGAGAGTCGACTGAGATTACATCAGAAATTGAATATCTGTCGTAAAACGAGAAAGATCAAACCTAACGAAATATACAGGCGTACTTATTTTATTTAATGTCTATATAAATAAAAATGAATCCTTGATAAATATTTACGCGTATATCTTCCAAACGACTATATCAGATTGAATTTTTTTTATTATCAGCAAAAAGAAAGTACAAAATAGAATTTAAAAAATTTCTGCAGCACTAAAATAGAAACACTGAAATTACCGAGGTATTTGGCAACCCTAAATATAACGCCACTTTCGAGACTTTATGGTTCGTTTCTCCCAGCGAACTTATTAGTTAGATACAAAGTGAAAAGGCTGTTTGTATTTTCGATACTAACTTATTTTACATTTTATTCAGATTTTACTTAAATTCTTTAGGAATTGGCCAAAAAATTGATTTCTTTACCCAGTAACGGCTTCTAGGTGTGTATCAAGGAATTGGTGGTGCATTCCGTCATTCCATTAGTAGTCAAATATGCTTTAGACTCATGACAAACTCTATTAACAAATTATGATATCGCAATATTAGTAAGAACAATTTTCCTGTTAGCGAAGTTGGTAATAACACTACCATTTGCTACAGGATTATGGATTAATTACCGCTCCGAGTCTAGACGAAATGAAATGAAATGAAAATATTTATTTCGCCATAAGGTGATTACACACACAAATTACATTTACGTCTCAAAAAAATAAAAGAGTCATGCTAGCTAACAATTTTAAATGCAACAATATTAACATTAGATACATTACAAACTTCGAGAATGTACGGGCCAGTGCTATGCAATAAATAAATAAACTTTTTATACGTGCATTTATTAAAAAACCCATTAATATTTTTTTATAAATCAATCCGCTAGCTAAATTACTGGCATTTATAATATTTAGTAGTTACGAGTACCTAAACTACTGGCATTGAGCCTTCAGGAGCTGACGGCCGAGTGTGTTACCTAAACCATCTTAGAGATATGCTGTATAAGAATTAGTTATATTTTGTAGAGCGTTGAAATAAATCAGTGATTCATGATCAATGATTCCTCAGTGATTGTCGTGAGGTCGCAGACGACACGGTGTAATGAACAGTAAGTCTCAATAAGTGTTGGCAGCGATACAATGACGGGACAAGCGGACAGATTTAAATAATTATCTAATAATAGCGCCGCGGTCACGCCTAACTAAATGATGTACGTACACTTATTAACAATGCATTGCGCTTGACGATTCTTGTACTAATTACTGATAATGAGCTATTTTTTTTGGGACGAAATTCTTATGGGGCGTTGCGGAGTGGTACCCTAGCCGGCAAAAAACTTCCGTAACATTAAAAAAAAAGCGTAAGACTTTTATTTATAGTCATGTATGACGGCTATACAGTATCTAATGTATAGTCTACGTGATGAACTGATGACTGTTATTATTATTGCAGTTTGCTGTTATTATTACCTATATCGTTCGATAATTATTATATACTAGCTTCTGCGCGCGACTTCGTCGGCGTGGACCCCGCTCCTATTGGTCTTAGCGTGATGATATATAACCTATAGCCTTCCTCGATAAATGGGCTATCTAACACTGAAAGAATTTTTCAAATCGGACCAGTAGATCCTGAGATTAGCGCGTTCAAACAAACAATCAAACAAACAAACTCTTTAGCTTTATTATATTAGTATAGATTTCTATAAACCATCTATATAATAAAAATGAATGTTGCTAAGCGCATAACTGGAGAATGGCTCGACCAATTCGGCTAATTTTTTTTTGTGTGTTTCTTAAATCCCACGGAAGGTTATTTAAAAAAAAAATCATAACAGGCAGAACGAAGTCTGTCCGGGCAGCTAGTTGTAAATAAAATAAATGTGTTAAGTTCGTTTTAAAGTAGTTTTTTTTATCAATTAAAATTTCATAATAAAAATGAAATAAGGAACTTCGTTCCTATGTATATGGTGTCCCACGACACCAAACGGTTTTTATGGATATTAGTATTTTTAACCGTCAAATTTGTTTTAAAATAATCTCATACCCGCCGTTACAGAAGAATATCATATGAAAATCAAAATTATTTTCTATAAGTAGCTCCCTCTACCCTATACTTAATAATAATTCAAAATCTTTCACAAGAACAGACATACATAAATAAACAGTTAAATGAACATTTTCATACTACACAGTCCAGTAGGATATTCTCCTGTATCGGGGGTTCGGAAACACGCACACACACACACACACACACACATTACACAACCACAAACGTCCAGACAACAACAAACATCTATATGGCCAATACAAAAAATATCTCTCGTGAGCGGGGATCGAACCCGCTACCACCAGTGCAACTGCTGCGTCATCGTATAATATGACGAAACTCTATTCGTAAAAATGAATAGCAAATGTATAGCAAAAACGCTTATGTAATACGAAACAAAAAAATGGTTATCTGTAAATTTGGTTTACGGACGATAGTTTAACGTGACAACGTCATCATAAAACATCTCCTCGGAAGCAGAGGCCAATCGAGTGGAAGAGAGATAGATGCGGCGCAAGCGTACAATGGGCATGACGAAAGATTTTCAAAACCTCTTCCGTAATGTGGCTACACATTTACTATTTACGAAAATACCTATATTTCGGTAATAAACTTAAGTTTAAGGAAGATTAAAACTATTTTTCTAATATGTTTTCAATGAGAGCGGCAAAACGGCTGCAGGTGTCATGGCGTCGGCTCTGACGTCACAAAATAATGTGGGCCTTACTTTTTACTTTACTCTTTAGAGCGCGCCTGACGTATTATGTTATGTTGTGACGTCTGCGCTGTAATTTGTGTCAAAGAGTATATAACCACTACGATTTGTGTTTCATTCAAAATGGCCGATTGCAGTATTTTAATGTTTTATTTTATTGAAAATCACAATAATCTTATTATTTTACATAAAACTAAACCAGTATTTTGAATTTTTTTAATATGAGTGTTCCCCTGAAATCATTAAATTGACGATTTTTTGATACTGTCGTCATGCCCATTAGCATAACGGGCCAATGAGCGTAACGTGACATTGAGTCATCCTTTTTCGTGCATGCAACTGGCGTTCATCGACGTCAAAAAATAACAAAATGCCTAAATGCGAACTAAGAACCTATCTCATTTGACATCGGTAAGTAAAACATAACATTTCTACGCGGTGCGACGTTCAGCATCAATCATAATTATTATAATTAAAACATACGTATGTTATGAGTAGTCTATGCCCGAGTCAAATGTCAATACTCTCTAGAACTGTCATGTCTAGTTAGCACTCCCACGTCCAATGTCTCATAGTTAATTATTAATGTCGTCTTGAATAATATATAAAGTTATATTTGTCCAACACCGGAGTTTCAATTACAACAAGCCAATATCAAACATGATGTCAGAAGTGGTCTCAGAAGACATCTCTTAAGAAAATAAATTCATATTGTCAAGTCAATCGTCAATGTCGGAGGTCAAAAAGGTCGAACCGCGTGGCGAGCGGGAAGAGGCAATGTCGTCGTCAAAAAGGCATAATATAGCTGGAAATATCAAGCCCATGAGCCTGGAAGGCAATCTGTCGTCGAATTGGAAGAAATGGTACCAAACTTTCATTATTTTTCTCAAGGCAAGTGCCATATACGAAGAGTCAGACGCACGCAAAGTAGCAGTTTTATTACATTTTATAGGCACGGAATGTCTCGAAATATTCAATACATTCAATTTAGATATCGAGAAAATTACATATAGTCAATTAGTCACTAAATTTGAGGAATATTTTGTACCTAAAAGAAATATAACCTATGAATACTATAAGTTTTTTACAACTAAACAAAAAGCTGAAGAAAGCCTGGAAGACTTCCTTACAACATTAATAAATAAAAGTAAGTCGTGTGAATTCGGAGATTTACAAGATAGAATGATTAAAGACATTTATATTACTAACATGCATGAAAGTTTTCAATTTGTCCGTGAGAAACTATTACTTGAAGAGGATTTAACACTAGAAAAGGCTAGAAACTTGTCTAAAACAATAGTCTCAGCTAGATCTCAGGCTACAGAGTTCAAAGAGTCAACTAATGTCTTCTATCAACGTCAATCATTCAGTCAGTCAAGATCTCAGGCTTCAGCCAAGTCTCAGTCTTCAGCCAGGTCACAGTCAAGGGCAAGGTCACAGTCAAGAGCAAGGTCACAGTCACGAACAAGGTTACAGTCTCAAGACAAGGAAATGTGTACTCGGTGTGGGCAACAGCATAGATATATCTGTCCTGCGCAAAAGGCTAGGTGCAGACAGTGTCACCGTCTAGGTCATTATCAGGCATTCTGCAGGTCAAAAACAGTGAAATATATACAATTAAGTCAAAATAATATGAACAATATGGACTTTAAAGGTAAAGATTCAAATTATTTGTTCGTCGGACACTTGAATTCATGTCAGTCTACAATTTCAGATTGGAGTGTTACTCTTACAATTAATAACATAAATGTACAATGTATTTTAGATACAGGAAGTGATGCTAATGTCATGTCATATAATTTGTTTAAATCATTGAATGTCAATCAAAATTTTTCACCTTGTCATGCTAAAGTTACATCTTATTGTGGAAATAGCATACCAATATTAGGTCAACAAAAGCTTGAATGTTCTTTTTATGTAAATAGTCAACTTCAGTCAAAAATTATTAACTTTATTATTGCAAATGTCTCATCTCCAACTGTCATTGGTAAAAATACCTGTTCAGAGCTAGGTCTTATTAAAAGAGTCTTTAATATTGAAAAGTCAAGTGGTTGTCAAAGTTTTAGTCAGAATTATGATTCAAAGTTAGTTCCGAGTCAAAGTCATAGGTCAGAGTTTAATAATTGTCTTGTCAATAGTCATAATTGTCAGTCAGAGTCATATAGTACAAATAATAAGTATAAAAATCTGTCAGAGTCATATAATAATAATAATTATGAACAGTCACAGTCTTATAAAAGTAATTGTCATGTTCAGTCACATTTACAGTCATATTATATTAATAAAAATGATAATTTACAGAGTCTATTGTCAAAGTATAAATCTGTATTCGATGGATTGGGCTGTCTACCTGGTGAGTGTCATATCACTGTCAACAGTGATGTTCGTCCTAAAATTGATCCACCGCGGAAAATTCCATTCTCATTACACGATAGACTGAAGAAGGAATTGGACTATATGGAAAGTCTGGATGTCATTACCAAGGTTACTGAGCCAACGGCATGGGTGAGTTCACTTTTATTAGTTGAGAAGAAAAATGGTCAACTAAGAGTCTGTCTTGACCCAAGAAACTTGAATGAAGCAATATGTAGATCTCATTACCCTATACCTACTATAGATATGGTACGGTCTAAGCTTCATGGCGCGTCATATTTTTCTACTCTTGATGCAAGTAGTGGATTTTGGGTTATTTGTCTTGATTTGGAAAGCTCAATGTTATGTACATTCAACACCCCATTTGGCCGCTATAGATTTAAAAGGCTACCTTTTGGTATTAACTGTGCCCCTGAAATATTTCATCGAATTATGACAGAAACATTTGGTGTATTACCTGGAGTCATGGTGTACGCTGATGATATTTTAGTCTATGGAAAGAGTCGACAAGAACATGATGAAAATTTACAAAGAGTGTTTAAGAAAGCTCAAGAAGTCAACCTAAAATTTAATAAAAGTAAGTGTAAATTTGGTCATACACAAGTCAAATACTTAGGTCATATATTTTCACAAAATGGAGTGTCACCTGATCCAGATAAAGTCCGGGCTATTAAAGATATGCCGTCTCCTGTCTGTCTCAAGGATCTTCAAAGATTTCTTGGTATTTTAAATTATCTGGGAGGATTTATAAAGAATTTAGCAGAGGAAACTGAACCTCTCCGTCTGTTATTAAAAAAGTCAAGCGAATGGTCATGGAATGAGAGTCACGAAGCTACATTTAAACGTCTAAAAGAGATTATTTGTCAGGCGCCAGTCTTATCACATTATAACGTTAAAAAGTCAGTAGTAGTAGTCAGTTGATTCAAGTCAGTCAGCAGTCGGTGCAGTCTTGCTTCAAGAAAATCATCCAATTTGTTATGCATCTAAAACATTAACGTCAAGTCAGAAACGCATGGCACAGATTGAAAAAGAACTGTATGCCATTGTCTTTGGATGTATTCGCTTTCATCAATATATTTATGGTAAAATTGTCACTGTGGAAACAGATCATCGTCCATTAATTACTTTATTTAAAAAGCCTTTAGCTGAAGTTCCAACACGTCTACAGAGGCTTATGCTTAGAATACAAGCCTACGACTTAAAGGTTGAATACAAACCTGGTACTAAAATGTACATAGCTGATTCATTATCACGAGCAGCTTTACCTGAGTGCAGTGAGGATGAACTGGATGAAGATGTCAAGGTTCATGTCAACATGCTTGTAAAAAATTTACCTATTTCAGAAGAGCGTCGTCAGTGGCTTACCGAGGCTACAGAAAATGATGAATGTCTACAGCTACTTAAGCAGTACTATGAACAAGGATGGCCTGATAAAAGGTCAGAAGTCAATAAATTAGTTTTGCCTTATTGGAACTGTCGTCATGAAATACATTCAGTCGGAGATTTATTATTAAAAGGTAATAGTCTTATAATACCTACAAAATTAAGGTCAGAAATTTTGAAAATTATACACAGTGGTCATCAAGGCATAGAAAAATCTAAAAATTTTGCAAGAGGAGTAGTATATTGGCCATTAATGTCACATGATATACAGCAGTGTGTGGAAAACTGTGAAATCTGTCTGTCACACAGAAATAACAATCCACCAGAACCTCTAATGTCACATAAAATATGTTCTTTCCCATGGCAAAAGGTCGGGATAGATTATTTAAAATTCAATAATCAAACCATACTTGTCGTTGAAGATTATTATTCAAACTACATAGAAATTGCTTATGTTAGTTCAACTGGAGCCAAAGCATTAATAAATGCATGGCGTTAGCTGTGGTTAACACACGTGCTGTTATCTTGGTGTTATTTTTCTTATTGTTTACAGTGTGAATAGTAGATTTTTGTGGGATTAGTGGTTATATTAACATTTTTTACTGTAGGTAAGTGTTTAGTTGTAATTGTATTTAAGTTTAGTGTATATATTTAATTTTCAAAATGAATCTTGATCGTCCTCCAGACCCACCAGATACAGGTGATCCTACTTACGATCAAGATGCTATTATGTCTAAATCCTCTCCCTCTCATCAAATTACACGAAAACATAAACTGTCTACTATTGACAGCAACTCCTCTTCTAAAAAAACTATGGTTCATCCATCCACAGCTAGCCCGTCAGTACAATCACTGTACACCCATCCATCATTTTCCGAAGGCCCTAAAAGTTACTCTGATGATGACAAAGGTCCCTTCATTGTCCATGTTGCCCGTGAAACCCCAGACTCAGCCTCAGGAACTACTATTCGCGCTTTGAAATTCGGTCAATTCTTACACACACACAAAATTGCCTCAATTGTAAAAGATGGTGTAAAGAATGTAGGTAGGAACAAAATTTCTGTGGAGTTTGCTTCAGCTGAAGCAGCTAATGATTTTTTAAAAAACCCTATATTAGGAATGTGTAAGTTCAATGCTACTGTACCGACTTACAATGTAACACGAATGGGTCTTGTGAAGGGTATTCCGGTAGACTGGTCAATGGACGAATTAGTGGAGTCATTAGAGCTCCCATCGGGCTGTGGTGCAATAATGAAAGCTCGAAGGCTGAACCGCAAAAACATTCAGGAAGGCTCAGTTACTTGGGTTCCAACCCAGTCAGTGGTTCTAACTTTTAGAGGTCAAGTTCTCCCAAATAGAGTCTATTCCTTCCATAATTCCTTACCAGTGGAGACCTATAACTTACCTACCATCCAGTGCCTCAATTGCTGTCGTTTTGGCCACATTAAGACTCAATGCAGGTCAAAGCCAAGGTGCTACAAGTGTTCACAATCGCATACAGGTGAGTCATGTGACGTTCCTAAAGAAAAAGCGACATGTCTACATTGCTCTGGTAGACACTTTACAACCGAGAAGGACTGTCCTGAATACCTCCGCCAAATAAAAATTAAAATCGATATGTCCACGGATAACATATCCTATATAGAAGCATCCTCTCGCTATCCTCCTGTTCGCCGGTCATATGCCGAGATGACAAAGGAAATGTTCACTCCCCCTGTATATATTCCCTCCTCCTCAACACAACCTCCTTCCTCACCTAATAGGTCCTATCGTAAAACGGTAACGCATTATCCTCGTCCCGTAGCTGCTCTAGGCAAAGGGTACGATAAGCAAGCCCATCAATCCATTGTTGGTGACATCCCTTTCTCTCTCCCTAATGGTTGTGCATTGAACAACCCTCATACTTCCTTAACACCTTATAGTAGCAACCTATTAGAAAATCTTGTCCAAATGGTCATCAGTATTGTTACTACATGTAATGATATGTCCTTACCGCCCAACGTTGCCGCATCACTTGCTCAACTTTTCTCTGTCGTTAAGAATGGCCCCACTCAACTTCCTTCAATGGAACTGTAAGAGCATCCGCCCAAAAAAACATGAAATCCTATCCTTAATCAACCTGCATAATCCATCCATTATTGCCATCTCTGAAACATGGTTGGTTCCAGGTTCTCGTTTTCGGGTTCCAGGTTTCTTCTGTTTGAGAGATGACAGAAGTGATGGGTATGCGGGTAGTGCCATCCTTATTCGGCACAAAATCCCCTTTTCCCAAATCCCTATATCCTCCCCCAGCCAGCACATCAATGCTGTTGCTGTCAGATCCTATGACATCTCCTTTTTATCTCTGTACATTCCTCACCCTAGTCCTTCCCTTATCCCTGAACTCCGTTCTATCTTTTCTTCTCTTCCTAGCCCTATCCTTGTCATGGGAGATTTTAACTCTCATCACACCTCCTGGGGATCCCACCTTACTGACGGTTTTGCTCTCTTGTTGTTGGACATCTTTGACGAATTCAACTTTTGCATTCTCAATGATGGTTCACCAACTCGGAGAGTTTATCCTAATCAGAACCCCAAATCCGCTGTAGACCTTTCCTTAGCCTCCCCTTCCCTTGCTTCTATGTTGTCCTGGAAAGTACTCCCATCCACTTTTGGCAGTGATCACTTTCCCATTATCCTTGCTATGCACTTACGTCCATCCCTGCCTTATAATCCTAACCCTATCCTTAAATTTAAGTTGAAATCTGCTAATTTCTCCCCTTATGCCGAATCTGTTGATAGCATGATTGACGCCCTCCCTGATTCTCAAGATGATAGAAATATTTTAAATTGTTATGATCTTTTTCTTAAGGCTATTTTAAATTCTGCTAATACCCATTTACCTAAAAAGCACCTCTCAAAAACACGTTTGCTTTCCACCCCCTGGTGGGATGAGGATTGCAAACGTCTTGCTGAACTAAGATCGGAAGCAGAAAAGGCATACTCCCTGAGCATGTGCCCTGACAACTTTACCAGGTATAAAAAATTGGATGCCAAGTTTAAACGCTTGGTTTCAAAAAAGAAAAAATTTGGTTGGATGCGTTTCTGTGAATCGCTTACTCCCCGCTCCCCTCCCCGTCTAGTTTGGAACCAACTTAAGAAATTTCGCCGCTCCCTTGCCTCTGATACCCTATCCTCTAATGATCCTTCTGTATGGCTTAATGATTTTGCAGACAAACTCGCTCCTCCATTTGTCCCTTGTGAGGACAGCATCCTTACTTCAATGCCAGCATCTATCTCGGATGACATGGATGCTCCCTTTTCTTTTTCTGAGCTTCAGTGTGCTCTGAATGGATTAAAAGATTCTACACCTGGGGAAGATGGCATTCCATACTCTTTTATCCAAAATTTAAATGATAAAGCAAAACATTCTTATCTCAACATAATTAACACCTTGTTTATGACAGGAATCGTCCCGCAATCATGGAAGTCTCAAATTATTATCCCAATATTAAAACAAGGTAAAAATCCCCTAGACAGTAATTCCTATCGTCCTATTGCTTTATCGTCTACTCTGGCAAAAGTTACTGAGCACCTTTTGAAAAATCGTCTGGAATGGATAGTGGAAAGTAGAAACATTTTGTCTCCCTCCCAATTTGGCTTCCGGAAGGGTTTTAGCACAACTGACAGTTTAAGTTTACTCACAACAGACATTCGATTAGCTTTTGCTAAGGGAGAATATCTTGTAGGCATTTTTCTGGACATAGCGTCTGCATACGATAGTGTCCTTCTTCCGATACTCAGGCAGAAAATGCACCAGCTGAGTATTCCGCCAAGAATGGTTCATTTTATATGTAGTATGCTATTTTGCAGAACAATATCTGTGAGACATTCACTATATGTGCTTCCTCCCAGATTTATCTGGAAGGGTCTCCCTCAAGGCTCTGTCCTCAGTCCCTTGCTCTATAGTATATATACACATGATCTCGATATGTCTGTTGATAGCTTTTGTAACATTCTGCAGTATGCAGACGACATAGTTTTGTATTATAGTTCAGACTCAGTAGAAAATTTATCTTTTCGACTCAACTCTGCCTTGCACTATCTAGGCCAGTGGCTGTCTGACAATGGTTTATCCTTATCGGTAAACAAATGCCAAGCAGTCACCTTTACCAGAAAAAGAGTAGCCCCTGTCTTTGATTTGTTTTATGAGGGTGAGCGCATCAACCTGGTGGACAAGGCTAAATTTCTTGGTATAATACTCGACAACAAATTGAACGGATTTTCCCACATAGAATATATTTCCAAAAAGTGTGAAAAATCACTTAATGTATTAAGAGCAGTATCAGGTGTATGGTGGGGTGCACATCCCTACTGCTTAAAATTAATTTATCATGCCCTTGTACGTAGTCATATGGATTATTGTCTGTTTGTTTTAGACCCTATTAGTAAATCGCTATCGCAAAAGTTAGATAAAATTCAATACAAAAGCCTACGGATTGTTCTAGGTGCCATGAAATCGTCACCCACTAATGCCCTACAGGTTGAGTGTGTTGACCCTCCTTTACCAATCAGAAGACAATTTTTAAGCGATCGCTTTGTCATAAAATCATTACAGTTGTCTTCCCACCCTCTTTGGCCTAAACTAAACAAGCTCTCCCAACTCTGTAACCCAAACCGACCACGTTCCTACATATTAATCAGCTACACCAAATTTTCAAATCTCCCAAATCCTCTCTCAACCTTTTGTATCAATCCCTTATTCTCTACTTCTTTCAAAGCCCTTACCTACAATGTTCCCATCATCACAGATTTGGGTCTTAAAAAAGGCGATCCTGGTATAAAGTTCAAATTTCAAGAAATTCTTCATCAAAATTGGTCAAATCATCATCATATATATACCGATGCATCAAAACTTTCCCCGTCCAGCTGTGTTGGTGCTGCCTGCTGGATCCCTAAATTTAAAATTATTCTTCAATTTAAATGTCCCCCCGAAGCATCTGTGTTTTCTGGTGAAGCCATTGCTATTCTAGAAGCCATACTCTTTGCCCTTTCCCATGACTTAGGACCGACGGTTATCTTTACTGACTCACTAAGTTGCCTCTTAGCCATTAAGGAAAATCCCTTTCGTAGCAAGTTAAAAATTTCTATTGTTTTTAAGATAAGAGAGGCTTTGCTCTCTTGTAGTCAAAAGGGTCTGCATATTCTGCTCGTCTGGATTCCAGGCCATTCTGGCATTGCAGGCAACGAGACAGCGGATTCATGTGCTAAAGCTGCAATCCAAACCGGTATCCTTGATCACTACAAAAATTCCTGCCAAGACCTTCGTTCCCTAGCCAAAACTCATATGGACAAGTCCTGGAATTTATCTTGGAGTTCATCAAAATTGGTAAAGGGTAAATTTTACTCAAATATACAACCAGACATCCCAAGACGCCCTTGGTTTTCTCTTCATAGACATGCTAGTCGCTGGGTTACATCTAGCATATGTCGCTTACGTCTTGGCCATGCGTGTACACCTGTTCATCTGGCCAAAATCAGAGTTCGCGACCACTCATTGTGTGAATGTGGCCTTGACGAAGGTACAGTTTCCCACATCCTGTTTTCCTGTCCTAAACTCCTCCGTCCTATATACGACATCCTTCCCTCTGATATTCCCCGCCCTATAAATGTTCAATGTTTGTTAATGTTGGTGTTTAGTCCCTACTGTACATTTTTGTGTAAATATTTTGAAATAAATAAAATTAAGTTGTAAATAAATCATGTGTCTGTCCTAGTGTAATTAGTTTAGTTACTAACAACTGTAGTCTTAGTTTAACATTAAATGTTTGTGTTGTTTTAGGTTAAGGTATAACAAAGAAAGTCTGACTATTTAGCCTGTTTCCAAAATTAAATTGAGACTGTTATCTCAATCGCACCGACCAACCAATCTCCTTCGTGTGTTCTCCACTCTACGTGACATTGGCGGAATCAACCGAGCTCCACTGGCACAACTGAAAGCCACTAAAACAATCAATCAAACAATCAATAATTTATAATCAAACTGTTATCTCAACCACACCGACCAACCAATCTCCTTCGTGTGTTCTCCACTCTACGTGACATTGGCGGAATCAACCGTGCTCCACTGGCACAACTGAAAGCCACTAAACCAATCAATCAATCAATCAATAAATGCATTAAAGCCTATATTTAGTCGTCATGGAATTCCCTTAATTATTAATTCTGATAATGGACCACCGATGAATTCACAAGAATTCAAACAGTTTTTAGAGTCTTGGAATATTACACATACTACATCTAGTCCATACCTGTCTCGTTCTAATGGATTAGTAGAGTCTGGAGTGAAAATAGTCAAACGCATACTTACCAAATGTGCTGAGTCAGGTGATGATCCGTATCTTGCATTGCTGCAGTACCGAACAACACCTAGAAATAACTTACCATCTCCTGCTGAGTTGTTAATGTCTCGTCGTCTCAGAACACTTATACCTACTGTTGAAACACACCTCCAACCTAAAATAATGAGTCATAAAATCTACAGGAAAATAAAACAACAAAATAATTATAAACAAAAATTTTATTATGATAAAAAATCAAAAAATTTGTCTAAAGTAAAGAAAGGAGATAAAGTCATGTTTAAAAAGTCGCCAGAGTTAAAATGGCAACCAGGAAAAATAATAAAGGAATGTGAACAGCCTAGATCATTTATTGTTGAAGCTCCAGATGGGTCTACATATAGAAGAAATCGTCAACACTTGTTACCTTCTCATTCGTCTAGTCCAACTAAAGAAAAATTATTAGAAAAGAAAATAGAAAGTCAAGAAAGTAGTCAAATTAGTTCAAAGAAGGAAATGAAAATGGAAGATAAAAGTAGTAAAGAAATTAAACATAAGGGAATTATGAGAACAATGAGTGGTAGACAGGTCAAGCCCCCAGTTAGATTTCAAGATTGTACGTATGATTAAGTTAAATTTAAAATATAATTTTTAAGTCTGTCAGTCTATAAGTTTAATCAATATCAGTCATATTTTAATATTATTAGTTTGTCAATTGTCAACCAGTCAGTCAGTCTTAATCATGGACTTAATACCTACTAACAGGACAGAGTACTCTAAAATTTGTATTTACGAAAATGAACACTAAGTCAACGAATTAAGTATTATATTCGGTTGCGCATTATACAAATGCAAAAACGAGCCGAGAGAGATAGTCACAACGGAGGCCTTGTGTCTCGTTCTTTCATATTGCCAGCATAAAAATGTTTCTAATCAAAAATTATGGCTGACCTAAAACTCCATTGAAACAATTGTATTTTAATGTTAATTTAACAATTGTAAGTCAGCAAATCATAATTAAAATTAATTTCTTTAAATATACTCTTAGATAAAACGGAAACATAAATTATTATTTTGCCTATTTCTTTTTTTTCTTACGGTAACTCTCGTAAACATCACAGTGGACATTGTTTAAGACTGTAATAAAACTGAATATAATGCTTAACACCTCGTGTTAGTGTTCATTTTCGTATAAACAAATTTCCATCGACAACTATGGTGACCATGCGTCACTTTATTCACTTTTATTGATATTAAAGAAATGTTTGTGTTATAAATACTATTTGTTGTTCAAATAAAAATAAAATATTAAATTTTAAAATAATTGTAATTACATTATTTGGACTGTATTTACTTACCAACTGTAACAAATATAGCATTAAGGTAAATTAATAAATAAATAACTCGTACTATTTGTATTGTTTACTAGCTGTGCCCGCGACTTCGTCCGCGTGGAATAGTGACTTTGGACCGCATTTTTTCAATACATGTTTTGGTTTATTTTGGATTATAAGCACCGTCGTTTGGTTATTTACATGTTCAACGTAATTCTTTAAATTGGCATAACTTTTTATTTATGAACCGATTGACATAAAACAAACACTAAATGTTAAGTGCAGCCTAGCACAATATATTAGTGAAAACTACACCTAAATTGGATAAGCCGTTTCTGAGATGACAGACAAACACATTTCTGAAAAAGACAAAAATTCTAACAATCATTGTTTTGTGTGCTATTTGCGTTGATAAAGGTCCCAATAATATTTTTCCTATATATCTTCCATGTACAGAAAGCGATCTGTTACATTTTTATTTTATGTATTGATTTTGTAATCCATCCCTTGTGCAAATGTTTGTATATTGACATGAAAAACAAATAATAAATGTAATAATATAATATTTATTATTTATTCATTATAAATAAATCTGATAATATAATAATAGTCGTCAATACTGGTGTCAGATTTTTCAAGTTTCCAAATCTTAATGTCACCCTATTAGAAAGGGACACAAGGCCTCCGTACTAACTATCTCTGTCGGCTCGTTTTTCAGCTGCGAGTGCTCTGTCCTGTTAGTAGGTATTAAGTCCATGGTCTTAATAAGTATAATATTGAAATGTCATGTTTTTAAAAGAAAAAGGGAGATGTTATGAGTAGTCTATGCCCGAGTCAAATGTCAATACTCTCTAGAACTGTCATGTCTAGTTAGCACTCCCACGTCCAATGTCTCATAGTTAATTATTAATGTCGTCTTGAATAATATATAAAGTTATATTTGTCCAACACCGGAGTTTCAATTACAACAAGCCAATATCAAACAACGTATATTATTTTAATTGCATCAGAGATTAATCTGAATCCACAAAAGTGTACAAAATGTTTAAACATTTTTCAAAGCAAATTATTAAAACCACTGATACAAATCGCTCGCCGACCAAACATTAATTAAACTCAAAGAGCGTCAGGTAAATGTTAATTAACGACGAACGTAAATAAATATGATTACATTTTTATGTGATATCACAGAAAATCTCTATAAATAAAAATAAGTCGCCAAAATGCACGCGCATAGCTTCACAACGACTGCACCAAAGATACTTGTTAATTTTTTTTGGTCGCCATCGTCAGGGCAAGGTTTGATTTTTTTTTATTACTATGACAAGGTTTAATTTTATTTCATATGACTAGGTCGGCAAACAAGCGTACGGCTCTAGTAGTGACTACCGCAGATTATAGATGTTTGCAACACCAGAAGTATCGCAAACGCGTTGCCGACCCTATCCCCAGTTCCCCCCCAGGAGCTCTGGTCACCTTACCTACCAACAGGAACACAACACTGCTTGTAAACAGTATTATTTAGCTGTGGTCTTCTGTAAGGTCCAGGTACTACCCCAGGCGGGCTGCTCCATGTTTTGAGCTGGAAATCTAAATAGAAGATTAAAAAAATGATATATTCACGAAAAAATAATAATAATACGTAGTACGAAATTTGCTAGGTCAGCTGGTATTTTTTTTAAATGACAACATTAAAGTTAAAAATAGTGTAATTTTTTTTAATTATTTGCTCACACTGTATTAATCTTTATCTTCTATATATATAAAAGAGTTACCCACCCATTGACTCATCACGATATCTCTGAAACCATAAGGCGTAGAGACTTGAATTTTAGTAGGAATATTCCTTTCGCCGAGTAGAGGTCAGCTAAGAACGGGTTTTACGATATTCCACCCCTAAGGGGGTTAAACGGGGGTTGGAAGTTTGTATGAAAGTCCCATGTTTTTGAAGTAAGAGACTTGAAATTCAAAATGTATGCTCTATAGATGGTGTTGAGATGTACTAATAATGTATTTTGAGAAATCTATCCCCTTTTGGGGTTAAAACAGGGGGTGGTAGTTATATGTGAGCGAGATGAAAACTTAAGTACATATAGGTATATTATTTGCATCACAAAAATAATTAACGCCCAACGAAGTGGGCACGGGTCCGCTAGTTACATAATAAAATACTAGAAAAATAAATGAACGACTCAAACAAGTCAACACCGCACTAATCAACATGGCGGTGCACGTGCAGCTCCTGTGACCTTTGAAAGAAGGAAATTCCTCTCGAAATACTCTAATCATTTTTTGAATAAATTAATTTAAAAAAAAATTAAACAAAAATGTATGTAATAACATACGAGCAATTAAACCAGATCGAACCGGTTATAGGAACGATCGCCATCTTTATCATCTACAAGCCGGCCGGTTTTAAACTTCTTAACTAATGATAATATGTTATTATTAAATACTCCCGTGCTACGTGAGCTATTAGTAAACGCTTTACACTCAACGTCATTGGTAGGATTTACTACTGTGTCAGGGGTCCACACCCATAATACAAATGTTTGTCATGTACAGGTATCGAGCTCGCGATCGCAACAACATGTCGTCAAATTATAATATATAAATAAATCTTATTGCATTACGAGATGTTAGAGATAATTGCATAAAGAAATAAGCACCTCAACCCAACAGCCAATGGCAACGGTTCTTGGTAAAACAAAATTTAAAAAAAAAAAGAAACGATAAAACAAAAAATTATCATGAGCGGAGATCCAACCCGCAATCGCTAGCGCAACAACGCTATGCAGTAATTACTTCAGTAGTGTGTTTGTACCAGTTCTGGCTCACGAGCCAGAACTGGTACAAACGGTCGGTCCTCTGATCGAGTGATCCTAAAAAAAAAAAAAAAAAAAAAAAAAAAAAAAAAAAAAAAAAAAAAAAAAAAAAAAAAAAAAAAAAAAAAGGTTTTGGGGTCATCTAAATCGATTGCACGCATCCATTTTGTGCTAACTCTAACGATTCGCGACTTAGGTTTCTACATTTGCAAACTCCAGTACCCTTAATTACCTCTATTGTCTGCTTATCTATCGTTCCTCGAGCATCGTCGCTATTGTGCTCCATCCATTGTTTCTCGAAAAAGGTCGTTGCCGCTCTTATCTGTTTCTAATGATGCACCTTGGTAGTAGTGTGTTTGTACCAGTTCTGGCTCACGAGCCAGAACTGGTACAAACGGTCGGTCCTCTGATCGAGTGATCCTAAAAAAAAAAAAAAAAAAAAAAAAAAAAAAAAAAAAAAAAAAAAAAAAAAAAAAAAAAAAAGGTTTTGGGGTCATCTAAATCGATTGCACGCATCCATTTTGTGCTAACTCTAACGATTCGCGACTTAGGTTTCTACATTTGCAAACTCCAGTACCCTTAATTACCTCTATTGTCTGCTTATCTATCGTTCCTCGAGCATCGTCGCTATTGTGCTCCATCCATTGTTTCTCGAAAAAGGTCGTTGCCGCTCTTATCTGTTTCTAATGATGCACCTTGCTTATCTGTGCTATTGTATTATATTATTATCATTCTTTGTTATTCTCAATGTATATATATATATATATATATATAAAAATAAATAAAATTGGAGTGTCTGTTTGTAATATTAAAATAACCGTGTTTTACTAAACTCATATGTATGCATACTCAGTACATATACCAAAATATTTATTTATAATTTTTGTGTGTCTGTCACTGAACAGTAACTATTTTGTAAAGCTCCACGCGGATGAAGTCGCAGGCACAGCTAGTCATAAATAAAACTCATACTTTTTTTTGTTACAATTTTTATTTCCAAAATGTTATTGCTGATTATGTATAAATAAAATTGGAGTGTCTGTTTGTAATATTAAAATAACCGTGTTTTACTAAACTCATATGTATGCATACTCAGTACATATACCAAAATATTTATTTATAATTTTTGTGTGTCTGTCACTGAACAGTAACTATTTTGTAAAGCTCCACGCGGATGAAGTCGCAGGCACAGCTAGTCATAAATAAAACTCATACTTTTTTTTGTTACAATTTTTATTTCCAAAATGTTATTGCTGATTATGTATAAAATAGGAGCGAAACATCTCATCCACTAAAATATCGTTGTACAATGTGTTCCCTGTAAAAATGCTCGTAAAACTGTGCATTGAACATCCCCGAAACTTATACAGCAAATACATTAAACAATATTCGCCACAAACTGAAGTCCACTCATTCTGAATCATATCAACATTCCAGTCCCATCTTTTACAATTCCTTTTTAAAAACTCTAGATGATATCGTGCAGGTGATCGTCCGTATGAATCAAAATATTGACCGATGCCATTCGTATCGATATGTAAAGCTATCCAATGTGAGCCTGGTTTATCATCTGTATCTAAATTGCATATTATATACGTTGGTACGTGGGTATACATGGGCAGTCTATTAGCAGCATAAACATTATTTTCTAGACTGGGGTGAATCTTTTTCAGATGTTGTTGTACATCTAGTGTATCCATGATATTACTGCTATTAGTAGATTATTACTGTACCAATCTATTCAATGGTTAACATAGGAATGATTAATTATATTGATTTCTAAATATTAAATCATATTCCTTAGTGATAATTTGTATGATTCATCAGCGTAGCGCGTCTCGTCGTGTCGTCAATACGAAACATACTTTCTAAATATTAAATCACATTCCTTAGTGATAATTTGTATGATTCATCAGTGTAGTGCGTCTCGTCAATACGAAAGAATGCGAGATAAGCTTGTTGACTCATAAAGTTACATCAGTTTCACTGTGGAAATACCTTAGATAAGATATATCCTATCGGTGCTTTATAAGGGCGAGCAGCTGCCATTATGGAATCAGTGTATAGTCGTTTGACCGCAGTGGATCTACCAATACTACGTTTGTATTACTTCAACGCTTCAATGGACCCGGACGTAAGTGTTTATTCTCTTGACAAACTTACTTTTCTTTCTGTTGTTTTCTTACGTGTGTGTGATTAAGTGTAAACAAATTGATATTAACATGA
The DNA here is from genome assembly GCA_905220545.2 of Melitaea athalia. NCBI lineage: Eukaryota > Metazoa > Arthropoda > Insecta > Lepidoptera > Nymphalidae > Melitaea > Melitaea athalia. The sequence continues at coordinate 320,775 of HG992177.1, forward strand.
TAACTGTGTTGTTGCAGAAATCATTCAACTTCGATGAAAATACCTATAAATATTACTACTCGCCACTCTCCCCTCAAGAAGAGAGTGATAACATCGTCATTAATAATGGTGAAAAAAGAAAATCGCAATCGATTGATCATTTTTTTGAAGCTCAATCAAAAATAAGAAAGAGGAAGCTGTTATCGTCAACCGTAGCACGAGCCGCTAGAGATGGTGTATCATACATTTCTACTAATTCCGACGACGGAGATCAAGCGACGCATCTCATAAAAATTGAAATATACGATATGAAGAAGCTATGCAAGATTCCAACTACTGATCATTGGAAACATGCTTCCACGAGGATTAAATATTATGTGAAGAATAATGAGGATAGCATCTACGACAACACAAACACCCTCGTATACAATATTACGAAGACAATAGCAGAAAGTGAAAAAGTTAAAAAATACTTTTTTAACAATGACAGTCATTAGTTGATCATTAGTGAATTCTGTTTACTTAAACATTCCTTAGTGATAATTTGTATGATTCATCAGTGTAGTGCGTCTCGTCAATACGAAAGAATGCGAGATAAGTGAAAAAGTTAAAAAATACTTTTTTAACAATGACAGTCATTAGCTGATCATTAGTGAATCTGTTTACTTAAATTACTTCTTTGTACTCATTATATTCTTTTTCTAATCATTTGTAAATCTATAAATATTGAACATTATTCGAAATTGGGTATCAGTTGGTGAACCAACACTGAACAGTAACTTACTCGGCTACCTATTTTTCTCTTTACTATAAAGATGGAAAACTTCAGTGAAGTATGCACCAGTGCTTTCTTTTCCACACCCATGGAAGAGAATATGGAACTGTTCAATAGTGAATTGAATCAGGAGCTGTCTAAAGTTTGTGATGAAATGGAGAAAGGTGAACTGTACGATTCATCATATGATGCTGAGTTGTATAATCACTGTGCAATGGTTGAAACACAGTTTATGTAAGTAAAATAAATTACGATCATAATTTACACATTGTCTTATATCGTCTTTTTATAAATTTAAACATTTTTACAGTCAACCACTACAACTTGGAAAAGGTATGGAGCGAACGAGTAGCGAAGAACTCAAGATCATAAAAAAACCAACAATTGAAGGAGGAGCATCTACCTCTGCAGGGAACAGTGTCGGTAGCGACAATCAAGTGGAATGTCTAACGTGTCATATATTTATCAAAAAAAGGTATTTAGCTAATCATTTTAAAAGTAATGTTCACAAAAATAATCTTTTAAATTCCCATAATACTTTATCAAACGTTAATGTTATTGAATCTGCTTTTGGAAATAGAATTTTAACTTACAAAATCAAGAATAAAGTAGATCATTCGACACGAGTAAATTTTGAAACTCCTGAACTATTTTTAGATTCTATTAAGGATGATATTTTATTTTTAATACAAGAGTGTATTCATCAACACATAATTTTTAAAGTAAATTTCATATTGCATGCTGATTTTGTTCAACAAACTAAAGATATTCATGATACATTCGATTTTCAAACATTTAACTATATTATTTGTCAAGGAGATGACTTAAATATTTTTCTTTCATCTTTAAATGATACAATTACTAGTAAAATTAGTGCATTTGAAAAAAAAGATAGTGGATGGAGTCTAAAAAACATAAAATCTATAGACATGAATGTTAATAAATTCAACCCCCTACGCGGTACTTCATACTTAGATCTGCCCATTGATATCAAATTAAAAAAAGCTGTTATAAATGTAAAAAACAAAGATTATTTTTGTTTTAAATGGGCGTTACTCTCAGCGTTATATCCAGTAAACAAAAACGCGGATCGAGTATCATCGTACGTTAAACATGTAAATAAGCTTAAATTTGATGGTATTTCCTTTCCAGTTAAAATTTCTGACATAGCAAAAGTAGAGAAATTAAATGATATTAGTATTAACGTTTTTGGATTAGAATATATTAAAGAAAAACGGTGTAATTCTATCGTAGGCCCATTATTTTTAACAAAGTGTCGTAAAGCTAGACATATAAATTTATTATTTCTTTCTAAGGATATGAAAAATCATTATTGTTACATAAAAAATTTATCGCGGTTAGTCAGTAAACAAATTTCAAAAGATGGTCACATCATGTACATTTGTGAAGCATGTCTACTTCATTTTCCATCTCGGGAAAGGTTAAATAACCATGAACAATACGATTGTGCACACATTTGTACTGAATTACCAAACAGTGAAACTTTAAAAAAGAATTGGTTTGGTCAACCTATTTCAAATGATAAAATTAAATTTGATAGTTATGAAAAGAAGTTAAAGATACCATTCGTGATTTATGCTGATTTTGAAGCATTTTTAAAACCAATAGAATCATGTTCTAACGATCCATCCAAACCTTTCACGCATAATATTCAGAAACATGAAGTGCATAGTTTTGGTTATTATATAAAATGTTCATTTGATAATAAATTATCAAAATATGTAACATATTGCGGACCCAACTGTGCACAAGTGTTTATGGAAAGTTTATCTAACAATTTAAAAGAAATAAATAGACTTCAAAAATGTCCAGTTCCGCTTACAAATCAAGACAAAAGTCATATTTCAAATGCAACCATTTGTCATATTTGTGAAACAGAGTTAACAGAACTTTTTTATGATTTTGATTATTACACTGGTAGTTTTATAGGTGTTGCTCATGAATCATGTATCTCGAAGTTCAAAACACCACGTCATATACCAATATTTTTACACAACCTTAGTCACTATGATGCTCATTTTATTGTTCATGCATTAAACTTTTGTGATGGTGAAGTCGAAGTTATCCCTCAAAATAAAGAAAAATATATATCCTTTTCCAAAAAAATAAAAATAAATAACCATGAAATTATATTGAGATTCGTAGATTCATTTAAGTTTTTACCATGTAAATTAGAAGAATTAGCCAAAAATCTCAGTAATGATCAATTTCAAGAATTACGTAGAAGTTTTCCAAGTGATGAAGATTTCATTCGTTTAAAACGGAAAGGGGTTTATCCATATGAATTTATGACTAATTATGATAGTTTAAACCTAACGTCGCTCCCTGAACAAAAAAATTTTTATAGCTTACTCACAGATTCACATATTTCAAATGATGATTACAATCATGCTAAAGATGTTTGGGAACACTTTGGTTGTTGTAATATGTTAGATTATTCAAACTTGTATTTAAAAACAGACGTTTTACTTTTATCCGATGTATTTGAAAACTTTAGAATGCTATGCATTAATACTTATGATTTAGACCCTACCCATTATTACACAGCCCCAGGATTAAGTTGGGATGCAATGCTCAAATATACAAAAATAGAATTAGAACTTTTAACAGATTATGAGAAAATTGCATTTATTAGATCAGGTATCAGGGGTGGTGTATCTCAATGTAGTAATCGTTATGCTAGAGCTAATAACAAATACATGGAGGATTATGATGCAGGGAAACCAAATTCGTATATCACATATTTTGACGCTAACAATTTGTATGGTTGGGCTATGTCTCAATATCTTCCTACTGGTGGATTTGAATGGGTAAATCCGAAAACAGATTTTAATGTGTCTGAGACATCGGACTTCGGTTTCATTTTAGAAGTTGATTTGGAATATCCAGATGAGCTTCATGATTTACATTCGGACTTTCCTTTATGCCCAGAAAACATTTGTGTAGGCAATACTAATGAGAATAAACTAGTGCCAAATTTAAATAATAAAGTTAAATATGTAATTCATTACAGAAATTTAAAGCAGTGCATAGAAATGGGGGTTAAATTAACTAAAATTCATAGAGTATTAGAATTTAAACAGTCTCCCTGGTTGAAAATGTACATAGATCTAAATACAAAATTCAGAACGTTAGCAAAATCAGATTTTGAAAAAGATTTTTATAAGTTAATGAATAATTCAATCTTCGGTAAGACTATGGAGAATATTGAAAAAAGAGTTAACGTAAAATTAGTTACACACTGGGAGAACCAGGGTAAAGCTTTAGGTGCTCAAGATCTAATCGCTAAACCACAATTTCATAGTGTTTCAATATTTTCGGAAGACCTTGTTGCAGTTCAGTTGCGAAAGACTAAGTTAATATATAACAAACCAATTTATTTAGGGTTTTGTATTTTAGATATTTCAAAAACATTAATGTATGATTTTCATTATAACTATATGATTAAAAAGTTTAGTCATATCAAATTATTGTATACAGATACGGATAGTTTAATATATCATATATTTACAGATGATTTTTACATTGATATAAAGCCTGACCTTTCCTCATACTTTGATACCTCAGATTATGATACAAATAATATTTTTGATTATCCAAAATTAAATAAAAAGAAGTTAGGTTTTTTCAAAGATGAAAATAATGGTAAAATCATGAAAGAATTTGTGGGTTTAAGATCTAAAATGTACGCTTTTAACTTAGAGAATAAGACTATAGCCAAGGCAAAAGGAGTAAATAAATGTATCACTAAAAAGATGACAATGAATAGTTATAAGTCTTCTCTATTTAATAAAAAAGTGCAATATTATAGTATGCTTAGATTTAAATCAATTAAACACACAATTTTTACACAAAAATTAAATAAGATTGGTTTATCGTATAATGACACAAAGAGGCATATTTTAGATAACAATATTGAAACATTAGCTTGGGGTCATTATAAATTGTGCTAAATGTTAATAGTTTTTACTTTTATGTCTGTGTGTGTAAATAAAATTTGTACTGATCATAAAATTATGTAGTTTGTACTGATTGTAAATAATGTGACATAGAGTTTATTACATATTTAATAATTGTTTGATTGTATATAACTTAAGATAATTGTTTAAAATTCTCATGTACTAATTGTGTTAGAAATAATATACAAATCATTCTGTTTTATATATATTAATTGTTTAAACCAAAACTTTCATTTTTTATTTCACCCCCTAGAACCTTAGACGTGTGTAATGTTTCACTTTATCCATCCGTTTACTGCTATTGTAGCAGGACCAAGTGGATGTGGGAAGTCAAATTTTGTAACAAATTTCATAAAATCAGTTACAGAAATATGTAATTGTGATTTTAATCAGATCACATGGTGCTTTGATGAAATGCAACCTTTATATAATTTACCAAATGTTAACTATCATCAAGGAATTCCAAATCTTAATATGTTTGATGGTGAAAACCCACATCTTGTTATTATTGATGATCTGATGAGAGAGTCTGATGGAAGAATTGTGGATATATTTACAAAAGGTAGTCATCACAGGAATCTTAGTGTATTTTATTTAACACAAAATTTATTTCATCAGGGTAAAGGTCAAAGAGATATTTCTTTAAACTCAAGTTATATAATATATTTTAAAAATCCTAGAGATAAAACTCAAATAAGATATTTAGCACGACAAGTGTCACCGGATAACCCAAAGTTCATTGAAGATGCCTACAGGGATGCAACTCTAGAAGCACATGGATATTTAATGGTAGATTTAAAACAGAATACCAATGATTTTTGTCGTATCAAGTCAAATGTCTTCCCATTTAATGGTTTCTGTACAGTCTACGTCCCCACAAAAGAGTTTAAATACACCAAGAATCAAACAATTCAAATCATTTCTAAATGATGCATCGTCGAGTCACAACGCATAAGCATTTGCTAAACGCTTTGCATACGCTTAAACCAAAATATCAAAGAGCATTACTTAAAACGTGTGACGAAGAAGAAATAAATTGTATTTGTGAATGTATTCATAACGTTTTACAAGGAAAGGTACCTCTTAAAGATCAAGATAAACAAAAATTGAATAAACATAAAAATATACTCCGTAAATTGGTGCGTAAGTGTAAACATAAAATAAGAAAAAACATAATTATACAAAAAGGAGGAGCTTTCTTACCAGTAATATTAGGTGCAATATTGAGTGGATTAGTAAGTGGACTAGTCAGTTAACATGGAAAATGCAAAGAAAATGATACTAATTGAACCTGGATTGATTGAAAAATTAAAACAAGAAAATAAGGTTAATAGTAATTTGTCTCGATTAGATATGGAAATGCAAAATATTATGAATAGTAAGATAGAAGACCGAAAGAAGTGGATGTTATATTTACAAACACTACAAAGATATCTTCACTTTGCCGAAGAGGATCGTCAACCACTCAGATTACCAATTTATTCTGATACATCTAATGAAGATTCAAATGAGTCTAAAATTGGATTTAAAAATAAAGATAGAGATTTAAAAAGTTCAGTTGATGCTGAATCTTTGTTGGAAGAGAATCGTTCCATTAAAAGTAAAGAAAATGATACAAAACCACTTTATACAACAGCTCAAATACTCAGTTTAATACCAAAAACTTATAATAAAAAAGGTGAGTTATTATTAAACTTAGTTGAAACAAGTAAAAGTAAAATAAATTGGGATAATGAAGGCACAGTCATAATTGATAATGAAAAAATTCCTGGAAGTAATATTGTTGATTTAATAAATGATTCACTAAGACCCTTAAAAAGAAGTGATCCGATAGGGTGGGATAGATTTGCTAAAGCATTAAAAGATATTAAAGTACCACTTACTTATATTGGAAATCCAAAGAGATGTGAGTTTATTAACCGGCTTCAAGTAAAAGATCTAAACAAATCCTCTGAGACTGAAGTTCAAGAGTTTTCTACACCAAGAAGTGGAGATAAAAAATCTGAAACTAAAATAGAGTTTTCTACACCGGGAAGTCGAGATAAAAAATCTATATCTAAAATACGTAAAAAGTTTGATTGGGAAAAATGGACCCCGTACTAGAAGAAATTAACAGGATTTATTATGATCCATCTAACCCCGCTGGTTTTGGTAGTATTGATAAATTATCGAAAGCCATGAATGGTAAAATGGATAAAAAGCAAGTAAAGGAATGGTTACAATCACAAGAAACATACACATTACATAAACCCATTCAAAAAAAATTCCCACGTAATAGGTACATTCTATCAAATATTAATGAATTGTGGCAAGCTGATTTAAGTGATATGCGAACTTATTCTCAATATAATGATGGTTTCAACTATATACTTTGTGTTATTGATGTATTTAGTAAATATGCTTTTGCAAGATCAATGAAAAAGAAAAACTCAGAAACTATTAAAGAATGTTTTGAAAGTATATTTACTGAAAGTAATTTAACACCTACTCACATACAATCTGATAAAGGTACAGAATTTGTTTCAAAAGATGTACAAAAATACTTTAAATCCAAAAAGATTAATTACTATACCACTAACAATCCTGATATTAAGGCCAGTATTGTTGAACGATTTCAAAGAACTCTAAAAATGAAAATGTGGCGTTATTTCACTCATAATAATACTTATAGATATATAGATGTTTTACAAGATTTAATATATTCTTATAATCACAGCTTTCACTCTAGTATTAAGATGTGTCCATGTGATGTGAATTCCAACAATATTATGACGGTTTGGACTAATCTTTATGATAGACGATCAAACAAACTTTCCAAAATCAACTTTCAAAAACCAAATTTCAATGTGGGTGATTATGTTCGAATAACTAAATATAAACATGTTTTCCAAAAAGGATATGAATCAAACTGGAGTGATGAAATATTTATTATATCTTCAATAATTGATAGATCTCCATGGGTTGTTTATACAATAACAGATTTACAAAATGAACCAATAGTTGGTACTTTTTATGAAAGGGAATTACAGAAAATCACTTACAACCCCACCTCACAATATAAAATAGATAAAATAATTGACACTCGTTATTCAGGTAACAGAAAAGAAGTATTAGTGAAGTGGAGAGGTTATCCAAATAAATTTAACAGTTGGATTTTAGCTTCTAGTTTAAAAGAAATATGAATAAAGAAAGTTTTTATTTAACATTGCTCAGCAATAGTTCAATGGAATACTTTCCTGATAACAAGACCACAAATTTTTCAACGAAATTACCAAAAGTTATAAAATTAGAAGGTGAATGGTCGGTTGGAGTTGTTGAGTTTCAATATCCATGTACCATGTTTACTGTTCAAGATCATGAAAATGTTATATACATTACAAAATCCATGATAATGCCTAGTGAAGATAAACCATCCACAGTGCACTACAAAAAACATATTCCAGCTACCAGCTATGCTAACGTTGAGCATATTTTAAAAGCATTAAGTGGTATCGGAGAGAGCATAAAATTTCGTTATGATGAAATAACAAAATTTGTTTCTGTTTCTGCTTTGGATAAAAATATAACATCTATAACATTATCACCCAAATTAAGTTTACAACTAGGTTATGAACCAAATAAAAATCTCCTAGACAGAAATTTCGGAAAGTGTCCTGCTAATTTACACTTAGGGTTACCATCTCAACTATTTCTATATTGCGACATTATCGATCCTCAGATTGTGGGTGATGTTATGACTCCCTTGCTAAGAGTAATTTCATTAGATCCTTCAAAATACATTTATGGAGCAAATAAAATGCACGTTTTCTCTCCACCTCACTACTTACCTGTTATGCGAAGAGAGTTCGATACGCTGGAAATAGTTATAAGATCGAGCACAGGACAGAAAATACCATTCCAGTTTGGAACCGTGTGTGTTAAACTACATTTCCGAAAATTGTGATAATGAATTCTCTTCGTGATCATCATATATGTCCATATGAAAATTATTATACACATCAAGCTGGTTCGGGGGTAGGAGTAATTTATAAGGGTTCACCATACCAACGTGGTCATGGTATTGGAAGCTTCTTAGGGGGGTTATTTAGATCAGTTTTACCTTTACTTTCAAGTGGGGCTCGAGTGGTTGGTAAAGAAGCATTAAACGCTGGAGTAGGACTTTTATCAGATATGATTCAAGCGCGTCCTATGGAAGCATCAATAAAAGATCGTCTAAAGCAAGTTAGTACGAATTTAAAACGAAAGGTTGATGGCAAAATTGATCGATTAAACATGACAGGTTCTGGGTATATAACTAAAAGAAAACGATTGACCTCGCTCATTCCACCATTAACTGCTAAAGTGAAAACCGCTAAAAAACTTGGTATAAATCCAAAAAATATCAAAGATATATTTTCAAATTAAATATGTCTTTCCTTCATAATAATTCTTGTGAGTGTGCTAAGTCAGAATTAGATTTGTTTGCACTACCGTCTACACAAACAAGCATTGAAAATGGATTGTGGATTCACTATAAACCAATTTCGTCTCTTGCTGATGATGGACCTATAGAGTTTCAAGTTCCTGGGACAGGCGATGACTACATAGATTTGTCTCATACATTACTCCACATAAAGGCAAAAGTATTAAATCAAGATTCAACTAAATTGACATCGACCACAGTAGTAGCACCTGTAAATAATTGGATGCATTCACTTTTTAGTCAACTTGATGTTTATTTAAACCAAAAACTTGTATCACCACCTAATAATACCTATGCATATCGAGCATACATAGAAACCCTTTTAAACTATGCTCCTGCTGCTAAACAATCTCACCTTACTTGTAGTCTTTGGTATGAGGATACATCAGGAAAAATGGATTCTACAGATGATAAAAACTTAGGATTTGTTAAAAGACAGGATTTGGCTAGTGAAAGTAAGGAAATAGAAATGATTGGACATCTTCATGGTGACATTTTCAACCAAGATAAATTTTTAATTAATGGTGTTGAAATGAGTGTAAAATTAGTTCGGTCAAGAGATAGTTTTAATTTAATTGCTGGATCAAGCGATGTAAAGATCAAAGTTTGTATTACGGATGCAACTCTTATTGTTCGACGAGCAAGAATTAATCCAAGTGTATTACTCGCACATCAGAAAGTTTTAGCTGCTACTACTGCTAAATATCCTATTACTCGAGCCGAAGTAAAAGTTTTAACAATTCCATCGGGTGTTCAAGGAAAAACTCTTGATAATATATTCCTAGGACAGGTACCCAAAAGGTGTATAATTGGATTTGTGAACAATTCTGCATTTAATGGTTCCCTTACTAAAAATCCATTTAACTTTGAAAACTATGGTATTAATTCTTTCAGCTTATATATTGATGGTCAACAAATACCTTCAAAAGCTTTGCAACCATCTTTTAATAGTAGTATATTTACATCAACATATCATACTCTATTCTCGGGAACTGGTATTCACTTTCTTAATGAAGGAAATGGAATCTCTTGTGAACAGTATGCCAAAGGTTACTGTCTATTAGCATTTGACTTAACTCCTGATTTATCAGCTAACTCATCAACTCATTGGAATCTCATAAAGCATGGTAGTGTAAGATTAGAAGTACGATTTGAATCCGCACTAATACAAACAATTAACTGTATAGTTTATGCTGAGTTTGATAATATTATTGAAATAGATAAAAACAGAAATGTTAATGTAGACTATAGTAGTTAAAGTTATAATGTGTGTTAGATTTATGTGTAATGCATTTTTTTGTGTATGTAAAAATTATAAATTAAATAAAACAAATTATATGTAATATATTATTTTTTATTTCTTTATAAACCCCTATTAAACCTTATACAAAATCATACAGAAGTAATTTAAGTAAACAGAATCACACATGAATGAAGTAATTTAAGTAAACAGATTCACTAATGATCAGCTAATGACTGTCATTGTTAAAAAAGTATTTTTTAACTTTTTCACTTATCTCGCATTCTTTCGTATTGACGAGACGCACTACACTGATGAATCATACAAATTATCACTAAGGAATGTTTAAGTAAACAGAATTCACTAATGATCAACTAATGACTGTCATTGTTAAAAAAGTATTTTTTAACTTTTTCACTTTCTGCTATTGTCTTCGTAATATTGTATACGAGGGTGTTTGTGTTGTCGTAGATGCTATCCTCATTATTCTTCACATAATATTTAATCCTCGTGGAAGCATGTTTCCAATGATCAGTAGTTGGAATCTTGCATAGCTTCTTCATATCGTATATTTCAATTTTTATGAGATGCGTCGCTTGATCTCCGTCGTCGGAATTAGTAGAAATGTATGATACACCATCTCTAGCGGCTCGTGCTACGGTTGACGATAACAGCTTCCTCTTTCTTATTTTTGATTGAGCTTCAAAAAAATGATCAATCGATTGCGATTTTCTTTTTTCACCATTATTAATGACGATGTTATCACTCTCTTCTTGAGGGGAGAGTGGCGAGTAGTAATATTTATAGGTATTTTCATCGAAGTTGAATGATTTCTGCAACAACACAGTTATCATGTTAATATCAATTTGTTTACACTTAATCACACACACGTAAGAAAACAACAGAAAGAAAAGTAAGTTTGTCAAGAGAATAAACACTTACGTCCGGGTCCATTGAAGCGTTGAAGTAATACAAACGTAGTATTGGTAGATCCACTGCGGTCAAACGACTATACACTGATTCCATAATGGCAGCTGCTCGCCCTTATAAAGCACCGATAGGATATATCTTATCTAAGGTATTTCCACAGTGAAACTGATGTAACTTTATGAGTCAACAAGCTTATCTCGCATTCTTTCGTATTGACGAGACGCACTACACTGATGAATCATACAAATTATCACTAAGGAATGTGATTTAATATTTAGAAAGTATGTTTCGTATTGACGACACGACGAGACGCGCTACGCTGATGAATCATACAAATTATCACTAAGGAATATGATTTAATATTTAGAAATCAATATAATTAATCATTCCTATGTTAACCATTGAATAGATTGGTACAGTAATAATCTACTAATAGCAGTAATATCATGGATACACTAGATGTACAACAACATCTGAAAAAGATTCACCCCAGTCTAGAAAATAATGTTTATGCTGCTAATAGACTGCCCATGTATACCCACGTACCAACGTATATAATATGCAATTTAGATACAGATGATAAACCAGGCTCACATTGGATAGCTTTACATATCGATACGAATGGCATCGGTCAATATTTTGATTCATACGGACGATCACCTGCACGATATCATCTAGAGTTTTTAAAAAGGAATTGTAAAAGATGGGACTGGAATGTTGATATGATTCAGAATGAGTGGACTTCAGTTTGTGGCGAATATTGTTTAATGTATTTGCTGTATAAGTTTCGGGGATGTTCAATGCACAGTTTTACGAGCATTTTTACAGGGAACACATTGTACAACGATATTTTAGTGGATGAGATGTTTCGCTCCTATTTTATACATAATCAGCAATAACATTTTGGAAATAAAAATTGTAACAAAAAAAAGTATGAGTTTTATTTATGACTAGCTGTGCCTGCGACTTCATCCGCGTGGAGCTTTACAAAATAGTTACTGTTCAGTGACAGACACACAAAAATTATAAATAAATATTTTGGTATATGTACTGAGTATGCATACATATGAGTTTAGTAAAACACGGTTATTTTAATATTACAAACAGACACTCCAATTTTATTTATTTTTATATATATATATATATACATTGAGAATAACAAAGAATGATAATAATATAATACAATAGCACAGATAAGCAAGGTGCATCATTAGAAACAGATAAGAGCGGCAACGACCTTTTTCGAGAAACAATGGATGGAGCACAATAGCGACGATGCTCGAGGAACGATAGATAAGCAGACAATAGAGGTAATTAAGGGTACTGGAGTTTGCAAATGTAGAAACCTAAGTCGCGAATCGTTAGAGTTAGCACAAAATGGATGCGTGCAATCGATTTAGATGACCCCAAAACCTTTTTTTTTTTTTTTTTTTTTTTTTTTTTTTTTTTTTTTTTTTTTTTTTTTTTTTTAGGATCACTCGATCAGAGGACCGACCGTTTGTACCAGTTCTGGCTCGTGAGCCAGAACTGGTACAAACACACTACTTACTTCACTAACCAGTACTTTAGGTAAATGATTGTAATAATTCTTATAACATATTATCGACGTGTAAAATCTTATACTATTAAACCAGCAATTCTTGTATATATATATATATATATATATATATATATATATATATATATATATATATTCTGAATCTCGGAATCGGCTCCAACGATTTTCGTGAAATATGCAGGGGATTTCGGGGGCGAAAAATTGATCTAGCTAGGATTCATTTAAAAAAAAATGTCGTTTTATCCCTGTTTTTAGGCAATGAAAAAATATCATTAGAATACGAAGCTTAATTTCACCGTTGTCATTATAGCTGTAATGGCGTAATTAGGAAGTCGGCGCGTGTCGAATCGTGTTGACCCGGGTTCCAATCTCAGTCTCCAGATCAATTTTTTTTCTTTTTTTTTTAATTTCACTCGTGATTTATTATTTAAATAACATTAAAATATAAAAATACCGAGCAAAAAAAAAAGAAAAAAAAAAGAAAATACCGAGCTAGGCTCGGTCACCCAGGTACTATTATGTTAATACACCAATCTCGTGGCGGTGGCAAGGCAATGTTACTGTAGTAAATTATCATTGACGGATTCACATATCAGATGTTAGGCGTCTAACATTTATTAAAACAATATAAATTTTAATTTGAGAGCTAAACATGAAAGTCGAACTCACAATAAAAGTTTTGGGTGTAGTAGCCCATAGCGCTTTTTTTCTTAAAATTTCGTATACTTATGTATTTTGCCTCGCTAATCACGAATATGATAGTTAAAGTTGGCGCAAATTTCATTTTCAAGGTCAAAACTCTAGGTAAAGCTACGGCTAAGGTACGGGCTTATCGGAACTTTATGCAAAGTTTTTTTTAATATTAATATAGACCATTGTGTTAAAAACTAAAAAAAGAATAACTGAAAGAGGTAATTATTTCGAAGTAACGCGCATTTGGTTGTGAGGACAACACTGAAAAACATTGTTACGCACTCATCTGTTAATAAGGTGACCTGCTTGTTAGTACACAGGGTTACTCAGGTAACAGCTGAGATATGCATCGTATATCTTACGTAAATGTAGGTAGGTATTACCACTGGGCGGTGCGAGAGACGATAGTAGGACTACCGAAGACTACGCTCACCGATCAGTCTAAATAAAGCTTAACGAAGTTAAACAATTTAAACATAGTAACTTTAAATTTAACTGAGGTAGGGCACAGCAGGAAATTTCCTGCTCAAAATATGGAGCAGCCCGACTGGGGTAGTACCTCGATCTTACGGAAGACCACAGCTAAATAATACTGTTTTCAAGCAGTGTTGTGTTCCTGTTGGTGAGTAAGGTGACCAGAGCTCCTGGGGAGGGGGGGAGGATAGGGTCGGCAACGCGCTTGCGATGCTTCTGGTGTTGCAGGCGTCTATAGGCTACGGTCTTACCATCAGGTGAGCCGTACGCTTGTTTGCCAACCAAGTTACATAAAAAAAAAATAGTAACTCTATCAACCTTTATATAATCATGTGAACCGCGGTGACGAATCAAGTTCAAAGATCAATACATAATTCATTTATGAGTTAATTAAAATTATTCATTATCAATTCATCATACGATATTCAAATTTCCGTATAAATAAAAATTTTTAACAGACACTACGTCGTTATTAATATAATCGCTAGTTTGATTAATAACGGCCTACTTGATTTATTAGACAAAAAACAAAACTGGCCTATTACGAAAAAGTATCAAAAATAAAGAGTTCCACACCCACCGCTCTAAAGTTTATCGATATATTTTTTTTAAAGAAAGATTAAATATAGATAGAGCTAAAATACATAAAAATACGTTGCCTGGGTCTTTTAATATTATACAAGCTCGAATAATACCTGTTGTTTGTTCATTGAGATAGGACGTAGAAGAATATAATTATATATCTCAAAATCTTGGTCACCCTAAGTGGGTGTAACCACTTGTATTCCACACAACCTTAACCTTACTAAAGATAGTAATCTTAAGTAGCATTGTGTTCCTGTGCAAGTAACTTAGAGATCCTATTACAGGCTTCTTAATTAATTATATTATTTATATTATTTCTTTCTTTAATCTAAGTTATTGTGTGCAATAAAGTTGTTTATTATTGTTATTATTAAACGCTTCCAGAGGCTAAGGTAACGACTTACCAACAAGCAAACCTTATTCTTTCTTTTGGTCTTGATGGTAAAAAAATATTTTATGAAACTGTCAAGCGTCTACCGATTACCTACGGCATCAAAAATATATCATAGCAACAATGAGGCTCCATTGATACCAAAAAATACCCACAGAAGTGCGGAACCCTAAAACAGTTTATACACACATAGATTTTTAACCAATAAAGTTATAATAACGTACTCGTAAATATTAATTTTTTTGGTAGTTTCAACTATTTATAAATTAATCAACGAAAATTCGAACATAAACTCGAAACGATGTTAATTAATTACAAAAAATTTAAATTAAAACAATTTATTACTTTATTTTATGGTTAAAGTACTGACAAAAAATATTAATTTCCAAAATAGTGTCAGGTCTGGATTTACACGCGTTTAAAACTAATTATGGCAATTAATATTGCCTGCCCAATGCTCGTTACAATTATTATAGTCTTTATATTGTCTTTTCTAATATATAATGTACTTTATGTATGTCACTTTTTAGACCTTTATTTAACACTAAGTGTGACCCGCGGTGTCGTTAATTTGCGTTAATTTGAGCTATAATCTAATATCTATAACTAGCTTCTGCGCGCGACTTCGTCGGCGTGGACTCCGCTCCTATTTGTCTTAGCGTGATGACACATAGCCTATAGCCTTCCTCGAGACATTTCTCGAGGAAGCTATAGGCTATAGCCCATTGGCTATCTAACACTTAAAGAATTTTTCAAATCGGCCCAGTAGTTCCAGAGATTACCGCGTTCAAACAAACAAACAAACAACCAAACAAACTCTTCAGCTTTATATATTAGTATAGATACTTATATAAATGGCTATAATCTTCCTCAAAATCAATGTAAGCCGTTTTAAAAATTCGTTTAGCCGACCTAGAGATGTCACGCATACATCAACTCGAGACCAATCTATTAATGTGACATATCTAAAAAGAAAATAAAAAATTTAGACAAAAAATACGCGCTAGTAATATTATAAATGTGAATGTAAGTTTGTTTGTGCCTACGCTTTCACGCAAAAACTATACGTAACCGATCTCCATGAAACTTTGTACACATATTTTTGGAGGTAATAGAAGTAACATGGGATACTTTTTATTAAAAAAAGTTCAATTCGACCGAAGCCGCGGGTAAAAGTAAGTGAAAGTGTTGGTAGTGACCGCGATCATATATAATCTTATAAATATTCTAATTTTGTTCGATCGGAGCTAGAATCCGTTATTTTAATATAAAGTTTACTTATTAACATTGTGTTTAGCATATAAAACACTATATAGGTATCTATAAATATTCATAACATGGTAATATACGAGTATATATCATTCAAATGAGCTTTAAGCCTATGGTAACTAATATTAATTTATGTAACATATAATTTTATTATTTAAATTTTTGTAATTCTTTACTCTTTTGAAATGACAAGTCTTTACTCGTAACATATTATTTACTCATGTTACGCAAAGGGTTGACCAACTTTATAAAGTCATTTTTAATTAAAGCTATTCGTTATCAAAAATAATTAAATAATTAAATTTGTATTAAAAATAATAAAATCATAAAATAAAATTTAAAAAAACAGGATATTCAGGATGTTCCGTCATCGTACCTTTCATAGTTTTTTTCTAACGTTGTAATCGATGTACTGTGTGAGTACGTTTATGTAGCAACAAAAAGCAGCTTCACAACGCTGTCATGCGCTCACTGCCCGCGAGTTGAGATTTGTGACGGAACTTGAGGGCAGTTGCAACTAATTGTGAATCTACACACCTGATCGCGCCGCGAACGCCGGTCCGCTAACCCTTACGTGACCGCCATCGCCATCGCATGCTTTCTATGCAAATTTGTGATCGAAAACCGCCACGAACTCCTAGCATCTTCTGAACTTCAAGTGCACTGTGCAGGATCCAACCAGCGGGTGTGCCCCAACGAGAGTAAAGGTCCTCATCGATTCTCAAAGGTACGTGAGTGCATTTTATTTTGTTGCTGCGTGCCTATTCGCGTCCAGAACATCGATTACATCGGCAGATTAACCCTAGTCTGACCCAAATGTGGCAACAGCCACCTATCGTTTCCCTTTATTGAGGTGCGTCTGCTACATTTTTCTGGTGCCGATACCCGGGAGGCCTTTCTCTAAATTCGATCTAGGTACCTATTTATATTATATTATATATATTAGAAATATCTAGGTATTTTCTGGCAAAATCGTTCTTCAATTATTATAATAAAAACGTAAATAAAAGGAAATATTCAGTGTAAAATCGTAAGAACAAATTAAGCAATCACAAAAATATCGGTGCTTAATCTTTTATCGGCTTAGATTTTGCACTAAATTCATAATATTTACTTTAATTTACCTCGTTATAGATCAAAATTAATTATTATTTCGTTTTAAATATCATAGCAAATTCATATAAAAATAACATTTTTAACTAGAAACAAAGGAGTACACGCCGCGACACAGATTACAACAAAATTTGTGTGATTATCATACAATTCGCAAACGAACTCGTGCCGCTCGCTGTACTTGTTTACGTATTAGCATTCCACAGTTTTAGTTTATTCGAGTCAACACAAGTTAGTAGCAATTTGTTCGAACTTCATACATCTAAAAGCTAAACTAGATTCGCCCTGTGTTTTTCGTTTAATTATTTTTTATAGCTACCTACGTAAACTTTATATTATCGAATTTTTATTATGTCGTATAAATTAAATAAACATTCTACACGTAAAATGAGTACTTTTAAGAAACTAGGTCAATCAAAATCTATCGATATTGAGTATACAACAAAAGATTTACCTACTTTGCGTAGAAAACGAACTATTGCTTATAATCGTTTACAAAAGGCGTTGCAACTCGGAAATTTATCGTTAACGGATCATTCTCAACGCGACATGTTTCTATCTTATTATCAAGAAATAAAAGATATTGCAGCGACATTTGAACATGCGCATCTTAATATTTTACAAATTTCAGAACCTTCGGATTCTGATGACCCTGATGACACTTATGAACGTTTCGATGAGATGTATTTTAATGTTTTAGCTATCCATCGATCAATAACAAAGGGACAAACGGAAAATTCATCACGCGTTGCTTCTACTTCGAATATTCGGTTACCGAAAATCGTACTTCCTCATTTTTCCGGTGACATAAAACGGTGGCCTGAGTATTTTGATACTTTTAATGAATTAATTCACAATTGCCCTTCCTTAAGCGATATTGAAAAGTTTCACTATTTGACTTCATCTCTGAGCGGCGAAGCGTTGTTCGTTATCAAGCCGTTCCCCCTCTCACACGAACATTACGAGCACGCGTACCAAGCTCTCATCGCGCGGTATAAGGGTAAACGCGCCTTAACGTTCACATGTTGGAAGGATCTTTTAGCTATTGAGTTTAAATGTACTAACGGAATTGAATTTAGGAAATCGCTTGATTTATTCGAAGAAAATTTGAGTATTTTAAAAACTGCTGAGTTACCTATACAACATTGGGATTTTATTTTAATTTATAACATACTATCGAAACTTGATACGACCTTACGTCGTAGTTTTGAAGAACATTATTCAGATGTTGACATCCCTACTTATAAACAATTAATTGGTTTTCTTCGAACTAAATGCGAGGCTTTGTTGCGCGATACACATTTTGCTGAAATAAAACCGAGTAAACCGGTCATCAAGCCTTCTTCATCGACACCTTTTCAAAAACATTTTAACAAAACGAATACCTTGATAGCTTCAGCTGACGTACAAAAAAAATAGTAAAAATGTTGCCGTATCGAATAAATGCCCGTTTTGCGCGCAGGCGCATACGATCTTATCATGTTCTGAATTTCTTAAAAAACCTGTAGAAGAACGCATCAAAATAACCACCGAGAAGAATTGGTGTTACAACTGCCTTAAGCCGTCTCATCAATTAAAAAATTGCAATTCTATTTTTTCGTGCCGCGTTTGTAGACGTAAGCATCACAGCCTCCTGCACCGTGAGAAAGCTATCGAAAATAATAATACGTCATTGTTAGTGTCAAATTCTAAATCTAATACTGCAGTTTTACTTGCAACTGCAATTGTGCAGGTCAAGGATGCATCCGGATGTATGCAATCGTTTCGAGCCTTGTTTGACAGCGGAAGTCAAAACAATTTTATGACCACAGCAGCAGTAAATCGTTTGCGACTGCAAATATGTCCATCCTCTTCTCACATAAGCGGTATAGGTGAAGCACAAACTTCAATCGTAGGACAAGTTCGTTGTCAAATCGGTCATAATGATAAAATTATATTCAACTTAGATATGCATGTCATTAATTCAATTTGCGGGGACCAACCCATCGCTAAATTGAAGACAACCGAATGGTCACATATCAAATCACTTCCTTTGGCGGATCCAGGATTCGACATTCCTGGTCCGATCGATATTTTATTCGCTGCGGATGTATTTACCGATTCGTTACTTAATAAAACAATTAAAGGTGGTCCTAATCAACCCACCGCATTTAATTCAGTCTTCGGCTGGCTATTGCTTGGCAAATCACAGTTAGCCTCCTATTCATTGTTAAATACATCGTTGCAAGTTGACAATGAATTAAATTCATTAGTTAAGCAGTTTTGGGAACTAGACTCATTACCACAAGCGTCATCCTTAACTCCAGAGGAATCATTGTGCGAACATAAATTCAAAACAACTCATACACGAGATGAATCGGGCCGATACATCGTGACGTTGCCGTTTAGGCATGATTCGGAGCCAAGCTTTGAAGGTTCTCGTGATGTTGCGTTACGACGATTCAATGCAATCGAACGCAGGCTTTCTCGTGATCCAGAATTGCATCGTCAATACTCCGAATTTATGGAAGAATATCAGCAGTGTAATCATATGTCTCTCGTTCCCATAGACGAAATGGGCAGGGGGAAATATTACATTCCTCATCATTGCGTTCTGCGTCCTGATTCCGCAACTACTCGTCTCCGTGTCGTTTTTGACGCTTCAGCTAAGGATCTCCGTTCTCGTTCTCTAAATGATTCACAGCTTATCGGTCCAAAATTACAACCAAATATTTTGGAAATTCTATTGCGTTTTAGAGAACATGAAATCGTATTTATCGCTGACGTTCGCGCCATGTATCGCCAAATCTTGATTTCACCTGAACACCGCGACTATCAGCGCATTCTTTGGAGATTTTCCCCTGCCGACCCACTTCGTGAGTATCGACTAAACACCGTAACTTACGGAGTCTCTTCATCCCCTTTCCTTGCTTGTCGCACAGTCAGACAGCTTGCTGAAGATTCGGGTGATATGTTTCCCTTGGCAAAACAAATCGTGCTCTCTGATATATATATTGATGATGTCATTACTGGCCAGGCTTCATTGAACGAAGCTCTAGAAGCTAAATCGCAAATTATTGCTCTTTTTAAATTGGGATGTTTTCATCTCCGCAAATGGATGAGCAACGACCCACAATTATTATCTGATCTACCTCCAGAGGATTGTTTAACTGAATCGGTTTCTTTTGATGATTCTAAACCAGCTACACTAAAGGTTCTTGGATTAAAATGGGATCCTAAATCGGATGCGTTTCTGTTTGAAGTTAAACCATCAAACCAATCGTGCACCAAACGATCAATTCTCAGTGAAATCGCACGAATCTTTGATCCTCTGGGATTTTTATCTCCTATTACCAAGGCAAAGTGTCTTATTCAAAGATTGTGGATACTTGGCGTCGGGTGGGATCAGACTCCCCCTGAGGAGATCGTTAAGAGTTGGAACAGTTATCGAGCTAACCTTCCTTGTCTCGCTGATGTCAAAATTCCTCGAAAAATTACTAGTTCCATTGCTACCTCATACGAACTTCACGGATTTTGTGATAGTTCGGAAATCGCGTATGGAGCAGTTATCTATTTACGATCCACAGATCACAATGGAGAAATTAAAGTACGTTTAATTTGTTCAAAGGCTCGTGTAGCACCTTTAAAGCGAATATCACTACCCCGCTTAGAACTGTGCGCTGCAGTTCTTCTGTCTGATCTATACAAATTCGTACAAAATACTTATGCGGATCGAATCCCTTTGACCGCAGCTTATATGTGGTCCGATTCTACAATTGTGCTATCGTGGTTAAGGTCTCATTCATCACGATGGGTTACATTTGTAGCAAATCGGGTAAGCCACATACATGATATCATACCGACTGAATGCTGGCATCACGTGTCCTCGGGAGAAAATCCAGCTGATATCTGTTCAAGGGGACAATTTCCGGATGAAATCGCTCACAATTCCCTTTGGTGGGCGGGGCCATCCTGGCTATCAAGGAATCCAACTGCATGGCCAAATTCATTTACAAGTCTGTCTCCATCTGACGAAGCAGTCGTAAAAGTCGAATCCAAATTATCATCAGCACTTCTAATTGAAAAGAAATTAACCGAACCCGATCAAAGTATTTTCGAAATGTTGTTATCTAAATTCTCAACTTTACAAAAATTATTGAACGTTCTGGCATACATAAATCGCTTCATAAAAAACGCAAAACTATCAAATCGCACTAATTCTAACCTCTATATCACTAACGTCGAGCGACATAATGCGCTTATGCAGATCGTAAAACACGTCCAACAAATTTCTTTCTCTCAAGAAATCTTAAATATTAAAGCTAAGAGACCGATTCTTAAACAATTTAAAAAACTTAACCCGTTTTTGGACGCTTGCGGCATCCTTCGTGTTGGAGGCAGAATATCAAGATCAGGTCTTGAATATGAACATAAGCACCCTGCATTGTTACCACCTGATCATCCCCTAACTATTTTAATTATAGACTTTATTCATCGTAACTACTGCCATACGGGCATAAATACAACTCACTTTTTATTACTACAACAATTTTGGATTATTTCAGCAAAACGTGTCGTTCGTAATCGTTTATCGAAGTGTATTCAATGCTATCGAACAAATCCAAAACCGTTACAGCCTTTTATGAGTGACCTTCCATCCTGTCGCGTTAACCAAATAAAACCTTTCTCAGTAGTAGGTGTAGATTTCGGGGGACCCTTTCGCATTAAACTCGGTTCTCATCGTGGAGCAAAAATTGATAAGGCATATTTATGCTTGTTTGTCTGTCTCGCCACGAAGGCCGTGCATCTCGAAGTAGTGTCTACATTATCTGCAGAGGGATTTATTGCTGCACTACGCCGTTTTATTGGACGACGCGGTCGCTGTAACGTGATTCATGCTGATTGTGGCACCAATTTCGTTGGTGCTAGAAATCAACTATCGGCTCTAATGGAAAGGGCTTCTGTTGCTGAGAAAATCGATTTCAAATTTAACCCTCCCTCGGCACCTCACTTCGGTGGCGTTTGGGAAATCCAGATTAAAGCTGCAAAATCACACTTATATCGAGTTGTAGGCGATCAAGTACTCACCTTTGAAGAACTGACTACACTCTTCGTTCAAATCGAGTCAGTTCTGAATTCGCGTCCGTTATATCCCCTCAGTTCTGATCCTAACGATCTGACTGTGTTAACGCCCGGACATTTTCTCACCTTGGAACCGTTGACTGCCGTCCCCGATGAGGATCTCACTCATACTAATCTACATCGGCTTAATCGGTGGCGGCTGTTACAAGCTTTTCAGCAAAATTTTTGGGCTAGGTGGAAAAATGAGTACCTCAATTCTTTAACGCAACGTGCCAAATGGACCAAAGATTCGAAACCTTTGGTTGTAGGATCGATGGTCATCATCAAAGATGACAACCGCGCTCCGTTACACTGGACCCTTGGTAGGGTAAAGCAGCTTATTGCTGGAGCTGACGGAGTTAATCGAATCGCAACGGTTAAAACTGCACCCAATAACTTAATTCAGCGGCCTTTGGTTAAGTTGTGCCCTCTGCCACTGGAGGGCTAGCTTCCATTGGATCTTCTGCTCTTTAGTTTTAACTTAACTTACTTTTATCTTAGTTTATTTTAACTTAGTTTTAACTTGTAGTGTTAACTTTATCGTTTCAATTTTCTTTAGCATTTATCGTTTTCGTATAACTATTAGTATCGCGTAATTTTTCAGTTTTCGGAAACCAGAAAATACCATAGGTATTTTGGTGGGCGGGATGTTCCGTCATCGTACCTTTCATAGTTTTTTTCTAACGTTGTAATCGATGTACTGTGTGAGTACGTTTATGTAGCAACAAAAAGCAGCTTCACAACGCTGTCATGCGCTCACTGCCCGCGAGTTGAGATTTGTGACGGAACTTGAGGGCAGTTGCAACTAATTGTGAATCTACACACCTGATCGCGCCGCGAACGCCGGTCCGCTAACCCTTACGTGACCGCCATCGCCATCGCATGCTTTCTATGCAAATTTGTGATCGAAAACCGCCACGAACTCCTAGCATCTTCTGAACTTCAAGTGCACTGTGCAGGATCCAACCAGCGGGTGTGCCCCAACGAGAGTAAAGGTCCTCATCGATTCTCAAAGGTACGTGAGTGCATTTTATTTTGTTGCTGCGTGCCTATTCGCGTCCAGAACATCGATTACATCGGCAGATTAACCCTAGTCTGACCCAAATGTGGCAACAGCCACCTATCGTTTCCCTTTATTGAGGTGCGTCTGCTACACAGGATATTATATGTATATAATACTTTGTCATAATAATAAAAATTCTGATGATTGTAACTTCTGAACGCAACCTTACAACATATGTTAAAAGAAAAAAAAATCGAATACTCTACTTCCTCAATTTAAACAAAAAATTAATTAAATAAACTTGAATAATTTATTGAGTTAGTTTTATAACTCATTCATTATAAATCAAACATTAAAATGCCACCGATGCATTAGGCAGATATTTTGAAATGTCAATCTTACAACAAAAAAGGCGCGAATCAAAAATAACACAGACTTTTTTGTGTTCAATAATAAATATTCATAGTCTATGTATCTTACTTTTTTTCCAAAGTATTTATGTTGTAAGTCAATTAGTTGAACATAAAATTTAATGTGATAACGATAATTATTTTAAATATGTAAAAAAATGGAGGGAACTTGAATTTTTGTAAGTGTTGCTACCACTAGTTAGTAAGTGTAGTCCATTATTCTAAATTTTTAATTTATTTAAAAATTCTATACACAAATATTAGTGAACTAAAAAGGTTATATTCTTTTCTATTTAATCGATACTTTGATATGAGGATTTTTTCAATTCATTTTTAAAATTCAATATCGTCGTGAACTGGCAAGGCTAGTGTATACTACTCTAAGTTTATTACCTTTTATACAGTTGTTCTCAACCGACTGCAAATATTATTTTTAATTTAAGGTTAGAACTATGTAAAATATTGTATATCTATGTATAATTATTAACAAGTAATAACCGGAACAAACTAATGCATTATTAGTGTTAGTTATTGGTAATTATAGACAATTTAGCTCATGTCACATAGGGAACCGAACGTGATAAGACCTAGATATGACCTAGACCGAGTGTCTACAGATTATGCTATGACAGGTGACAATTGATACGTCGCGTCGCTTCATAGCGATCATATTGCAGAAACGAGCAATTTAATTCATTTAAAATTTTATTATAATTATACAAAAAGTACATCGCACTAAATTATTACGAAAACATATTGTTTGAATAAGAAGTTTATTTGGAATCAATAACTCCGTTACAAAGAAGATGCATAGATTAAAAAAATGCAACAGAAATTTTATCATAATCGAGTGGATATTACAGGCAGACCTTCGAGCGATCAGTTTGTAGGTAGAGGTTACCCTTTCAGTTTACACTGACGATATAGAGATACTAGAGTATCGGTTCTAGATTCTCAACAAGGTCGAGTATGATGGAAATAGAAAATTTAAATATTATATACTATTATAAGCTTAGCGCAAGTTTAAGACTAAAAATCTGCGTCTAGTATACATATACTACTTAAGTAAATTTACTAAGCTCTGTACAACAGTATGAGTATTAAATTAAATTACAATAAGGATTGTTAAACTATATTACATTTCTACTTTTAAAAACTCTTAATTTAGCAAATTAGTTATTTTGTTAATGCTTAATAAATACTTAGTGTAACAGTGTATACAAGGAATTATTGAAACTTGATAACTAAATCCTCAAAAATTTTTTTTTTCGCTGTTATGAGTACACAATGCAAATATTGTAGTTAAATTTCTCGACAAATTTATTAAACAAATACGTATTTTGATTTCATACTTTGGAGTTTTTTTTAATATTTACCTATAAGGTCAAATCAAAAAGTTTGATATGTACCTACATATATAACAATTTTAAATTATTTACTAAATTATTTTAAAGCCTAACTAACATAAATGTCTGCCTCGAGGATAACATCAGATCTTAAAACACCTTACTACTACTATTTAAAGAAACCTACGTCTTATGCTATAGAAAATATGCTTGCTGGAAAATTTTCCACATTCTGGTAGTACTCGCACATAATGGCAGATTTACACAGGGTCAGTAGCTGTCGCCAGTGCTGCGCCGAAAACTGACTCGTACGATTTACACGCAGTCAGTATTACGTCAGTAGTCTTTATGGTGTCCACACGTTTGTAAAGTCAGTGCCGAAAAATGAATTCTCGAAAACAGCAAACAATCAGATCAATTTTATCTAGTTCCAGCTGTAGTAAGTAGCCCTCAAGTTTTTAATTTTATTTTTGATTTCGGTAGGGCTAAACCCTTCTAAATTTATTTCTCTTGCAATATTGTGTAATGCTGTTGCGCGCATTTCCTTATTTCTATAATTTTTTGATCTATTATCCCAGACGCATTCGTTATCGCGGTATAGTTCCATAATCTTTAAGTTCTCGGTGTCGCTCAGTCTTCGCGCCATTTTGTTATGTGGTGCAACGCAGCGTGGTCCCCCTACAATAAAGCGGCAGCGACTGACTTCGGCATTTACACGGCAACAGTTGCGCTAGCGTGGTGGTGGGGGGAGCGGACTGACGCCGAAAAATATGAAGCGGGAATATTGAAGTCAGTAGGTACATACTGATGCAACAGTGCTGTACTGACTTGAAATTAATTTACACGATGGCAGTGACAGGTCAGCACTGACTCGGCAGTGCACTGACGTTAGTTACTGACTCAATGTAAATCTAAATTTGACTTAACTCATGGATGCTATGTCGCCTTTACTAACGAGAAATTTTTTTTAAAAGTGCTCTTGAGCACACTTTTTAAAATGTATCTCTTCGTTAAAAAAAAAGTTAAGGCATGTCTATGCTTTAAAGTGAACTTTTTCAGCGGCTACAGCTATCCCTTTCTGACAGTTACGGATGCGATGACGCGTTGGCGTTCATCTAGTACAAAACTAAAATGTCATGAATGAGTTGTCATGAGAATGAGAGATTGAGAATTAGTTGCCACATATAAATATATATACGAGCCTTTCCGTAATCTGTCTCAAAAAATCTGTCTCTGAGATCGATCGCAATGTTGTCAATGTCCAAGATCTCAATGCGATTGCTAATCTGAACGAGTAGGTACACTTCGGAATGTCCGAGTCAGTGTGAAGAGGTCCCTAATAGCAGTGAACGCTTCCGTCTTAGTAAAGCGTTAAACTCGGCTAAACTAACTTCAATCAAATCAGAAACTTCCTCTAGAGTCGAGTAAGGGCGTTCAACTGTGGAATGCTCAATCATTCAATATTGACTAGTACATCTTATCTGTACAATGACGGCTTTACTAAGACATCATGATTAAATTAATCTGAAGCGCTATTTTATTTTTAATTAAATTTATTAATAAATGACTCACAAAACTATATTAACTTTTTGTTTCTAAATCATTTGTCTTCACATGTAAAAAGAATAATTGACCTTATTAAAATTATAATTTATAATAACGTCGCGTCGTCGTTTGAAGAAGTAACATGATAATTCAAATTATAAAATTACGTCCAATATTGATTAAATATAATATTATTATAACCTTTAAGTTGATAAAAAAACATCCCAGCAGACAGTTAACAATGTATCTCAATCAACAGACACTAAACATAACTGAAATGAATGAACTTAAAAATACTTCACGAATACTTGACAAGAAAGTATGTTTTAAACATTTTGTGTTCAAAACAAATTGTTACAATAATATCTGGAAGCTACCCGGCCGTGAACACAGTTGCACGGTAGAATGCAACAACGAAATAGAATAAATAAATTGAATATACGGTGAACTTTGCAAAGCCAACAGTTTCAGCATTACAAACCAGAGTTCACACTCTGTTAGATTCGCTTTACACGTTATTTCCGACGAGCTCATTCTATGCTAAGTCCAAATAAAAGTGAGTATTTAATTTTAAACTGCATTTTCATGAAAGCTTAACTTTTGCAAACACATTCGTGCAAGTTTGTGGATTTTTTGTGTCTCAATCAGTGTCGTAGCGTGGGAGGTGTCGATAGCCATAGCCCCCCGGGCGGCACACGAAAGGAGGGCGGCAAAATCTACACGATTTTTTTCAATTAATATTTTTTTTTAATTCCAAATCGTGTCAGCAATGTAACATAAAAAAAATACACTTGAATTGAGAACCTCCTCTTTTTTTAAGTCAGTTAATGAATTTAATGAAAATCGTGCCTACAGTGAATGTGTTAAATTATTTTGATTAAAGAATTAAATAATAGAGGCGGCAAATTTTTGGTGGGGCCCCGGCGGCAAAAAACCACGCTACGCCACTGGTCTCAATATCACAATTTTGTGAAATCTTCTATATGTATATATATGTTATATATGTAATCCAATTCTCTGCAGTGGTCCTAGATCCCATTTATCTTATACAACTGTTTGTCATGAGCGAGGATCGAAACCGCGACTGCTAGTACAACCAACCAGTGCTATGACTGCTGCACCACCGCGTCCACAATAATACTATCTATACTAATATTATAAAGCTGAAGAGTTTGTTTGTTTGCTTGATCAAGCTAATCTCAGGAACTACTGGTCCGATTTGAAAAATTCTTTCAGTGTCAGATAGCCCATTTATCGAGAAAGGCTGTATATCATCACGCTAAGACCAATATTAGGTGAGCACCAATGAAGAATGTTTTAAAATCAGGGTTTTTTCCATTTGAGAGCTTCCAGAGTTCCACGCGGACGAAGTCGCGGGTAGAAGGTAGTATTTTATAAACTCGCCAGCTATATTTAACTCCCGGTCTGTTCCGGTGCGCGGCAGTAGTTCTGAGAAACTGTCAGCTAATGTACGTATGTAATATAACCGCGCGTAAATAGGACACGTCTGTGTACACTATACAATAAATGTCATATAAAAATGTTAGTCATGTTCCGATTATTATATTTACTTTTGGCAGATAGATTATACAGCTCAGTTCTTCGTTGTATGGTTTTCTTGTTGCGTCAATTTGACACATTTGATTTGGCAAATGTTTTGTGAGGTATAGAAGAAATATTGGAGATAGTTTGATGGTTTTACAAGGAATAATATTTTCAAAAAATATGGCCATCGCTCTTTTATTTATTCATTTACATAAATGCCTCTCAATAATGCCACAAGAAATTCAAATGTCAAATAGGATGGGAAGACAAAAAGGATTAATCGGCGAGTTTTATTTCATAAAAATCCACACACAGTGTACAACAGATACAGTGTGAACAACATTTAAATAATAATTATATACCCTGATGTTTTATTCAGAAACAATTAAAAACGATTAATCGTCGATTTATAAAATATCCTAAATATATTTAAAGTAAGTATGGCATAGGTATAAAGATACAAAAAGGCGGATCTGATAAAGAAAGCACGTTGTAGCAAAATCCAAGCAACTAGCTGTTCCCTAGCAGTCACAGGATCAAAGTTCAAATCTCACATAATATAATCAAGGCTTGTATATTTATAGCATTTAATATTTTAGCTCTTGTTAAGAAACCATCGTTAAATATTTACAGTTTTTTTCCCTCCGCATTCTAAACTAACATTATTACGCTTACATAAAAGTACGAAATAATTATAAAAAATACATTTAAAACGAAAATTAAATTATTCATTGTAAAACCTTAAACAACGACTGGCGTGGTCTCAGTCGGTGAGTTTTCAGACCCTCGACAAAGACGCGGAGCGACGCGCTTGATTTTAATAATTTTGTTTTGACTTGTATTTACTTTAGTAAAAGGACAAAGTGAAATTAAAAACTTCAGCGGATTAAAGGGAACATTGTTCAAAATAATAATTGCGTAATGAACAAGTAAAAGTCATTTTTTAGACAAATAAGAGAACCGTCGGTGTCTTTGTTCGATGACTGACCCTTACAATTGAGTGACTGTCAGTGACATGCCAATTGAAAATACAAGATTATAATCTCGTTATAGTATTTGTCGAACTAACACAACTAAAATCCATACAAGAAAGAATCGAAGCTAATGAACTACTTCTAATCCATCCCCTAATCTATTTCTTGACTAATTTCATATGTAACTGTCTGGTTTCTTTTCCTTCTTCCTTATCAAGGGACTTTTACTCGACTGTGGAACTTTAAAATAAATAAACAAGTTTTACAGTATTCTTTGAGCATAAACAATTAAACGGTAAAATATTTATATTTGCATATTAATATTGTTCAAAGCGTCATGCAATATTACGAGTATTTACATTTCATATTTATGTTATAACAATCTCATATCAATTCACAACTGAATAAATAAATAACATCAACAATATCACCGAAGAAATTATATTATGTAGTTGTCAAATAGACTTTCATTTAGGTATTTGCTCTAAGACTCGTTGTATAAAAGGAAAATAAATAATGAAAAAAATCAAATTTGTTTGTAAAAAAGTACAAATAAGTTAATATATATTATATTTGACGCCAAAGAAACTAATTAATCTAATTGTCGTTTAGTGCTGACCTATCGAGAAAGACAAAACGCTAGGATAGGTGAAACAATAGACGAAATAATTTTAAGTAGCAGTAATTGAGCCACTGATTGTACAATTTTATGATAGCCATAGTTCCATTGATCTGAGAAAAATTAACACCGATCATAGTTGCTGACGCGTTTAGATAATAATCGACTATTTGATTGTACTATTGGAAACAGGCTAATGTTTTAAATACGCAACGTATATTACGTTGCGTATTCACATAACATAACTATACTATATTTCGACTAACCCGTTGGCGCAGTTTGTAGTGACCCTGCTTTCTGCTCCGGGGGTTGTGGGTTCGATTCCCACCCCGAGTCTGGGTGTAATATACATATTCATAAATATGTTTATCAAAAAAAAAAATTTGTTAGACCAGTCGACTGTTACCTTATAACACAAGCATTAAGTATCTTATTTTAGGAACAGACAGACGACCGTGTGTGTATTGTGTAGATATTTATATTTATTATATTTATACACTCGCTTCAGCCTGTAATATCCTACTTCTGGACATAGGCTTCTTTCCCCATCTAGGAGAAGGATCAGAGCTTAAACCACCACGCTGCTCCAATGTGGGGTGGCGAATACATTCCCTACTATGAGTAACTATCGCTATCAGGTGTACGTGATAACAACCAAGGCACGGTATCTTACTTGAAATCTATCCGGAAATTTTACCAATGACTGACGCATTAGAATACAACATTATCATTTTATTTGTATAGATTTGTACTAAATTAATGTAGTCATTTCATAGATTCGATGTAAATTTGTATATCTATGACTATTTTACAATTCAGTGAGAGTCGACATCGCACGAGCCGGCGACCTCGACTGATACTGTTATCAGTCAATCGCGGCTCCGACGACGCGGAACAACCTATCCTTATCGAACCGACGGAATTCGGCTCGTATACATATATTACATAACTGATATGTAATTGTATTACGCGGAATTATGTCCAACAACAATATTCTGAAAAGTTTTGTCAATCGTTATTGTATAGTGGCACTAGAAGTGATCTTAATGCTGACATCACGGGGTCTATTACTATTTACAACAGATATTTGTTTCTGATATGGGTAAATTTGTTTATTTGCCTTGTAAATCTCCTTGTTAATATCCTCATTGTGCCTCGGAGTGCACCACTACAGCCTATCACAGTCCACTGTTGGACATAGGCCTCCACAAGTTCGCGCCCGACATTATGTCGCGAACTCATGTGTTTTGCCCATAGTCACCACGCTGGGCAGGCGGGTTGGTGACCGCAGGCTGGCTTTGTCGCACCGAAGACGCTGCTGCCCGTCTTTGGCCTGTGTATTTCAAAGCCAGCATGGATGGTTATCCAATATCCCGCCATCCGTCGGCTTTTTAAGTTCCAAGATGGTAGTGGAACTGTGTTATCCCTTAGTCGCCTCTTACGACACCCACGGAAAGAGAGGGGGTGGCTACATTCTTTAGTGCCGTAGCCACACAGCACAATCACTCGGAGTGCACGTAAAACCTAATTTATCAAATATAGCTTATAATGGTCATCAGTCATTGTAGGAAAACTGTAAAAGGACGTAATAGATTAATCACCAAATCTTTGACTACATAGAGAAACTTTTGCCAAACAATGGAACACTTACAAACCGTTTCAGTAGTAAAAAATTATGTAAAAGCATAGTTTTAAAGGCTACGTATACTTAACACGCATTCTTATTATTACCTACCCAAAATTGCATTCAATTGCATTTAACTTAAATATATATTTTCCACGTTATAACAAATACTTCTAGAACCTTATCTTGTACAAGCGCATCTCGAGCAAACGTTCGACTATAAACTGCAGTCTTAATCGTAAACATAAGACTTAATTCCTAAGTACTACAACTGCAGCTAACAATTTGAATTTTATGAGGTAAACACAAACAAGTATACTATATTACTGACTAGATGAAATTTGAGACAAAGTCTTTTAAAAAACTAAGTTTGTCTGCCTGTCAAAATTTTATTGTCGTTTCGCGCTGCACACCGTTTTTTTTGACATAATATTTCGATCACGATCACGATTCAGCCTGTAATATCCCACTTTTGGGCATAGGCCTCTTCTCCATGTAGGAGAAGGATCGGAGTTTAATCCACCACGCTGCGCTGCTCCAATGCGGGTTGGCGGATATATTCCCTACTATGAGTAACGATCGCTATCAGGTGTACATGATAACAACCGTGACCGACGGCTTAACGTGCTCTCCGAGGCACGGTGGGGAGACCCACAAGGACTGCACAAACACCCAGACCACGGCAAACATCTCTATGGCCAATACAAATGCTGTCGTGTGCGGGGATCGAACCCGCAACCGCCCGCGCAACAGCCAATCGCAATCCATTGCTGTGACCGCTGCGCCAACGCGGCATACTATTTAATAGACATACTATTACACATCGACAGATTATTTAATAGACATAAAAAATTGAAAAGTTAAAAAGGTGGGACTTAAGATGAAACCCATGGGATGACCCCACTTTCATGACAACACATTTTTTTTTGTAATCAAGGCAAACACCAAAATCACGCCGATTAAAACAATTTCTTATCTTTTTACAAGAAAACAAAGTACAACCCTCATTTCCTAAATATCTCAGTCGGCCAATGCCAGGCCCTGCGAATTAAGATAAGCGTCCAAGACTCTCTTGTGGCGTGATATAATTCTATTTCCTCCTTAGGAACTAAAACTCAAATCCTTAAAGTCTTACATTTTGAAATAGCGACGAGACCAAATGCTCCAATTAGATGCGATTGGTTCATCTCGAGATAAATTTAGACGATTTTATAGAAATTACGTTCTAGTTTCCGTATAAGATTGTCAAAATTTGTCATTTCACCCCCAATGCTTGGTAAATCTCTTCTCTATACAATATATAAAAATGAATCGCTGAATGTGTTGCTAAGCGCAAATCTCAAGAGCAGCTGAACCGATTTCGCTAATTCTTTTTTTATAATATTCCTTGAAGTACGAGGATGGTTGTTACAGAGAGAAAAATTTTAAAAATTGCCTGAAAAGTCTAAAAACAACACTTTTCTATATTCCCATACAAAAGATTCGTAATAATACTTAAATGTCAACTTGAACTTTAATACCATACGATAAAGTTTAAGTGTTATTTGAGGGGTTCCGGGAAGGATAAGTATAAATCGACTGTTAGGCGGTACGGAGTTCGCCGGGTCAGCTAGTCTATATATTAAAAATAAATGTTGCTAAGCGCATAACTGGAGAAGGGCTCGACCGATTCGGATAACTTTTTTCTGTATGTTCCTTAAAAAAAAACCTACCAGAACGAAGTCTGTTCGGCAGCTAGTAAATAATAAAATATTTTGTACTTTCATGTTTCTAAGGTCTTGCTTTTAGAGGAACCTTTAAATCAGGGGTGTCAAACTCAATTTTGCGGAGGGCTATATTTTAAATTTAGAATGTGTAGGCATACCAGATTCATATAAAAAAAAGTAGTGTGCGCATTATAAAACTTCAGTAAAGGAATCGAGTGAAATCATAATTCTTCTTTCTGTGACGCATTGCTATCGCGGGCCGTATCTTTGACATCTCTGCTTTAAGTCTAGTCAATAAAATGTCGGCAACACATAAGAGATACACAAAAAATTATATCATAAACGTTAAATAGAATAAATAATTGGCGACAACAGCTTCAATTCAGAGACGATTAGATCCCAAGTGATCGTGGTAGACACAATTAATGTCAACGGAGTGTTTTCAGCGATGATATTCGGTAATTACGAGTTGTTGGAACTTGTCCTTCTGCTAATTCGCTCGATTATCAGTTCTCGGTAAAAATAAACTTTAAATAAAGTGTGGTGTAATTTCTGTGAAAAATGGATATAATTTATTTTAATTTAAAACAGGAAGGAGTTATCAAATTTGATGTATTGTTTCGTGTTTGTTACATATTTTTACAGCTATCGAAGTTTGATGCGTCTGAGTAACCGATAATACATTAACTGCGAAAATGCAATTAAAAATAAAGAATTGTGTTTTTCTTTTGAAGTGAAACTTCTTTAGGCGCATGAGATTTTGCAACGTCGGGCGCGGTCAGTACTTGAATGGGTGACCGCCTGGGAACACCGCGTGACTTTTCTTAAGCTTGTGAAATAAACCATGTAGACAAACATCTGTACAGTCTATAACAACACTTGACATGATTGAACGTACGAGTATGCCCGCTAGTACGGCAGTTAACAGCAACAGACTAAGGGCATGTTCACCGGTAGCCGTAAACAATTGAAAAATACAATTTAACAGATGACAGTATCCAAGGGCTACAAGTGTAATATCTATTATTATTTTTTATCACAGACATCCATAACATTTATGGCATATTTTTGAATGCAATTAATTGTGAACCAAAGTTCACTCAGCTGTAGTTTCTTAACAGAGGCGAAACATGTCCTCATATTCTATCTCCTGCTTTTAAGTCTATCCTTAACTTATATGCAAGATAAGCTTTACCCACGGCTGATGCAACACGCCCTTACTGTGACTACTACACTGCACTAACTCATCGTTTGAACTGTCGTTACTAAAGCTATGACTATAAATGGCAAGAATCTTTCAAATACCGATGGTTTTTTAGGTTCAAATTTGTGTTATCTGGAAGAAATGGCTAACTTACAATAAGTCCGTCCATTGCACTACACATTCCGTGGATATATTTAAACTATATATGTCACTACAATAATTAAATGCAACGAGTAAAACCGCAAAGCACACCTAGTATCAACCATAATTCCACGAACGAATATCGCACCGCATTTTACTTATTTTTCTTCGCTTCTCACATAAATCATTCCAACACAATGCATTCCACGTTATCTCTCTTTATATTTTAATGCAACTCTCGTAAATAAAAGTTTCATTCGACATTCTGCACCGCAGCTGACGACGCAGCTTAATGATGCGTTGAACGATTGATAAATGACCGACTATTGTCATTTTATCTATTTATTTTAAAGATAATTTTCGATATTAATTTGCGTCGCATATTTATATTCAATTTATAAATTTTGTAATATAAGAGTAAATATCTTGAGAATTTTATCTCTCTATTATTACAATTGTGTAATCAAACATAAACACTATAGTCTATCCTGAAACCTACAATTTTCAAAATCGTTATCTTTTGAGTTTTCTCAAACATGCAATTTTTTGTTTGTAATAAAATAAATAAACAGTACTTTAAAAACATTCTTAACTTGAATGGAACGTGTCCAGAAAACTAGATTTTATAATCAAACTATCTGACTCTACAGCGTCAAAACTCTAAATCTGCGAGGGAATTTGTAATTTCCTCATAAAATAAAGTGAAATAATGTTAGAACCTGTTGAAAATAACCGTTTCAAACTTTTCTCTCAAACTGCAAATTTGTTCAAAATTCAAAATAATACGTGAGTGCACTAGAGTTATATGAACATCGATCGCTCGTTGCAACATATTGTTGGAGAGTACATTTATAATGTGTAGAGGAATACGGTCAGAAATAGACGAAAAGTAGCAGAATTATAATTAACTAGCAGCACGCCGCGGCTTCGCTCGGGTAAAATAATTATTTCGTGAACTTTTCTGTAGATCTTTTTTAGTCCTACAATTCAGTCGTACATCATTTTGTCCTATCTTAACCATTTAAGTAGCGCACGCGAAGGAAAGAAATATTTGAGACGATTTTTTACACCTTGGTGAACATAACGCGTTTCTTTTTTGCACATGTCTAAGTTTTTAAGAAATAAAATATAGCCTATGTTACTTCCTAATAATGTAGCTTTTTATTAGTGAAAAAATCATTAAAATCGGTCTAGTACTTTTGGAGCCTATTCAATACAAACAAACAAAAAATCTTTCCTCTTTATAATATTAGTGTAGATTACTGATTAAATCTAAAAGATTCTGCTTCAAAATGCAAAATGATCAAAATGACCATCCATAAAAGCATTAAGAAAAATATATTAACTATATCTATATATTAACTGTAATAATATTCATTGACAAAATTGTTTTTAAAATTGTTTAAATATAGACAAAAAATATTTTAGATTTTGTAACATTGATCAAAAGACAAATTGTAATCCTTTTGAATGTTATATCCAAAATGGAATCCATAAAACGGACAGTTATATTGAAAATACTCTCACGTCAGCTCTTTAGGAATTACGTTTATCTATGGAGTTCCACTCGGAGTTACCGCAGCACTCGATTCAATAATGAGATGATAACTGCTAAGTGATTCATTTGTAGCTGTCCAAGTTAAATCCCAAGGAATGACAAAGTTAATTCTGGAGAGCACTCGTTAACCATTTCCAGTTAATTGAAGTCGAATATATGAGTAATGAGAATAAGACTTCTAAGTAACGAACTGTTAATTTGATTACCTAGAGTTTTGTTATTATGTAATGAATATTTAAGTATTTGGGGAGACTTTGACATAGCCAAAATGGTTTGAATATCTTGTATGAAAACTATATTGCCAATAATTATTAAGTACAATAATAATTATAATAATTTGTTTGCTTCTACACTAAAAACCGACTTAAATTACATCGACAAGTAATACAACGTAGGTCGACAAAGAAATAATCAAGTAAATACGCATTGTAAAGGGCCCCGTAGACGATCAAATATTTGATCAAACTTCATATTAAATTTCTGTTTGACAAACGTGTTTGTCAAATTATTTGATCGAGTGCGGGGTTGTGGGTTTTTTTTGATATGTTTGTTATATGAAACATGAAGTTTGATCAAACATGTTTGACAAACAAGTTTCATCGTTTACGGGGCCCATAACAGATAAGTCAAAAAGCACTTGTCAAATCTCGATTATATTTTACTTGGACCATAAATCAAAGCCACCTTTTGATTATAAAAAAGAATCATCGACAATAAATCAATCTACTTAATAAAAAGTTATGAGTTATGATATACTCATAAAATACAGTCGACTTGAAAACCTCCTCCTTTTTTGAAGCCGGTTAACTATTAATAATCTGAAGTAAAATGTCGTTGCACTGGTATACCATAAAATGGTCAATGGTTCTAACAGTTACGTGATTCGTTAACGTAAAGAATGTGATGTTTTATGGCATAGGACTTCCAGATAATCTAATTTTGTTAGTGAATGAATTATTTAGTCTGCTTTATTACATTAAAATATTTCTTTCTTCTTCGTAATATTTCTTAAACATAAATGTTTTCACTCCTCTTGTTAAGAATATAAAACGTAAATTCGTTCTCTCTCGGTCCGGTACATTTTAATTATATAAAGTTGGAGTATTTGTCAAGAGTAACGGGGTGTGGTCGCCGCCATACATTCGAAGAGCCTTCACCGCTCGCTCTAATCTTGTTACGAGCTGCTGCGATTTGTCTAAGTTAAAACTTTTACAAAGAAAGTTACGTAAAATTAAAAACAGACCTCTTCTAAGCAAACGATGCTGCGGTAACATTTATGGCAACTTCTCTTCCATTAACACCAACTTTTCGGACATTTTTCAAATAGATTGTTTATTTTAAGTCACCTTTTTGTTATGTTTTATGAAATGTCGGCGACATTTTAATCAGAATTTAGTTCCTGAGCTTTGGCTTTAAACGTATAAAAACAGTTTTGGCATTACATTCTGCGCATGTTTTATCACATTGATGGCCAACGATCTTTAGTTGACAGCCCCCGTTGTCAACATGGCCAATCCTCTGGAGCTCCAGTTACCTTACCACAAGAACACAATTGTTTTCAAATGTAGTAAAAATTTGTGATTTTATAGATTTCGACGTGCTCTTTTCGAATTTTCACTTTGCCACCTCGTATCTTTGCCGCTCGCACCGCCATATTGGAAAAATGGCGCTCAAATACAGTTTTTTGAGAATAACTCCGTTCCAACTCATTTTACGATAAATAGTTAAGTAATAAATTAAATCTGTAGTTAACTTTCCAGGTAACCCCCTTTTTGAGCACCAAATAACTGTACTAATGGTACTTATTATAAAAAAGTAAAATTTCACAAATAATTTGGAACTGTCTAAATACATTCATAATTCGCTCCTTCAATACAAAAGCACCACATGTCAAAAAAGGCAAATTATACAGGAGAGGCATTTGAAAAAATAATTTAGTTTATTTTATGATTTTTGTATAAACTATGTGTCTTACGTAGATTTTTTTGGTATCAAAAGATGCATAATTAAATTGCCTGTTTCTCAATAAAGCAATCTTAACCATACCTCGAATGGACTCTCGAAAAAATGCAGACAAGTTAGTTTTATATATATACAATATATGGACTTTGACTTCGAGAATATTAAAATTTTAAAAATTAAACCACCATAATTAGAAAAAGTCGAGTTTTATTTTCAGATAACAACATCACAAAACATCAACTTAACAAAGAAAATGGCACATACTTACTTACTACATAGTAAACTTGCTAAGGGAAAACAAAAAATAGTTAAATCTTAATCACGAGATCATCAATTAAGGGTAAAATTAATATTACCTATATCAGTTAATTTTATGAAAGAGTTTTATGCATCTTCGTTTTTATAGCTTAAAAGATTTGTTTTGTTTTTAACTTAAATTTATTACGCTTACCTACTAATATAGGTCTTAAATGCACAGACAAAAACTACAAAAACATTCAGACAAAACAACATAAAAACTACAATTAATGCTTTTTAATCTATACATATAATAAAATGGTAGAAAAGTCAAAACTGTACATTGAATATTTTTTTAAAAGAATACGTGGGATGTGATCTTTAATCGATACCGAAGCCAAAAATATAGTTTTTAGAATTTTTGTCTGTTTGTCTGTTTGTCTGTATGTATGTCCGGGATAAACTCAAAAAGTACTGCATGGATTTACTTCAAATTTGGCACGAATATTGTTAAGAAGTCGGGTCAGAACATAGGCTATATATTATCACGCTATCACCTACGGGGAACGAGCAGTGAACCTTTATTTCTTCAAATGTATGTCCGGGATAAACTCAAAAAGTACTGCATGGATTTACTTCAAATTTGGCACGAATATTATTAAGAAGTCGGGTCAGAACATAGGCTACATATTATCGCGCTATCACCTACGGGGAACGAGCAGTGAACGCACGCAGACGACGTCGCGGGCAGCAGCTAGTGTAAAATAAAATTTATTTATCACAATCACTTTCAAATACAAAAATACCACATTTCGAAATATGTTCAAAATATGGTAGTATCTCATACAAAAATAAGAGAAAAAATATCAAATTTATAAATGCAAAACTACCTTATTTCGAAATATTGTACTATTGTACATAAAAATGATAAAATACTTTCGTGTATGTGATCTGCAATACCACTATATTTTTGTATGTGGCACTTTTGAATATATAATTTCACCTGTCTTTTACCAGTTGTTTGGAATGTGGTAGTTTTTCACAAAAAATGCGTTTGCTCATGCCGAATGACTGTTGACAACTCACAATGTGGTACTTTTGCGCGGAATTCAGTTACAGAAACGGTACAAAACAAAACTAACGTGTGTGCGTTTTCGGGTGTTTTTGATCATAAAACGACGGCTGTTTTGCAAAACATTAAAGTTTCATCGTTTAAGATGCATTTTATGTAAAAAAAAAAAAACGTTTTTGATATTTTTTGAAATGTGTGACTTTTGTATTGAAGGAGCGATATATTTGTAAATATTTAGTGCAATCGTTTTTCATATTAATATATAATAACTTTTCTTAGCATTCATATAATAATAGGAATTTAGCAGTTTATGAACGTTGTCACACAATTATGCGCTAAAAAAATTACATATATTAAAATACAATAAAATAATGGAACACTTAACTTGTGTTGCTCTACTTTTAGAAAAATACTTACGTGTTACTCTCTTTTGTTCTCATTTAATAAGCGGTGCATGGACTTGAGATTAATTTTTATATTTACAGTAAAATATAAAAATTAATCTAACACTACTTAAACGTTACTTCTATTAATATTTAATTTTAATTTTTGAAAATATGTGAAAAATATAATATAAATTAAAAATATTTTTGGTGTGGAACTTTGAGGCACAGCTAGTCATTAAATAAATTATTTTCATTTAAAATTTTCATTCTTATTTAAGGTAACTGGCAATTATTAAACACTTCAGGCCTTAACACGCAGCATTATCGAAAAAAAAGTTTAAAGCTCATATAAGTAAAATAGCAGAATATGTCTAGTTGTGGAATTACCGTCGTTCGCCAAATGTTTGATCATACGATCGCGTGGTGACGGCTTATGAAGCATCGACAAGTTCAAAAGAGCGCTTAAACTTTGATGAAAGAGAACATAAAGTTTTAAAGTATTTCATTTTTATCGCTCGTCAAAAGCGCTTGTTCCTTAACTGCTAAACGACAGGAAATCTTGAGGTTTCCTTAATTAAGATTTTTGACGTATGCTATATTGGTGCACATTAGAATTAATTTATTTCGTATTGATACATTTTGCGTGAATCAAAGTATTAGTCAAATGTTACGCTATGAAAACCATTGTCTTTATGTGAAATGATTCAAAACAAGGCTGATTTATTTAATGTGATTTATTTACTAAGCGTACATATGTATATATAGCTATGAATGTATGATGTGTATGTATGTTTATATTGTTAGGTCATGCCAGTAATAATAGTGATTTTTATTAATATTGCCGTCGAATTATTAAAGAAAATTGAACTGTGTTAATTTGTAGAATTCAAACTTGGCTTTTAATACAATTTTGTTATTAAATTACAATGATTACGTTACTTAATTTGTAAGGTTAAACAAAAACTAGTTGACGATGTTGTATTTGAAAACTATTCAGTGATAACCACTGGCTACTAAAACACTGACAAGGAGCGCAGCTGCGTTGAGTGCTTTAGCAATTTTGCGAGCGGTAAAGATTTTAAATGCATATGCTGCTGCAATTTCAAAACCATAACATGCTAGATAAATAGAAACATTCTTAAATTCAAAATGTGTTGCTCATCTTGTCGTCATACGATAACAAGTTAACACCTACATAATATAATTCATTACCGAAAGCAAATTTCATTTCTTGTCAATATATTATTACAAAACATTCTTTGTGCTTCAAATATAGCAGACGTTTTAGTCTATAACGATTACATCTTCTTTCGACTATTAAATTATCGTTTTTCTTCACTCCTATAAAATACTCAGAATATCTGGTATAAAGTATGC
This sequence comes from Melitaea athalia, assembly GCA_905220545.2. Lineage (NCBI taxonomy): Eukaryota > Metazoa > Arthropoda > Insecta > Lepidoptera > Nymphalidae > Melitaea > Melitaea athalia. The sequence goes on from HG992177.1 coordinate 362,033, forward strand.
TGTGTAGAAAACACATTTTCTGCAAACTTCGACGAAATTTAAGTTTTAAAAACTTTTGTGGTCACTAACACTGTGTTTGATATGTCAAATGGGATTATTTATAATGGTTGTAAGAACAACCATGTTCTCTAAAAGGTTACCCACTCAACAATGTAAGGTGGCGTAACTCGATAACGTACAACCCTTAAGCAGCTTCTAAATAGCTACGTTCCACGTCCTAGCTTTTGAAGTAACAAGAAACAAGAAATGAATTATTCACAATCAGGACCGATAGTTGCTAATATTCCTTCATCAAGCAGGAAAACGCAGATCAACTCGTATGAAATAGATTTCCTCGAATTATAATTTAGAACGCACTCGATAAAATCATAACCGAAAATCATAACAGAAAATAAAAATACAGCAAAGCATCGCGACTAAAACTTGGCCAATTATATTACTGATTGACATTGAAACGACAAAACTATTTACGTTTTTATCTTTTCTTATTTTAGGTCAGTGTGAATCACCGTCACCGTCACGTCACTCTGACGCGATTGTCATTTTCGACATCCCGCGCCATCTTGTCGCTAATGTTTATTTATATTTGAAGTTCACGAAAATCGACGAGGATATTTATTAAGCAGATTATGCCAAACATTATTTTTGACAAACACCATTACGATACTAAACAAATATCTAAAGAGCACAATTGACATAAAACTATTCCTGATACTTTTGTTTTTCGTCATTTAGCGTTATCGTGACGTCACGTCATGTCATGAAACACATAATTTGGCATCTCCGACGTCTCCCCATCTTGCATCTTTGTGTAGTTTTGAAATGAACTTATGATACTTTTTAGAGACATGTTATTAAAGAAACAAAACATAAAATCAAATCAAAATAGTTGAAATAAATACATATCTAATAAAAAAACTTGTCACGATTATATGTTTTTAACCGACTTCCAAAAGTGGAGGAAGTTCTCAATTTTGCATTTTTTTTTTAAGAATGTTACCTCATAACTTTTGATTTACGAAATCGCATTCAAATTATGTTCTGTAGAACTGAGTGCACATATTTACACGCAACGCGTACATGTAAGTATATAAATAGTGACATAACAACTCCATAGATTAAACAAAATTAAAAAAGAAATATTCAGTATCAGATGATTAAAAAAACAATATACGTCCAGAAATGTTTTATAAGTGTAACAAAAGCTGCTAGCTTCGGGTTTGTAGACCGCAAGCTGACCTGTCACTCATAGGTACGGTTCATTTTGTCACCGAGAATATTTACATATTTACAAACCCAGCATAAACGGTATTATGAGATCTGATGCGAAAATAGAATATAACGTTATAATACATGTCAACAAAATCAATTTAGACAAGTATTTTGACAGAAAGATTATACAAATTGTACATGTATGTAAATACTAGCTAATATTATAAACCTGAAAAGTTAATTTGTTTGTTTGTTTCTTTATTAATTGTATATTTAAACGGGCTATAGGTAATTTTTTTCCTTAAATTAATACGTGTGAAACCGCGGGGCACAACTAGTTAATAGATGAAGCGTAAAAAGAATACAAGCAAGAATTAATTTATTTTCGTATCTAATAAGACGGCAACTTTTAAACAAAATCCTATCGATCATTGTGGTATAACTATTAAAGAAGTAGACATTATAAAAATATACTACAACAATATAGTTATAGCACGGAAATTTTAGTTCATTATTAATGTTAAACCTTGTCAAAAACTTAGTAAAAATGCGGAAATTCTGGAAAACAGACAAAACAATGGTGAAAATACTTCATATTTCACGTGATCGATACATTTATTTTGAAACTCGCGAACGACACGATTTACCAAGTATCACTTTAACAAATGTAAAATAATTTTATTTAATCTATTAAATTCCTACTAATAACGTAGTTTAAAAATATTTAGACATTGTGATTTGTCAATTAAAAAATTGATATAATTTTGGACGAAATGTTTGGGTTGAGTTCAAAATATAATTGGGAAAAAAAAAACAAAAAAGAAAGGAAAGTAAATCAACTCTAGATAAAATTAATAGGGATTTCCTGAAGCTTGAGTTGATAATTAAGAAAAACAAACACATAATTTAGTATACGAAGGACAGTTTTATTAAAGTCATGTCACAGTTTAAAATCCTGCTCGTTTTTAAGAGCCATTTCACAATTTTTGGCTCTGCAAGTTTAGGTAAATATGGTCGAAGCGTACGAGCCGCGCAGTCTAGTGCTATTGTTTGTCACACTACACAACCAAAAAAATCTTGATCTTTGTTTAATGCATATTAAAAATTAATAACTATGTTCTAAAATGTTTTTTACATAATTAATTTGTTAAAAATTTCAAGTATGTTATATAACAACAAACAATACATTGAAAATAAATATCAATTTTATGAAACATTTTTTTTTAAATTGATTTAGTGTTTTGAGTTTACTAATGAATCAAATATTTACGATATAAATAAAATAGCCTTTTAGTATGCTCAATAAAAACTTTGGATGCAAGTAGACCATCAAATTTTGCCGGCTTTAATTATTTTATAAACTCAATGACACCGACAAACAGATTTATTAACAATAAACAAAACAAACAGATTTAAATGCCCATTTGTATTGATAATGTGACAAAAAAGATTTTAAATAATAATATTTGCATATTTTTTATTTTTATGAAAGTATCAAATGCGGTGTATCCACTATAACAACAGTCGCTTTGCGCGTGTAAGCGAAGCAGACAGTTGCGCAAAATTTGGCGTGGACCTTACGTCTGAGAGCGCTGGCGCTCGACTGATTTACCGGGTTTGATGCGTAGTGTTATATACTATCTTTTGATTTTTAATACAAAAGGTATTAAAAATAATTAAATATTTTAATTATTTTTTTTAGGTTCCCAAATGATGTAAGTTTACTTTGGTATAGACAGTTCGTTAAAATTTCTTAGTTTTCTAAGAAAAATATCGCTTTTAAAATTGTACTTATTTGTAAAAATTGTCCTTAGACTTTATTTTATTATTAACTAATATTATTAATAATCGATATTCTACTAAGAAACGTATTAATGGTATTATATGTCTGATCCTTTATGTATTTTTTTCAGTCAAATTTATTAATATTAATGATAGATATAGGAGTCTGAAATTTACTCTGCGATGATTTTTCAGTAAACTAATTGTGGGAGATTAATCACCACAAAGTAAATAAATGATATTTTGTAAATGTGTTAAGAAAAGTGTCAAAACGAAAGATTGGTCTATTTCTTACATGTATTCAACAATATCAGAATATTACCTAGGATGGTAAATTAGGCGACTAAAATCTTAGATATTCGCGCGAAAACGTGAAATGGCTCTTAAATTATAAAAATACGACCGCAAACAACACACGCTTTTATTTTCATCTTCTGGAGTGAAAATAATATGCAGTTCTATGCGGTAATAGACAAACGCGTCGTGACTGAATAATTAAAACATTTACGAATTATGTTGTCGACAAATGAAATAATTGAAATGTTCAAAACCTTCCACATTCTTTAATGAAAGTTAATGTAGGCGCACATTAGGCGACACGTGACAGCGACAGCTCGGCAACTAGACGCAACGACAGACTGCGTTCGACAATTTTCATTTATTTTGTTCAAAGTCACGGAGTCGAGACGACACTTGTCGCCGCATCTAGTCGCGCTGTGATTCGCACACACGGTGACAGTCACGCGACAGGGCAGCGACAGTCTCGCTGTGAGCGCTGAGGAAGGTGCAATTGTTTATTTTGAAAGCATCTGTCCTAACGACTAGTCGCCGACTCAAGCGACAGTTCCGCGTCTAGGCAGACGCCAAATGCAAACGACACCGCCACGTCTTATCGCGGCGACAAGTTGCCCAGTTTGCGATGGCCCTAAGTCTCATGATACAGTCGTCAAAGGCCAAATCGTATTATCCGGCCCCCATGAAAGATTAGGTAATATTTTTTCATAACGCGATTTATATATTTCGTCACCTTTATACATAATAAGTTACCTAAAGCAAACGAATCTTTTATTACGGATAGAATAAAGAAATACAGTATTGAAACTTCTATTTATTACTCCGAGTTAGGCTGAATTCTACTCAAATGAACTTAACATTTTTATTTTAGTTATAGTACATTATGTGATAACATTAAACAATTTAGATGTGATATGAATTTTATACACCTAAAATAATTCACTTAAATTTTTTATAAACTAGTAGTCATTCAAAGTCCAATTACAAATAATGTTCGTAAAGATAGCGATATAGTTTCAATCACCACACACGTGTGTCAACGAAAATAAATGTCGACGCGATGTCTTGGCGGGCTCGCTCTTGTACTTGGCATCGAGCGGCGTCCTTAAATAGACGAACTGACCATTGTGAACAGTTGTGACCGAGCGTTCATCACCGGCCGGACATCGGGCGAGAATCATCTGCGTACGAGAGTAATAAATATAATTAATTATTTCTAAGCTACAACCTCTCCAAGTATGCGATCTCAAATACGTGTGACAATGTTGTACATATTTGCACTACATATCTAAGTAAATTAGCGTCTATGTTAGTATTACTTTTATGGATGTAGCTTCAAATTATTTTAATAGATTTGTTGTTCTACTAACTCGTTCAACAAGCTAACGTGTTTGTTGTTTCTATTAGATGTATCTAACAATCTATCAAAACCAGGTTATTGTCTTCTTTATATAGTTATAAATAGAATTAAGGATTTTAAAACCAAACATTTCGTTTGCAAAAAAAAATAGAGTCGTTTAATTATGAATGTTTTAAAGTTGTGATAATGAATTTACCAAGACACACTATTACTATTCTATCACAAACAGCTACCCACTGCTGTACATTCATCTCCTGCACATAATATCTCCAACCAAGTGAATTTTATAGTAAATTATTCATCAAATTTTGTCCTTTCAAAGTAGCGGATCAACCAAAAAAGTGCATCATACCGTCTAAAAGCTAAAAGTACACCAACTATTAGATTGTCTAAGTAATAAGAACGCCTTGACCTGACCGTTTGAACAACTTTCCACTGACCTGTTGTAGGAATCAGCTCCAGGAAAACAATTGTCCTGTCAAATGACACAGTTTTATCGCTCAACTTAGAAGCTACGAGGTTTTATGTATATGGACGAAATGAAACGTTGATTTTACAAGCTCTTTCGAGTTTTGCGGATTGAACGGTGATAAATACTGGTTTATATTATTTTAGTCACTATCATTAATGATAATATGTGACCTTAGATCAATGTTTACCACGAAGAAGGTCCTATTTTTGTTCTCTATGATTCCGTTGTCTATATACAAATCTCATTTTATTCTATAATATTTTGTGCGGCTTCGTTCAGCTTCGCTTTGAAACTATCATAATAACGTTGTGGAAAGTAGTAGAGGAAGTCTTTTCTGGAAAAGTAACCCTCAGCTCACTACTCCAGTAACAACAATAAAAACGAATTTCGACCCGGCTAGATGTGGATCCATAGCTCAGTTGGCAGAGCGCTGACACGGCACGTCAGAAGGCGCGGGTTCAAATCTCGCTGGATCAAAAAAAAATTATATGATTTAAAATGTTAATAAAAACGGAATTGAGATCAGGAATATCGGCCTCGATCACTCGATATCTGATGAGGTTCATTGCGGGTTATATAATTATAGTTATTGTTATTATTATTCCAAGTTATTCTCAGTTTATAAATTTTTCTTTACCATATCACTTATACCAGCCGTCTACTTGTATACATTCCAATCGACGTATCCAAACGCTTCATTACTCATCTCAATCGTTGGTCTTATTTATCAACGTGAATAAAATAACCCTTAAATTTAATGTTAAAATACCGCATCTATAAAAATAAATAATGTTTGAACGTAGCATTAACGCACGATGCGATAACGTAAGCTGCATTAGGAGTTATCAAACGCGAGTGCGGCCGCATGTTGCACTAACTACCGACGCGCTGTAATTTATTGCGCACAATCTGGCTCAACTTCGAGCACGTGAAAGCGTTATTTGCAGTCACACATCATATTCGAAAAAGTAATAAAAGGTTTTATTATTTAGACTAACGTATACTTTTTTTATTAAAAATGTAGAGTTTAGAACATTGCAGTAAACGCTCATTCATATACGCCTGATAAATCTGAAAGTATGAGTTTTTGTTTTTTTTAATACGAAAAACGAAAATAACAGACCTGTTAAACACTTTATCAGAGTACACAATATGATTGACTTGTAGTAAATCTATATATATAAAAGAGATTTCCACCCATATATTGATCATCACGATATCTCTGGAATCATAAGGCGTAGAGACTTGAAATTTGGGTAAGAATATTCCTTTCGCCGAGTAGAGGTCAGCTAAGAACGGGTTTTACGAAATTCCACCCACTGACCCACAAGAGGGGGTTGCGGGGGCTAATAACATAAATGGCAAAACAACGTGTGCGGGTTCAGCTAGTTTATAAGTATGTGAGTTAAGTGTGAGACGTAACAGCAGGTTAAAAATCTAATAAACAACTAACATGAAACACGATTTCTTACACATTATTCTAACCTACATAATATATTTCAATTTGAAATGAAAAACATTATTGATAATTTAGAAAATAATTTTATAAATAAAAAAATATATTAAATTAAAATAAATAAACCAATTACTTCCACGAAAATTGGAAAATTTTTAAATAACTCAATTTATGCAGCGATTACTTTACGGATTTGTGTAATTTATTTTTAAAGTACGCAACGCTTTAGTTGATATTTCTTTAATATAAATCGTAAAAGTTGTGCGAGTTAACTAAATGAAGCGAATCAAATTCACTCAAATTGACTAGCCCGTTGGCGCAGTTTGTAATGACCCTGCTTTCTGCTCCGGGGGTTGTGGGTTCGATTCCCACCCCGAGTCTGGGTGTAATATACATATTCATTTGTATATTTATAAATGTATTATTTATAAGTATGTTTATCGAAAAAAAATATGTAGCTAGACCAGTCGGCTGTTACCGATAACACAAGCATTTTAAGTTGCTTACTTTAGGAACAGACGACCGTGTGTATTGTGTAGATATTTATTTATTTTAAATTAAAATAATATAAAAAGCGAATAACAATGACGTGAAAATCACATAATAGCACATCGGCCGTGGCGTGTTGGCGCGCTCTGCTCCCGACAGTTGGCGAAGCGACGCGATTTATGAGACACATTTAATAACACTGTCTAGTAGCCATAAATTCTTACAATAAACAATAGAATTATTGTTATATTATTGTTTATTCTACTCAAGTTTCATTAAAGCGGTCACCAAAGTTAATACGTTTAATACCACTGACACGGGCGATGTTTTTTTGTTACCAAAAAATTAATATACATAACCTTGTTAACGTGAAACTTTTATTACATTGTCTCAAACTTTTTCGTCCTTGTGTTGCATGTCGCGTGACAGTCGGCCGCGCGATAAGATTGATAAAGCGACTTTTATACCCTTCACGATTCAGCCTGTAATATCCCACTGTTGGGCATAGGCCTCTTCTCCACGTAGGAGAAGGATACCCTTAATGGAATATTATTCCAAAATTTTTTAGTTAATTGTGTATAATGTGAAAGAAAGTTTCACTTTTACCGTGGTTTCATAAAACCACGCAGGTTTTTTCTTTTAGATTTTGTTTTAAACTTAAAATATAATTGTGTTCAGTAATATGTGAAATTATAATATTAGACATATCTATGTCACAGCCAATAAGCGAAATTTGCTTTTCAATGAAGTATGAACGGCTTCGTTACACAGTCGCTTTGTTTGAACATCGGCGAGTGAATTTCAGCCAGTGTGTGCTAATACAATTATTTTAATGAACGCTCTGACAGATGTTTGCCCCTTTCGCAGAATGGCGTTATTAAACCAAACCGTTTGTTTGACTGTTTTATTAAATAGTTAAACATCGTTCAGACAGCAGTTTACACGGCGCTGTTGGTAATAAAACTAGACAGTTGGTTCAAAGATGAGTTAAGACTAAGCGGTTTTTAACCGCGTCTGTCAAGTTAGTGTGGTTGTGAGTATTATGCGATGTTAACGTAGAGAGCGCTTACCGCAGGTGCAATATACAGTTTTATCAAGGTGCAAAAGTCAGTCAGACACCACATATAAATCAAAATCTAATTCATTTTTCTGTACTATTTTTTGCTATTTTTGTACTATATATAACATCAAAGCTGGTTTACCAATTTGCTTGAGATATCGATGTTAATTTTTATTTAATAAACTGGTATCGTTCAGGGTGTAGTAGATGACTAATTTTTTTTTTTTTAAGTTATACTTCTTTTGGTGCGTTGGGGAAAAATAAAAATGATTAGAGTAAATTTTTATTACGCACGCACACCGTCACAAAAAAAACCGATACGCTGAAGTTAGCTAGCGAACGAAGAAGAAGTTAGCAACGTGAAGTTAGCTAACCAATGAAGTATAACTTATTAACTTCTTACGTGCGTAGATAAGTACCTACACACACGCATATTTTAAAAAACCATTTAAGTACAATATAGTTGCGATAAATAAATAGTATACTCTAAATTAAATATCGTAATTAAATAATATCAACATTAATTAAATATATTCTATTCTTGTTTTATTATTAAAAAAAGTAATTACAACGAAAGTAAGTGCTTTCCTTGTAATTATTATTTTTATAATAAATCAAAGGTAATATAGATAGAAAGATCATAAGTGTAGGACGAATTAAATACGTAGTATCATTTAATTTTTGTGATATTATATGAATCAGTAATGCTGAATTGCAGATAATGAAAATGTCACTGATATGAAATACAAATTCAACATATTTGTAAACGGAAGATCCGTCTATACACAACATCCGTTGGATAAAAATAATCAAATTTAATTTGTTAAAAATTTCGGCGAAATCATAAAAATGTACTTCCCTAATCTATTGCGCTGCTCACACTAATCTATTTTTAAAATGCTATAAAATTATAATCGTAAATTATTTATTTCAACATCGCACATTGAATACTGCAATGTTGTGTTAGCTTTTTGATTTTTAAAAACTGATCTTGATAACATGTTGCTGATTTGACTCAACTTATATATTTCTTAGCTGACTCCGCAAACGTTGTTTTGCCATTTATGTTATTAACCCCCGCAATCCCCTCTTGTGGGTGTAATTTCGTAAAATCCGTTCTTAGCTGATCTCTACTCGGCAAAAGGAATATTTCTACCAAATTTCAAGTCTCTACGCCTTATGGTTCCAGAGATATCGTGATGAGTCAATGGGTGCAAATCTCTTTTATATATATATATGTATATAAAGACCTGCTTATAACAGAGGGTACTCATTCCTCGATTGTGTTTCATCAAGAAAGGTTAAACAGCAAGAACTACGAAGTGAACATGTTTTTGCTGTAAAAATAAACGTCTTTGAATGGATTGTTTGCGATTTTACTACCAACCTTGAATGTGAGAAGACTCAAATAATTGAAATATAAATTAACGATTCTTGAATCGGTTAACAGTTCATCATCACTTCAGCCTATCGCAGTCCACTGCTGTATGCAGGCCTATGTAGGCCTCTCCCAGTAGCCTCCCAAACTCAGTTGTTTTGCCCATAGTCACCACGCTGGGCAGGCGGGTTGGTGACCGCAGGGCTGGCTTTGTCGCACCAAAGACGCTGCTGCCCGTCTTCAGCCTGTGTATTTCAAAGCCAGCAGTTGGATGGTTATCCCGCCATCGGTCGGTTTTAAAAGTTCCAAGGTGGTAGTGGAACTTTGTTATCCTTAGTCGCCTATTACGGCACCCACGGTAAGAGAGGGGGTGGCTATATTCTTTACTGCCGTAACCACACAGCAGACATAACTGTTTATAACAGCTAAGTTGTGAAAAATTAATAAAATTTAGCTTTGTTTATGAGTCATATTATGTCAGATGCAAAAGACAGTGTTGCTTGAAATAGCACGTATCGTGTGAAGATTCATGAAAGTCACTACTTTCATGTTTGAACAAAGATGCGGCAGTCATCTTCTTAACAACACACAACATAGCTACTAAAAATAAAACTTTTCATTTTGATGCAAAAATTTTGTACGAAGAGAGTAAAGAAGACTTTATTGCTCGTCAAGTATAATACTCGTATAATAACACTATTCATATTTGAAAAATTCAAGAAATTCATCTTGCATTTTATGTATAAAAGCGCTGTCGACACTACTGCTAGACACTAGACACGGGGTACACCGACATAGTACCTATCTATGCTTGCATGACGAACTGCGCGCTAAGATCATTTGAGACATACCTATATAAATAAAAATTATTCACTACAAGTATTACTTAATACAAAATTTGAGAACAGCCAGACAAAACTGACTATTTTTTTTAGATTTTTAATACTTGATGAAGGTTCTTACTAAAAGAAAATTAAAAAAAAATTGGATAATTTTAAAACACATAAAGGATATTTCAACTAAAAAAAGCGTTTAAAAGTTCGCAAGACAAGATAATACGTCCATCACGGCAACTAGAACTAAAATATAAGTCTATAACACTTTTTGTAATTGCTCCATTTAGTCTTTTTTTTCGTATTTCCAAGTGATCAGTGGTTCAGTCGAGATTGAGTGACGCTGTAATCTCAGTACATCGCTGTCGCCTTATCTCGTGACTGATTGCTCGTCGGTTCGACGAGCGATGTTCGCTGACAGGCGAATATATCCTCGGACATTTCACGCTCACTTAGGAATGTATTTGACCAATAATAAAGTAAATTGTCACAGGCATTTGAAGAAGACACTAAAGACTAAGCCTTTTTGGAATTAGTCTTCGTCAATCTAGATGATGATAAAAAAATAAAACGAAATCGTTTAAACCACTTCTTTTTCTATTAAAAAATATCTGGCTGTGTTAGGTGTAAAAGAAGTAAACTGTCACAAGCATTTTGAAGAAACGAAAAAGTGAACCATCTTGAAAATCTATGCTAATATATAAAGCTGAAGAGTTTGTTTGTTTGTTTGTTTGAACGCAGTAATCTCTGGAACTACTGGGCCGATTTGAAAAATTCTTTCAGTGTTAGATAGCCCATTTATCGAGAAAGGCTATAGGCTATGTATCATCACGGTAAGACCAATAGGAGCGGAGTCCACGCCGACGAAGTCGCGCGCAGAAGCTAGTAATCTACATAAATCTAGACAACGACAAAAAAATTGAAACAAAATATTTCAAATCACTTCTATCCCTTTAACTCGAGTACATTTACGTTTGTAATATATCTTCAGCTTTATTTATACTTTATTATTATAACGATAGCTTTATCCTCATGAATATTATTTCGAAACAACTAATGTGTTCACATTACCCCAGAAACATTGTTGCTGCCGAAGACTACACCCTGACTTATTACTTAGGCCCTGAAGTAAAATGGGTATATATGGCTGTGATGTAAATAAGTAAAAGATATTCGAAGATTAAAGAGATAAAACGCGATATTATTATTTATACACAAAATATGAACATCTCTAACTAATGTAAGGTATATTTATTCATGAACTAAGCGGAAAGTTTCACAGCAAATGAGAATATTCAGATAAAACGTTGTAACGTGTATAAAACTGTTTATAGTTTGTATTCGTGTACAGAACAAAGTAAAAAAAATTGAATTGTGTCAAAAAGAACTTTTCTTAATATATTATTCATATAAAATTATGAGGGTGTGACTTTGACGCAGGTAGTGAGTGACTTTGATGGATTGGTCTCTGAAGAAAAGTAGAAACAATGCATTATTAACTTTATGCGAAAAAGAAACGCCGCCGCGTTAGCGCAGCGGTCACAGCACTGGATTGCGATTGACTGTTGCGCGGGCGGTTGCGGGTTCGATCCCCGCACACGAGAACATTTGTATTGGCCATACAGATGTTTGCCGTGGTCTGAGTGTTTGTGCAGACCTTGTGGGTCTCCCCACCGTGCCTCGGAGAGCACATTAAGCCGTCGGTCCCGGTTGTTATCATGTACACCCGATAGCGATCTTTACTCATAGTAGGAAATATATCCGCAAACCCGCATTGGAGCAGCGTGGTGGATTAAGCTCTGATCCTTCCACTACATGGGGAAAGAGGCCTATGCCCAGCAGTGGGATATTACAGACTGAAGGCTGAATTTCTCTCGACAAACATTTTTTTTTATTTGTTCAATATACAAAAAAAAAACACATATTTTACACTATTTATAGGCCTGCCGCGAAAACTCACAAGAGCTTATCTGGACAAGCCGTTGCGTCGAATACCATATTATCATATTTTTATACAATTTTATTTCCTCTGTTCTGAAATTCTTGTTCAAGATTACCATATTGTCAAGAATAGTATCGTAATCGTGAATACTTTAATAAATAGACTATCAAGACGAGTGATCTCTCACCTTTGAACTTTTGAGAAACGACGCTGTATGTCATTGCTGCTTGCTAGGTTTTACATTTTATTTTTTGTTTATAAAACTTAATAAGTTCTGTGTTTGCCTTTTGGAGTTATTTTCTGTTTAAATAAGGTGAAGCTAGAATTTTTAAATAGATTTTGCACATCTGAATGAAAAGGTGCCTAGGAAGAACAACTAATCATGTTTAAATTAAAGTTTACATTATTTTGCAATCTAGTGAATTTCAAATAACAATTTAGTTTAAATTATTAATTAAACTGTTTGCCCCCAACAAGTTATCATGATTGTGATAGCAAATAAAAGCAGAATAATTTTTTGTACATATAAAAAGAAAGTTCATCTGAGTTTTTACCTGAACTAAATCCCTTTAAAACATCGCTTGGCATGGACCTATGCCATCGAAAAACCATAAAAGTCATAAGTAACACTCCATTGTAAGGTTGTAAACATTTACGACAAAACATGAAAAACATCGAATGAATTCTATAGACTTTTTACATAAATGTGTTTTTAGACATTATAGATTTTTAGATATTTTAGACGTACTTATCTATACAAATAATACGAATATCTTATATTTTAACTTCTATATACATACATGTGTCTATCAACTCAGATCTATGGTACATACAATATGATTTAATACATATTTACAATCCACAACTTAAGAACTAAATATTTACAGATAGTTATGGTACAAATCATGTCCGCGTGGAATTGTGCCAAGAATGTTGGCAGCATTTCCCCGTTGAATCGCTGTGCCGATTCTCTAGAAAAAATGCACCAGCCCTCTTGTCACCAGTGAAGGCAAAAAGGCGAAGAGTTATCTCATTTAAAAAATATGATTTGAAGTTTAAATTAAATAGTCTATTTTACTGAGTTTTTGAGAAACTTGGAACAGCCTAACTGTGTAAGTATCTCAACCTAACAGGCGATCACAGCTAAAGGAAACTTCTCCCAAGTAGTGTTGTAGTGTTCCTGTGGTAAGCAAGGTAAGGTAGGGTTGGCAACGCGCTTATAATTCAGCTGTTGCAGGCGCCTATTAGCTACGACCTCTACTCATAATCAACTGAGGTAGGGCACAGCAGGAAATTCCCTGCTCAAAAAATGGAGTAGCCCGACTGGGGTAGTACCTCGACCTTACAGAAGACCACAGCTAAATAACACTGTCCAAGCAGTGTTGTGTTCCTGTTGGTGAGTAAGGTGACCAGAGCTCCTGGCGGGGAATTGGGGGTACGGTCGGCAACGCGCTTGCGATATTTCTGGTGTTGCAGGCGTCTATAGGCTACTACGGTAATCGCTTACCATCAGGTGAGCCGTACGCTTGTTTGCCGACTTAGTGATATAAAAAATAAAATAAAAAACCATGCAGACCGTACGTTTATTTACCACTTTAAAGTATAAAAAATAGCAAAATCAATATGATTCGGAAAAGATTACATAAATATCAAAATGTGTAAACCTGGATTTAGTGTAGGATACATACGTAAATTTTAAAACGGTTGATCAATCTATTTAAGACTTTTAATACAGTAATTGTTTTGTTTTCTGCCCGTTTCGTCTCAGCAAAATAATATTTCGAATCAGTTGTAGCAACAAATTCATTTTATTGAACCAATTATGTACCTTGTAAAGTGACAAAAGCGCTTTTGAAGCTTAATAAACTGCTTGAAAAGGAAATATTTTGTTTCATTTAATTAAATTTAAAGGAAGGAAGAGGTTTTTATTGTGACTTTATTTTATTTTTTGTGTTTTTAGCCCACTTTCAAAAAAAGAGTTCCCAATTTGTTCCTTTTTTAACCGACTTCCAAAAAAGGAGGAGGTTCTCAATTCGACAGGTATGTTTTTTTTTTAATGTATGTTAGCTCAGAACTTTTGACTGGGTGGACCGATTTCGATCAATTTTGTTTTAATTGAAAGGTGTTGCGTGTCATGTGGTCCCATTTTTTAATTGAGATCTGACAAGTACTTTTAGAGTTATATCTAATAATGCGTATTTACGTGACTACTTTTTCGTTGACCTACGTTATATTATACCGCATAACTTTTTACTCGGTGTACCGATTTCGATGATTCTTACTTTAATCGAAAGCTAATACTTGTCTTGTAGTCTTGTTTAAATTAGATCGAAAACTGATTATAACTTTTTGAGTAATCTTTAATAGCGCGTATTTACTTGACTATTTTTTCGTCTTATTACGTTGTATTACTTGTCGATGTAATTGAAGTCGGTTTTTTTTTTAGTTTGCGAGCAAACACAATTATTAGATAATATACCTATTACCTTTGAACTTTTGACTGGGTGGAACGATTTCGATGATTTTTTTTTAATTGAAAGGTCGTGTGTGTCATGTGCTTCCATGTAAATATGATCGAGATCCGAGGAGTAATTTTGAGCTATCCCTAATAATGTGTATTTAGTTGACTATTTTTGTTAATTATCTACTTACTTGTCGATGGTAATTGAAGCCGGTCTTTTTTTGTTTTGTAAGTAAAGACAATTATTTCAGTGTATATATTTAACATTATGTAATGTAAGATACATAAAAGTCTTATTAAAATAGGCAACCGAGTTGTGTAAGTATATGTTGACATGTCCGACATATTTAAGCCTTAAGCCAACCTTTGGAGGTTTATTCGCTGCAATGGATTAAGCTCAAATCCTCTTCGTTATGAATAAGCCAAGTTAACTGTGGGATATTTACTGACATTTACAGAACAGAAATACAAATACAAAATAGTTTATTGATTAAAATAAGTATTACAAGACAAGTCGCAAGGGCCCCTGTACTGGGTGGTAACCCGTGTTACTGGGTACCCCGCTCATCCACCGATGTTTACAAAAATTAATCAATATAACAATTCACAAATGTAAATTTTTTAATTTTGTGTGTGTGTGTGTGTATGTTTATGCGTGTGTGTGTGGTGAGAAAAAACCGTTCAGATTTCGTCAGTTATTTCATCATTTGATTATTTTCTTTGGCGTACTTACCCTAGGCCTAAAAGGAAGGCCCGTGGTGGTATTCCGCGAAGGTCGAGCAAGTTAAGCAGTACGAGGGGTAACAGATTGGGTGGCCTAAAAAAAGGGACCAGCTGAAAAATTCTAAAGAATATAATTTTTTTCTCTCTCATATCCGTAACACATCGCAGCTTGTACCTTTTTGCCTGTAAACTTAATTGGCTCGGGGCGTTGAATTTTAAAATACGCCACCGATTACTTCTTTATGTAAAATATGATGTGTTTTAGTTTGTTTTAAATCACCAACTTTTTATAGGAAAAAAGTAAAATTAATGGCCATACATAACTCCTATTAAATAGATAACTGATTGTTCATACATAAACTTTCCATTGATTATGGTGACATATTGCTTTGACTATCACAAAAGGGAAATTTTATAGCCTGCTATAAAACCTTTGTGTAGATAATAATGATTTCCGCGTTAGAATTCATCCGGATATTTTTGATATTACCTTACTATGAAAGCGATAGTGGCTATGATTTAATGGGGCGAAAGTTAAAATTCCCCTTATCACAGAGAACCGCGATTTCACACGCATTAATTTAAGGAAAAAATAGTCTATAGTCTTCGTCGGTAAATGGGCTATCCAACACATGAATAATTTTTCAATTCTAATCAGTAATTCCTGAGAATAGCGCGCTTAAACAAATAAACTAATAAACTTTTCTGCTTTAAATGCTAGTATAGATAACACACATATTTGTTTCTTGTCGGTTGTTTGCCTAGATCCTAGTAGGTCTTCTAATGGTGCATCGGAATCGTCGATCCCGGCAATAATCCTACAAACCTATCATATACATATTATGTATAATATATGAAAATTGTCCGCCTAAGTTAGGTTTAGCGATTCTAAAACTCCTTTATGAGTGTTGGTATGGAATCGTAAAAACTCTATAAATCACATATCAGTGCAGACTTATTAATTAACTAGTTTCTGCCCGCGACTTCGTCCGCGTGGAATAGGAACAATTCTGTCATATATGATTTTTGCGAAACTTTAGCTGTTTACGCAGCGCACGCATCGGAAGATCTCAAAAGGAAAAAAATACCCCGATTTTGAAACATTATTTATTGGTGCTCCTCTCCTATTGGTCTTAGCGTGATGATTATTACCTATAGCTTTCCTCGATAAATGGGCTATCTAACCCTGACAGAATTTTTCAAATTGGACTAGTAGTTTCTGAGATTAGCGCATTTAAACAAACAAAAAAACTCTTCAGCTTTATAATATTAGTATAGATTCATTGTGGAAGAACTGGTTATAATATAGGACAACTAATTAAATTTGTAATATAACTAATTAAATAGAATAGTCGGGTCGTTCAATTTCGGAATATTTGTCGAACAAAGCCGACCCGCGATTACGACACTCATTCAATTGATTCAGCGGAATTGCTTAGCACTCGACATTCATATCTTCAATTGCTTCGGGTATGCTCGGTGTAAGTCGGCTTTTGTTCGAGATGTAATTTCATCGTCTGTGTCACACTTAAAGTGTTACTCGCCACTTGTGACGTATAGTATTTCCCATTACCCCCATATATTATCTATACTAATATTATACCGCTGAAGAGTTAATTTGCTTGTTTCTGTCTCGCTATTAATCAATTTGTAATAAGCATTGTAATTATTATTATTAATTTATATGGGTATGTTAACATTAAGCGTCTCTTCTCTCTGTTTTCTAATGTTTACGTGAATTTCACTCATTATATGAAACAACTTTTTGGGAGTTTGTCGCGGTTTATTAAGTTGCTTAGATGCCCGACGTTTCGGATACTTTACATTTACAGCAACCATGGTCACGGGAGGACTGACTCGTTCACGATAAAATCCGAAAAAGTTGTTTAATTATCTCTTCTTAACTTTGTTATATTCTATTGTAATACCGGAAACCGTTTTTGGTTGCGTGATACCATTTTGTTTGTTATTCTGTATACTATTTTAATACCGTTCGTTTCCAAAATAAAAGGAAAAAAACTAAATTATTTTTGTGTTGGATAGTCTATTAGTTTTGGATTAGTTGTTGGATAGTGTATAGTTTTCTTCGTTTTTACATCATTTTTCATTGGAACGCTCCTTTTGTTGGTCATTACGCGATGGTATTAAATATAAAGCTTTTCTCAATAAATAGGCTAGCCAATTCGACTACACGACGTTGAAGACTTTCAACTGGCACAAATAACTCCTGGAATCAGCATACCCAGCAAACAAACTCTACAAATTGTAAAACATTACTATAAAAATCTTTTGAATATTTTTTATCACCAGAGTATTCTTATCTCCAAGTAGTCTACTCTGTATAGTCTACGTATATTAGACTTTAGTACGCGGCTCAAATTAATGCCGATCGTACTCCGTAGCACGCCTAAGGGAGCGCTACGCCATACTACGCTGCTCTACGCCGCGTAGCGCTGCATCTCATGCACTAAATACCTCTTTATAATCTAGTAAGGTTTCTATGTATTTCATTCCAGAAAGGTGCATCGCTCCTTTGTTAAATCATAAATCTGAGAAAATAAAACAAAATCTTATTAACCTTTTTCACGTTTCGATGTTTTAGTTCTCAAACGAGCTGAGTTTCGCCGCTGTTCTGACGAAGTTTTGTTTCATCTAATTCTACGTAGCTTTTAACAAGTTAAAGAGCGAATATACACCTTGAATGAAGAAGTTTTTTCATCGAGCGAGTCGATGATTACGCGAACAAAATATGATTTATTACTAATTTACTACCGAATATAAAATATGTATTACCTAAGTAGCCTTTTGATTTAAGTTCAAATAAAAAGGTTTTGTGTACAAATTAATTCGGTCCGGTTTTTGAGAGTAAAAAATGTTTTAATTTGCAAACAATCTAAATAAACTGATTAATCATTGTTGAACTGTTATGTGAAGCAAAAACTTTGTATCTCTTTTTACGGACATTGCGCGTACGGAGGAGTATGAAATTTTGTACACTTATAGTTTATATAGAGAAGAAGTGCAGAATGCTAATATTTTTTTAAAATTTTACATAAAATATGATACATTAAATTAATAAAAAAAGCATTACACACACTGCCATGTATTTGACACACACACGCATACTATACTATTTTGTTGATTGTCAGTCTGTCGACAAATTGAATTTTTTTTTAAAACGTTCTTTATTTTCATAATTATTTGGTTTTCTTTAATTTAAATTTTTAATTAGGATCGAATTTCAACCTTTGGGCGACCACTAGTTGTTATTATTGTGTCACTACTAGTCGTTATGCAAACTACACTTGTGTTTGAATCTGATTTTCACTGACTATTGTGCCTAATTGTTTGTCTTCGAATTTTTTTTACTCGCTCAGGCAGATTTTTTTTCAATACTAAAGTCACCACTCTTGAAACATCGAAGACTTTCTCTGCGTAATTTTTCTTATAAAAACGGACCGAATTAATTTGTACACAATACATTAATTTTAGCTCAGACTTTACTAATAAACCTCCAAAATAACTAGTATCATTTATAAAAATAGACTTACATACATATTGAACAAATAAATAACTTTCACGGTCTCCTACAGTGGCTATCATGATTTTAATTATTTTATGCAAATAGTGTAATTAAACATTAATTCATATTAATTTTAATTAACCTCGAGTAATATATATTATTATCATATCAATAATAGTCAAACCTAATCTAATCTATACTAATATAATAAAGCTGAAGAGTTTGTTTGTTTGTTTGTTTGTTTGTTTGTTTGTTTGTTTGTTTGTTTGTTTGTTTGTTTGAACGCGCTAATCTCAGGATCTACTGGTCCGATTTGAAAAATTCTTTCAGTGTTAGATAGCCCATTTATCGAGGAAGGCTATAGGCTATATATCATCACGCTAAGACCAATAGGAGCGTAGCACCAATGAAGAATGTTTCAAAATCGGTGTTTTTTTTCCTTTTGAGAGCTTCCTAGAGAATTGGTCATATTCCATTTCACATCCTATTGGTTACTAGCTGCTGCCCGCGACCTCGTCTGCGTGCGTTCACTGCTCGTTCCCCGTAGGTGATAGCGTGATAATATGTAGCCTATATTCTGACCCGACTTCTTAATAATATTCGTGCCAAATTTGAAGTAAATCCATGCAGTACTTTTTGAGTTTATCCCGGACATACATTTGAAGAAATAAAGGTTCACTGCTCGTTCCCCGTAGGTGATAGCGTGATAATATATAGCCTATGTTCTGACCCGACTTCTTAACAATATTTGTGCCAAATTTGAAGTAAATCCATGCAGTACTTTCTGAGTTTATCCCGGACATACATACAGACAAACAGACAAACAGATAAACAGACAAACAGACAAAAATTCTAAAAACTATATTTTTGGCTTCGGTATCGATTGTAGATCACACCCCAAGTATTATTTTAAAAAAATATTCAATGTACAGTTTTGACTTTTCTACCATTTTATTATATGTATAGATAGTATTCTAGAATTAGTCTCACAAGGCATTACAGAAATTACTTTGATTCAGTTATATTTTAGTAAAATATAATTTTCATTTCAATACTAGTTGGTAATGGTTTCTCATTTTATTTGTCAAACAAACGTTTTGTATTGTTTATGCATAAAAAAGTAGTTCTATATCCAATTTGTATTGAAAAGGAAAACTTTTCGTTACTGATGAACATACGATAACATAATGGCTGAATGCCTCTTTGACGAACGAATTTTTCGACGACGCTATTCGCAAACTAACGTCGGAAAACTTTTGTATAAAAGTAAATTAACTTTAGTTCAAAGAAAGAAAAATAAATTAAACAAATACGTTCAGCTTTTCCATTTATTTTGTATATATTGACACTTCTATGAGAAATGTGTCTAAATCGTGTGTGGTATATTGAATAGGACAAGTAAAACTCTACTTGACGATCAAAAGTTTAGAACTGAGTTGTCACTTACGGTTTTTCTTATTTTGACGTCAAACAAAACACTATGACTAAAATAAATGTTCAAAGCAAATGCTTGATTATTTTGTTGCTAACCCTTAGTGGAAAAACCTGGTGGATTAACCTCAAACCCCTTCGTAGAAAAAAGTCAGAAGCCCAACAGTGGGACGTGTACAGATTGTACAATATAGCCGAGTTTATTGTGTAATATATATATTTTAAGTTATGTTCTTAAATATTAATAAAGTTATGTTTGTTTTCAGACACATCAATCTGTTCAGTCATATGGCTCGCTCCGACCGCGCTGACACAACGTAAAGTGAGTGCAAAGTATTTTAAATTCATTACAAGACCATCACACGTCTAACTTTTAGGATCTGTTCTAGAAAATCAAGGCTTTATAACAAATTTATTACTACTATTACTTTAAAATTAGTTTGATACTTGAAAAAGAAATTTAATATTCTATAATTAAACTAAAAAAACTTGTACAAGTATATATACAAATATAAAGAATAAAACAGGGATTAAAAAAATATTCGTCGTTTTTATTTGAAATTTCATGGGTATATATGAAGTATTTTTTTTTAAATAAGGTCTTATTAAAAACACATTCATCTATTAAAATGATTCATCTGGTAATCTGTGATTAGTGGATTTCTTGCTATACTTTTGCAAAACAGACCATAACCATTTTATTAAAGACTATAATTTAAAAAAAAATTAAAGACGACATACTAGAATTATATATAAATAAATTGCTATATAAATAAAAAAAATACGAGCCTTAAAAATCAACCATCCAAATGTTATATCATAATTAAGTGTTAGTATCGTAAACATTTTTCTTGTTAGATATCATCTAAAATGTTTAATTATAAAATCTCTGTAACTAAAACCTACAATAAACCTAATAAATAATAAGCGATGAGGTAGAATTTAATAATAAAAATATCAATCGAAGTCCCAGCTCCAAGGTTACCCTTCATATAAAACCATCCTACAGAGATAATAAGAAAATTATATACAGATTTACGCGTACGCCGCTGTATTTAAGCTTATTTTCGTCGCCTTTGTGAGGCGTTTTAGATTAAATTATCCGGTATAATGAAAATTTAAACTTATTATATAGGCTTTCTTACGACTTTATAGCAAATTATCTTTATTGAAATATACTTGCAAGAGTCCTTTAACAATAACTTCATCTAGCTTAGAGCGCATGAATATCTAAAACAATTAGTATAGAAGTATATTTATTTTGTTTAAAGGCATTTTAATAACTTTAGACAAGAGTACCCGTCTTACCTTTACTGCGTATAACTAACACATGTATAATAATATATTTTTATATATACCTACTCAAGATATATAAGAGGGCGTCATAAATCAGAATTTAATTAGAAGTAAAACAATATACTTTATAAGTAAACTATGGAGCAAATGTTTATGAATAATTATTTATCTTAAGCATATTCCAGAAAATTTAGATATTTCTCTAAGAATAACAAATATTATACACATTTCTCATAATAATAGAGACATTTCTTTCGCAATTTCCTCTCCCTTAAGGTTACAACGCTACGTTGCTTCTGTAAGGGATTGACGTTGAATTTATTTATTTCTTATTTTTTTATCTTAGAATTAATTTTAATGACGCTGTATGATCTTATCAAAAGACAAAAAGGCTTTTATGTGCAAATAACTAGAAAACTCAGCGCTGGAAAAACTTTTTTTGCAAGCTTTTATTTAACTTCCAAAGTACAAACCACTACCACTAAGTACAAACACTAATCACTAGGTACACACAGTAAGCACTAACAATGTCCGAGGTCGTAGCCAATGTCGTAGGTTTCCGCTGGTATCACTTCTTGATCACTAGTATTCACTTCGAAGTCGCTTCGTCGTTAGCTCAAACTGAACTGACTCCGCTCGGCCTCCCCGGCCTTTTTATACCGGGCCGAGCCTACTCCCAGACAGTTCTAGAACGTTCGTGCGTGTACTCGATCCTGAGTTCATTCACCTAAATGTCCTCTAGCGCCATCTAGTAATGAGTGGATGTTTCACGTTGTCTTTGTAACAAAGTGGTTTGTACAGCACACAACGTGGTTCCTCCGCTCCCCGCTAGATGGCGCAAGCTCCTTAATTTTGTGTACTCGTAACAGTATGTTTGTTCGTGTGGTATCTTGTAACTCAATTTCGAAGCATATATCTTCAAGTAAATAAGCTGTAAGTTTGTATACCTAGTTTGCATGACAATGTATGATCAGCTGTGTGACCGAGTTATATTGGGTTAAGATCCGGGATATAGCAAAATATTCCCTCATCTGTTAATTAGATGAAACAATTTTTTATAGGCTGATTTTAATATTGTGAATTTATAAAAACAACGTCTGCCACCATAAGCCTGCTGCAATTTATTTATTTTTATATCTTTTCCCTCTCATGTTAATTACATGTAGTAAGCTAAAACCGTTAATATTTTACATTATATACCTGACTGTAGTAGGCAGCCATCTCATCATCAGTCATCTCATCAGTTAATTAACAGATGAGGGAATATTTTGCTATCCCGGATCTTAGACCATATAGTGACCTTTCTGTTAACTTCAAAATTTTCTATTTACTAAACCAACTCGTGAACTCTGTTTAAATCAGATCGTAAGTTATAAACAAATTTCATTCATGTCATTTTAATATTGAATATGCATGAATAGCACAAAGGGCTGTCAAAAAACTTCCCCCATATTTCCATATAGGGGTTTCTATGCAAAGTTTCCTGGCAACTGACACTGCCAATAGAATCCATTTATTTGAAGCCACAATAACGTAGTTATTTTACAAAAAGTTCCCCGAATTTAAAGTAGGCGGTATTATGATGTCAACGAAATTGAAGTGGAGATTGTGAACGCCCACGACCGCCCACGAGAATTTGTCTGTCTGCTATATTGTGGACCGCATTTGCACATTTTATGGTATAGGCATTTAAATGTACAGAGCACAAAATTAAATATAATCGTAAAATAATAGTCCGGGATCCCTGGTACATTTTTGCACTTATTATCTTGCACTTTGCACCTCGTTATCGATACATCTTGGAAAGATTTAAGGTCTTCAAATATTATTACTAACCAGCTGATTTTTTTTTTCTTTTAGTTACTTAATCTCTATATATATAAAAATGAATCGCTGATTTTGTTGCTAAGCGCAAATCTCGAGAGCAGCTGAACCGATTGCGGTAATTCTTTTTTTATAGTATTCCTTGAAGTACGAGGACGGTTCTTACGGAGAGAAAAATTTTAAAAATTCCCTGAAAAAGTCTAAAAACAACAATTTTCTATATTAACATACAAAAGATTCGTAATAATACTTAAAAGCCAATTTGAACTTTAATACCATACCATAAAGTTTAAGTGTTAGTGGAGGGGTTACGGCAAGGATAAGTATTAAAAAAATTAAATTAAGGAATGGACTGTTAGGCGGTACAAAGTTCGCCGGGTCAGTTAGTATTTATATAATTTAATAGTAATATTGTCCTACAAATTGTGTGGTACGTTATCCCGGTCCTACGCTCACTGCTGCTTTATCCCTGCTACCTCTATTACCTACCACAATCGAGAGTTTTCGTACATGAAATTGTTGGGCGCCTCATCAAAATGAAGCTACTCACGGAAAATCAGCTTGATACTCGTGGTAGTCAGTGCAAAAAATGTAACAGGTATCTCGGACTATAAGCCTCTATCTAGCCTATACTTCTAATCTTCTTCTAAAATTTTCAATAGTATGTGAGGAAAGATTGAACTAAACCGATTGCATTATAGCTTAGTATTAAATAACAACATGAACATGTACCTTAGATTTTAAAGTTCATGTTTTTCTGTTTATTGTGTTACCCGTTTCTTTTAGTGCATGTATAGAGCATGCATCTCTAGAGACGAAGTTTAAGTGCAACGAAATAAAGTGCTAAACTTTCGAAATTTCAACCGCAAAACTTTTGTTGGCTAACACGGCTTAACTGTTTCAGACTTGTATAAATAAAGACGCCAAACAATTTCTTTAATTTTAAAATCATTTAAGAAATCTGTAATAACAATAATAATTATTTATACAGTATATTTTAATATTGCTTTCTAATATTTACGCGAATTTCACTCATTATAATGAAACAACTTTTTCGGATTTTGCCATTTCCCTTGACCATGTTTGCTGTAAAGTATCCGAAACGTCGGGCATCTAAAAGAACCTAATAAACCGCGATAACATCCGAAAAAGTTGTTTCAATATATTTTAATTCTGTAGGTATCTGGAGTCCATTCCAAGACCACGAGAACATCTATATAACAACTGTACAAACATTTTGTTATGTCCGGATAAAAAATCCGCCGCCATTAGCCCATCAGCCAGCTGCTGTGACTACTGTTAAAACGCATCTTCCTAAGAACTGTATTTATTGAAACAATAGAGTATTTTATTAAGTCTTCCCGCGTTTAATACAACATTTAAATCAAGTTATTGCTCGTAACCTTGATGTGAACCTGCAGAGGTCTGAAGTCGGTTAACAAGCACGGCCAGCCGGGGCGCCGCGGGACCGGCCGTACTAATTAAATATCAAATTCCTGACATCGCATTAGAATATGAGATCTTTTCGCACAACATAAATCTAATCAAGTGAGTGTTATTTATTTTAAATATTCCAAGGGTTTCATTTTATTTATAAACGTAAAAATAATTAAATACCTAAACAAAATTTCGTGCGTACAAAGTACACAGTCATGTCAGAAGTTAAAGTTCTTTGGCAAACTATTTAAAAAAATATAATTAAAAAAACGAATTTAAAATACAAATAAACTAATTGAAAAAAAAGCCAACGTTACGCGGTGTTCCCAGGCGGTCACCCATCCAAGTACTGAACGTCATGACGCTGCCGCGTTACCGGTCGTTTAAATTTTACCTCTCATGCGCCTTAAGAAGTTTCACTTCAAAAACTAACGTTTTTGTAAAATCGTTAATAATGATAACCAGATAATGTTCATGTGTAAAAAAACGACCTGTTGAAGAAATTTCAACTTTTCGAAGGAATCAGAATATACAACGACCTACAAAGTTCAGTCTAAAATAATTTACTACAAGTTTTTCTTCTGTATCGCCATTTTTTATTACTTTAAAAATATTGTAAATATAGGTACATTTAATCAAAATAGACATTACACAAAGGGTTAGTAATTTAAAAAAATATGCAAATATAAAGGTTTTCTGTTACAAAGTACGATGCTACTTACGAATTGTTTATCCGTTTGCTCTTTTTTGTTAAAAAACTCTCGACGCTACGAATATTGGTTCCCGAACTTTTCAGTTTTCAGTTCGCTGCTTTTGTAAATTGACTTTTAGTAGCACTTAATTGATTCCACAAACATTTGTTTTAAATTGTTTCCTCGGCGCAAAAAGAGTTAAAAGTTCAATGTGTACCTGTTCAAATTTCGAAGCTGATGAGGTGATTGCCATGATGTGAACGGTACGCTTGTTTGTTGATCTACTTGTATAAAAAAGAAAAGATTTTTGAAGTGAAACTTCTTTAGACACATGAGGGGTAAAATTTTAGCGACCGGTAACGCGGCAACGTCATGACGGTTAGTACTTGGATGGGTCAGTACAGGCGGTTGCCTGAGAACACCGCGTGACGTTGGTTTTGTTTTTTTTTTCAAATCACTTTTTTTCAATTAGTTTTTGTTTATTTTCAATTAATAATTGATTAAGAACAGTAAATAATATTTATGTAAATTGTTTTCAGGTTGTAATATAAACAAATATTTTTTTTTTAATTCTTTATTTGAAAAAAAAAGGAGGTTTTGTCACACAGTGACCACGTCACCTCCATCGTTCTTAACTAAATTAACGTCTCTTTAAATCTAGTCTAGTAAATCTAATCTAGGACTAATAAACATTCCTAGCCTAAAAAATACTTAAAGTGACATCTAGTGTAAGCAATAAGAATCGCGTGGTTGGTTTATTTCTAAGGACTAGTTCTGCGAAGACTGTTTCTGCGCGTAATAGATGGCGCTGTTCAGCGGTTTTGTGATTTTTAATTGGCTTCTTATTTTTTTTTAAATTCCTTTTTTTATTAGTTTTAGTTTAAATTAGTTTGCCAAAGAAGTTTCACTTCTGACATGTGTACTTTGTACGCACGCAATTCTTTTTATCATTATAGTGAAGCAAATAATCTACATCCCATAATATTACATTGGCATAGCATTTTACACTCAAGTAACTCCACCTCGACTATAATCTGATAAATTCTTACGACACACATAAAATTCCTCTCGCTTCAACCGCCACTGTTCCAATATTCACACTATCCTAATATTAGGACAATACACGCTCCACTGCTTACCCTTCTCGTGTAAACTCCGTTTGAAATTACCATACAGATCAGAATAAGATTTGGGGTGTGTTCTGAAATATTTAATAGCGAAAACCAAGACTGACAAAAGTTAATAAAACGCGAGTTAACACTAAATAATGCAAGCTTATCGACCTGTATAGTGCAACTATTCTCCATCTATCTTTTACTAATCTTCAAGTAATTAATATAATTCAGTTTTTGCTTCGAACCATCACAAATATCGATTGTTCTTGCTATCAATAAATAATCAAATCAATGCAGTCTTTATAATAAGTTCGTATCATATTTATTTCTATTATTCAACAGTTATTTTAATTACATAGTTTTTTAGTACATTCAGTTTACCACAACCAAAGTAATAGAATGTGTGGTAACAAACCATGCAGACCAGTTTCATAATTATTTTGCTATCTGGCCTTATGTTTTAGTACGGTTTGTTTGTAGTTAACGTCAAAATTACACATCTAGTAAGCTCAAATAGAAATACCTACATTATTGAAACCTGCCGTACAAGGTTTACCTACGTTTAACCTTTACAAGATTTGGTTGCTATAAATAACATCTCCTAACCCTTAGCCCTACGTGAGCGGAACACCGTCACACGACACTACTCGAATATATTTAACAGGTCATACCTATAAGCTGACCTACGTAGTAACGTAATTTTGACGCCGCGCAGGTAAAGGACACCTAGGACTAAACAATTATCTACCAATTGCAACAACCAGGTTACCAGGTTTTATTTAACAGAGCTAGAACTTTGAAAGTCACTGCATTCGGATTGTATCAAACTCTATCTATAACAAAATATAATATTAAATTGATGAAACCACCCGTAATTATGATGTTTGTAAACTAAAAGGAAATTTTAATTTTATTTTATATCCATTTATATAAGGTGTTCGACTTCTAACTTCGTTCCTTCAAACGGGGGATTCTGTAGGTAAATATAATACAAGGAGGTTAAAATAAATTACTAGCCACTTTTTTTAATTTGACTTTGTCGTATAATACGAGCAACTCTGGCAACGTACTTCTGTATAACCGTCCAATACTGTTTTTCTTAGCCCTAAGAAATGCCGATAAAGTGAAATATTAATATTAACTGCCGCATACAAGTAAAGATCCGCTGTCCGCATATGGAAAGCAATTCTTTTTCTCTCCATTTCAAGAAACACAGTTAGGAGTCAAACAAAATGTATAAATATTAAAAATTATTTCTGAATGTGTATCTGAGCACAAAACTCGAGAACGGTTAGACGAGAACCAATGCAGCTAATTTTTCTTAACTTTTATAATACTTTGTAATAAGTTTCTATGGAATGAGAAATTAGAAATGTGTATAAAAAATGGAAAAATCCACATCACTACTATTATTTCCATTTCAGACGTTTGAAAGTTCGCAAGACAGATAATAAATATCTTTAAAAAGCTAATGCTCATCGATAGTTATTTTTGTGTTTCTCGTTACGTGTACACGCTACGCTCTCAAATATTCATTTTAGGTAGAATTTATCGCGCCAGATGGCACTTATTGCTGCCCGAGCGTCAGACGGTCTCACAGGTACTTTTTATTAAATGTAAAATCGAGTTAGTTTTACTCTGGAATTACATTAAATCATTTTATCGACTACTTATTTAAATTGACGTCGTATTTTATTTTAGTTTTCAAGTTTTTTTATTAGATCCATCATTCTAACATAAAAATTGTATTTTATACTAGCAGATGCGAGTGGGTCTCACCGTTAAATTAACGATATATTTTACATGCAAAGAAAGAACAATAGAAATATTTACTTCTCTGTCTGTCTTCTCTAGAATCGCGAACAGCTCAAAGAAACTGTTATTTCTTACAATTTTAGTAACTTCACAACACTAGTTCAATTTTTTGGATAAAGACTAAGTACACGTTTCGCAGTACCTATATAATTTTATTTAAGTAAATTTTTAATGTTGGTAAAAAGCCTTTGTAAGCGACTTCCAAAAAAGGTCAATTGCATTTTTTATTATGTAGGTACCTACCTAACTGTGAACTTTTCATCCGGTATACCGATTTTAATGATTCTTGTTTTAATCAAAGGCTGATGCTTGTCATTATTTTGATTTTGATAATGCGTATTTACTTGACTACTTTTTCGTGTACCTACGTTGTATTTACTTGTCGATGTAATTGGAGTAAGCCTTATTTTCGTTTGCGAGCAACACAACTATTAATAAATAATAATATTGAACAAATATAACTAGTAATTAAAAAAAAACATCAATCAATGCCTACACCGTGGCCCAGTTGCTTACATACGAGTACATAGGTACTATTATGGCATTTCAAAATTTTTAATAAATGCTTGTGTCCCGCCTGGCGCCACAATCAAGCGCATGAATCACTTCGACGCGTCGTAACATGGCGCCGCAGATTACACCCTGCTCCTATATAGCACTTTCTCATTACACGTTTCGGGAGTTGAAATTCGAAATGATTTACCCTTTACGGTTCATGAGTTCGTGATGCGAATGTGATGTTTATTGAGCGTAATTGCCCATCATTTTTTTTTTCAAATTTCGAAAACTTACAAGTAGTTAACAAGTATAAAAAGAAAACTATGGATTAAGTTACGGACAATTACAAGTTTTCACAACTAGTATTCATGAATATCGGTTACTTTTATAGTCAAACAACAAAACAATAAAAATAAGTAAGTGCTTAAGTAGTATAATATAGAAAACAATATGCAAATAATTCTATACAGAAGCCAAGAACACATCACTTTTGAAATAGATCTACTAGCTTTGATGTGCGAAAAAAACAAAAGTCATGGTAATAGGAAGTTAGACTTTTAGAAAAGTTAAATATGAAGATTGGTGAAATAATAACTTAAACACTTCGGCTTCTTGTATTTCTATCGAGCTGATACTCGAGTTATTTCCATAATAATTATGAGTCAGCCAGTCTTCAACCAACCAAGCAATGGTCACGTTGGTTGTAGAACCAATCTTGCTCTAAAGGAAACTAATAACATTGCAGTGTATAGAAATATAGCCTCCAGTAAGCGCTCGAATGATATTCAGTGAACAGTCCGATACGAAACCACTTCTCAGAGCTCGCCCTCAGCCGGTCAATAAAACTACGACCACACTTGGGTTTTATTAGCTCAATACCGTTCGAAGTATTATTACACTTTGCTTTATAACGCTTCGAGAACTAATTATGGTACCGATTGATTTTTTATCTGTACTGTTAAGTCTTGTTCCAATATTCAGAAAACGATTATAATGTTTGATTTTATGTTTGTTGTTATAATTATCTTTGTTCTCAAAACAAAAAATAAAATTATTTAAATTAACATAGTTTAGCATTATTAAGGATAGCTCAAAAGCCGGTTTTTCGATCTCGATCTAATTTAGACGTAACCACACAACAAGCAACAGTTTTTGAATAAAAAAATTAGAATGAAAATGGATTTACCCATTAAGAAGTTATTAGGACAAGCAAAAATAATACAGTTGAATCGAGAACTTGCTCCTTTTTAAAAGTGAATCAGTAAATTTTGAACAAAACATTTACAACATTGAACGGAACCGAGCATTCGTGTGTCATTTTGTCTGAATTTCATTAGAAATTGACGACGAGTTGGCGCAGTGGTCACAGTATTTGTCTGTTGAAGGTTGCACTGATAATTGTGGTTTTGACAGCGGACATTATAATTGTTTTCAACGAAGACAGAAAATTATGCTTGTTTAAATTTGGGCGCTTGAATTTGTGCTGCAAGTATTTCTGGACACAGTACCTACGATTTTATCCTAAACTAGCCGACACGTGCCTCTTCTCCTCTTCTCACTTTACTCTTCAAAGAAGAAGAATGCAAATCTTATACTATTAAACGAGCAATTCTTGTATATATATATATATATATATATATATATATATATATATATATATGCAATTCTTGTGTATATATATATATAATCTGAATCTCGGAATCGGCTCCAACGATTTTCGTGAAATTCAGTATACAGGGGATTTCGGGGGCGAAAAATTGATCTAGTTAGGATTCATTTAAAAAAAATGTCGTTTTATCCCTGTTTTTAGGCAATGAAAAAATATCATTAGAATACGAAGCTTAATTTCACAATTATTAACGTAGCTGTAATAGCGTAATTAGTTAATCGGCGGGTGTCAAATCGTGTTGACCCGGGTTCGAATCTCAGTCTCCAGATTAATTTTTTTCTTTTTTCTTTAATTTCACTCGTGGTTTGTTATTTAAATAATATTAAAATATAAAAATACCGAGGGAAAAAAACAAAAAATAAAATGAAAATACCGAGCTAGGCTCGGTCACCCAGGTACTATATAGTAAAGTTTTCATCTCACTCGCATTTTTTAGACTTGATTTACATATACTATTATTTTTCACTGAATTTTTTATTCAATAACAATAAAATATAGCCTATATCACTCGTGAATAGTGTAGCTTTTTGTTAGTGAAAGAATTTTCATGATCGGATCAGTATTTGCGAAGAGTACCCCCTACAAACAAACAAAGAAAAACTTTACCTCTTTATAATATTAGTATAGATGAAGCAGTTTAATTATAAAAATAATGACGAGATTTAAGTATAAAAGTTTAAATAAGTGCGTATAAACGGTACAGCGTTCGATATACATTGAATGTATATCGTAAACTTAATTCGCTAACAAATGACTATATACTTGACTGTATATGAATGATGTAATAAACCAATTATATACTTGTAAAACTTTCATTAGTTTGTTCAGCGCTTCAGTCAGGGTTTTAAATAAAATCTTCGTTACTATAGACAGCTTTATAGTCTTAAAATTCATCGACAAACAAATCAATTTTCAAAACATTATTAAGCTATTGCATAGCTTCTTTCGCGGGCCTTGAGCGCGGGGACAATTTTAAGAATATCAGTAACGAAAAAACCTCACGCTCCCCACTCCGACGGGCACGGAGGTGTGGCTTGAAGGCCGTGCATCGTCAAGTCTAACGTCGTTTCAGTTCGGCAGTCTTCGACACGGCGTTGTGTGCGTGCGATTAGACGTCTAGGTCGGCGCGGCTAGGCGGTGCGCTTGACGTCGAGCTTCGACGCGAGTTTGCCGGCATTTATCAATGAATGCGTGATGAAATAAAAAATATGACCTACATGAATGGGATAGCACCGGCGTTAGTACTATTATCTAGTTGAGCGTATTACTCATTGATGCAAATATGATATTGCCTATAATGTTACTATTTCCGGATACAATTTGGCATTTAAATTTTTTAATGAAAGAAAAAAATTTGTTTTCTTATCGGTTACCATGCTCAAAAAGTGTAACTTGAATTAATATCAAAGAAAATGAAATACTGCATAAATAAAATAAATAAATATTATAATTATTGCATACGTTGATACAAAATGCTATGCAATAGCTTTACCGCGGCAGTCCCCGAGTGCCACACGTCTTTTTTTTTTAAATAAGTAGCTGTAGTAATAGAGCTTTATACTCGTAGTACATCGCAGAAAATTACAATTTGCTTAATAGTTTTAGAGTTAATCTTTTAACAAATCTTTCCACTTAGTTATATTAGCATATAACAACGTTATTTCCAGATGTAGACATTAGAAGGGACAAGTAAAACAACATAAATGAAAAGAAATTTTTCAATCAACATAAAATAAAATCATTCACTTTATTTTATGGAAATGAAGCGATTGGCAAAAGCGTGAAGCGTTCGAGTAATAGGAATAACTGGGAATATCGAGGAGTGTATGAGATTGAATTCTAAGACACGTCCTCAGTTCCATTCATTGGCGTTGATCCTGCAACTGCTTTTGAACTGAATGAATCTCAATACACTGGAAAATAGCTCATTATTCTACAATAGAATAAAAGAGTGTTAGTTTCAAGTTTATTCTAGAATAATATATAGACTTAAATATAGAGATGAGAAATGTGGAACATTAAATTTCTGTTATCAATTCTGAAGAAACGGTATTCTGGCTTCTCGTGGAACACATTTAGTTCCTTACAAATGATTATAAAGATACATAGATCAACGAAGAAAAATTTCGTTTTAAATATAATTAATATATATAGTATGTTATGATAATGTTACGTTTGTATTTTAAGTATGTTAATATGTAGGATAAAAGAAGTTATTTAGTAATCAATTATTAAAACTAGTGACTATTGTACAAATCCTTGGCGCGCCATTTCTGTACAGTTTTTATTCTTCGGTAACTGCAAACTGAGTTAACTAGAAGCACTCAGTCCTCTGCAATCCCAATAACCCTACAGCTGCAGAGCTCCAATTTCATTCCGTCACCGCGTCACAAATGCAAGTTTTACTCCATCTTTGAGTTCCGGCGACGGATTCATTTTAACGTTCTTTTTCAGATTTCCTCTTCAAATTAAATTTCAGAATAACAAGCGAGCGATGGAATTACGATTCGATTTAGCGGATTTAAATATTTTTATGTTATTTAAATAAATTTCAATCGTTGGCGCGAAATAAAATGTTCGCGTTCGATCTTTGCATCGCTCGAGCGCTTACTTTAGAACACTGATTTTATTTGTGAAAGAATATTTAAGAAAACGGTAATGTAAAGCTTGCGTTAAATTCTACGTATAATTATCGTAATCCCTAATAGATGATAACACAGAAACCGGCCTATAGACGTAGATTAAAACGCAACACACTCTCATACATAAGTAATTGTTCATCATACTCTTACGCTAATGGCTGTTTGGCAGGCTTGTACAATGGTACACATGACTCCTATATCGCGAATGCTACTATAGAACACACGACACAATTTAGGCGTTAGTGTCTTACTGTCACTACTCCGGTCCATATTGTTGTATGATTTTCATATGATATCGTATAGATAGGTGGAGATATTTCATATATAAAATTATAATTCATCATCCTTTTTTTACGTGGGGAAAATCCATCATGGATACCCTCCGGCGCGGGGGCACCAGAGGGTTATGTCTGACTCCTACTGACTAAAAACCACCTCGTGTAAGCCGTCGTCCGCCTGGGTGGGACGAGATATGGTCGCGCTAGCAGTCACCACCTAAACTTATCCCAATACTAAAGATACAAAAACTAAGTCTTCACTGTTATTCACTGTAACTGGTCTATGTAAAAAAAAATTGATTTCAATTTTTTTTATAAACTTGAGGGTCTGCAGACCGTGACACACTAATAAGTGTTTATTATGCTCTCGTTCAGTCGCTGCTTCAGTATTGTATCCTCATGTGGAGAGGCGCCAATATTACTACGAGCGAGAGCGAGCGTGCGCTGCGTGCTATTATGAAAGTTTTATCTAAAAGATATTAGAACATATTCCACATCACTCATGAGGAAGTAGAGTACCTATGTACAATTTCACCAAATAATACATCTTTTGCAAAACAGCAGTTTTATATAATTAGTGCCGTATAAATTTATATAATTAGCCCGCCTCTAAAATAATGTAAATAAAGCTTATAATAAACATTACAATGTAAAAAGTTATTCTCACACTTGATTTTGTCGGGACTGCCAATTTTATTAATAGTGGAAAACTTTCATGCTTCTACTAAACACATGTGTGCATACACATACAGTCGCATTCACACAACACATTGATACGACATGAAACAGAAGTGCGCGACGAATTAAGTTCCCCAATCTAATATACTTATATATTTTTTTTTCTAGTAATAGAATGTTTACAGCTCGTTCCGATCCAGTTCAACTTAGTTATTTACTTTCAACATTTGTTCCGATTTGGAAATTTCTTGATGCTAAGAAACTTTAACGGGCCAATAACTTACCGTTCCCGTTATAGGTAGGGATCCCTAGTACATTTTTTTAACCTGATCAGTATCAAGCTAATTTTTTAGGAGTAGCTTCATTTTGATGAGACGAACAAAAAGTTCCTCTTCGAAAACTCTCGATTGTGGTAGATAATAGAGTTAGCAGGAGGTAGAGCAGCAGTGAGCGTAGGACCGGGATAACTTACCACGCAATTTGGAGGACAATGAGAGAGTTTTCGAAGAGTAACTTTATGTTCGCCTCATCAAAATGTAGCCACTCCCAAAAAATTAGCTTGATACTGATCAGGTGAAAAAAATGTACTAGGGATCCCTACCTATTAAGTCTAACTCTCCTTGATCCGGTGACCCTCCAGCGGGTTAAAGAAATACACGTCCCAAACAAATAACACAAATTGATCCCATATATACCTCTTAAATCAAATTTCCGCTTAATATAACACGTGTTCTCTTATTACGTTTTCAAACGAAAAACTTTTCTCTGTACTTACAAATAAATCTTTTATTCGAGACACATACCTATAAGTACATTTATTACGTTTGAAAATACAACACAAATGCTAAAATTTATGAAACCATCAGTAAGTAACAGTACTCTATAATCTCAAACGCATCAAAAATCACACTGAAAGATATGTAAACATGAACATTATGTTATAGACAACCGCATGCTGAATAAAAAAAAGTGTGTGTACTTATGTACGCACGTAAGAAGTTATACTTCAAGCTAGAGTATTAAATACTTCAAAAAAAAAATCTACCACTTAATAATTAGACAATAAGTCCACAACGCCATCTCTTACAAATGATAAAGACTACTTTCTTGTTTTAGTCCACAACGCCATCTCTTAAAAATAATAAAGACTACTTTCTTGTCTGCAAAACTAGCGCCATCTATTCATGCTTGCTTGAACTACTTCGTATCCGCACGCGCATTGTAAAAATTTACTCTCATCATTTTTCTCTAACGCGCCAAAAGAAGTATAACTTCAAAAACATTTAACAACAACAGTCCCGCTTTTATTACCTAATGCGTAATTAGGATCAGTCAAAACTAAAATAGAAATCAAGAATAACTTCATAAAATAGGCTTAAAAAGCCTTCGAATCATCATCTTACAAACTAAAATGTTAATTATAGTCATAAGTAATGCTACCACCGATTCGGAGTGTAGATTCTGCAGCGAAGAGTCGACAAGACAAGTCTGCAGTTACTCCTCAAGTGGTTTCAAGCACTGGTAGATAGTTCAAGAGTCATGCTGTTAAGCTACGAGTATCACGTCCTAAACAGTCTGAAGTGAAACTTCTTAACACTCACTATGCATCTAGACCGCACCGACACTAATATATATGTCTTAATTTTAATATTTATGTATGAATTATAATTTTTTTTTTTTTTTTATAAATACATGCCCCCGGACGTGATCCGAGACGGTGTCTACAGTTACTCTTTCATTCCAGTTCTATCATTTATGCTTCTCGCACTTTCATTCTGCATACTTATTTCTTTCTTTCATTCCTCCACAATCACCCTCAGGGTAAGGTCCCATCTAATCTATTTGTATTCTATTTTGTTCTTACTTATGTAACAAACGCATTGGGGAAAATAAGTGGGGACGGGGTCCAAACTTTTTAATTTTACAAAATTGTCCATCTTAGACTAGACACTCTAGATACTAGACATCTCTAGATACTACTATAATTTTAATACTATTATTTTTACTATTAGGTGCTATTAGTTTTATATACTTTACAAGCTTACGATCTATTACATTTTTTTTATTACATATATGGTACTAGTATCTTATTTAACTATCTATATAGGTATGAATGATAATTAGCTGCTAAAACTATAGTGGTTACTGATTCGTTGCTATGAACTTTATTTGATTAATAGCCTACAAGTTTGATTTTGTCGGGAGTGACAATGTTATTAACAGTGGAAAACTTTACTAAACACATGTGTGCATACGTGGTGCATACGCACACATATATTCCCACACACACACACACACACACAAATTTGTGACCGGTACAGCATAAAGCTTTCAAACAAAGAAACTCATCTTCGTAACATTACTTAGTATAGATTATTTATTTAGGATGAACAGAGGAAATTAAATTAGCTACTTTATCTAGACCCGCTCTAGAAGTCAAAGAAAGTCAATAAACCTAATAACATAAGATGTACAGATAGAAGAAGTACATGAACTTAATTCCCTACCATACCTATCGTATAAAAGTTTTGACAAAGTCGAACTGACCGATCCTTTAATCGCACGTCTCAAATTAACAACATTTCTCTAAAAGTTCTGACAATAAGTTGATACAGTGCCCCGAGATCAGGACTCGAAATAAAGTTACACTTTTAGTTGCCTCTCAGTAACACGCGCCAGGGGAGGGCGGAACTACCCACGCTTGACGTCTCAACTTTTTGTACAACACGCCTTGTGACGAGGAATCAGATAGAATTGTGGCTTCTTGTTTAAAATTTTGTTAGTATATTTATTTTAACACTGCTTGAAAAATTATGAAAATAATGTTTACACATAATAATTGTGTATTTATTTTATTTATTTGTACCTTATTGTACATCACAACTACAAATATCATTTACAGACTGTGAAGTACAATGGGCGGACTTATGGCTATTTAGCCATTTCTTCCAGACAACCCAAGTATGTGTAAATGGTGTCAAACAGGAATGAAGTGGTGAATAAAGTTTACATTTCTCCGTTGAATCGCAGTACGATTATTTGGCAAAAAAGGTACCAGTCTCCTGTGACCACGGTATATGCTCTGGTTTTATATTGCCTAACTTCGCTCTTTTCAATATTCCGATCCCGCGCATTTTTTTTTTAGGCGCAGGATCGCAAATCTTTTTTTTTTTTTTTTTTGATAGAAAATATAAGCTTACATATCTTTATAGAATACATTTCTCCATAATTTACGTGTACATCTCTAGTTAATTGTGGTGTAAACTAAAAATTAGTCTTTTTTAGTATTTATATAATTCATCATTTCATCATCATCATTTCAACCTATTGCAGTCCACTGTTGGACATAGGCCTACACAAGTTCGCGCCAAAAATGGCGTGACCTCATGTGTTTTACCCATAGTCACCACGCTGGGCAGGCGGGTTGGTGACCGCAGGGCTGGCTTTGTCGCACCGAAGACGCTGCTGCCCGTCTTCGGCCTGTGTACTTTAAAGCCAGCATGGATGGTTATCCCGCCATCGGTCGGCTTTTTAAGTTCCAAGGTGGTAGTGAAACTATGTTATCCCTTAGTCGCCTCTTACGACACCCACGGGAAGAGAGGGGGAGGCTAAATTCTATGCCGTAGCCACACAGCAAATTTATTATAAAAAATTTATATAATAATTGGTCATTAATAAAATCTACCTTTTTAAAAGAAACCATCATAAGCAGTATAGCAGACCATCAATGTCAAGCTTGAGCGCTGTGCCTTATCTTAATTTTTTTTATTAACCGACTTCCAAAAAAGGAGGAGGTTCTCAATTCGACTGTATTTTTTTTTATGTATGTTCGCTCAGAACTTTTGACTGGGTTGACAGATTTCGATCAATTTTGTTTTATATGAAAGGTTTTGCGTGTGGTCCCATTTTAATTTATTTGAGATCTGACAAGTACTTTTAGAGTTATATCTAATAATGCGTATTTACTTGACTACTTTTTCGTCGACCTACGTTGTATTATACCGCATAACTTTTTACTCGGTGTACTGATTTTGATGATTCTTACTTTAATCGAAAGCTAATACTTGTCATGTAGCCTTGGTTAAATTAGATCGAGATCTGATCACAACTTTTTGAGTAATCTTTAATAGCGCGTATTTATCTGACTACTTTTTCGTCTTATTACGTTGTATTACTTGTCGATGTCATTAAAGTCGGTTTTTTTCCGTTTGCGAGCAAACACAATTATTTGTATATGTACAATCGACAGCGCTTACAATATACAATACTGTTTACAGAAAACCCAACATTTTGAGACTGTCCAATTAAGTAAGCAGTAACTATATTTAAGTTTAATTCATGTCTATTTGTTTTTAATTAGATATCAAATAAAGATCGTTAAGAACTTTAATTAAACATCAAACGAAGCTAAAAACATCATAACGCTAACGAGTGGACCGATTGAGCGTCGCATTCCAAGTTGTTTTATATTTCTAAGATCATTTCAAAGACATTTTAATTGCTTCGCATTTGCCTCTATCAATAATACTTTTTTAGACTTGTATTTATTTTTGTGTTACTTTACGATTTGTTTACTAAAGTAATTAAATCTATACATACAAACCCTACTTAACCACATAACCTTACTACATATTTTTCTTCTTTATAGTACCAATTAATTAATTTAAGATTTTAAGTCTTGACTGATCAATATAAGTAACACGTGTACGCTAAAACTGGTAAAGACATTTTGTTGATGTTTTACAGTTGTGGAAGAGTAACGCACATTAGGCATAGAGGGCTACAGAATGTTTTGTAATGTGAACAAAAACCTATACATAAACGGATAAACCATTCTTTGCCCGGACGAATGGATAAGCTTATACAGCGGATATGACTCTAAACTTTACGTTACGTACCTACATTAAATTTTAAACACTGTTGCAGCAATAAACTTTGTGGACAAAGTATAAGGCGGCAGTCGGAGGAGGAAACGAAAACGATATCCGATAGAGATTGAAAATACAATTAATTTTAATTAGAAAAGTAACTCGAGTTTATATTTGTTAATTAAGTAAATGTTTCCACGAATTCGGTAATACGTAAATGAAGATATATATTTGCTATCCGTTTCCAGTTCCCCGAATGAAGTAAACCTATACATTGAAAGCGTGTGGTGATACAATTAAAAGCCTGCGTGTCAGGGTTCGTGTCCGGTGGGTGATGCTTTTAATCTGGTATCAGTAATCTAAAAGGACAGATGTGAAATTTTTACAGCGCATATTATCATTTTAGATTTACGATCAAAACGGTTAGCAAATATTATGTCGCATCTGGTAATATGAAGAATCTATCTATATTTATAGATATAGAATTATGCATAGACACGACCCTCACTTTCGCCACTTTAACCTCATTTCCTAAAGTCGGTTGAGAAGTAAATTAACAAACACAAAGAGATTCCACATGTATTGTATCTCTTTGTCCTCGCTGTAAAGTAAAAGAAGGCTTCACCCAAATCCCTAAGGCTTTTAAACCTATAAACCAATATGGATTCTCGTATTTATTGCTCCGACATATCTTGGGTTTTGCCACATCTAATAACTTTCGAGCGTTTTATCGATTTTATTCTTCGCTATTATTCGTTCGCTCGTTCTGACTGAACTTGCAGATGTTATTACTTTTTTGTAATAAACTTTTTTTTTATATATACCTATAACTGGGTCGACAAACAAGCGTACTGGTCACCTAATGCTAAGCGATTACCGTAGCTTATAGACGCCTGCAACACCAGAATTATCGCAAGCGCGTTGCCGACCCTATCCCCAGGAGTTCTGGTCACCTTACTCACCAACAGGAACACAATACTGCTTGAAAACAGTATTATTTAGCTGTGGTCTTCTGTAAGGTTGACCCCAGTCGGGCTGCTCCATTTTTTGAGCAGGAAATTTCCTGCTGTGCCCTACCTCGGTTAAAATACTAGTACAAGTACTAACATTAGTAATATTTATTCTGTACAACCCGCCGCCTATCCGCAAAGAAGCAATATAGATTAAACTTCATCCCTTCTCCCATATTGTATAAGTAAAGAGTCGCAGAAATTGATATTTATAGGCTGTGTCTATTGGTTTTAAGTCAAATAAAGTTAGATTTTGTAACTCGGTGTCGATAAGTCCTCGCTCCATTAATATAGATTTTTCTTGACGACCGAAGTACAAAATTAAATAAATTAATCCCAAAGACCCAGTTATAAAAGAACAAATATTTTTAACTGACTTAAAAAAAGGAGGAGGTTACTGAATTCGACCGTATATATTATGTTTTTTTTAATGTATGTTCGGGGATAACTTCGTCGTTTATGAACCGATTTTGATAATTCTTTTTTTGTTGGAAAGGGGATATCCCAACTTCTACAACAACTACTTCAAGGATCTGATGATGGGATCCCAATAAAATCGAGGGAAACCCTCTAAAATCGTAGTGACAACTAGTGCGTTTGTTAATTGATTTATTATTTATTACTTGCAGATGCAATTGAAGTCGGGTTTTTTTTTCGTTTGCTAGCAAACACAATTATGTTTTATGAAAAATACTGAAATACACATTCAACTTGAAAGGAAATATTTAAATATATCTATAGATTAATACGTGAAGCAAAAACTTTGTACCCCTTTTCACGAAAATTGCGCGGACGGAGGAGTATGAAATTTCGTATACTTATCTATAGTTTATATACAGAAGGAGTGCAGAATGCTAATTTTTTTTATGCATAAAATATATTAAATCAATAATAAAAACATTACACACACTACCATGTATTTGACACAACACGCATATTATACTCTATTGTTAATTGTCAAAGTCTGTAGTCAAATTGAATTTTTTTTTAAAAGGTTCTTTAATTTCATTATTTTTTGGTTTTCTTTAATTTAAATTTTTAATTATGGTCGAATTTCAACCTCTGGTCGCCCACTAGTTATATATTAAAGGAACACGCTGTTAGGTAGAAAGACACACTAAACTAGGCCAGTAAAGTTGAGAAATCAAATATCCTGAACACCTGCGTAGTCTCTATTTATTCAATAGCTGATTTTAGTTACTATGTACTCTAAATGGCTTTTTGTTGTTTAATTATATATCTAATTTGTTATGTATAGCTGTAAGTTTTTCTGAATAAATAAAATAAAATAAACGATGTGATCCTAAGAGGATAAACTAAATACATAGTACTAAATTGAGTTCTGGGGTCAATTTGCACAACTAATATCGAATGATACTCCCAGAAGGGCAGTGTAGCAGTCGGTACACCTCGTAACGTCTTTAAATTGAGCAGACCGTGTGAAAGCTATGACGATATTTTATAGGCAATAAACAGGGATATGATGCCCTATCGTTTGTAGACGCTCGCAATACGAAGGGGATAAAATTGCTTCCCTTATATGTTAGTTTGTGCCCATTAATAATAACGCATCTTGAAATGTCGGCAAATATTTGTATATAGAGGAAATTTTCGGCTGAGTTTTATTTGGACAAGTGATGTAACTACGTTCAAACAAGACACATACATTAAGAAGATCCATAATTTTGCTCAATCCTTTTCTTTCCCTTATGTATGTCATGTAATAGTAGTATTTATTCCATTTTTTTTATGTAACTAGGTCGGCAAACAAGCATACGGCTCACCTGATGGTAAGACCGTAGTCTATAGACGCCTGAAACACCAGAAGCATCGCAAGCGCGTTGCCGACCCTATCCCCAATTCCCCCCAGGAGCTCTGGTCACCTTACTCACCAACAGGAACACAATACTGCTTAAAAACAGTATTATTTAGCTGTGGTCTTCTGTAAGGTCGAGGTACTACCTCAGTTGGGCTGCTCCGTATTTTGAGCAGGAAATTTCCTGCTGTGCCCTACCTCAGTTACCATATTCATATTTATTACTTTTATACTTAATGTAATTATAGCATTATTATTAGCATTTAATCGATATTGAATTAATGTATAAGTTATATATTAAATGTTGTAATGTAATTATTATTTTATATTTTTGGTACGTGAATATACAGGTTTGATCATGGACCACCCATCATTTCTGTTTAAATTCAAATCCTTTGTCTGGAAGAAATGGCTATAGAGTGATAAGACCTCCTCGTTGTTCAGTCATAACTTTATTTGCTTTCTTTATATGAAAGGTTATGTAATACGTGGTTCACAATAAAATAGTACCTATCTTTTTATTGGGCTGTAAATTGTTTACAATAAAACTCGTCTGTCACAATTTATTTTGCTACGTAAATCAAAAGTTACGACGTTCTGTTTAACTGCCGTACTTGCTGATTGTTTTTAGATCGAAAGAACTTAAGACCTCAGTGACTCAATTCTGCTTCATTGCGTTTATGAACATCCAAAAAAAGATATCCATGTAGGTCACACAAAAACGTAGGTTGATAGCAGACACATGAGTTAGAGAAATGCCGATTCGCCGATTTTCCATTTTAACCGACTTCCAAAAAAAAGGATGGATGATGGAGGATATGCATTTTACCTTAGAACTTTTGACAGGGTGTATCGATTTTGATGATTCTTGTTTTGATCGAAAGCTGACGCTTGTCTTGTAGTTTATTAAAATTTATTTATTTTTTATTTATTTATGCTTTATTGTACACCACAACTACATTTTAAACATTAAACACATTAAAAGACATTTACAGACTGTGAAGTATAATGGGTGTACTTTTGGCTATTTAGCCATTTCTTCCAGACAACCCAAAAATTTAATTGAGGCCTGATTACTAATTTTTGTAAATCTTTTATAACACGCATTAACTTGAAATTTTTTTTCGTCTACTTACGTTGTATTACTTGTCGATACAATAGAATTCGGTTTTTTCGTTTACGAGCAAACGCAATTATTGAAATTAATGTCTCTCTAACAATCCATAAACTCTCATAAATTAGATTAATAACTGGATTATGTGAAACTATGCTACCTATTTCATCCTATGTATTCAAACCTTTTGTTCATGACATTAAAAAGCTAAATCATGATCGGCTGGACTTGCCAAATAATCTATACAAATCAATAAAATTGGATTGTCTGTTTGTAATATGAAAATAACGGCTTTTTACTAAATGCACATGGATGTTTACACGGCACATATACCGAAATAACATTTTTTACAATTTTTGTCTGTCTGTCTGTTTGTTCCGGCTAATCTCTGAAACTTCTGGACTGATTTTGATGGGACTTTTACTGGCAGATAGCTGATGTAGTAAGGAGTATCTTAGGATACTTTTATTTTAAAAATGTATTTATTTTATAACTCGGCGAACTGAAAAATAACTTTTTGTTAAATTCTACGCGGACGAAGTCGCGGGCACAGGTAGTTATCAAATAAATCTTCTGTGTGTAAATTGTGCTTACTGTGACAATAACTCACACCTTTTTTGTTATGACAAATAGAGTTGTAATTTATTTTTGAAGTGGATACTTACGTGGGTACTCTAAAACGTGTTAGATTTCCCTAGCAGCATTACTATTTACATTTTATACAAAAATGTATCGGATCGCTGTCTGTACATGGAAGATATATGAAAAAAAATATTATTGGGACCTTTATCAACGCAAATAGCACCCAAAATAATGATTGTTAGAATTTTTGACTATTTGTCTGTGCGTTTGTGCATGCTAATATCAAAAACAGCTTATTCTTTTTTTTATGTAAGTAAGTCGGCAAACAAGCATACGG
This sequence comes from Melitaea athalia, assembly GCA_905220545.2. Lineage (NCBI taxonomy): Eukaryota > Metazoa > Arthropoda > Insecta > Lepidoptera > Nymphalidae > Melitaea > Melitaea athalia. Next base: position 406,120 of record HG992177.1, read on the forward strand.
CTCACCTGATGGTAAATATAATGTCAAATATGTGTATGAAAATGTTATGTATGTTCATAAAAATATACACGAATTTCGCAGGAATTGCGACATGCATAGCATTAATACTAGGAACAAACACAAACTTGTAATGCTTGTAACTCGCTTACGCCGAGTCAGTAATTCCTTCTATGGACAATGTATACGCTTATACAACAGGCTCCCAGAAAACGTTCAAAAAGCTTCTATTGCTAAATTTAAAAAACTTGTGAAAGAACGTTTGTGTAATAAAGGATATTATTCGATTAACGATTTTATATAAGACAGTACGCCTAGTGGGAATGATGTGATCGCCGCGAGGCTATTTTAACCTATAAAATTATTGTAAATTTCAATCTGCTTTGGAAAAAAAAAACATGATTAAAAAAATGATATATGGGACTACCCGCTGAGTTTCTTTCGCCAGTTCTTCTCAGGTCAGAGGCTTTTTCTTTCCGAACTGGTAGTAGACCCATGACCTTCAGTAAGAAATTGTAATAATTTAATGCTGAATAAAATATTTTGAATTTGAATTTGAATTTGTAAGCAAATACCGTAGCCTATAGACGTCTGCAACACCAGAAGCGTCGCAAGCGCGTTGCCGACCCTGTCTCCAATTCCTCCCCCCCCCCCCAGGAGCTCTGGTCACCTTACTCACCAACAGGAACACAACACTCCATATTTGAGCAGGAAATTTCCTGCTGTGCCCTACCTCAGTTACCTACTTGATTTAGATGAGGTTTTCACTAATATATCGTGGTAAGATTCACTTAACATTTAGTGTTTGTATCATGTCAATCGATTAATAAATAAAAAAGTTATGTGGTTAAAAAATCACGTTGAATATGTTAATATCCAAAATGCGGACGAAGTCGCAAACAGAGCTAGTTTTATATACAAATAAAAATTTCTAAGTTTTCACGGCACTAATACTATTAAGAGGATAATATTTATATGAAACGTTCTTGAAAACTGCTCTGTAACGATTTGACTGAAATTTGCTTACCGCAAAACTGTCCGTAACCCTCTAGTTTACGGGGATAAAACGTCATTCTAGCAGCTAGAATTTAGCTAGGTCTCATATCTGTAAGAATTCGTTTTCTCAGTATTTTCACGCAGAAATATTCGTCAGCTAATTCCTTAATACCGCCGCTAGAGTTTTTTCATAAGTGCCGCGCTATCTATTAATGTGAAGACTAAACATCAACATTTATAATTTTTGCAGTTTATCCCACTCCGTTTACTTCGTAAGAATCGATTTTCATATAAGGCCCCCGGTATGAAAAAAATATGAGTCGTCTATCGGAACCTTATTGGGAGACGACGATGATTTGATATTCATCATTTTTGATATGATATTCATCTTTTTCTTAGACTATTAAGCCTTTTTGTGCCTATTTAGACAGTCGATCTGAAGGAGTAAACTCCAGTCGTGCGTCGGAGCTGACACATATACTTTTTTTCGTAACATCTTGTTTTCTCTAATTTCACACAAACATAACAATGTCGACTTGGTACATCACAAGTAACTAACACCAACGTTAAAATAAATGCAATCGTTTCTATGACTCCATAACTCTTACAAAACTTTCTTCCACCGCTATTAAGAAAAACTTATAACTAAAAAAACTCGTGAACAAGCATTTTCAGCTCTTGTTAATAACCCAGTCATCAAACTATTACGTTTACTATATTAAAGGTATCCATGATCAAAACTTTTAGCGTATAGAAAATTTGCGAATTCACGAAAACACTTTCACTTATTAACGTTAAACGATAGCGTATCCATTAAATCAATACGCAAGCGGTCGCGGACTCAATCCCTGCTCATGAAGAACCTTTTGTTAAGCCATACAAAGGTTCCTTGTGGTATATTTGTATTTACACAGTGTGTATTTTTGGTCCCCTGAAACAGAATATTCTCCTAACTCTTTCTTTTTAGGAAACTTACTTATTTTTCCGTCGAGAACAAAACCGATTAAAAAAGGACTTAGGTAACTAAAGATAGTACATTGATGAGATTAACGTCTTCAAATCTGTTTATTTCTGAAATGTTTTAAATACCTGTATTGTGTTATTGCATTTGAATGATAACGAAAATAACCGACTTCAATTACATCGACAAGTAATACAACGTAAGTAGACGAAAAAATTAACAAACGCACTAGACGTCACTACGATTTTCGAGGGTTCCCCTCGATTTCTCTGGCATTCCATCATCAAATCCTGGTTTCCTTATCATGGTACAACTCTTGGGATATCTCCTTTCCAACAAAAAAAGAATTATCAAAATCGGTTAATAAACGACGAAGTTATCCCCGAATGTACATAAAATACATACAATTATTATACATAATATACATAAAAGCGCGCCATAGATGCGACGATCGACCGTTATATTACAATTTCATATGTGAGGTAAACTAAAACATCATACATGGTTAGAAACGCCACTCATAAACGAAGAAAACTAGAACCAAAATGCTTTTATTATTATTGTATTTGTTTCTGTAAGTTTAGATTATCTTCAAGATGGCAGTTTAACATAAAATATCTCTCTTTTTATTTCCAGGTTTAATTCTCAGATATATTTGTTTAATCTAAGATGAATCTAGTCCATAAAATTTTAAATTGTATCTTTAAGCTGTTTCAAACACTATAATGTTGCAGGCGGTTCTAAGTGATCGTCGTCACGGCCCGACAGACGCAATTAGTTCCCGGGGCTCCGAGTTAAATGATTAATTTACTTCACCCGAGGAATCTAAGTTTATTCTTCGGAGAACCTTTTGCGTGTTCACAAATGATAGTGTGGGTTTCAGATAATAGAGATTTTCCAGTCCTCTCCTATTAAAAGTCGGTCGGTCGGTTTCAAAAATTTTATTTTAGAGTTTACGTTACAAATTCCTAGAAATGTTTTTAGTTTACACAACTTTGTATGGTTGAATCGGATAATGGTATATTGTATATAGTATTTTTTTTGTTATATCAATCACTACATATTATAAAACAAAGTCGCTGTCTGTCTGTCTGTATGTATGCTTAAATTTTTAAAACTACGCAACGGATTTAGATGCGGTTTTCTTTAGTAGATAGAGTCGTTCAAGAGGAAGGTTTTTATTATTACACTGGTAATTTTAGAGGTTTCTAACGTATCTTTTATTGTAGATAGTATTTCGTTTCAGCATTGCAAACGTGCGAAGCCGGGGCAGGTCGCTAGTGTTATCTAATTTATTTATTTTGTGTACAAATCAGCAATAAAAAAATTCATTGGAGTTCCTATTATTCTAATTAATTAAATTGTGAATTTTATTTCTTTTTTTTTTCTTACCACTAAAGTGTAACTTAATAAATTATCATAGAAACAATTCATTCAATAACTTGTGGAGTAACGTCATTTTATTTATCATCGAAACTTCAAGGGACATCAGAGTCGCCGATCAAGAAATATCGAAGGCCGGTCCAAAGGAAATTGAACGATTTTGATAAACGACGCGGAGTGGGCGGAGACAAATTTTCAGCAATAAACCTGATAGCCTTCGAGATTAGGTCGAGTTTTACGAAATCAGTTTGATACTCTCTTTTAAATCGCCTCCGTTAAGAATAAGTAACTGAAATAGATTTTTATGTCTGTTAAATAAATTTGCCGAATTCTCAAAACTTTTTATGGAAAAATTCCAGCGAGTTCGACGAATCTCAATGGAAATAATTTGAAGGAAACTACGAACGAGAGACGAATAATTAATTTGTCACACTATTTGACTTACTGAACGTATTTTTATACGTGTATTTGTATTTTTATACGTATAACGTATTTTTTTTTTCGAAACTGAAATGGGTGCTACCCGAATAGTAATTGAGCCACAGATATACTATACTATAAAATAATTGCAGAATATAATGTCCTATCAGGGAAACTTAGACTCGTTTTCGTTTGTTTTTTTATTTTTATACGAGTAAGTCGCCAAACAAGCTTGCGGCCCAACTAATGGAAATATACTTGAGAGCAGTATTATTTAGCTGTGATATTATTTAGTAGAAGATCGGTAAGGTCGAGGTACTTCCCCAGAAGGCTGCTCCAGATTTTGAGCAGGATATTTCCTGCTGTATACTGCCTACCTCTATGTTTCGTTTTAGTATTCTTCTCCTTCATTTATACTAATTCTTTCAATATATATACGATTAAAAGTTTAGACTAGTGACACACAATCTCATACACTAACAAAGGCAAGGCAGGCATATTATCATATAAATATTTCCAAAGCTTTATTTTGCAGTTATAGTTTAATATAATAATATGTGAACGAAGCAGTTCCTGAATAATCGAAAACCTTCAGCAGGTGTTACCTAACTCTACCTTATCACAGATTCAATTTTTCGACAAACGTGAATACGTTACAAGAAGAACAGCATTAGAACACGTATACCCCGTCCGGCGACTAATTAGCTTTTTGACAGCTCACGCCTATAAATTACAGTTTTTTTTCCGGAATAACGTACTAAAAATTTTACAGTAATGTCATACTTTATTGACGATTTGATTGATTGAGTGAAGTACCCTGTGCATAACAAACAACCACAGACTATGAAACAGTTCTTGAAATAATAAATCGATAATAAATCGATCATATGATAAAAATAATTTTACGTCATGTGATTATTGTTTCTATAAATTTAATACAAAAAAGGAAATAAAAATAGTATCTATGACCCCAAGATTGATTACTTGCAAGGAATTAAGTCGAAATCTTGAAATTTAATTGCAAACCAAGAATAAAGAGCAATAACTCTGTTAATTCATTTGATTTATTATTTATATATTTCATTTATAATTAAAAAAACTAATAAACGCATAAATAAATAATATTTTTAAACTAAATGTTTTTAATTAAATCGATTGAAAGTTCTTCTTAAATAAAATCGATTATTATTTCGAATCGAATAAATAACGTGTGAGGCAGTCACTAATGTCAAAATTTCTTGAAGTATCAAAAAGATATTTAGTCGCCGGACGGGGTATAGTTTATTGAAACAAATTAAAAGAAGTTAACATCGTAAGGAGTCGTAAAAAATTGTAGAAGATCGTAAAAGACATCTTTATAAACAATGTCACTAAAACAACCAGATTAAAAATATTTTTTATCACCGCTTAACTTCCCAGAGAGACAAATGTTCTGGCCTTGTCATACTCCATACGCCACATTTATTATCTGTGAAATATTTGCAAGGAAAAAGTTGACAAATAGCGGAATAAAAGACTGCTGTAGGCTAAAAATAAATGAGTCGGCAATATTTAAGTTCAGCGTATGAGAATGTGGTATATTAACGGCTAGAGGAACAATGAAAATTTCTAAAGTCTGAACGAGCCAATACCTCCATTCAAATTTATTCATACCAATACCAATTTTATAGTTTTGTGATATATGAATGGACAATTATTCTTTTACGCTAAATCTATTAACTCGTTTGCTATAAAACTTGGAATGTGCACTGTAAAGACCAAAATAAGTAGACAAAATGCAAATTTTTGAAGTAAAACTTCTTTATGCGCATGAAGGATAAAATTTGAGCGACCGGTAACGCGGCAACACGGCAACACGGTCAATACTTGGATGGTTACCGCCTGGGAACACCGCGTGACGTTGACTTTTTGTTTTTTGTTTTTTTGAATAAGTTTTTTTTTGTATTTTAAACTATTTTTTTTTTCTTTTGAATTTATTTACCAAAGAAGATTCACTTCTGACATGTGTACTTTGTACGCACGCAATTTTTCAATGAATACTCTTGTTACCTAATCACGCGAGAAGGTCTGAATAGATCACGATTTGGTACCTGGTTGACTGTAGATCTGGAACAACACAAAAGTTAGACGGTTAAAAACACGAGTCAGTTATTATACGCTATACGATAGGATACAATTCAGTCTGTTACATCCCATTACTGGGCATAGGCCTCTTTCTCTATATAGGAGAAGGATACTATATTCTCCCAAGTTGAACACACGCTCAGTCTTACACAGTCACGTACAATGTCTGCCACTGTCACCCGATAGAACACTTTGGTCAAATTAAATGTTCATGAAATTGCTTTAGCGGCTTGTTCTGGTGCAGGTTGTTCAACTCCCACGCGATATTCAATAATCGATATCTATGGTGTATGTGTAGGCGGCGGCTTAGGATCTAATGACATTGTGATTTTGGCGTACAAAGTACATTAAAGTTTGAACTTTAAAAAAAAATTAGAAGACAGTTTTTCTAATGATTTCACAGTAATTCGAACTACAGAATATTTTGTAATTTTACAAAAAAATATAATAACTCAAATTACTAAGAATTTTCGTAAATCTTCGAAGTCTGCTATTAGAATTTAATAAACTGTTCCGTAATAATAATTGTATTGTTACGTAGTAACATTTATACTTAAAAATTGCAAAATTACACTTCATCTTGGTAGACATTAGCTAGAGATCTCGAAAAACACATAGGCTACTTATTATCCCGGTATTCCCACGGGATCGAAAATTATGTTGGTGAAGCCGCGTGGCTCAGCTAGGCTTCTCTGTTTCTATAATTCTAGCAAGTTCACGTAATCATTAAAAGAATGGATTTCAATTTTCATTTCACTGGTAATATAAAAGAATCCTACAAGCGGTTTTTCATTTTATAACAATTTTAGAAGAAAGAATCATTCTTGAAATACTAATTTTTTTTCCTTTTCATAGCAAAAATTAAACGAGTATGGTTCCTATTTCACTGTAATGCTGCATTTATTAGACTTTAGAAGATGGTTTTATTAAGTTTAAAAGAAAATGTTAGATGAATTTTCATTAGAAAATGACTTCACAATTTTCTGCTAAGTCTATACCTTACACATAATAGGCATGACCCAAAAAGATCATTAATTAACAAAAATTGAAGCCGAAAGAATTTCAGTTGGCGTCCCTTGACGAGAGATGTCTCATTAGTAAAGTAAAAATGAGTCAGCCTACGCTCGATCAAGGGAATGTCTATTTTAAGTATTTTGTAATAAGGTAGATTTTCGTTCGATATTTGTATACTTCTCGGAGGAGGAAGCCATCCATCATCTCGAATGCAGTGGTCGGAGTTTATTGTTAGCGACAGTAATAACACCGGGTCCTTGAGATTGACCGAGATGAAGCGTCGATCGTTACGTAATCAGGACGTGATAGTGATAGGAATTGATGGCATTACACCAGTACCGCTCCTTGTTAGAGCGATCGTATGAACCCTACCTACGCATACATACATGACTCGCAAATGTAATAGGTCATATAGATGTTTGTCATGGTGTGTGCGTGTTGCGTTGTACGTGTGAGTATACTTATTTGAATGTAGAACTTTATCAAACTAGGAGCCAGCATGTGTTTGAGGATTTTATTTAAATATTATTTTGATGCAAGACATGACTAAATTGATAGAATTTAGTAAGTTTTTTTAAAAGAGTAACCTCCGAGTTTCATTGCCATTCTGCATTTCGAATCGGTGGTACCTTCATATCAAATATAATAGTTTTTTTAGTCACCCGGAGTCTGGGTGTAATATATATATCTATACTAATATAATAAAGCTGAAGAGTTTGTTTGTTTGATTGTTTGTTTGTTTGTTTGTTTGTTTGAACGCGCTAATCTCAGGATCTACTGGTCCGATTTGAAAAATTCTTTCAGTATTAGATAGCCCATTTATCGAGGAAGGCTATAGGCTATATATCATTACGCTAAGACCAACAGGAGCGGAGTCCACGCCGACGAAGTCGCGCGCAGAAGCTAGTTTATTTATATATTGATATATGTATTATTTATAAGTATAATTATCGAAAAAATATATATATGTAGCTATACCAGTTGGCTGTTACCTATAACACAAGCATTAAGTTGCTTACTTTAGGAACAGACGACCGTGTGTGTATTGTGTAGATATTTATTTATTTATGCGTTAGACTAGACTATAGATATAGACTATAGACTGAAAGGTTGTCTGGAAGAGATCGCTGCTAAGCGATAAGACCGCCTTTGTACATTACCATCTCTATGTGTAAATAACTGTTTGTGTAAATCTTTTCTGAGTAGTGTGCAATAAAGTATACCTATTCTATTTTATGCGTTTCTATTATAAAGTCTTCCAGATACAGCGACGTTGTTGTAACTGTACTAGAGAGTGTTGGCCCAGAACTCGCTCCAACTCCAAGACAAATGTTTGTCCAGAGCGTGTTGTTTCTCTTAGTGTTTGTGTTTGTATTGGACGAGTGTACGGTTCGAAACTCTCAATAAGAAACAATATTGCAGGAGAAATTGTTTATACCTACGTATTCAAATCAATGCTTGGTACAAATTTAATTTAAGATTAGGTTAGATAATCCAGAATAAAAAAGCGTAGGTAAAAAGAACTATATATTTTAAGGTACCTATTCATTTATGTATTAACTTACCTATGTAGTTTACTGTATGTTAAATAAATAAATATCTTATAACATACACACACACGGTCATCTGTTGCCATGCTAAGCAACTTAATGCTTGTGTTACAGGTAACAGCCGACTGTTATATTTAATTTTTTTTAATATACATAGAAATAATAAATATATATAGATATATTACACCCAGACTCAGGCGAGAATCGCGGAGCAGAAAGCAGGGCCACTACAAATTGCGCCAACGGGCTAGTCATATGTTAATATTATAGATGCCACAAATATTCAGCAACTATTCGATATTCGGCTATTCGGCCTCTTTTTTCGCCATTCGGTATTCGGCCGAATATGGTTAACCTTTTGGCCGAATACCGAGTAGCAAGTTATTTATATATTTTTTATTACTGACTGTTTTCCCGCGACTTCGTCCGCGTAAAGTATAGCCCATGTCCTTCCTAAGGCTCTAGAGTGGATACTCTAGAGCTTTAGACAGATGTGTACCAAATTTTATTTAAATCGGTTCTGCAGCTGTGTGAAATCGTGATAAACAGATTTACTTTCGTATTTATGATAAAATATAGTAAGGATTACCAAACAAATTAAAATCTACTAAGTGTGACCGAATATTCAGCTGCCGAATGTTCGGCGCTTCGGCCAAGAACCTCGCCGAATATTCGGTATTCGGTATTCGGCCAAATTACTATTCGTGGCATCTCTAGTTAATATCTAACTCAACTAAGATACTAAAGTACTCAACTAGGTAGAGACGATTCCTCACAATCGGTAATGTTTGACGGTTAATCTTCCTCGTTGCTGCATTGACAGATTCAGTTGACGGATTTACAATTCTTAGAATATCTAACAAATTACAATTCTGTGAAAAGTTATATCGAGACAGAACGTAGCTTTATTAACCCGGCTTTGGTTTTCCATCCAAGTCACTCTGAAATTAAAAAAATATACTGAAGTTACATAACGCAGCGACGCTACGAAGTTTGCTAATCAAAACAGCCCACCCTAAGGAGGACTGTGTGTTTTTCCAACGAAAACAAAAGCATGACAAATTCGCAATTCGATTACAAAAGTATAACAATAACAGCCTATCAACATCTAATTAGGAACCATTAAATTGAATTGTTATTGATGATCGAGTGAAGAATCGTCTAGTGTCAAACCATCGCACTTTACATCGTAAATTGTTAATAATTCAAATTATATTATTTGGAATTCTACAATAATTGAATTGTAGAAACACTACTTATTTATAAAATAAAGCAACAAATGGGCTTGCCAGCTGTTGCCGCATTTGCATCTAAAAAGCCTCTCTCGTCTGCGAGATATGCAATTTCTAAGGAATTCTCCAATTAGTGTACAATCCACATCTAAATGCTAATTCCGTCATTAAGCGCTTGCGTGGAAAAAGTGTAAAATAGTTCTATTCCCATCATTACGCTGCACAAGGCTACATTTCATTCCGCTGCGCCATCGGGAATTGATGCACTTACCGTGAAAGCCTCATTAAAATTCTATCGAAGAAACTTAAGACGAATGCGAGGAAAATAGCTATAGAAACAACTAGATTGTTCGAGAGACCCATTACTCATACTTGGCTTTTTTTTCAGTGGCTTTTTATATGTAACTAGCTTCTGCGCGCGACTTCGTCGGCGTGGACTCCGCTCCTATTAGTCTTAGCGTGATGATACATAGCCTATAGCCTTCCTCGATAAATGGGCTATCTAACACTGAAAGAATTTTTCAAATCGGCCCAGTAGTTCCAGAGATTACCGCGTTCAAACAAACAAACAAACAAACAAACAAACAAACAAACAAACAAAAAAACAACTCTTCAGCTTTATATATTAGTATAGATTTATTATTGTGATTTATCGCTGTTTTAAAAAATTAATTGTGTTTTTTCCTATATACATAACTAGGTCAGCAATCAAGTATGGCTCACTTGATGACAAGCGATTACTGTAGCTTATAGGCGCCAGACGCCTGAAACAGCAGAAGCATCGCAAGCGCGTTGCCGAGCCCAGGAGGGAACACAACACTGTTTGCAAGCAGCATTATTTTAACTGTGATCTTCTGTAATGTCAAGGTACATCCCCAGTCGGCCTACTAGGCGCGGCCAGATTTCGAGCAGGATATTTCTTGTTGTACCATACCTTAGTTGCAGAGTCATGATCAACTCTTCTAAGAATGTCTAAACGTACCTAAAAAATGATGATTGCTTAATATAATAATGAGTTATAGTTAATGTAAATTAAATAGGATTAGAATAAAACATAAGTCTTAAAGAAACATCAGACACTAAAAAGGGTAAGGGTAAATATCTCGATATCCAAAGCCCTAATAGAATCAATTATTTGTGTTCAATGAATACTAAGGTCGACATTTCACTGAATTATCCCTGTCTACCCTTGTAATTTAAACGGCTAACATGAAAAGCGCTTGTCGAAATCATCCGAAAGTCCGATTGGGAACAATATAATTCGTATTATTTTTTTTATTTTTTTTGTGTTTGATTTTTATGTTTTATTTTTCCCACACATGAGGAAATTCTAAAATTTTGATATTATAATAAAAAACATTTAAACAATATAACTATTAAAATTTCTTCATTCTATTCAAACAATTAATAATAATAATTACGAATATCAGTGCTTTATTAAATAAATGTAATAAGAGAACGCCCAGACAAACTGTAAAGATTAATTTAAAAATATAACGAATTTCTTAAAAAGAGACCTACTTAAACTACGACTACAGTTCTTTAAAATGTAATATACCTAACAAATCTTTCTTACGCTAACTGAATGTGTTATGACTATGAGCTTAGTATGAAATAATGTCATTAAAAAAGTTGGTTTTATAGTAAAATTACACAGTACTTGTGAGAAAATTAAGTTTATAATCATTAAAATTTTTACACTTACAATACGCGGCAGTCTTAAATGTATTTTTGAAGTTTTATTTAAATACTAGCTGTGCCCGCGACTTCGTCCGTGTAGAATTAAAACAAAATTACTAAATTTCTTTAATAAAAGTAGCCTAAGTTACTCCTTCTTACATCAGCTATATGGCAGTAAACGTCCCGTCAAAATCGGTCCAGCCGATTCAGAGATTAGCCGGAACAAACAGACAGACAGACAGATAGACAGACAGACAAAAATTGTAAAAAAAATGTTATTTTGGTATACATACCGTGTACTGTATACATCCATGTATGTAGTAAAAAGCGGTTATTTTAATATTACAAACAGACACTACAATTTTATTTATTTGTATAGATAATAATAGAAATACCGACGTATATTTTGACGTGAACACTGCCCTTTAACTGTTCAGGTGACATGTTTATCGGTAGATTTTCCTATACATTTCTTTCACGGTGTCGTTGACGCACGAATCCCACGACAGACATATTTTTGCGATACATAAATTTTTAACTTCCGCTTTATCACGCTGGTTATCTGGAAATATAACATATTCATTCGTTTACTTTTTAAACTATATCAAAATTTTCTTCACTAAAAATATCTTAATATCGTAAAACGACTACAATGATTTATCTATACTAATATATAAAGCTGAAGAGTTTGTTTGTTTGATTGTTTGTTTGTTTGTTTGAACGCGGTAATGTCTGGTTCTACTGGGCCGATTTGAAAAATTCTTTCAGTGTTAGATAGCCCATTTATCGAGGAAGGCTATAGGCTATGTATCATCACGCTAATACCAATAGGTGCGGAGTCCACGCCGACGAAGTCGCGCGCAGAAGCTAGTGTTTTAATATAAATTCGAACGTGTGTGGACGACTTTTATTGCAATTGTGACGAAAGCTAGAATAACACGAACGATCACATGTTCGATCCCACTCAGAGCGAATATTTTTATTTAGACAAATGTTTACTCATCTGGTTGTTTATTCTTTAAAACCGCTGGTCCTTCTTGTGACAATAATGGTATTTGAAGAGGCAATTATGATTATGTAATAACGTAACGTTAAAATAAAACCCTTCCCTTTCTTAGTAAAAAAGCCTTATACCAGTACAAGTAACAGTGGAACACCTACAAACAACAATAGACTGGTAATTATATTTAGTATAACTATTGAATCAAAACTATGTTCCAGTAACGATTACAATTTAAACATAAATGAATGACAAAAATATATTTTATTTTTAGCCGACTGTAAAAAAGACGAAGTTCTCAATTCTTTAACCTCAGAACTTTTTACTGGGTGGACCGATTTCGATTAATCTTTTTTTAATCGAAAGGTGGTGCTTGTCATGTGCAATGTAATTGAGATCTGACAAGTAATCTCTATATATACAAAAATGAATCGCTGAATTTGTTGCTAAGCGCAAATCTCGAGATCAGCTGAACCGATTTCACTAATTCTTTTTTTATAATATTCCTTGAAGTACGAGGATGGTTGTTATGGTGAGAAAAATTTAAAAAATTGCCTGAAAAGTCTAAAAACAACACTTTTCTATATTCCCATATAAAAGATTCGTAATAATACTTAAAATTCAATTTGAACTTTAATACCATACCATAAAGTTTAAGTGTTAGAGGAGGGGTTCCGGGAAGGATAAGTATTTTAAAGAATCGACTGTTAGGCGGTACGAAGTTCGCCGGGTCAGCTAGTTTATGAATATTATTGATTTATTGACGAGTATTTACTTGATTGTTTTCGTCGATTTACATTGTATTACTTGTCGATGTAATTGAAGTCGATTTATTTTTGTTAGCGAGCAAAATCAATTATTAGTATACAAATACATAAAACAGTTACGAGTGAAAATCGAAAATATTGGTTTATTAACCATAAGACCGTTCAAAATATTACAATTCCGTCACAAACTCGATTAATTTTGTTAACATAATTTGTTAAATGTTAAAATTATTCGCAATAATTCACGTTAACGTGTGCTGTATGCTAATGTCGATAATGGAAAAGGTTTAAAAACCGCAAACACGTGTCTGCTCCATTGTTATTTGATAAATATACACATATTTACATATTTACTAAAATTGGTATTATAAAATTATATCATCTATTGTAAACCAAAATAAATTATTAAAGAGCACAGCAAAGTCGTCATTTTAAATACAAACTTTCATCAGATATAATGGCTGTGATGTTAGCTCGGATTTAAGCCTAAATGTATTTGTAAATATCAAGCTTTAACATTTACTTTGTCACAAAACTCATCAGGAAACTGATATCAAATTACTTTCAAATGAATATTTTATAAAAAACAAATACTAGATGTACACTGCGCGCCTTGCTACGTTTTTGTTTTTGGTCGTACCAACAAATCCGTTCTTAGCTGACCTCTACTCGGTGAAAGGAATATTTCTCCTAAATTTCAAGTCTCTACGCCTTATGGTTCCAGAGATGTCGTGATGAGTCAATATATGGGTGGAAATCTCTTTTATATATATAGATTTACAAAATGAAAACAACATTTCTATACACTATCTGATATCGAAATAATAGAAATGTTCAAACACAGCTGGCGAGTGTTTGTATTTGAATCTGTTGTAGACTCGCACCAGAGTGCGATGGTGTCGAAAATTCTATTAACTTTGAAGATAGCGATTTCTATTTTTATGTAGTAAATACTAGAATTAACACAAATATTTTCAGACAGTATTTGCTCTGGGTATTTGTCGTTGTGGATTTCTTTACTATGCCTCGGAAAGGACGACGGAGTGAACGACTCGCTCATTTCCGATTGTTATCATAAAGAATAACTATCGGCTATCTTGTTAGGAATATAACCCGCCAATACGCAGTAGAGCGCTCGGACGAGACGCCTGTCAGATTAATTATTCGGTGTGTGTAACTACTTTTTTTGAAACGGTCTTTTCAAAAGTTTAAAATTTTTGCTCGCTTTTACCAGTTCTTAAGATTACTTTTAGCAATATAAGGCCGCCTTTTGTACATTTTTATACTAATTATTGTTAACGTTGCTTATTTATTTTATTTCTTGTTTGGTGTACAATAAAGTGTCATTATTCTGAGTTCTAATACCAACAATCGTGAAGTTATTGAATTATTTATATTTTGTTTTATGTGTAGCCATAACTATCACTGACTAAACTGACATAAGATTGATGCAATTACTACAAAGTTCTTCCCGGATAGAAATCGAATCAAAGTAGCAAATACAAGTTTACCGTGCGACAGAAATAACTTAAAATGTGAGAGTAGAATTTACAGCAATAATAAAAACAATTCTTCTATCTTCATTCATGACATAGTTGTTTCGGAGCATCAATGAGCACGCTGCACGGTGTACGTGACTGCTCGCTTATTGCCGTCTGCAATAATGCTGCTTCGGACTGCAGGCTACGTGGTGGGACGCGTCATATCTCTTGATGACTTTGTGTAAGATTGTTATACTGGCGACATTTTATTAGGTCATCTAGAGCTCCTTTGTTTTAATTACATGATAAGGTACAACACTTTACCTTGAGTAATTTCAGACCTCAAATCAAAAATCAAAAATCAAAAATCAAAAATATTTATTTCGTCATAAGGTGGTATTGTACACACACTTAACGAAAGTCAAAATAAAAAAAAATAAAAAATAAATCATTTACAAAAAAAAACTACACAATGCAATAGAAAGTTAAGGCAGCAAACAATCAAACAATAAAATAAAAAATAAAATGTATATCTTAACATTAGGTACATTACAAACTTACGTAATGTGCCCAGTGTTATAAGCAACCTTAACTTAGTCAAAATATTAAAATTACTAATGTCTCGGTAGACATTACCTATCTACTTTATCCTCGGCTTTATTAAATATTACAATAAGTAACGTCCCTATTAGTGTAGGCCGAGAGAAAAAAAGCCGGCGGAAAAAAAACTCTCGGTACTCTTTTAAAAAATTCAAAGAGAGATACAAGATAAAAACGCAGTAGTGGACCATGAAATGATCAGGACAAACACGAGACAGCCAAGCGTGCGTGCCGAGACCATCCCATGCCACCTGCTCACAATGTTTGTATTTATCTAATATACAAGGCGGGTCATAGACATAGCCTGGTCGAGCTTTATTCAATCCCATGCCTTTTCATCATTAAGGTATTCATTAATTGTATAATAGGCCTTATTGCATAATGCTCGCTTTATAATTTTTTTAAACTTCAGTAAAGGCAGAGATTGAAGCGCAGCCGGAATCTTATTATATATTAAGATAGACATTCCTATAAAGGAACTACTTTTCTTTCTCTACCTCGACAAAGAGCTGCTACGAGTATATCTAATCTAACAAGTAATTAGAATGTGAAGTTATTACAAAAAACTGCTAAAGAATTTCTATAATAAAGAATAAATAGAATATTATAATAATGTTTAGAATTTTTGTCAAGACTTTTACCAGTATACATCACTTGCAGTGAAGACGAAATCATATTTTCGCCTTATAAAATTAAATCCTTCTGAACACGCTTCTTTTGTGTCCCCGGGGGTTCTATTTTTCTTTCCTTAATTTGAACCAGCCTCAATCTCATTACACGTAAAACTTGGATTCAATTTCAAATTTTTATTAAATTACTTTTTACCAAACTTTGACACAACAAAGAAATGTCAACCTTTTCGTATAACGAAGTTATGCTAGAGCGATAAAAGACCGAAAAAGAAACGACGCGACTCGGCGCAGTGTGAATATTCCGAGAAATTTTTTACCCTACTTTTACCCTATTTATTTTAACGCATTTAGTTTTTTTTTTTTTGCAACCGTTGACAAATATTTCCAGTGAAGTGAACTAAGAAGGGGCGCTAGAAAAGGTTCGCGATGTGCATCGTTGACTGTCCAAGTTTATTCAATCGTCAATATCTGTTAAGAAACTTTATATATTTTTCACCGACACAGATTCACATTATTTTTCTATTTGACCACGACATTGTAATGAAACTCGCTATGATAGATTGCTAAGAAAACTTTTATCCTAGGAAACAGTACCTTGATAATGACGGATAGGTACCTACTGATAAAATTTTATCTGAGAGAGAAGTTTAGATACGATGCTTCATCAAATAAAACCAAGTAAATTACGATAGAACCGAATTCGTCTATTTCTTGCTATAACCAAATTTATAATAGTACAAAACCCATGCATCAAGTTTTATTTTTACTGACGGTATTGTAAATGTTATATTATTTTTTTATTACAGAAAGAATAAAAAATCTCCTTAATAAAACTTGTACAATTATTATCATAATACGGATCGTCGGGCAAACACTCAATCTGAAGATAGAAATCACATCCTGTCCTCTTACAACAGTATTTCGTTTCGGGATTATTTTCAAAGATATTAATTAGTGACGTCTCACTATGTTAGTTGAAAAATATTTAATACTCGAATATTATTTTCTATTTGTTCTCAGAAGTAAAATTTAGCATTTAAGCGCTTCTATTATCGGCAAATACTTCTGTTTTGAATACAAGATCGCTCGTCACTTGTACGCGAAGTATTCTATTTCCTGATATTAATTTATTCGTGTCCACGTATAAGCAAAGGCTTTAATTTTATGAAAAAGACGAACTAAAAACTCGAGGAAATTCAAGATGAGTTAAGTGGCAACTATATTGTACACGATAAATTTCATGTTTGGTTTAATTTTTTTTTTTTTTTTCGTCAAGCACGAAACTGAATTTAAGATAAGTGATTATTCTGACAGTATTCACGTATTTTATTAATTTTAACGATTCATAGGAAAAGGAAAGACGTTTTTTTTTTTAAATAAATTGTAGTTATATTAAAGACATAATTTTTAGACTACAAATATTCTTTGTTTCAATCAAAAATAATTAAAAAAACTTATATCCATGAATTCAATATGTTATTTAAATAATATAACGTTAAATTATTTAAAAAAAAAAACAAGGAAAGCATTCTGAAAAGACTGAGGAATTTATAAAAATATGGCAAACCTTTCCCAAACGGCAACGCAAAGCGACGAACATAATGGAAACAATCAGATAGACTCGTGCATTTCGCCACGAACATGCTATATCCTCGGTATTCCATACAAATCGGCTACGATTTTCCTATTACGGAAACTACAATATCTTCGACAATCCCCTAGCGTCTTAGACCTGTCTCATTTATGCATACCAATGCATAAATTTGTAAAGGGATGGACCCACAAGTATTTATCTTAACCCTATTCTTGTACTCATAACTCATAATTATCCATCACTAGTAGTATAAAACATAGTCGCTTCCCGCTGTCTGTAAACTTAGATCTTTAAAACTACGCTACTTATTTTGATGCGGTTTTCTTTAGTAAATAGAGTGATTCCAGAGGAAGGATTATATGTATTATACCTGCGTAATATAGAAGAGGAACACTGATAGGTTTAGAGGTTTCTAATGTGATGTCGTAAATAAACACATTTTTACGCATATATTTAATATATTCTACTAGTGATGAAATATGTAGCGATTACTTTATTAGATTACACGTTGAGTTAAAATTTACGATCGAAAAGATAATCATTATGCAAATCATATTCACGCTAAACGGTGGCTTGAACGTTAGCGGAATATGTTGATTTATCGCTAGTCGAATAGAACGAACGACTCAAAGGTAAAGCAATGCAATTATTTGCATTACTGTTTCCTTTGGATTTTAAAATTTTAAAGAGTCAAATGTAATATTTTGAAAAAATACTTCATGAAATGGTAGACAAATAAGACAAATAACTTCAGTTTTTTCAAATATCTGAATACTTTTGATTGGTCTGAAAATAAATTTAAAATTTGTATGAAAAGAAATTTGTAGTTAAAGCTTATTATTCTGTGCATAAATTACATAAATGATAAAGATTCGTGGACTTAGTGACTCTGTATTTCATACTAGATATTACCAATTTTATATTAAAACACAGTTTTTTTAAAGAGTAACTTCGGAGTTTCTTTCTGATTCTTCTGTGCAGAATCTACATTGTAAATTAGTGGTAGCCTTCACTTTTAACTATAATTAAAATTTCAATTTTGTATAATGACGATTCGGAGGTGCTTTTGAAGCCTATCTTAATAAATTCATTTTTGATTTGATTTGTTAATTCAGGAAACGGTTTATTATAGTGCTTAAGATATTTGTTGGCTTTGATAACTTAAGAAATCCAACAAAATCTTAACAATATTTTCGTTAGAAACTTATGTTTATTTTCGCTGTGTGGTTACGGCAGTAAAGAATGTAGCCACCCCCTTTCTTCCCGTGCGTGTCGTAAGAGGCGACTAAGGGATAACACAGTTCCACTATCACCTTGGAAGTAAAAAAGCCGACCGATGGCGGTATAACCAACCTTTCGGCTTTCAAATACACAGGCCGAAGACGGGCTGCAGCGTTATCGGTACGACAAAGCCAGCCCTGCGGTCACCAACCCGCCTGCCCAGCGTATGGGCAAAACACATGAGTTCGCGCCATTTCTAGCGGGAACTTGGGGAGGTCTATGTCCAGCTGTAGACTGTGATAGGCTGAAATATGTTATGTTTCAGGAAACGTACCATAAACATATATGTATAAATCATTTACAAACATCAAAATACTTTTATAATCGAAGACTATATTCAAGTCAGTTCATTGAACTACGAAACGATGGTACACGAGCCCCATTCGAAGGTCACGTGGTAAACATCGAGACAGACAGCGGCTCTCCCAGCGAATATTGAATATGTCACCGTCGTATAATTTAATTCTTATCTCGGGGATTTTCCAATCAATCATTTTAAAAACGTGATATTTAGGATGTCATTATTCAGTGTCACGTTTCCGATATAAAATTAAGGTTTAGACTTTAACGGTGCGTGTATTACATAATCAATCCATCTATACATATAAATAAAATTGGAGTGTCTGTTTTTAATATTAAAATAACCACTTTTTACTAAATGCATATGGATCTATACACGAAACATATACCAAAATAACATTTTTTACAATTTTTGTCTGTCTGTCTGTCTGTCTGTCTGTCTGTCTGTTTGTTCCGGCTAATTTCTGAAACGGCTGGACCTATTTAGACGGGACTTTCACTGTCAGATAGCTGATGTAATTGCGCGTAACTTAGGCTACTTTGATATTAGAAATTTATTTATTTTAATTCATAATTATTACGAAACGTCTCGAAAAAATTTACGTTCCGTCACAACTTTAGGTTACGTCCGTACACTCCGTCTAATCGTTTATTGTCTTTTTGACAGTTCCAGACATTTCGAAATTAGTGATTGCCTCACAGGTTATTAATTCGATTTGAAATAATAATCGATTTTATTTAAGAAGAACTTTCAATCGATTTAATGAAATATTTTTAGTTTAAAAATATTAATTATTCGTTTATCAGTTAGTTTGTTAAATAAATTAGTAGTTAGGTATTTGATTTTCCAAGTATATTAATTTGCTCATAGCTCTTGATTTAAACTTGATTTAGACTTTATTAACCATGCATTTAAAAGTTTAATTTTGATAACGCGTGCATAGTTACATTTTAGGGCAGCCGTCAAAAAATAAATAAATGAATAAACAGAGTTATTGCTGTTTACTCTTGGTTTTATAATCAATTTCAAGATTTCGACTTAATTCCTTGCCAATAATCAATCTTGGAGTCATAGATACTATATATTTTTATTTCCTTTTTTTATTAAATTTATAGAAACAATAATTAGAGGACGTATAATTATTTTTATCATAATTATGATCAATTTATCGTATTGCAAGATCTGTTACATAGTCTGTGGTTGTTTGTTATGCATTTCAATCAATCAATCAATCAAATCGTCAATAAAGTATGACATTACTGGAGAATTTTAAAGTACGTTATTCCGAAAAAAAAACTGTAATATATAGGCGCTGTCACAAAGATAATAAACGATTGGACGGAGTATGTCTTTTTTAAATACTAAAGTGTTGTAACTAATTAATTGCTTAATTTCACCAGCTTCATTCGATTTAAATAGTAATTAAATATTGTGTAGTGATCTCTACTGAAAAGAAAGATCAATCAATCAATTGATTGAGTGATTGATTGACTGATCTGTACAGGTTGTATGGCGCTTAAAGGCGTAAATAAAATGTTGAATTGGTGGTACGTGACTTAACGTCCACGCGCGTACGTAACGCATACGCAGCGGAAGGATGTTAGATGAAAGACGACTAGGCAAAAGTGGTAGAAAAAACTTGAAAATAATAAAGGAAGATTATGACAGAGACGTCAATATTGATACTATAATTGAAAATGCCATAATTATATTTACAAATGACGATAGCTCAACTGACGATTTTGGCTCATCATCCTATGAAAATGATTGAATGACGATTCAATCACTTTTGCTTTTTCTTCATTTTTATCGTGGTTTATTAGGTTTTTTTGCATGCCTGACGTTTCGGATACTTTACAGCAACCATGGTCACGGGAGGACCATGTCCTCATGTCCAAAACCTCATAAACCATGATATAATTCGTTCATTTTAATTATTGAAATTCGCGTAAATATTAGAAAACAATATTAGTAAAC
This sequence comes from Melitaea athalia, assembly GCA_905220545.2. Lineage (NCBI taxonomy): Eukaryota > Metazoa > Arthropoda > Insecta > Lepidoptera > Nymphalidae > Melitaea > Melitaea athalia. The sequence goes on from HG992177.1 coordinate 427,110, forward strand.
AATATAGTAGTATACTTAAGTTTAAGTTGAATTTTCTAATCAAAATTTTAATCCAATGCACTTTACATTACATAATCAAATCCACCAAATACTCATACAAACTTGAATCGATTTATCGTAAGTATCGAGTACCAAGTCGCATACGACTAACCGTAACCATAGTTATAATTATAAAAAGTAACCATAGTTACTTCACTATTTACATCGCGATGACAAATGTCAAAAAATGCTTATTAAATTGTGATGACTATAGTTATGCCTAAATAAAGCAGGATGCCAAAATCCCAAGATTGCGACGTGAAAAGGAATCTCAACAGGATACCTATGGAAAGTCGTCTTACAAATATATACTACGTACATTACGGATGCCCATGTCTAGGTCGAATGAGAGTAGTTCTGGGAGGAATAAAAATTACTTCATAAAATACATCAAAAGAAATTACTTCATCGTTAGCATTTTGTATAACAAATACCGCCAAGTCTGAACGTTTATTGACATATTTACAAATGTACTTTATTGACTTAATACTGTTACAGAGTTCAACGTTGATATGTGCTTTAAAAGTGCGCGACAGTATCGGTGAAAATGGAACAATCCAGCGATTGTCGACATCTATAGCGTTAGTTCGTGATCGGATTGTCGTTGTTAAGGCCTCTACTGACAGCGGCCGATACGTTCCGACGATACGTTCTAGCCCGGGACAACGAAATGAAACTTCGTAACATGAACAAGAGTTTTTTTATGAATTTTAGTCTTTGTCAGTTGCAACTCCGTGGTTGGGGTAGGCAGTGGCAGCCTCCCAAACATCGAGAAAAAAATATTTTTTAGTCATTTCTTCCCATCTTAAAATTTGTCGGATTATAGTTTACCTACCTAATATTTTGAAGGAAAAATAACGTCAGCCAGCTGACGTATAAACCACCATGTTACAGTCAGCTAACATTATTTTTCCTTCAAGATATTAGGTAAACTATAATCCGACAAATTTTAAGGTGGGAGGAAATGACTAAAAAATTTTATTCTCCATGTTTGGAAGGCTGCCACTACCCACCCCACCCACGGACTCGCAACTGACAAAGACGAATATTCATAAAAACAAAATCCCTTATTCATGTTACGAAGTTTCGATTGGGAGGAAATGATTAACCGATTTTTTACCTGGCTCCCGGACCATTCCATCCTTCAGAACGGATAGTGGTATCGGATCGCAACGCAATGCTCTTTATACTGACTGTGATACGGGCGACGATCCGTTCTGCGATACATAAAACTATCTATTCCAGTTAAAGATTGTATTCGAAACGGTCGCACACACCCAACTTCAACATATAAAAAGAGTCGAGGAAATTAATATGAGTACAGATGACGGAAGTTCTGATGAAGAAAGAAAAGAAGAAGAAGTAATTTTACTAGCTTTATTGTTGAATCGAAAAAGAAAAATTTGGGTCCATAAAATTAATAAAAAAAAAAGAAATGTATTTGGCGAACGCACGGCGTCAATCAATGTTTTTGTAAAATTATCCGCCATTTTTTAACGTAACGCACCGCCGATCATGCGTTCTCTGCCTCTGGAGACAGATCGCAACTGATCGGCGTGCGATCACTAGAACGCGTGCGATAGATCGCAGGCAGCGAGAAGGCGTACTTGAGCGGCCATAGGTTACAGAGAACGCATGCGTTCAGATCATAGAGCAAAAACAAAGGTTCAGATCGCATCCTTAGATCGTATCGTCGGAACGGATCGGGCGCTGTCAGTAGAGGCCTTTATAAGTTTATACCACCATGTTTAGGTAAACAACGTCTGTAAAATGGTTAACCATCCTCACCTGTAACAGTATTTGTGGTAAAAGTTTTAGAAAATCTTTTACATAATAACTGAAATAAAAATGCAAAAACGAATAAAAAACTATATAAACTAAATAACTTTTTTGTTAAATTCCACGCGGACGAAGTCGCGGGAACAGCTAGTATATAATATAATCTTTAACAAATATATGAAAACTTATCATCGGTTAATAGTGACAGAAATTTTTAAAATAGTCTTTATCCAAACACTCAAATAAGTGTCAGTCAAATGACTGTTATTTTTGAAGTTGAACTTCTAGAGTTGTTGTGATTTGAAAGTGAAACTCGGTGAAACGAAAATGTGTCACAATAAAAAAAGTACACATGTAAGAAGTGAAATTTCTTTGGCAAACTAATTGAAAAAAAATAATAAAAAAATTATTGAAAACTAAGGTGAAGTGGGACACGAGGCGGGTGACGCCTGTACCGGACGAAGTAGGCGGCATCATAATTATATAAAAACAAAAACGTCGACGTCCCATCAAAACGCGTTGCCCATGCCGCTGCCGTAACAATTTTACCCTCATGCGCCTAAAGAAGTTTCACTTCAAAAACAAATACATAAATGTGTAGAAGACAATTGAGTTAAAATAAAATACACACTATTTTATATTCTCGGTGAAAAAAACTTCTCTACTTTTCAGTAGTTTCACTTCTGCCGTGTGTGAATTGCACACAGACACACACACACGCACACAGACACACACACACACACACACACACACACACACACTAGTTTTGTTATGCAGTACTACGATAATACGATATTATTTTAAATGACATCGTTACAAAATTTTTAATACAAAAAAGGGAACATATTTTCTATTTTTATATTTCTCATTACAGTTAATCTAATTTCCATCTCTCTCTGTGGTTTAATACAAAGTAATAAAAATAAAACTGCTTATTAGATTTCCATAGCACGGTCGCCGCGCTCTTGTTGTTATTATTATTGGTTTAGTTGGCTTTAATATCAGGTCACAATAAGCTCCTCTTAAAATAACATTACGGTAGAGTCGAATAGTATAATAACGGAGAAAAGCATAACAGTTTACTTATCTATACATACAAAAATATTGTAACCGGCTGATGTCTGTAGATATTTGAAAAACTTAATTACATATTAAAGTAAGAAACTTACGCCGAGCTGCACGAAAAGAAATTAAAATTTAAGTAGTAATTAAACTAATTTAATCGCAAGAATTGTATGAAATTCTTGTAATTAAATTAGTTTAATCTCTACTTAAATTTTAATTTTTTTTCGTGCAACTCGGCGTTATAAGCTAGAACATTATTTGTAATGATTTACCTGTCTGTACGTTAGTTCTGACAACACGTAAAATGTGTTGCACGAAACTGTTACAATTGAATTAGACGAGCATCTTAAAAAGGTCTGTAAGGTTGAGGTACTTCCCCAGTCAGGATATTTCCTACTGTACCATACCTCCGTGAAAAAAATTCTACTCCATAAACAATTGTATTGAAAGATGTCGTTTTATACACACATACACAAAACTATCTCATAAAATAGCGCGTGTATCACAGCTACTAACACATATAATAGCAAAGCGATTACGACCATTAGCGACAATATCCCGCCACTAAACTTGGCTCACCGGCTTTGTGCAGCGCAACCGATAAACACCGAGCAGAGTTGAATGAAAATGTTGATTTGATTACACCCGGACCGGTGTGAGCTCAACCGGACCTCGATAGTGTTGCCAAACTCATTGTTACAGATTGGCGCGGCTCGATGCACATCGTTGATCCTCCCTAAATATTATAAACAGCAAAGTTTGTGATGGACGTATGGATACAAGGAGTATTAAATCAAACTATATATACTATATATTATTTTTAAAATAAAATAAAAAAACCTTCCTATTTTAATTTTTTGTGTTACCCACACATGAGGAAATTATAAACATGAAAGATATCAAAAAAACATATGGCAAAAAACTACTGAGGTATATAGCAGGACATAATTCCTATACTGGGGAAGTACTTCGACCTTACGAAAGATTACAGCTACATAATACTGCTTTCAAGCAGTGTTGTGTTCCTGTGGTGAGATGACCAGAGCTCTTGGGGAGATTGGGAGTAGGGTCGGCAAGTTGCGATGCTTCTGGTGTTGCAGACGTCTATAAGCTACGGTAATCGCTTACCATCACGTGAGCCGTACGCTTGTTTGTCGAACTAGTTGTAAAAAACAAAACTAAAAACCTTGTGCACAAACAAATGCTTCTCTTCTATTTGATTGATTATTTGTAAATAGCTCTGGAAGGGCACGTAGTGTAGGTATGTAGTTAATTTAATGTCAGTCTTCTGCATTAAAGCAATTATTGATTCGGAAGTAATAGTTGTATCTGAAGATCACAAAATATTTGGGGGGGAAAGAAAATTATTTGAATAGCCATAGTTTTATAAAGTATAATAAGAGGGAACCATTCTACATAAATTATCGGCAGAACAGAACCCTTGGCTCGTAAGCAATTTGAATGAAATACTTCGCCGGGCACAAAGGTATTTAGGGTCGAAACCAGTTTTGTAACAATTTAGCTTCCATTTTTGCCTTAATTTCTTTTATCAACTTCAAGAAATCTTACAGTGATGTAATTTGCTTTACATTTAAGGAATTTTAATGATTATAAAACAGTGACAAAATACACACTACAACTTAAAAGTTTAAATAAGCGTTCTGAACAAGAATCCTCCCTTAAGTTTGATTAAATACAAAGAATTAAAACAAATTAATGAGCAAGTCAGGCGTTTCGTCATTTGTTTGCAAGCAAAACCTTAAAATATTCTTTTTTTGCTTTATGAAACTCGTTTATTGAGAAAAGCTACAGTAAACAAAGAATCTTATGAAGGCTTGACGATCGGTATCAAAGCAACAGCAATTGTTTTGTAAAACATTGTACCTCATTTTGAAAATACATAAATAACTTAATAAATCTACAACGACTAAATGTTTAATATTAGCATTTAAATATCGTAATTCACTAACAAAATTAAATCTTAATCCGTAAATAAATCGAATAAAATCATCAATCTAAACTGTAATTTAGCCGCTCATTCAAGCAATACAGTTTTCTCACTTGTAACTTCATTTACAGTAAATACTAAGTTTTAATTAAATTTTAACGTATCTTACATAGTTATCAAGAGCTCTCAGGGGAACAAAAAGTTAAATTTCCATATTAAACGTTCATGCGAATGATACGGTAATCAAAACTGTGGTCACTGACGTCACCTTATAGTCTAGTCTAGTATGACCTCCTTATAGTATAATATTAAATTATAATTAAATTTTTAATAATTTAAGTAAAGAGGTTTTAATTCTAATAATTATTTAAATGGAAAACTGTAGAATAATACTGTAAAAACAGAAGAAATAAAGAAATAATAGAATAGTTTCAAGACTTCATGTTTATCTCCTCTACGCCGTAGAGTCTGTAGCACTCGCTCTACTGTTCGTAGCAATCTTATGTAGAAAGTTAAGTGATTGTTCTTTTAAAGAAAAAAAAAAAGATATTCGCAAATTGAAAAGAAATGTATTTATATATTTTTTTTAATAAATAAAACATATTTTATATGTCAAATAATATATTTGTAAAGGTCATCACAAAATAATCTCGACGGTTCAGCTTAATAAATCGAATAATAGAGGGCAGAACTTACCAAATCTCATATCTTTTAACGTAAGTAATAAAAAATTGCTTTAACTGTGTATGGGCAAAAAAAGTGATACGTTTATTCGAAATTTATTTGTGATTTAGTCTCCTTACAGAGAAAAATATTTCTATATGTATGTATAAATCATCCACATCAATAGACCAAATTAAAATACATATATATAGTATATATGAGTACAAGTATACGTTTTCTTTATAATTCCTATTTGTAAAAAAGTTTTGATAATAATTATAAAAATAGCAAATTCATTGTAAGATATTATTGTTAACTAGCTGTAACCTGCAGTATCGCACGCGTTAATTTGAGGGGGGGAAAAAGCTTTCCTCGGTAAATATAAAGGGCCATCCAACACAAAAATAATTTTTAAACTCGAACCACGTAGTTCCTGAGATTAACGCGTTTAAAAAAACAAACAAACTTTTCAGCTTTACAATATCAGTATTAATAACACTTAAAAAATCTATCTGGGAGGTAGGTTCTCGCGCGCGTTAAGCACGCTTTTTCTTGCATAAACCCCGATTTCGCAGGAATTCCCAGATAAAAAGTGTTGCTCCACGACCTTCTCTAACTTCTCACAAGAAGTTTCCACTTTCACAAAAATACCATAAAAATCGGTTAAGCCGTTCCGAAGATTAGACTGGACGAACAGAAAAACAGACAAATAGACAAACAAAAATTTTAAAATCGTTTGTTTGTTTTTTTTTTCTTTTGCTTTAGTCTGTAATATTTCACTGTTGAGCATAGGCCTCTTTCCCTATGTAGGAGAAGGATCGGAGTTTACTCCACCACGCTGCTCCAATGCGGGTTGGCGTACGTTTGTGTTTTACTATCGTGTTGACTTCACTTAATAAAACGCAGTTAATTTGAAATCACAGACGGACACTCCAATTTTTCTATTTGTATAGATTACAATAATCAATTATAAAAATGTAGACTGAACAATAATTGTTCTTATTGTTGTGTGGGTCAATGGTCTATTAGCGAAGAGTTTCGACCAACACCTTAAGAAACTCTCGCTTGACTGTTGGGTCGGATTCAAAAGGCAGTGTTGCTTGAGATGTCCCGCATTGTGAGGAGGTTCCTCAGCCTGGAGCCGTAACACTCGACGGCGTGAGGCGCAAACTGCCTCCGCAGAAATACTAATTTTGTATGCTTTTATTGCGTTTGTCTTTTTTTATCAATATATTTAAAATGTAATAAACGGGGATTATATCGAAAAAAAAGAAAAAAGCTGTGAACTGTTATAAAATTATTGAAACATTTTATAAATTCACTATTATGCAGTTAAATTCACTATTATGCAGTTTCACTTTACATGTGCATACTAAGTAACACAAACGTTTAAATAAGAAATTTATCGCATGAGAAAATAATATTTTCTTTACTTCGCCAGTTATTTCAGTTGCATATAAAATAATATTTTTTAAAATCTTCATAATATAAAAGCTTTAAGCGCTTACCAACAAATCATAAAAAGTGAATATAAATTACACGAACACGAGGTAAAATATTTCCTGAAAGAAATGTCGTGTCGTGTTCTGTTGTAAAAACAACAAGAACAACAAAGGCACGGAAGTTGAAATAACCCTAAAGTGTTGTTTGTAAATTATTTCAAACACGGAGACGTCTCGTGCGTTGTTTCCCCGGTCCTGATTAATTGCCCATTATCTTGTCTTATTGCCGTGGCTTTCAGACGAGTTTTGCATCAAATAAACAAATCGTAAGGGGTTTTTTGACGTGCCCTTCACTCAAATGACATTTAATTCGTCGACTCGGTGAAAAGAAAATGAACATCTTTCGAAAACGAACATGAGAAAATTTAATTGTCGTTTACTTATTCGAATAGAAATCTAAAGTAAATGTGGTTCTATCTGATCTTTGTAAGTAGCAATGAACGGTAAAGGTTGTCAAGAGAAATCTCAAGAACGTCTGGATCAATTTTGAAAAATTTGGTTTAACACTTTTTAAATATAGCTAAAAAAATATGTTTATATCTAAAAATAAATATATATTTTTAGTGACATTACCCTTCGAATTGTTCTAACTCTTGAATTCAACTTATCGTAGACCACAAGAATAATAGCCTAATGAAATATTAAATGGAACCAACTGCTGCCTGCAACGACCAATTTTTTATCACTTCGGGCATTTTTCTTATTGCTTCTGTGGTTTCTAAGCCAATTTTTATTATTTTAAAATATTTTTATTCAAACAATACTAAATTAACTTTTAATACTTTAAAACTTTCGGTATCAATGACGAGAGGCTTTAGAAGTAATTTAATAGATAATCGTAAAGACCTAGATTACCAACGATTATATTACCTTAAAGTTTATTTTAATAAGCTTCTCATTCTTAAATACAATCGTTTTGTTAAATAATTCTTGGTAAATCTTAACTCATTTTTCAAAATAAGCAGCTCAAATAACTCAAGTAACATTAACAAATTCACATTACACGTCGTAAATCACATTGAAACCCACGTACAATGCTAATGCTATTTACGGAGTGTATCAAACAATCATAAATTCTCACAAACAACGGTTAATTGAAACGAAGGTACGCGGAGTAATTTCGGAGTATTATAAATCTCTCTAAGAGCTGCTATTAATAAGGACGAAGTATCCTTCAACTCATAATACACACAATATACCTTACTGAGACTGAGACTGAACTGAGGTAGGGCACAGAAGAAAATTCCCTGCTCAAAATATGAAGCAGTCTGACTGGGGAAGTACCTCGACTTTATCGAAGATCACAGCTAAACAATACTGTTTTCAAGCAGTGTTGTGTTCCTGTTGGTGACCAGAGCTCCAGGATAGGATCGGCAACGCACTTGCGATGCTTCTGGTGTTGCAGACGTCTATGAGCTAGGGTAATCGCTTATCATCAGGTGAACCGTACACTTGTTTGCCGACCTGGTTATACATATGTGTTTCATGTCAGGTCCCGTTTAAATTTAACTTAACTCTGACAAGTACATTTAGTTATATCTAGTAATGTGTATTTACTTGACTCTCTTTACGTCTACCTACGTTGTGTTACATGTCGATGTAATTGATGTAATAAAATTAAATCCACTATTGAGCGGAGTCAAACCATTGAAGATGGAGCTCCTCCCCTAACGATAATAAGATACCAAGTTATAAGCCCCTAAGCTTAGATCTTTTATAAACCTGTATCTATTACAATAGGGGTGTTTCAAGTCCGATCGATAAATCTTGAGATAAGTGCGTTAATTAAGCAAACTTTTTAGCGTTAATATAAAACCAGAACGAAGATTAAAGTGACTTTTGTAATGTTTCGATATGCCCCTTTATCCGATTGCCGCAGGGTTGAAACGTAAATTTTTATGTATCTACCCTTTTCCGAATTTGGCTATCAATAGTGCGATCGTCCAATAATAAGATACGAATAATTTATTTATTATTTAACATAAGTTTAGAGTAATGCTATAAAAATGTTTGGTTTAAAACATATAATTATGTTAAGCATGTCAAAACAATTTCGTCATCCGAATACGTAATAGCTCATAATACTCAAAATAATCAGTATAATAATAAAATACAATTCAAAAAGTGTGTTTTCTGGATTTACAAGTATTACGAAATAATGGCAATAAATGTGTAAGTTCTAAATTTATAATTTCGTAAGTATTTAATTTAACCTAAAATAAAAAATAAAAAAACCAAAATATTATAGCAAAACTAGTACTATAGTGTTTTTCGTAATCATTGCATTTCAAAATAAAACCTATTAAACTTATATTTAACTACATTCAATACGAATCCAAGCAATTACTTTTTATTCCCAAGCAAAAAACGGAAATGACGTCAGTCTGACGTCGTCAGCGACTCAATGAGGAATGCAAAATTACTCTCAATTTTTCCACAGTTAAAAGGCTCTTTACGATAAACTTCGCTACAATTACGTCGAGACAAATACAGAGAGCGTTGGATTAAAAGCTGCAATAATATGTACATTTCGAAGGGTTTACTTTTCACAAAAACGTCTGTGTTGCAGTAAAAACAATCGTTTAAATTTTAAAACAACGACATATTCAGGTATTTTTTTCGAGACAACCACAAAATGGTTCCATAAATGAATAATTAATAAAGTAAGAAACTAATCCATGGGCGACTTATAGGAAAAACTAAACACTAAACATAGAAAATAATGTTATTTCTATCCATTTTTTTTTTCTTTATAATAATCAACAAAACCTAATTATATTAGGCCCTGACTATTATTTGCTTCGGTTTAAGGCTTTAGTTTTATTATAGGATTTAAGTTACTTACTGTTAAATAATGGTAACATTGAGCAGTATTTGGCCGTGATCATCATAAACTTGAGGTACTTTTACAGTCGGACGGCTCCGGAATTTGAGCAAAATATTTTCAGCTGTGACGTACCTCATAATGGTTTATAATTTATACAGCAGCTTTAACATTTCTTAAGATCTAGCAAAACTTTGCGGAGCTCAATAGAACGTATACACTTACAACTCATTTTTCTATTTTCTTTTCTGTAGCTGAAAATAAACTTTTCAGAGTTTCTTTCCAACACTTATAAAATACATAACAATTGTAATTGTTTTATTTCTGTTGTGTGTCTTTTATTTATTCATTTTTATGTTTTTCTTATACAATAGACTTCTTTTATATGAATTTTATTTATACCTTAACAAGTCCCAGCCGTTTTATCTTCTAATTACATTTTATAATTCATTCCTCCGAATAAACTTCATTATTAATTATCACGTTCGCAATTTCGGATTTCTTATTAATTAGCGACAAATCAATGTCTGCTTCATTTTAAGGGTGTACCGAGGTTTATTATTTTTTAATCATTTTATTAATGTTATAATTTGGTATCGAAGTAATTATTTTCACTTTAAAAGCAATATAAAAGTATACCTACTATATCTGCAGTTGATGATGACACTTTATAGATAATGTATAGGGTAAGACAAAGGGCACGTTGTCACAGGCCTCTACGACGTACCTACATATACTGTAGGCGTTTTGTCTTCGATCAAGACCTCTACTGATGTAAATATTATGTAGATAAATATACGTTATGGTACAGAATTGAAGTTCCTACAGGACTAAGCTATGGCAATACTGAGTAGATAAAATTATTAAAGTAGAAAATGAGAAAGTTAAGTACATAAACCGGCCAAACTTGATTACGTAAACTGTATATAATACATACTTAATATTATGTACGTTATATACCAAGGTAAAAAGCCGAGAGTACAATTGATTGAAATCATTTAAAATTATTATTTACCATTGTAAAGGTCTGTAGCGAATTTCGACTTAATTTTAACCGTCCTTAGAGTTTGTCTTAGAACACATTGGGTAATCTAAACGGCAACCAACGGTGACAAGTCAAGCTAAAAGACAAAATCATGTGCTATTTGTAGCTCTTTCTTGCTCAAAATCTGGAGCAGCCCGACTGGGGTAGTACCTCGACCTTAGAAAAGATTACAGCTAAATAATACTGCACTCAAGCAGTGTTGTGTTCCTGGGGTAAATAAGGTGGCCAGAGCTCCTGGGGATACAGGGGGTAGAGCGATACTTCTGGTGTTGCAGGCGTCTATAAGCAATAGTAATCGCTTACCATCAAGTGAATCGTACGCTTGTTTGACGGCCTAGTTGATTTAAAAAAAAAGAAAACTGCCAGCGTTTTGCTACATTTTATAGTATAGTATTACCTACACGTAAGTACGTCTGTCACAGACAACCCTGTTTGATAACATCCGTAAAGTTAGACGCCGAGTGAAGCTTTAAAATGTTTATTTTGTAACTGAAAATCTCTACGTATTTTCAGTAATAATCATATTTTACTGACACGCGTAAACATTGTTCAATCGAGTTGTTGGTTTAACATGAAACCCAATATCAGACGCCGGATGTAAACTTTGACTCGAAATGTGTTTGAAAATGGTATGTAATCATAATAAAACGTAATAAATCGTTGTGTAATAGTCTAATTAATAATTTACAATTGTCTACAACGAATTATATAACATGAAGTGATTTCAATATAAAATCAGCGTTGATATAAGTTTCGATGTACAAAATGTGCTAACTATTTTATTATTTAATCACGATCACGATCACGATTCAGCCTGTAATATCCCACTGTTGGGCATAGGAGAAGAGGTTCTCCATGTAGGAGAAGGATCGGTGCTTAATCCACCACGCTGCTCCAATGCGGGTTGGCGGATATATTCCCTACTATGAGTAACGATTGCTATCAGGTGTACATGATAACAACCGGGACCGACGGCTTAACGTGCCCTCCGAGGGACGGTGGGGAATTATTAATTTGTTACATATTATTTAATAATATGTAACAAATAATTCTTTTTTTTTTTCATTTAAAATTCAGTTGTGAATTGTAAATATGTATAACATTGCAAAATTTCGAAATCAATGTAGGTTGGTATATTTTCCACATTTAAAATTAACTTGTTGTTAGTTATTTATCAAATAAGACTTATGTAATTATGTTTTAAAGACACGTGAAAATATACAGCTTAAAAAGAAAAGATCAAAGTAATTTGTATCGAATCGGCAACTCCAGATATCGAACTACGATATTCGAACACCAAACTTGACAGCATCAATATCTCGACAGCTTTATAATTTCAATGTAGTTATAATAAAAACGCGCTTGCCGCTGTAATAAGAAGCTCAGATGAACGAAATAAATGTGACAGGAGAAACAATAAAATTAGGATACTGCGGGTTGCTTGGGGATATAATTCAGAGGCGTTATCTGCAATCACGACTCTGAGATAACGAGCGCCGAACCTCACGAGCTAACAACCTATAAAATACCGAACGCGAATCTCGTTCTTGACGTCAATTATTACGCACGTTTATATTGTAACGTTAAAGTCCTATTTTCATTACTGTTTCGATTTAAATAAATAAACAAACAAAACTAATTAGCTATATATAACAGCTTAAGACTTAATAATTATAATAAAATTGTGCTTACCTAAATTTTAAGTAATATATTCATGTATACAATAACTTTAAAACAAAAACTGCTGAAAATCTCACAGATTAGAGCTGCTATGACCACTGCATTAACGCCACGTTAAACGAGTGATAAAAATATAATCACGGTAGTTTCACGTATAATAAAAGGAGCGAATCAAATAACAAAACAAGTATTTCTTACCTTTAAAAAGTACGAGTTTACAGAGCGACATAGTCGCAGTAGCGGCAAAGCTCTTTAATAAATAAAAAAAAAATACGAGTATAAAATGAAGCAAAAGACATTGTATAGATGTATTGTACATATATTTTCAAAATCGAATACTGGTAGCAAAAAGATAGCTTCACCGCGGAGGTAAGATGAGTAACAGAGGCATTGATAACAATCGATCGAGATAAATGATGTTAGTAGCATGATTTAGTTGGCGCATGCGCAACTCGGCTTCAGTGTCGTGGATAGTCGCATTGATGACGTCAGAGTACTGGTACAGGGTCGTGAAGACGCTGGTCGCTCCGACAGGTGGAGATCCGGTGTTCTGTTTACATTCCACTGGACCCATAGATGTTACTCCTACCTGGATTATGAAACATGAATTATTCTAATTTTTCCACAGCTTTAGTTGAATTCAAAATAATGTGTAACAAACATAGATATTATACTCCACTACGGAACAGTGTTGCCAACCGTACGATTTAAATCGTATTTATACGATCTTTTTGGCTCTTGTACGATGTACGATCGAGTAATCGAAATCGTACGCAAAATATACGATCTTTTCAAATCTTACACCCATCATCATAACGAAGGAAAAATTGATGAGAATTCAAATTAATTCGATCTATTATATTCGATTGAAATTATCACTTTTGCAATTATTTATGTCATTTTATGTACGATTTGACAATTTCAATCTCTTTCTCTTTATATGCTCTTTGATTTCAATTACTAGCCACGAAGCATAGATACATAACTATAGCCAATAGCAAGCTGCTAGAAGCAACTGAAAGTACTGAAACTGTCAAATCGTACATACATAATCAGAAAAGTTACGATTTCAATCTATACTAATATATAAAGCTGAAGAGTTTGTTTGTTTGATTGTTTGTTTGTTTGTTTGTTTGTTTGTTTGAACGCGGTAATCTCTGGTTCTACTGGGCCGATTTAAAAAAAATCTTTCAGTGTTAGATAGCCTATTTATCGAGGAAGGCTATAGGCTATGTATCATCACGCTAAGACCAATAGGAGCGGAGTCCACGCCGACGAAGTCGCGCGCAGAAGCTAGTATAAACTAAAATCGAGAATTGTTCAAATTGTTGGCATTAGAGGAAAGAAAATCTTTTACCCGTATACAAATTCAAGATTTTAAAATTGTTTGATACATTTTCCATAGATAAATGTGTCTAATCCTTATTCACATAATCCCTTTGAATACTGCTCTTTGCTGTGTGGCTACGGCAAAGAATTTAGCCTCCCCCTCTCTTCCCGTGGGTGTCGTAAGAGGCGACTAAGGGATAACATAGTTTCACTACCACCTTGGAACTTAAAAAGCCGACCGATGGCGGGATAACCATCCAACTGCTGGCTTTGAAGTACACAGGCCGAAGACGGGCAGCAGCGTCTTCGGTGCGACAAAGCCAGCCCTGCGGTCACCAACCCGCCTGCCCAGCGTGGTGACTATGGGTAAAACACATGAGTTCACGCCATTATTGGCGCGAACTTTTGGAGGCCTATATGTCCAGCAGTAGACTGCGATACGCTGAAATGATGATGATAATGATGAATACTTAATTAAAGTACAATTCGTATTATTTTTATTTTTGTGTTTTCCACGCACGAGGAAATTCGAAAATGTTATTTATTATCAAATTTAAAAAAAAAATTAAAGTACAATTTTCAATTAGTTTAATTGATTCACCTTTTTAAACAGGTTAGTTGTCTAATAAATGATCATGGAATACTTTAATATTTCTTTCAAGTACTGAATACTTACTGATTGCGATGTTAGTACAACATTGGCGCGGATCTCGCTCGGTAAAGCAAGATATAACTCCAAAAATATTGGTGCTAGAAAAAAAGTTTCAGGAAAAATTTGTTCATAATTAAAGGATCTACGACTTTGATAATTGGTAAAATTCCATAAAATTGAACGGTTGGGGGAGAAAATGGCGAAGAATGAAGAATAGGAAGAAAAAAAAGTAAAATTTCTGCCTTTCGGATTATAATAAATTGAAAAGTATTGATGATAAAAAAAAGTTTCAGATAAAAAAGTTAGTAAATTTAATTTAGAAGAGAAAAGATCTTCAATTTTCTGTATAACACTAACCATTCTCGAGATATCGAATTAAACGCATTTTCATCGAAATGACCTTGAGCCGATCTTCGGAAAACCCCTCAAATTGGAATTTAAGCTCAGAATACACCCCCCTATCGATACATTTTAATCCCCAAACTGCGGTATTTTATGTTTTTTTAACCCATTTTCAGCCGTAATTTGACTGGACTAATCTATATCTACGGAAATGACACCTTATCACGGTTTCATCTGAGCTTTAGAATAAATCTATGTAATTTTTTTAATATCTAAATATATAAAACTTCATAATGTTAAATGTTGATTCATGTTCCTTAAATGATAAATATATTGATTCAAAATTATAATAGCATTCCGTTTTAAAATTATTTACGTTTTTTTATTGAAATTTCATTACGTACGATTTTTTTCCTTGAAATATAGGCAAAATACGATCTTTTCTAGGATATGGTACGATCTTCTGAAAAATAAAGTTGGCAACACTGCTACGGAAGCTTAAATGAATTAATTAATATTAAATTAAAAGTAAAAAACGTTTTTAAAAAACAAGCTTTTATTTGAATGCGCTACTTAACCATGCATTGTCATCCAAATTGAACTTGTATACAAAATTTCAGGTCAATTGGTTGAAGATATCTGCTTCAAAATTGATTTGCAAGATTTCACATGAACAAACATAGCTACATACATACATACATAGATACATTTACATAGCAAGTTAAATAAAAGCTTGTAAAAACAGAAATAGTATGAAGTATACCGGTACTCCTTGATAGAGGACTGGTCCGCCGGAGTCCCCGGAACAGACGCCACGTGGTATACCTTCCTGCGCGATCCCACACACGCAGTAGACCCAGTCCGCTCGGTCGCAGCCCACCAGCCGCAGCTCCACTCCGAACAACTCCTCGCCCATCACCGCGCGCTCCGTCCGACCGAAACCTAGCACCTGTATTTTTTCTTACAGGGAATCTATCTTTTTTATATCTAATACTATTAAACAAGCAATTCTTGTATATATAGGTATATAGAATCTGAATATCGGAATCGGCTCAACAATTTTCATGAAATTTAGTATGCGTGGGATTTCGGAGGCGAAAAATCGATCTAGCTAGGATTCATTTTTAGAAAATGTCGTTTTATCCTTTTCTTTAGACAATGATAAATTGGGTACAATATCGTTAGAATACGAAGGTAAATTTCACATTTGTCATTAAAGTTGTAATAGCTCAGGTGGGAAATCGGTGGGCCGGGATTGACCGATAAAACCACGGTTCAAATCCCAGTCTCGAGATCGATTTTTTTTCCTTTTTTCTAATTTCAATCGTGATTTTTTTATTTAAATAACCAGTTCATATTTTTTTATTATTATGTAGGTAAAATTGAAAAATATTGTTCATATTTTATCAATAATGTAATTCGTATAAATACCGAGCTAAGCTCGGTCACCCAGGTACTACGACTAATCCTCAGAGCCTCTCCAGTAGCTCTGGTCACCTTCTTCACCACAGGAACGCAATACTACTTGAGGGTTTTAAAAATTTCATCCATTCGCACACTATACGAGTATATAATCTATACAAATAAATAAAATTGGAGTGTCTGTTTGTAATATTAAGATAACCGCTTTTACTAAATGCATATGGATGTATAGATGGTACATAGGTATACCAAAATAACATTTTTTACAATTTTTGTCTGTCTGTCAGTCCGTTTGTTCCGGTTAAATCCGGATAATCTTTATTATATAAAATATTTAGCTATGATCTTCTGTAAAACTGAGGTACTTCCCCTGAATGGACTGTTCCAGATTTTGAGCACGATATTTCCTATTGTGCCTCACGCCAACGATGCTCTATTTGAATTATATAATTAATAGTATGTAAATTAACTGTACTGAAGTAACCCAACAGCAACGAATAAATAGAAGACAGATGAAAACATCGACGTAATGTTTTCAAACATGGCCACTAATACTGTGGATTTATATTTCAAGGGTATTTATCATCAACGATCAGGGGTGTACTGGACACATAAACACAACGCTTGTAATATTGTCGTAATCGTACAACAAATATTGTTAACTTGTTAAGATTTCGTTTTACATATAAATCATAGAACACATTGGCCTTGGTTTCCATGAAGACTTTGATTTAAAATTACAAACATTTCTTGATATTTAACCGAAGTGTTAAATTAAGATTAATCAAATTGAATTGAGGAAATTAACAATTGTTTCCAATGCTCTAAATCAGACTTTTAAAATCACATTAGCTTAATACCTGTACTACTTTGTCATATAAATCAAAAGCGTCGTTTGATCTCAAGCTACGGAGTATCGAATCGGTATTGGCTAGTTTTATTTCATCTCTCGTGCGCACTAAGCCCACGTCATGATGTAACTCTGTCACATCCAGACCACGACCTTCATCTTTCTGCACCACTCGATACCTAATACAAAATATTAATTAAATTTATACATATAATAAGTTGTCCAAGAATATTGCATATCAAAAATGCGGCACACATTAATATGTCCTCACAATCCGTAAAATATCGGTATCATCCACTCTCATAAACTGTCCGGATAATGTTCAATAAAACTAAGACTATAAATATAATAAAATAAACGCACTGAGGATGCTGGTACAGGACATGTACTGCTGTAATGTTCCCATCAGTAGAAGCCGGCCGACGCGTATTATATTTGACGTAAGCGAGACGCGACGTGACACAGTGGGCCGCTGTAAGCACCCAGTGGGGAGCTATGATAGTTGCAGTACATCGAACGACCCAGTAGCGATCTAACAGCGCGCACACCACATTAAAATTCTTCAGGTCCATAGCAGATCCCCCAAAAACACGGCGTGTTCCCGAACCACCGACTATCGGATCTGCGTCCATGTCCCGAAAAAAAGCATGTCGCGTTCCAGTGTTTACTTTCACTTTATTCGTTATTTTAGATGTACTTATTTCGTTATTTATTTCATCAGTTGTAGTGATGTCATTGTCGTAGTCTTCTTCTAACGTCATCATTACAATACCATTAAATTTTAATACAAATATTAGTATTAGCACCGAAGAACTTTTCATTTTTGCAAGGATCAGTCATTTGTAATCATCTATTAAAATAAATCTGTCAATCATTTTGACGCATTACGTCAAAGTTGGTCTCAAAGAAGAATTTACAACTTTGGGAAAAAAGTAATATTTATCAATTCTTAAAGAGATGAACCATTTTAAAAATATATTATATCCTTACTAATAAAAAATACCTGCTTTTTTATGTTAATATTTTTTTATAATGAGAAATGCCCCACTCAATAACTTAACGGAAATGTTCAAAATAATAAATAAAGGATTAATGTTTTCGTTTTCAGATGGACGTGACAACTTGTAAGGAGGGCGCGGTGCGCTAGAATGTTGTCAGACAGAGCGGTGCGCTGGCGACATGAACCGGTCAGCGCCTCTCGAGTGCGACACGGATGTGGGCGTGCCCGACTCCGACAAGCTGTTCCGGTTCGTAGTGCACGGAGTACTCCTCAACGCCATCGGTGCCGGCGGACTCCTTGGCAACGCGCTCTCAGTGCTCGTGCTGTCGCGCCCACAGATGCGATCCTCCATCAACTGCTTGTTAGTAGGCCTCGCGGCCTGCGACACCGTGCTCATTTTTACATCCGTTCTGCTGTTCGGACTCACAGCTATTTACCCTTATACCGGAGCACTCAGATACTATTACTACCACATATGCCCACATTTGACACCGTACGCGTATCCACTGGCAAATGTGGCACAAACGATGTCGGTCTACCTCACACTGATAGTAACAGTGGAGCGATGGGTGGCGGTTTGTCATCCCTTTCGGGCGAAGGCTCTCTGCACGTCGTCGCGAGCACGGTGGTATGTGCTCGGCACTGCAACATTTGCTTTCGCTTACAATGCACCCAAATTCTTCGAGGCAGAAGTAGTTCCAGAGGGCGATCCGGAAACTGGAGAAGTAATATATTGCGTACGGGCAGACGTGGACTTCCGCACCGATAGATACGTGGCAGTGTACATACACTGGATGTACTTGGTGGTCATGTACATTGTACCCTTCTCGGCTCTCGCAGCTCTCAACGCTTGCATCGTGCGTCAAGTCCACCGCGCGCAAGCAGAACGAGCGAGACTGTCTCGTGTGCAACGTCGAGAACTGGGTCTGGCCACTATGCTACTTGTCGTCGTGCTAGTATTCTTTCTTTGTAATCTTTTGCCACTCGTGACCAACGCATTTGAAGTATTTCTCGGAGATGAGTTCGACAACCTCGATCCACTCGTGAAGACAAGTAACCTTCTCGTAACCATAAACAGTAGTGTCAACTTTGTCATCTATGTTATTTTCGGAGAAAAATTCAAACGAGTATTTCTGAAGATTTTTTGCGCAGGGCGAATTCGGCCACGGGGCCTGCGGGATTCGCCGGAACACACGCGGGACGATTCGTTTGCGTCGTGCGGAGAGCGTATGTCGCTGCGGCTGGCGCGGAACGGCACTCTCCGGAGGTCGGATATGCGATCGACACGTATAAACAGGCCTCGACGTGCCGCCTCGCCGGCACCTACCGTCTACTACCCTGCTCCGACGCCCTCCACCGACGTCTCTCTCGCTTCCACAGACGCTCCACCGTCCGCTGTAAGATGGAACGGAAATTCGCGGCTTCATTTCTGACGACGTGAATCCTAGAGATTTTTTTCACATTGCTCGCATTAAACCTCCGCTTGTGTAGGCAGTGAAGTGACATTACGAAGAACTGCATAAAAAGTGACTCGTATCGCGTAAGAGATTTAAAAGACATTCGCCTAATAAGACGACTATTGTATACCTCATTCATGTATAGTTATTTTGTGAACCAAGAATTTATGTTATTCGAATACATAATATATACCTAGTTACCTTTTAAGTGACGTAAAGACCCTGAAAAACTTAAAGCTTACTAATGTTTGTCAAATGGTTCAAGACAACGATATACTTTATTGTTATATTTTGTGGAAATTTATGTACGTATGTATATAATAAAATGTAAATATGGCATTCAAATGATATTTCTAAGTTATGAGAAAGCAGTCATGCTCCAAGAGATCGCTGCGACCAATATTGTATAGTGTAAAGCGATTCTGTCATGTTCGACATGGTTCTCAATTAATAAAGGTCCTTTTAATGTATCACAACGTTTACAAGCAATGGTTTTATTTCTCCTGTTCACCTATCACTACATTAATAACTTAACACTTTAAATTAAATCTACTTAAATCTGGCTAATACTTCTTTGTACCGCATAGATACATAAACATATTTTTCTTAATTTTGCTCCGTGTTTTTATTTTGTGGTATAAAATATGCTTGACGTGTAACTTGTCAAATCCGGTAATATACCGAATACTCCATTAATCTAAAAGGAATACATCATAAATCATCATCCTACACCAAATCGGGATCAATTTTCATTTAGTCAAAGTGGTTTTTTTTGTAATGGAACTGTCTGGTGACGCAAAAACCTTTGGTTAACCAACACTTTTACAGCAAATTATAAAGCTTGACAATTTAATTTTAAATACAAATACTAATTTAATGAAATCTCTTTGATGTTTAGGTATAACAGGGCTTGCCTTTATGTAATTTAATTAAAATAATTACAAAGTAAAATTAAAGCAGTACTTTTATACATTTATTCATTCTTTATATATTATATCTAAAAACTTTACATCAACTACTACCAACTAAAAACCTACATCATTATACCATTTAGTCTACCCTAAGGTTGCCTGGAAGAGAGCGCTCTTTAGCGACAAGGCCGCCTTTTGTACTTATTTTCTTTTTTTTTTCCTAAATTTGGCGAACAACAAAGAGTTATATTACTATCATTAAAATTTCTCGTAAATGTTTCAATAGTGGCTTTAGTTTTTTACGAATTTAGGCTATAAAATAACGTCACGACTTTCGAAAACGGGGCAGTGAAAACTTTTTTCTATCAATAATTTATATCTGCACGTTCCTGTGGCATCCGTCGTCTTGTCAACTTTAGCGAAATTTTATTGATACTAAAAAATTTAACTTTTTACCGGCAATAAAGTTCTGCTTCGTGTTTACATCGTCTCATATACATACTTTACGATGTCAGCAGCGCTCTGAGACATGTCCACAATCCACAATATTCAGCATTTTTACTTAGCCACATTGCTTGCATTTAGACGATTTACAAAGTATAATAGGTCTATTCCATGATATTAAGATGTGTATTGATAATCTATACTAACTTCTAAATAACTTCAAAGTTCAATCTCTCTCATAATAATCGTCTAATAGATCAATCAGATCAGGATCTTTATAAAATTTTTGGTAATAATCTGTCAGGTATATTTTTGTCTGTTTTTTATCGTAACAAATCACACTTTGACTGAGGACACATACCATTAGGTAAACTTTTCATTACATATAAATTACAATGGGTATCAAGAATTAACACGTGGTTCAATAAGTCCCGAGACTAAGTACTAAAAAAAGGTCTTTTTTTTTATAAAATTAATTTTTATTCATCAACATAGTCTCCTCCAAGAGCGATACAGTCCCTCCAACGCTTTTCTAACTTTTCTATCCCATGTGTGTAGAACGATTTGTCTTTGGCTTCAAAATAAGCCTCCGTTGCTGCGATAACTTCACTATTTGAGTCAAATTTCTTACCCTGAAGCATTTTTTTGAGGTCTGCAAACAGCCAGTAATCGCTGGGGGCCAAGTCTGGCGAATAAGGGGGATGAGGAAGCAATTCGAAGCCCAATTCGTTAATTTTGGCCATCGTTCTCACGGACTTGTGATAAGGCGCGTTGTCCTGGTGAAACACCACTTTCTTTTTGTTCATGTGAGGCCGTTTATCCGCAATTTCGTACTTCAATCGCTCCAATAAGCACATGTAATAGTCACTATTTATATTTTGCCCCTTTTCAAGGTAGTCGAAGAAAAGTATTCCATGCGCATCCCAAAATATAGACGCCATAACCTTACCGGCCGATTTCTGAGTCTTTGGACGCTTCGGGCGGCTTTCACCAGCCGCTCTCCACTCCGCTGCCTGCCGATTGGATTCCGGAGTGAAATGGTATATCCAGGTTTCATCCATTGTTACATACCGACGTAAAAAATCCTTTTTATTCATCAGCGCCAAACATCGCTCTGAATCATTGATACGTTGTTCCTTTTGATCAGTTGTAAGCAAACGCGGCGCCCACTTAGAAAAAAGCTTTTTCATGGCCAAATTTTTATGTAAAATAGTGAAAACACTACCAGCTGAAATCTTCACTATCTCGGCTATCTCTCGCACTTTTACCTTCCGATCTTCCAATACGATTTTGAGGACTTGGTTAATATTTTGTTGAGTCACTGCTTCATTTGGACGACCTGAGCGTTCCCCATCATTGGTGTCCATGCGACCGCGTTTGAAGTCGGCATACCACCGACAAATGGTTGCTTTAGAGGGAGCTGATCCTGCATAACATTTTATAAGCCATTGCTGTGCTTCAACGGTATTTTTTCCCATTAAAAAACAATGTTTTATCAACACGCGAAACTCGTTTTTTTCCATTGTATCGAAATTACAACCGTAGCGTCACTTAAATGTTTCAAAATCAATAATTTTATTGTTCCATTTTTAAAAATTTGACACATATTCTTGTATTGATAGCCAGTACTTTTTAAAAATCAAAAGAGTTTTTAATATATGCGCCATTTCCAGGTTAGTCTCGGGACTTATTGAACGATCTAGTATATCACAGCATATTAATCATAGAACGAGAACATCGAACATAAATCAACCTAAAATTAAACGCGGGTTAAGCCCGTGGGACGTCCAGTAAAATATATGTATATTACATAGATCCAATAACAGTTTTAAACTGAACTAAACCGAACTTACAAGTTACAGTCGAATTAAACTTGCCTATCCAATCGTTGATTGAACAGTTGAACTGTTTCGATTGCCGATTTCGTCGCTACGTCGCCTTTCGCCGCCTCTCATCGCTCCATCATAATTTTATTTTAACTCACAGCCCACTAAAGGGTAATACGTATATTCCAAGTAATAAATTGATGACACAGACAGTGTTTGTGTAGAATACAAAAGTAATTAATTTGATTGTTCGTCGCGTTGGCGTTGGCTGATATTTTGGTGACATGAAACATTAGATACATTTCGAGTTTAGTTCAGTAATCAATAAGATTATACATCAAAAACATTAGTCAACAATTATAATATTTTTGATGCTTTAATAGTAAAATCAAGTAATTGTAAGTTTGATAAGCACAGCTTTCGGTCCATCCAGGAAGAAGTTCAGGTAACCACGCATTAAAAATTAAAAAGCAACCTTCTCCTTTTTTGAAATCGGTTAAGAACTATGTTAATCGAGAGAATACTATTCAATATAGAGCCATTTTTCTGTAAAATACTGTTCAGCTCATTAACGATATTCAGCACTTTTGTACATAATACGACTTTTTGGATATACCCACCTATATTTTATTTAAAAATAAATTTTTTTATAGTCTGGGTACTCATTTTCGTCTTTATTTACTTATATATTTATAATCTCAATTTTGCCATTTCATATTGCCTTAACCAACTACTGAGTATTGGAAGAACTAATAATCGTTTATTATCTTCTAATATTCCTATGATTGGCACATTAATATCGTAGTAAATACCCAAAAATTACATTTGCAACGATACCCAAATTCCACCAATCAAATAAGATTGTTAATATCCTGTCAAAGAAGTAAATAAGGAAGGAAAGAGTATTTATCTCGACCCGAGACTTATGTCGAGGCATTCATTAAGAAAAACTCATTAAACGCTTTCTTAGGGTTTCCAGGCCCTTAATACCCTCAATGTTGGTCTCAATTCCATTCTTTTGTAGTTCTTATTCGCTATTCTTAACCTATATAGAAAAAGAGATGACCTTTTCACATTAAGGTGATATAAATAAACAAATAAACGTCTCACACTTAATGTTCATACAGAGAATAAAAAACCGGCTTCAATTTCATGAGAAGACAAACACGCATTCTCTCTATCTCGATCAAATGTAAAAGGGACCACACGACAAGCACCTCGAGAAAGAACGTGGAAAAACAAATTACCTACATTAAATTTAAAATAAAAGAAATAATTAGAAAATTTACTTTGTTTGTTAAGAATTTTAAGGTTACAGAAAATACATATCTTATGTCAAACTACCACCCATACTCATAGTATATAATGTTCCTATGGCCAAAAGCAAAAATCTTAACATGTTATTATTTTAACAAAAAACCCTCCCATGAATCACTCAGTCTATTGGTGAGAACCACGTATAAATCTGTTCATGTTAACCATGTAGGCATCGAACTAAAATAAACAGACGCATAAAATACTTATATATTAAAGCACTTGCATATTCTGACAATCGGATAAAAAGAAATAATTATTTATTACAAACTAGCTTCCCGGACAGACTTCGTTCTATCTGATATGTTTTTTTTATTTAAGTATAAAAATTAAAAACCTTCCGTGGGATTTAAGGAACATACGAAAAATAAATTAGCCGAATTGGTCGAGCCATTCTCGAGTTATGCGCTTAGCAACATTCATTTTTACTATGTAGATTTACGTAGAAATGTTAAGAGCTTCAAATCTATCTTCTATCTTCTATCTTCGTTCTATCTGATATGTTTTTTTTTATCTATATATATAAAAGAGATTTTCACCCATTGACTCATCACGATATCTCTGGAACCATAAGGCGTAGAGACTTGAAATTTGGTAGGAATATTCCTTTCGCCGAGTAGAGGTCAGCTAAGAACGGATTTTACGAAATTCCGTCCACAAGAGGGGGTTGCGGGGATTAATAACAGATATGGCAAAACAACGTTTGCGGGGAGAGCTAGTATAAGTATAAAAATTAAAAACCTTCCGTGGGATTTAAGGAACATTCGAAAAATAAATTAACCGAATTGGTCGAGCCATTCTCGAGTTATGCGCTTAGCAACGGTCATTTTTACTATATAGATTTACGTAGAAATGTTAAGAGCTTCAAAAAATTTTACTGAATGCATTCACCTACTGTAAAAAACTAAACGTCTTTGTGGGCGCGATGCCCGCATCGATCGATGAGCGGATGGCGGGTCGATTACCCGCGCTGAGAGAATGGGGGTTTGAGAACTCGAAGGACCGTATGAGCAGGGGTAAGGGATGATAATGGATGATGGTTGAGACTAACCTGGTGGCGCAGGACGATGAGACGTGATGGAGCGGCTCACTGAGCTCGATGGCGATGGTTGGGAAGTCACACTCGTGGGCTGATTACACTCGTCGTATATATAGTCGATATAATATGAGATACCGGTCGATAATATTAATTATTTATCAATCACTTGAGCGGGTGAGACGCGGGCGCGCGCGCAGATTATACGGGAAATAAAACTTGTGATCTTTACTCGTCGACGCTTCGATTCGAACAGGATCGTCCGTCTTCGCTCACTGCCCGGCGTTGCACGATAGCGAATGACATTGAATGTACGATTCAGTGAGGTGAACTTAAACGTCGCGCTTTGTGGCGCGTACATCCTGGGGGGCCCGGGGAAGAGCCTCTTCTTGGGCTGAGTCCAATGGCAGCCTTGCTATCTTCAGCACAGGTCTGCGTAAATGTCCATGGGCTGTATCCAGATCCACAACTCGGATCACTCCATCCTTCCCAGGTATCGTATGCGTAATTCTTCCCAGTTTCCATTGGAGCGGGGGCAGGTTATCCTCCTTGATGAGTACGAGTTCGCCGACTTGAGGAGGTGAGGAAGGGGAAAGCCATTTTGAGCGGGTCTGAAGGGTATGGAGGTAGGATCTGGTCCACAGTGTCCAAAAGCGCTGAGATATAGCTTGTATGAGCTGAAAACGTCTGAGGGCAGACAAGGGCCTGTCATCAAAGGACGGCTCTGGCAGAGCAGTGAGCGGACGGCCTATAATAAAGTGGCCAGGAGTTAACGGTTGAAAGTCCGAAGGATCGGACGAAAGTGGGCAGAGAGGTCTAGAGTTGAGTACAGCCTCCATTCGTGCCAGTAGTGTGCAAAATTCCTCAAAGGTAAGGTGTTGTTCACCAATCACGCGATAAAGCAATTGTTTCGTAGATTTAATATTAATTTCATGTAACGCGCCGAACCAGGGCCCCTTTGGGGGGTTTAACAACCAGGTTATGTGCTGGTTAGCAAGTTTGTGTGTGATTTCATCATTATTAGCAGTGAGAAAATTTTGAACTTCTATGAGGTGATTTCTAGTGCCTACATAATTGGTGCCGCAATCTGATCTAATTAGTACCGGCGTACCGCGCCGTGAGATAAATCTTTGTAATGCCGCGAGAAATGCTTCCGTGGTAAGGGCAGAGACGGCCTCCAAATGAACCGCTTTCGTTGACAAACACACAAATATACAAAAGTATGCTTTTAAGAGTTTAGCGTTCCGTAACGTACTAGATTTAACGAGAAACGGGCCGGCGAAGTCAGTCGTGACTTGGCTAAAGACGGGTTGAGGGTTAACTCTGTCAGCGGGAAGGTCACCCATGAACGGAGCGTCAGGTTGAGCGCGACATCGGAAACATCTAATACATTTAAATACCCGGCGTCTGATCACGCGGCGAGCGGATAGTATCCAGAATTGCTGGCGTAGAATGGCGTGTAGTGTGTCAGAGCCAGGATGGCAGTGTACTTTGTGATAGTGGTCAATAATCAGATCTACGAGTGGACTTGAGCTGGGCAAAATGAGTGGATGTTGAGCATCGTAATTAATTGAAGCATGAGCCAGACGACCACCGACTCTCAAGAGACCGTCTTTCATAAATGGCGAGAGACGCTGGAGTCGAGCGGTTACAATTTTATCAGTTTGAAGACGGTGAAAGTCTTCTGCAAATTCATTCTGTTGAACGGCACGAACCCATAGTAATAGTGCGTCCCTACGTTCAGTAACAGTCAGCTGACCCGAACGTCGTGCCTTTGGGCCGTGCTTACAATTAAAAATGAAACGCTTGATACAAGCCGTCACCCCGACGAGCTTGTCAAGTGAGCTGAAGCGAGTAAGCAGATCATGATCAACATCAGGAATCGCTATATGCGCTGGTACCTTTTTTGGTTTAAGGCCTGGTAAAGCATGATGGCCTAAAGCGAGTGGCATCTTAGGCCAGCTGCTTGGGGGCTCTTTGAGCCAGTTAGGAGACCACCATAGATCATGAGCTGAAATAGATTGTGCTGACATGCCCCTGCTTGCACAGTCTGCAGGGTTGAGATTCGTGGGAACATGTCTCCATGTAGAACTAGTCGGACTAGATGTTATCTTAGCCACTCGGTTGGCCTCAAATGTTTGAAGCCGATGAGGGGGCGTGTTCAGCCACGCTATAACTATTGTGCTATCCGACCAACAGATATGTTGGTCAACAGCAATGTGAGCCGATAACTTAGCTGACACACGAGCCATGAGCTGTGCTAAAAGAGCTGCAGCTGATAGTTCCAATTTAGGAATTGAGAGGCGATTCTTAATAGGGGCGACCTTTGACTTGGCAAGAACCAGGTGTACATTGACCTGTCCATCAGCATTGAACTCATGTAGGTAAATGACGGCGGCAAATCCAGCTTCTGATGCATCCGCAAACCCGTGGAGCGAGTAAGTGGATGTCGGTTTGTATTTGCAAATGTGACGAGGTAAGCGTAGATTCGAAAGTTGAGGCAGATCTTGTGAGATGTGCTGCCACTCTGTGTGAACTTCATCGGGAGGGGGTTCGTCCCATCCCAGCTTCAGAAGCCATAACTTCTGTAACAGAAGATTTGCTCGAAAAACGACCGGTGTGACCCAACCGTTGGGGTCATAGAGTGATGCAACTGTGCTGAGAATGGAGCGCTTTGTGACTTGAGTTATTGGAGGGAGAGTGATGCGATAAGTGAACTCATCCGATTGAGGAATCCATTGTATCCCAAGTACTTTAATAGTGTTCGAGTCTGGACTGATATCAAAGTCCTTAGGCATGTCACATTGGTCATCTGGAAAACGTTCCAGGAGCTGTGGACAATTTGAAGTCCATTTACTGAGCTGAAACCCACCAAGGCCAAGCAAGTCAATCAACTCGGTTTGTAATATCTGTGCAGACTCCACAGAGTCATGGCCACAGAGTATATCGTCCACGAAGATTGAAGTGCGTAGGATCTGTGCAGCTTGTGGGTAGAGATGACCTTCGTCATCAGCCAATTGAAGTAACGTGCGGATGGCATGGTACGGGCTTGACCGTAAACCATACGTAACTGTGTTTAACGCATACGTGAGCAGAGGCTGGTCAGGTGACGACCGCCAGAGAATAAGTTGATAATGTCTTTGATCTGGTCGGATGAGTATGTTTCTGAACATCTTTCTGATGTCAGTACTGAAGACTACAGGGTGTGTTCTAAATGACATAATAATGTCAACAATATCCTGTTGGAGAGCTGGGCCTGTGTGCAGGCAATCGTTTAAGCTGACGCCATTTGAACTCTTGCTGCTGCCGTCGAAAACAGTGCGCAGCTTGTCTGATCCTGCCTTGAAGATTCCATGGTGCGGAATATAAAAGTGCGTTTTGCCTGCGAATGTACTCGGGTGACAAGGCGACATATGTCCTAGTTTGAGATACTCCTCCATGAAATCAACGTATTTAGCGCGGAAGGGTGGATTTGCTTGCAGTCTCTTCTCCAGGTTAATAAATCTGCGCAGCGCAATCGCATGAGTGTTGCCCAATGTCGGCGCATTCGGCAAAAAGGGTAATGACACCATGTATTTTCCCGACGGCGTCCGCGTCGTTGTGGTGCGGTAAAGTTCCTCGCACTGTTCGTTTAAAGGGCTGCTTATTACATGAGGCTGGGGTTCCTCCGACTCCCAAAACCTCTCAAGGCGCTTGCAAACCTCGCGTGTAGATATGTCTGGTTCTGGTTGTGAGCTGATAACATGAGCTGAGATAGCCTGGTTCGAAGGTGTGGCATATAAACCCTCAATGGGTCCTATCAAAGTGTAATCAAAAATCGTGCCGAAGGCTATGGGCTTCCCCCGGCCTAACGAGACCTTAGTCCCGTCCAGAACTTGGCCGAGAACGTCAGAACCCAATAAGAGATCGATCGGAGCTGGTGTATGGTAATCTTGATCTGCCAAGGGGACCGGAGGCTCTGCATCAATTATGGGCGGAACTTTTTGTAATGGCAGATAGCCTGTAACATTTTTTAAAATATGCGCTGTAGCCGTGATCGTGGGTGTGTCACGGTGTATAGGTCTGCATACTATTGTGATGGATGCCTTTGAATTTTGTGTGTGTTGGTTTCCCACCCCCGCGATTTTTAGTGCTGATTGATTCAGCGGTAAATTTAATATTCGAGCCATGCGCTGAGTTATAAGTGTTATCATGCTACCGCAGTCTAACAAGGCTCGAGCTATATGAAAATGGCCATGTACGTCTGCTATTTTTAGCGAGACCGTAGGCAACAAGATTGGCAAATTTTTAACGTGCTCTTCACGCTGAGCGGAATTACAAGTATAATTAATTGTTGGAGCTGATATCGCGGAGTGAGCTTGTGGTGTCTGTGTGTGAGCTGAGTGTGAACGAGTGTGCTGATTATTTTCATGTTCGTAGTGCTCTGTTATTGTAGGTAGTCATTGTGGACCACCTACCCTAGGCCTACTAGGCGAGCGCGAATAATTGGAGTGATTGTTGTGTGGCCTGGGATTCCCATGCGCGGCGTGCGTCGAAAAATGCTGCTGTTCGTAAGGTGAACGCTGTCCGGGGCGCTCCTTTGAACGTCGAGGATGAGTATCTGAGTGAGCTGGAGAAGAAGCATGGCGTTCATGCAGTGATGTGTGGTGTCCTCTATTTCCACATTCCTTGCAAGCATTCGTGGACTTGCACTCATTCTCATAATGAGGCCCCAAGCAGCGTTGACAGCGGTCGCGAGCTCTGACAAAGTTCCATCGGCCTTGTATCGTCTGATCGTTGTACTGTGGGCAGGCGATGAGCTTGTGTCCTTTCTCTCTGCAGAATGGGCAGAATAAATTATTGCCATTGCGAGCAATAGGTGAAGGTTGAACCGAGTAAACCGGCCTGAGCTGAGCCGGCTGCGTGGTGCGATAGTCTCGCTGACTTCTAACCGGAGCAATGGGGCGGAACTCCTGGTAAACACGCTGACGAGGTGAAACTCGTGGATGAGCAGGGGGGGTCCGACTGCGATACTGACTGACGACTAGACTGATAACTGATAAGACTGACGACAATTTTACACACTATGTACTGACAAAAATATGAGACAAAAATATGAGTAAATTATGAGAGATTTGGATAAATAATTAATATTATCGACCGGTATCTCATATTATATCGACTATATATACGACGAGTGTAATCAGCCCACGAGTGTGACTTCCCAACCATCGCCATCGAGTTCAGTGAGCCGCTCCATCACGTCTCATCGTCCTGCGCCACCAGGTTAGTCTCAACCATCATCCATTATCATCCCTTACCCCTGCTCATACGGTCCTTCGAGTTCTCAAACCCCCATTCTCTCAGCGCGGGTAATCGACCCGCCATCCGCTCATCGATCGATGCGGGCATCGCGCCCACATTTTTTGGTCTTCGAGCCGGTACATATTCTTTGGATCAGCCCCCTGTGAACATTTTACAGTCCACTGTTCTCTTTCTCAATTCTCATAAGGTCCTACCGCGTTCGAACATTTTCTGGACTTCGAGCCGTTAGAATTTTTTGGTCTTCGAGCCGGTACAGATTCTTTAGATCAGCCCCCTATGTATATACAGTTTTATCTGATCCCATATATCGATAAACAATTCCCTTAACCTAAAGAAATTAGCTGTACCACACCCAGTATATGATATAAAATTACCCGCATTTAAAAAAAAAAAATCAAAATCTCTTACACTCTTAAATCTCAATATAATATTAAATATATATACAAATCTCTCATAATTTACTCATATTTTTGTCTCATATTTTTGTCAGTACATAGTGTGTAAAATTGGTAACAACTAACAAAGTTTCGTATTTGAAAAAATAAATGTGTGATTTCATCATATTCCCGATATAGGTCATTGAAGAGTATAAAGCGGCGAGCGTTTATGCATTTATGCAATATTTTTGTTGCTTACTTGGTAATAATAAATATCAAAGTTATAGTTTCTTTGTATTTGTAGGAATCAGAAGTGAGGAGTAGGACGGATGGCCTGGTTAATTCACAATGTAATTTAAAACACGATAGTTACTACTTAGTATTCAATGTACTCACCGAGCGGGTACCGTCTATCGCGTGGCAGAGAGACAACTCGACGCAGTGCCCGGGACTTGTGACCCGAGTGTTGGTTTACGGCGGCGCCGCCTAACAATGCGCATTGGCACTCACCACCACCGGTCGAGTTGCCCAATCAGTAACAATTAATTCGTGTACACAAACTAACTATTAGAAGAGTCGAGGTTAAGCTACTAGCAGGATACACAAGTGCACCGCACCACGCCAGAGCCAAGAATGCCTTAGCCGACGACAGAATGACTCGAATAATCACAGGTACTGACATACACGTCAGAACGACTCGAATAATAGAATGATTGAGGGTAGGTGAATATCAACAACAGCGTAGGTAGCCTACACGGCCGTCCTGATTTGCGCGCGTCCTCGCGCGCTATTTATTACAATCTTAGGTATTTGTAAGCAAAAACAAAATATCGCTCGACTATCCTGACAAAAATCTATCCAACATATTAATATCTGATTCCGTCCAAGCTGGACATTCCGACTAGAAATAATTGGTTTCAGTTAGTAAGTCACTCGGTGACACCAGTCTGAATATGGTTAACATCATCATCATTACAGTCATATCAATATGGTAAGTAACACTAGTCTAGTTTTACAATAGGAAAACCCCTACAATTCAAACCTGCTGGTCTAAATCGTCACCCACTATAGCAGGTGAGATTCCAGCAGCGCATCACTCATCATTACAAACAGTCTGGTCTTCAGTTAGTTCTCTCAACAACAAACAAGCAAGTTGGACCGGACGGGTGTGTCCTCACAGCCAACCGCGGACGGTATGACCCGGACGACACTGTCCTTTCGACCAACCTAAACCAACAGTATGGCCCGGACGGGTGCATCCCTTCAACTAACCGCGCACGGTATAGCCCGGATGGCACTGTCCCTTCGACCAGCACAAACCAACAGTATGGCCCGGACGGGTGCATCCCTTCAACTAACCGCGCACGGTATAGCCCGGATGGCACTGTCCCTTCGACCAGCACAAACCAACAGTATGGCCCGGACGGGTGCATCCCTTCAACTAACCGCGCACGGTATAGCCCGGATGGCACTGTCCCTTCGACCAGCACAAACCAACAGTATGGCCCGGACGGGTGTATCCCTTCAACTAACCGCGCACGGTATAGCCCGGATGACACTGTCCCTTCGACCAGCACAAACCAACAGTATGGCCCGGACGGGTGTATCCCTTCAACCAACCGCGCACGGTATGGCCCGGATGACACTGTCCCTTCGACCAACTCAAACCAACAGCATGGCCCGGACGAGTGTATCCCTTCAACCAACCGCGCACGGTATGGCCCGGATGACACTGTCCCCTCGACCAGCGCAAACCAACAGTATGGCCCGGACGGGTGCATCCCTTCAACCAACCGCGCACGGTATGGCCCGGATGGCACTGTCCTTTCGACCAGCGCAAACCAACAGTATGGCCCGGACGGGTGCATCCCTTCGACCAACCGCGCACGGTATGGCCCGGATGGCACTGTCCTTTCGACCAATGCAAACCAAAAAGCGTTCTCACCTACTAATCAGCTCTGTCTAGTTCAGCGTGAATTTCTACATCGTGTAAGAGTCATGAGATCAAGTCAATGAGGTCGAAAACATTATAGAACTTAGTCTCTTCCTCAGTCTTACCAGGCAAAAGTTACACAAGTTAGTACTACTACTACTAAATCGGTTCTACTAATCACTTAGTACTTATTATATACTCGTAGTTAATTTGCCACCTTTGTTTCTTAAAGTTATCTCATTTACTGAAATTAATTGTCTCTTTTTTTTTCATTTTACCATTCATCTCTTAAGTACTGTAGTTAGTTCTGTAAACATCAGCTTGTATCATAATGTTGACAGGTTCAGATCGCACAAAATATCATAGTATCATAGTTGTTACAAATAGTATCAGATGTAGCAGTCATAGTATCAGAGTTGGCAGTCATAGTATCTGAATTATTCTGGGATTGCTAATTATCCAAAATCGACAGTGCTCTTTGGCATAACTGAAAGCCATTAAACCCAAGAATTAACTAATTATTACCAGAATAGGCCAGTATAGGTCAGTGTGGACCGGTTTCGCCTCAATTAATAAACTATATAAGTAACAAAGGACAAGTCACGACCATCCTGCTAGCACACGCCCTTGGTCAACCTGGAGTAGAAGAAAGGCCGCAACAGTACTTTATACTCAGTCAAACTCTACGTAAAAGGGGAAAGTAGACAAACTCTACGCTCAAAACTTAGTTTGTTTCAAGAACTTTACAATAATCTGAATCATAATATTGTCATTAAACCAATTATAACTAATCACTTCACTCAAATACCACAGCCATGTACCATCGAAATCATCACAGCCAAAACTATAGACGTACTCTACTTCGACAACAAGCTTGCGAAAACCTCGCGTAAAGACTTCTAACACCACGGCTCTCTAGACGAAGAGTAATCACAGTACATGTGTCAGTCACATACATCTCAGTACGCATATCAATCGAATGGATCACCCGTGTCAGTCACCTCTTGTGACTACACGCTACGGTATCAAACACTACTACCTCCGCCAGAGTTAAACGCACAACGCACACCCATGAACTCTTGGGTTGCCCCAAGAGACACCTTCTACAGGGCTACGACTACTAAATAACTAGACTGGTACGGTTGAACACATTATACAGTCGATAGAATTGATCAATCGAGTTTCTCCCTCTACTTAAACTTGAACATCATCATTATCAACAAGATCATAAATTACATCAATATCGTCTGGTACATGACGTGCTGGCATTTTTCTTAACCTTTCGTGAGCAAATTTGTAGGTACGTTGACAATTTAAGCTTTAAGGGTATACCGATTACCTTCGAGAACTTTTATTACGTGAAAAGGGCCTCAATATTTCGGATCAAGTTTCGTTTGATTACGCTCCTCATTTTGTAACAGAACAAAATCGCCAATAGGATATTAAAAAGCCTAGCTGTCTCTATGAAGGAATTATCGAAATCATACAGTTCCATTTATAATCCTTGCTTCGCAAAGTTACTCAACAATTTTTAGCACAGATGGAAACATAAGAATTTCAACAGTTACCTACAACGACTGCCTTAAAATGTACTACTCACGCGTTAGTGTCATTTAACTTTAAAACGCGTGGTTAATAAAGTCGAAATCAAGTTGGAAAATCATACACCTGTCTACTCATTTATTTAACAAACTAGCTACGTAATTAACTAAAATAACTAATAAAGGAACAATTAATTTTTTTTAACTAAAAATATTTCATTAAATCGATTGAAATTTCTTCTTAACTAAAATCGATTTCAAATCAAATTGGTAACGTGTGAGGGAGTCACTAATTTCAAATTTTCT
The DNA here is from genome assembly GCA_905220545.2 of Melitaea athalia. Classification (NCBI taxonomy): domain Eukaryota; kingdom Metazoa; phylum Arthropoda; class Insecta; order Lepidoptera; family Nymphalidae; genus Melitaea; species Melitaea athalia. Next base: position 461,699 of record HG992177.1, read on the forward strand.
TGAACTGTTAAAAGAAAACAAACGAATATAGTAAGAATTTTCAATAGTTACCTACTCATAAACAAAATTATTAATCTTAGGTGACCTACCTATAACTATTGTTGTAATAGGTTTACGATTGTACCAAGGTGTTATCAATTAACTCTCTGTAATTTAAACGTTCTTAAACAGAACAACTAAAACAACTTTTAAACAGTTTAAATAAATCAATCAAAGGTAGAAAAAGACTAAAACCCTCAAAGAAACACTCATTTCTCACTTCAAATCTGTAGTTCACGATACACACTTTTAACTATATCGAATTAATCACAGTAATCACTTATACGCCACGTAATAATTAAAACTACGTAATTAAACAATAACTGCTTATTCACTTGCAAATTACAACAATCCCGCCAGTAGATGATAAAAATGGTGACTGACTAAATCAGAAAATTAGTATTAACTATTCGGAAGATGGAGTCTTTAATTTTACGCTCTTTCGGTACTTCGACAAATAATATTAGTTAAAATATCGTGTAAGATATATCGTGTAACAAACACAAAAAAATATTCGGGTAATCGGAAATACTCAAGCTAAGACGATATTAACACTTTATCACAAACAAGTAGGTAACCACAAAAACTTTAACAACCTAAATACTACAACTACGCTTGCATCATTTAATATTTTAACTTTGAACTGAGTTCAGAATACTACAAATTACAATTATTTAAAACTACCCTATGGAAACAGATATGTTCTAGTTTCCGAAAAATGGCTTCGATACCGTAAGCGAAGAGAGTCATTAAAGTGAAGGTGGACCTTGTCGCGAAATATGAAAAATGAGTATTCACTCTTAAAAACTCAGAAAGTACGCAACGAATCCGTTCGATACGCTATGCCTTCCGCTAGATCTAGACCTAGAACGCGCTGCAAGCTCGCACTACAATCACACTCACAATCTAATATTGTAACTGAATCGAAATAAAAACAGAATCGCAAAATCTATTAGCAAAAATCATTAACTATAAAATTAAATTCAACAAATAACACTGAATAAAACCCTTGTACACCGATAAGAACACAACAGAACGACCGAAAAGAACTAAAATATCGATGTACCTACGATCACTACGAAATATTGCAACTTAATTGCACACTGCTTATTGTTCGGCGCACGGCTTTCGCGATGTGGGTCGTTAAGGTTGCATCCCACTTCTGATGTAGGAATCAGAAGTGAGGAGTAGGACGGATGGCCTGGTTAATTCACAATGTAATTTAAAACACGATAGTTACTACTTAGTATTCAATGTACTCACCGAGCGGGTACCGTCTATCGCGTGGCAGAGAGACAACTCGACGCAGTGCCCGGGACTTGTGACCCGAGTGTTGGTTTACGGCGGCGCCGCCTAACAATGCGCATTGGCACTCACCACCACCGGTCGAGTTGCCCAATCAGTAACAATTAATTCGTGTACACAAACTAACTATTAGAAGAGTCGAGGTTAAGCTACTAGCAGGATACACAAGTGCACCGCACCACGCCAGAGCCAAGAATGCCTTAGCCGACGACAGAATGACTCGAATAATCACAGGTACTGACATACACGTCAGAACGACTCGAATAATAGAATGATTGAGGGTAGGTGAATATCAACAACAGCGTAGGTAGCCTACATATTTTATGTGGTTTCGTAAATGTTTATAATTGGTGCAGCGTTTTTAGTTCGTAAAATATATAAAATTCTATAAGTAGTAATTTATTCGTTATAATAGTGAACGGAGAAATTAATTTTATAATAGTATGTCGCCTTCCGCTCGATAAATAGACCGTTTTCGTTTACGTATCTTTACTAGTTTTTATTATATAGGTTTTTAGCATTACATTTTTATATTATTATAGTAGTTACTTTTGATTATCATTACAATTTCATTTTCCTCACAAATATACGGTAGTATTAATTGTGATATACTCGTTGTAAGAATTGTTTACTTATTCTATTATTAGGGTTAACTTTAAATTCAAAATAAGTAAAGTTAAGTTAGTTAAATAAATTTAGGACGCATATCTATTTTATTCAGCTCAGGTACCTATATTGTTCGTTGTTTACCTTAGTAACATAATTGTTATAACATAGCATATTATAGTACGCTCTGTCTCGTAGTAAGAATTATATTGTTTGCTTATTTTATTTTTAGGATTAATTTTAAATTACCGCTAAATTAAGTAAGTCGTTTACTCTGCTCACTTTGCGGTATCGTATCCGTTGCTTGGCGCAGGAATATTTTAATATTACACATTTTCACATTGTCTTACTTTAACCGACTTTCAAAAAAAGGAGGAGGTCCGCGATTAAATCGTATTATAATTATTTTGTTTTTTATTATATTGTTAAATTTAATTTACAATGCCGTCTAAATCGCAAGCGGCCATTTTTCGCGAGGCGATAAAAGCTATTAATCAGCTCAAAGAAATTGGCTCGGCGGTGGTAGCCAAGGATACAAAAAAGTACGCCATTACGGACTTCACGGCTAGGTACGCCAAAATAGACGAGCAAAAACACAAATTAGAGAATGTTTACTACGAGATCCTGGATGGCGAGGACCTCACTGATGAACTTGAGGCCACCTATACAAAGAACTACGAAAAGGCAATAGCGGATTACAATGACATACTGGTTGCGTTTGAAAAGTTAAGCGTGGCTTCAGCTCTTCCTGAGACTGCTCACCCCTCCGCGTCATCAACACCTGCTAACGTCCTGCCCAAGATTGCGCTACCAAAGTTCAGCTCAAAAATTGAAGACTGGCCTTCTTTTATTGCCATCTTTAAAAGTCTTACCGACGATATGAATACTATATCGGATTCGGTGAAGCTCCATTACCTGCTGTCGTGCCTATCAGGCGAGGCGCGCAGTATGGTAGCTCATCTTCAGCTCACCAACGAGAATTTCGCCGTGGCAATGGATATTCTGACCAGACGATATGAAAACCGTCGCGTTCTCATCGACCGGTTTGTAGACATTATACTGGGGCTACCGAACATTCATACACGCTCTGATATCCGCACGCTCTTCTTGACTCCGCTCATTTCCGCGCAGTGCGCCCTCAACAACCTTGATTTGCCCATGAAGGAGAGTGACTACGTTTTCGTATCCATAGTAGTACGAAAGCTCAAGGGTGAGCTTAGAACCCTCTTTGAACGTAAATACGGATCACGTCAGACTCTGCCAACCCTCAAGAATTTAATCACCTTCTTGGAAGAGCACGCGCGATGTGTTGAGACAGAGTGGTCAAGTCCACTCACCTCACAACTCAGTTGGCACTCTCCACAGACTAGCCAGTATCGCAGTCGGACCCCCCCTGCTCATCCACGAGTTTCACCTCGTCAGCGTGTTTACCAGGAGTTCCGCCCCATTGCTCCGGTTAGAAGTCAGCGAGACTATCGCACCACGCAGCCGGCTCAGCTCAGGCCGGTTTACTCGGCTCAACCTTCACCTATTGCTCGCAATGGCAATAATTTATTCTGCCCATTCTGCAGAGAGAGAGGACACAAGCTCATCGCCTGCCCACAGTACAACGATCAGACGATACAAGGCCGGTGGAACTTCGTCAGAGCTCGCGACCGCTGTCAACGCTGCTTGGGGCCTCATTATGAGAATGAGTGCAAGTCCACGAATGCTTGCAAGGAATGTGGAAATAGAGGACACCACACATCACTGCATGAACGCCATGCTTCTTCTCCAGCTCACTCGGATACTCATCCTCGACGTTCACAGCCAAAGGAGCGCCCCGGACAGCGTTCACGTTACGAACAGCAGCATTTTTCGGCGCACGCCGCGCATGGGAATCCCAGGCCACACAGCAATCACTCCAATCATTCGCGCTCGCCTAGTAGGCCTAGGGTAGGTGGTCCACAATGACTACCTACAATAACAGAGCACTACGAACATGAAAATAATCAGCACACTCGTTCACACTCAGCTCACACACAGACACCACAAGCTCACTCCGCGATATCAGCTCCAACAATTAATTATACTTGTAATTCCGCTCAGCGTGAAGAGCACGTTAAAAATTTGCCAATCTTGTTGCCTACGGTCTCGCTAAAAATAGCAGACGTACATGGCCATTTTCATATAGCTCGAGCCTTGTTAGACTGCGGTAGCATGATAACACTTATAACTCAGCGCATGGCTCGAATATTAAATTTACCGCTGAATCAATCAGCACTAAAAATCGCGGGGGTGGGAAACCAACACACACAAAATTCAAAGGCATCCATCACAATAGTATGCAGACCTATACACCGTGACACACCCACGATCACGGCTACAGCGCATATTTTAAAAAATGTTACAGGCTATCTGCCATTACAAAAAGTTCCGCCCATAATTGATGCAGAGCCTCCGGTCCCCTTGGCAGATCAAGATTACCATACACCAGCTCCGATCGATCTCTTGTTGGGTTCTGACGTTCTCGGCCAAGTTCTGGACGGGACTAAGGTCTCGTTAGGCCGGGGGAAGCCCATAGCCTTCGGCACGATTTTCGATTACACTTTGGTAGGACCCATTGAGGGTTTATATGCCACACCTTCGAACCAGGCTATCTCAGCTCATGTTATCAGCTCACAACCAGAACCAGACATATCTACACGCGAGGTTTGCAAGCGCCTTGAGAGGTTTTGGGAGTCGGAGGAACCCCAGCCTCATGTAATAAGCAGCCCTTTAAATGAACAAGTGCAGCTGTCATTCTTGTCAATACAATTGACAGTTCATTCAATCTAATCACTTCGTTTCAAGATCTCGGCGCGCGCGCGCCCGAAGTCATCCGCTCATCAACATGAACTACAGTGTGTGACATTTAAAGTAATTCTCTATATTGCCGGCCGGCCTTTTAGCATAAAACATAAGTAATTTAAGTGTAAAACGAGTGCCGAACATAACCAGTGAACTCAGCCCATTGCCACCGCCATCGACGCCATGATGTCGACGGTTCAGCTCCGCGCCACGCCAACATTCCTCACCAGGTGAGCTTACCTTGTTTACGTCCTTACCAGCTCATCTCCAAGAGTCAGCCCAACACTCGATGTGGGATCTCGCGCCCACATTTTTGGTCCTTCGAGCCGGATTCAGTATCGCAGTCGTACAGTCTTTTAAACTAAAGCAGTCGTACAGTCTTTTAAACTAAAGTTGAATATTACTACAAGTATTTGATACATTCTTAGGATTTAGATAGCAACATGCTGAATATGCTGGCGTTGTCTGAGGACCCTCCGGCAGGCACCTTCGCACTTCCGAATTTATATATATATGAAATATATTTCGGGGTGTGGCAGAACTTAGGTATCTGTTATCGGCACTAGTGTGTAAAAGTTAGACTATTAAAGCTAGATAGAACGTGAGTATAGTATAGAATATATTTTTTTTTGATTTACCAACCTGATAGTTAAACTAATTACCTACAATGCAAGTACATATAACGAAAATATAATGACATTATAGGTTAATGGAGGAGGAGAAATTATTTATGTGCGTAAGGATGGAAAAGAAAACTTTTAGTTTGTGAGGGTTTATAAGGGTACATAGGTACATACTTAGAATCACCGCTCATTACTGCAACGATTAAACTAGGCAAACATGAGGCAAACCCACAAAATGTCCGTAAAACGTCCGTGCAATCAGTCCGGTGACTATTAAGTTCGCATTAATTCTGAAGAAAGGGTTATCTTGAAAGTAATTTGCACCATTCAGGGCCCCGGGGGCTTTATTAAGCCAGTAAATAAATGAAGAAATACCATTTTGAAGGCAACTATTACTCTTCATTGGAATCCGAGCCGTAATTTAAGGCGCAGTGAAATAACGGCTAGATTCTCTGCTACATTTTTCAATCAGCTAAGCGCCTGTTTATATTTTTTAGCAATTATTGATTCTAAGGTGAGCAACATGCGTTTAACTTACAGAAAAAAATATTACATTGCTTGGTTGTTGGTTACTTATTAACAATTTGGATTATTTTAAGTTGTAAAGTTTAGGTGGTCTTAATATTTTTTTTGGATAGCATTTCTCTACGAAGCCAGGCTTTAGTCTTCGAACCACTATTGAAATATATTACACTTTTTTCATTTTATTGGTTTATTGCAAAGTTGGGATTACCTACTATTATTTTATTTACTAAATTGTAGACATTTTTCATGATTGGCCAACCGAAATTACTCTTCTATAAAGGGTGTTCAGTAAGTAAAATAGTCGTAATTATTAATATTCAAATAGGATCAATTCTTTCTATTATTTATTAAGCTTGTTGTTAACAGAATAATTATGTTTGCTCGCAAACGAAAAGAACTGCCTTTATGTACATCGACAAGGAAGACAACGTATTACGTAAGTAGAAGAAAAAATAGTCAAGCAAATACGCATTATTAGATACTAGCTTTTGCGCGCGACTTCGTCCGCGTGGAATAGGACCAATTCTGTCATACATGATTTGTACGAAACTTTAACCGCTTACGCAGCGGAAGCTCTCAAAAGTAAAAAAAAAACCGATTTTGATACATTCGTCATTGGTGCTACGCTCCTATTGGTCTTAGCGTGATGATATAGCCTATAGCCTTCCTCGATAAATGGGCTATCTAACACTGAAAGAATTTTTCAAATCGGACCTGTAGATCCTGAGATTAGCGCGTTCAAACAAACAAACAAACTCTTCAGCTTTTTATATTAGTATTAGTATAGATAACTCTAAGGCGGCCCCTAGACGATCAATTATATTGCACAATATTGCGAATTGTGCAATATAATTGATCGACTAGGGCTAATATTGAAGATTGAGCAATGATTGAACGAAAGTTTGAGCGAGTTTAATTTTTATTGCACCATATTTTAACATTGCATAGTGTAGGGTCGGTATTGCGCAATAATTTTTAGTCTGTGTTTCGGCAGCAAGGAGAACACACACGTGCAGGCTTCCAGAAAATATAAGAAAAAAAGAGAATACGAAAGTTAAGAAAACCGAGTATAACGTCGAATGTATCCAACTGTACAGAGAATTGTCGTCTTTGTGGAATGGGTTAATTTTTAGATTACGGCCCGTCATTTATGGGGGATGGGGGGCGGAGGGGGGAAGCGGGCTACCCTTTGGTACCTCTCCCACCCTGCGGTACCCCATGGTTATGGAGATATCCATAGTTAAAGTTTTGAAGTTAGAATAACGCTTGGCTCCGGCGCTGCGGGGAGAAGTAGCCCTTCCGCCCTTGCGTTCGAAAGCGCGTGAACGAATGCGTAGAGGAGTGGCTGAGGCTGGTTCGGAACGGAGCATGAGTACCAATCTTTCGACTAACAAAGAGTTGTTTACGTTTACGCTTAGCCACAAGCAATAACACTACAGCTGCAGCTAAATCTTGTGCAGACATGTTGCTTTAATACGCACGATGCACACGGGATCAAACTTATTCTCCGACTGAACTCGAAAACATTGCACAAATGCACAGTTCGTATTATTGTGCAATATAATTGAACGTTTGGATTCAAAGCGCCGTTCAATTATATTGTACAATAAAATGTATTGTACAATGTTATTGCAGGTCTAGGGGCCGCCTTAAAGTACTTGTCAGATCTCAATTAAATTTAAATGGGACCACATGACACGCAACACCTTTCAATTAAAATATATCCCAATCGGTCTACCTCTACCCGGTCAAAATTTCTGAGGTAATATATATAAAAAATACAATCGAATTGAGAACCTCCTCCTTTGTTGGAAGTCGGTTAAAAAGACAGAACATTTGGAAAAGTTTAATAAAATCAAACCAAAGCAACCTTCGATTTTATTGTAAACTAATGAATACATTTTATCCTTAACTAGATGTGCCCCGCGGTTACACCCACGTTAATTTAAGAAAAAAGAGGTACTAAAAATATTATATAGCCTATAGCCTTTCTCGATAAATGGGCTATCTAACACTGAAAGATTTTTTCACATCGGACCAGTAGTTCCTAAAATTAGCGCGTTCAAACAAACAAACAACTGTCAGCTTTATAATATTACTAGCTTCTGCGCGCGACTTCGTCGGCGTGGACTCCGCTCCTATTGGTCTTAGCGTGATGATACATAGCCTATAGCCTTCCTCGATAAATGGGCTATCTAACACTGAAAGAATTTTTCAAATCGGCCCAGTAGAACCAGAGATTAGCGCGTTCAAACAAACAAACAAACAAACAAACAAACAAACAAACAATCAATCAAACAAACTCTTCAGCTTTATATATTAGTATAGATTAGTATAGATTGCTACTGCAACGAAATTTACATTGATCTCATTTTAACGGAGTTTTTGCATTTTATTGTATTAAAATTATTTTATTACAAGAATAACCACAAAATACAAATGGCGCAGTGGGATGCGCCGGCGAGTGATGTCGGCTATTGTTCTTGTATTTCATTACAAAAATAATCACAAAAACATATTAGGCACAAATAAAATAATTACGAAGCAGGCTGCTAAATTTAATCCTTTTCTGAAACATTATAATGTACCTACTGTGGGTACTTAAATTATATTATACAGTACCTGGGTGACCGAGCCCAGCTCGGTATTTTTATTTTATTTTTTGTTTTTTTTTTCGGTATTTTTATATTTTAATTTAATTTAAATAATAAATCACGAGTGAAATTAAAAAAAAAGAAAAAAAAATAATCTGGAGACTGAGATTCGAACCCGGGTCAAAACGATTTGAAATCCGTCGCTTTCCTAATTACGCCATTACAGCTATAATCACAATGGTGAAAATAAGCTTCGTATTCTAATGATATTTTTTCATTGCCTAAAAACAGGGATAAAACGACATTTTTTTTAAATGAATCCTAGCTAGATCAATTTTTCGCCCCCGAAATCCCCTGCATACTAAATTTCACGAAAATCGTTGGAGCCGATTCCGAGATTCAGAAAATATATATACAGGGTGTCCCGCGATAATCTGCAACCCCGAAAGAGGGTGAAACTAGACCATAAATTATCGACAAAAAACAGAAAAAAATAAAAAAAAATAAAAAAATTTTTTTTATTTTTTTTACTGACGAATTGAGATTTTTATATAGCTTACGTAGCCTCTTTGTACAAAAAATGATGATTTTTGTACGTGTTTTTTGGGATACAGGCGTAAATTTTTTTTTATTTGAATGGCAATATGGTAAGAAATAATAATAAATCATAAAATTTCCTGGTATTGGGGGCATAATTCTGAGAAAATTAGAGATCATTGAAAAAAACAGTCATAAAAAATGGATTTTTTTTCACAAGAAGCATAATTAAAGACATAATGCCACTTTTTTGCCAGCTAATTTTTATTTTATCCTTACCGCCAAGTACGTGGCGTAATATTTTATTTTATTTTAAAGTAATCGACCCACTACTTTGGAAGAAATCATCATTTTTTGTACATAGAGTCTAGGTAAGATATAAAAATCTTAATTCGTCAATAAAAAATAAAATATTTTTTAAAAAAAGTTTTTTCTATGTTTTTTGTCGATAATTTATGGTCTAGTTTCACCCTCTTTCGGGGTTGCAGATTATCGCGGGACACCCTGTATATATATACAAGAATTGCTCGTTTAATAGTATAAGATAACCTTTCTTTTCGACCTTCACCGTTATGCGCACAGATTATAAGTATTAGTTACTAATGAGATGAAAAGGCATTTTAATTAAAATTGGGAAAAATTCACATTACACATTCTCGGACCTAATGATGTTTACTATAATAACGAAAACCAACAAAACATGGGTACGGACGCAGACCATTAGGTATTTCTTACGGATTTCCGAGAGTACCGGATATTCGGATCGTCACTCATTGTTACGCAACAAGTTTTAAAAAGTCGGAAAATAAAAATCATTCCAACATCTTTTCAGAGCCAAGTAATGAAAGTTATGTATTTTTTTCGTAATTCATAATACTTTCCGAAATAGCTTTAGCTAGTACTAGCTTCTGCCCGCGACTTCGTCCGCGTGGAATAGGTAGTTTCTTTGTGCCAACTTTGGAAGCTCTCAAAAGGAAAATATCCCCGATTTTGAAACATAATTCATTGGTGCTCCGCTCCTATTGGTCTTAGCGTGATGATATATAGCCTATATAGCCTTCCTCGATAAACGGGCTATTGAACATTGAAAGAATTTAAAATAAGATTTTAATAATTCTTATTATTTTTATTTTTTGTGTTTCCCACACATGAGGAAATTATAAAATGTTATTTATTATCATATCAAAATTTCCAACATAACGTGTAGGTGCTCTAGCCAACTAAGCTATGGAACGATGTCCAGCCGAATTTTGATGTGATTTTATTCGGTTTTATTTTTAACTAGCTTCTGCGCGTGGCTTCGTCGGCGTGGACTCCGCTCCTATTGGTCTTAGCGTGATGACACATAGCCTATAGCCTTCCTCGATAAATGGGCTATCTAATACTGAAAGAATTTTTCAAATCGGCCCAGTAGTTCCAGAGATTACCGCGTTCAAACAAACAAACAAACAACCAAACAAACAAACTCTTCAGCTTTATATATTAGTATAGATTACCGACACGGTATGTCGGGGGTGCGGGTTCGAATCCCGCTGGATCGAAATTTCGATATGATAATGAATAACATTTTATTGAAATAATTTTTCAAATCAGACCAGTATTTCCTGAAATTAGCGCATTCAAACAAACAAACTCTTCAGTTTTATAATATTAGTATAGATTATTATTGACGACGCGTTGGCATAGCGGTCACAGCACTGGCTATTGCGCTAGCGGTCAACATTTGCGGCAAACATTTGTATTGGCCATACAGATGTTTGTCGTGGTCTGAGCGATTGTGTTTGTGTATTGTGTGTGTTTCCGGCCCCCGACACAGGAGAAAGTCCTAGTGCCGTTGAGTGTGAAGCGTTGTTTTTATTTTATTTTTTGAAATATTCTATGTAATATACATCTATTTTGGGAATAAAACACTTTTTTTATGTAACTAGGTTGGCAAACAAGCGTACGGCTCACCTGATGGTAAAACCGTAGCCTATAGACGCTTGCAACACCAGAAGCATCGCAAGCGCGTTACCGACCCTATCCCCAATCCCCCCCAGGAGCTGTGGTCACCTTACTCACCAACCAGTATTATTTAACTGTGGTCTTCTATAAGGTCGAGGTAGTTCCCCAGTCAGGCTGCTCCATATTTTGAGCAGGAAATTTCCTGCTGTGCCCTACCTCAGTAAACTTCAGTCAAGTCACTTGTTATGGCGCCTTCAAATTTGCAGCGCGACAGCAGTGCGGCAACTGCGCGTTGTTGTTTACATAGATTTACAAAGTAGCGCTGCAGCCGCGCTGCCAATTTTGCGCTGCAAATTTGAAGGCACCCCAGTCTTGAACAAAATCTTGTCATTTTAGTAAAAGAAAAGAGTTGCCAGACTTATCACTTTAGTTATGTAAGTATTGGTAACGAACAAGGTAAAAGAAGTATAGGATGTATAAGAAGGAGTTAACAGAACTTAATTTAAGTCTGATTTAAGGAAATATTCATGAAAACTGCAATGTTTTTTCTAAGAAAGTGACTCAAACCGAAAACAGAGTTTCTGAACACGGCCAAACTTCTTTTTGCTTTTTTAGAATGAAAGTAAATGTATAAGTAGATCCACTACAGCCTATCACAGTCCACTGTTGGACATAGGCCTCCACAAGTTCGCGCCCAACATTAGGACGTGAACTCATGTGTTTTGCCCATAGTCACCACGCTGGGCAGGCGGGTTGGTGACCGCAGGGCTGGCTTTGTCGCACCGAAGACGCTGCTGCCCATCTTTGGCATGTGTATTTCAAAGCCAGCATGGATGGTTATCCCGCCATCCGTCGGCTTTTTAAGTTCCAAGGTGGTAGTGGAACTGTGTTGTCCCTTAGTCGCCTCTTACGACACCCACGGGAAGAGAGGGGGTGGCTACATTCTTTAGTGCCGTAACCACACAGCACAATTTATAGATCATACGAAGGTAATAAAAAGAATATATCTATTTTTATTAAATTGAATAAAAAAATAACGAAAAAGGATAGCATGTAACATTTCGCTTTGTAATACGTCTATTATTTATATCTGATTGTTTATTTTAAAAGTATCTAAGGATAAGTACAAATTATAAACACATAATTTACGTGATTAGTAATGTTGTTTCAATTTAATATCAATAACGAAAACCAAATTTTTCACTTACGTAAATTAATCCCCTTTACTTTGTATACTACATTATAAAGAGGTATAATAAAGTTTTTAACTTTGTTTGTTTGTAGGGGTAATCTTCGTAAATACTGATCCGATCATGAAAATTCTTTCACTAAAAGAAAGCTATACTATTTAGGAGTGATATAGGCTATATTTTATTGTTATTGAAAAAACATCAGTGAATAATAATAGTATATGTAATTCAAGTCGGAGATGTGTGAGCGATATGAAAACTTTACTATATATTTGCATCACAAAATTAAATAATTAACGCCCAACGAAGTGGGCACAGGTCGGCTAGTAAATAATAATTATTATTATTTATTTATTTCAGATTTACATCCATAAAGCTAGCAACATTTTGAAACTTACAAGCTAATGTTAGTAGTTTAGTTCGACACACCGTAACACAATTTGGGTTTTTGTGAAGCTAATAATTTATTATATCATTGGATAAAACCAAACTGTGTAGTGTGTAGAATACAAACAACCTTACACATGACATTTTTGCTTCTTTTACTTTATCGGTTTTTTACTCTGTAACAAATTTCAAAGACAACATAGAATGTAAGACAAGTGTTATCTGTATTCTGTCTATAAACTTATAAAGTCAAATCAAGTAGTGTCATAATTTGCGTTTCGACTGGCGGTTGTGTGTTTGTGCGTTGATCGATAGTGGTTCTCATATTAATTTTTTTTTTTTATAGTTTAATAATGTATTAAGATAATCGTTAATACTTCATGTGAATCCATCGTACTGATCGTAATAGTTTGTGTGGTTTTATAAAGTTTTTACGTGTGATCGACCGTAGATCTAAACCCAGGTTGATTTCTGAAAACACGGCAGTGAGTGGTTTTCGTCATTCATTCATCATTGCAGTCGTAAATACTTAAAGTAGATTAGAGTTAATACGACGCTTAAATGGCGCTACTGTGATTGGAACCGTGTGGGAATAAATCTCGTAGCTCGTTGAGGACACCGATGGATATTTAATAGGTAAGGATGAAGTTATGCGAAGCATGGCGGAGTGGAATGCGCCGGCGAGTGATGGCGGCTATTATTGTTGAACGCATTGCTGCGGACTCATGTCCGCGATCTATTTGTTTGTAATTGTTGTGTACGGAGGCAGCGGAACAGTTAGACTGGCACGCCGAGCCGCGGGGTCAACGACGCTGCTCCGTTACTTTGTCTAACCAAACACAGAATCCTATTAGAAATTGTGTTTATCAGTTATTTTATGATAAATGTACACACCGAGCCCTATTGATAAACAGTGACAATACTTTAATTATTCAATTATTCAATACTGGACATTGTTTTTATTGGAAGTTTATTTTTTGTGATGTTTTAGTATTTCGATTGTAACTACTTATTTTTGCTTTGCTACATTATAGTGCATATGTTTAAAGAATACTATTAAACAAGTAAAATTGAAACTGTATCATAGTTCTCTGTAATATATTTACATTATTACAGTTAAGTTTGACAGTAGTTAGAATGTAAAAGTGATGCTTTCTATTTTGTCTTTGCATATTATTTTGTTGACAAGCGCTTAATGTGTTTTCATTTGCAATTCACATCAGTTGCTTTGCCGGGCCGCCGCACAAGATGATGGTGGAAACCATCCTCGAGTCCTCTCAGGACTTTGGTAAGTAAACGTTATTTAATGACATATTGTTAATTTATTTTAGATACTAATATAGTTACTTAAAATTATAATTAATTATAAACTGAAACACCAAAGAAAGTTCAAAGAAACATTACAAAACTTGTAAAACATAACTAGAAGTGATGCAGAATTGATGACAAATGTAGAATAATAATTAATTAATATTAAAAAATTTATTTCTTCAAGTGAACCATCACCTGTTGTGATCATTCTAACAAAAGCTGTAAAAATTAATTATAAACTTAGACCAGTCCTTGTTCTTTGATATCAATTCTAAATTTTGAAGGACATGACCAGTACATTGATCTATAATAATAATAATAATAAAAACTCTTTATTGTACACCAAAGAAAATGAGCAAAATCACAAAAATAAAAACAGGAGATAAGTACAAAAGGCGGCCTTATGGCTAATGAGCGATCTCTTCCAGGCAACCTTTGGGCAGAGGAAATGGTATAAATATGTTCGCATGTTTTAAAACATTGTAATAAGTATAGTGTTGGGTTTTGATTAATGTAAAAAATATAATATAGACAAGACACAGTCAAAGATTACACTGCATTTAAAATTGTGTAGTAACTTGTATGTCTGATATTAATGTTTTAAAAGGATAATATCTGTTTTTATTTGTTAAACTCAAACCACTGCAACAATTATTCAATTAAACAATATTTCTTTTATCATATTATGTGATTAGAAATATACATTTTCATGAAGTAATAGGTAAATAAAAACTTATCAATTATTGATTATTACAACTCTGTCTCAATATACCATAACACAAGTAAAATTCTAAAATTTATAAATCCTAAAAACTATTCATTGTATAAATAACTAATTATATCAATGGCAATACTTATCACTGTTTCAAAATCAACATAAGCTAATTATTTTCGAAAATGTAGCGCCCACTAATTCAGAATGTAGATTCTATAGAGAAGAATCAGCAAGAAACTCGGCAGTTATTCTATTAAAAATAATATTCAAACTGTGTTTTAAAGTTCCGAAAATAAAATTTTAAAAATAACAGATATTATCTATACTAATATTATAAAGCTGAAAAGTTTGTTTGTTTGAACGCGCTAAACTCAGGAACTACGGGTTCAATTTCAAAAATTCTTTCGTGTAAGATAGCCCATTTATCGAGGAAGTTTAAACTAATAGGTTTATAAAGCTAAAAAAGTTTGTTTTTAAACAAACTAATCTGAGACACTTCTGATTCGAATTGAATTTTTTTTGTGTTGGATAGCCCAATTACCGAGAAAGGCATTATAATATTAAGGCTATCTTTTCCCTAAATATAATGCGCATGAAACCGCAGTGTAAAACAACTTGTAAGAATATGTAAATTTGGATCGGCAACCGATAATGCAAAAGTTATGACCACTGCCTCAACCCAATATCAAATTATTATTTAATAATAGAAATCAACTATGCTGTAATCTTTTAAATTGATAAACTTAATTTTTAAATTGTAGTTGTTTAGTTACCTATAATATATAAACATTTCAATGTTCACAATCAATTGAAAATAACAATCAAGAGACACTTTGTTCAAAAATACTTATAAAATCACTGTCATCATGTGTTATCATTTTACAGTGTGCGTTTTCAAATGTGTTAATTTGAGGGAAAAACTTAATAATAATAATAATAAAGCTTTATGTTTCCAAACAAATTATCTACATAGCAGTTACTCTAAACAAGTTCTATAATTACATAACTAAATTAATGCTTGGACCCCTTCTGGGTAAAAGCCTCCTCCAACTTTTTCCATTTTTCCCTGTTTTTTGCAGCAGTTAGCCAGTTTTCACCGGCCACTGAGATTATGTCGTCCACCCAACTTACTGAAAGATACACCCGGAAAAACTTACTGAAAGATAATTATTTATAGCATTGCTCGTGAGACGGGCTATCTAACACAAAAATAATTTTTCAATTTGAACAATTAGCTCCGGAAATTGTGTGTTTCATAGAAACGAACAAACTTTTTAGCTGTATAATATTAGTATTGATAATATGTTATTGAGAAACAACCATTAGTTAGGAATAGCTAGGACTGTAGAATATAGTTATAAAATGTAATTGTCATAATGCTGTCCAGCTGTTTCTATCGTAGACAATTAAAAGAGTTCTTTTCTTCAGTGTCAGTAATTGCCATTTGTTTGAGTGTAATTCAATTGAACTTGACCCCGGATCTTTTTGTGGTAATATTTTTTGCGACTATCCAATTACTCCAATTGTACTACTTGAATTACTTCCTACTCAGATAAATTATCTGTTAATGTTATGTTTAGTGTCTGTATAAATATTATGAACAGTTATAATTGAGTGTAAGAAGCATACATTATATTTAAAATTGATATTAAAACAAAACAGGTCTTTGTGGTAACAGACGACCAGATGATGTACTGGTCATTGAACTTATGATTAACATGTTACTTTATTCCAGGACATTTGATTAGGTTAGTTTTAAATTACGTGGCAACATTGATGTAGTAACAATGATACATCAAAATTCTTTACGAATAAAAGTACCTTTCATACACTGTAGTTTGTCGGTTGTCTTTACTTCTATTTACAAGATTAATTAACTAAACGCAGGCATGTCGAACGGCGCCCTACCACAATGGAAGCGCGAGCTTCTTCAGAGACGTGCGGCGCGCGCCCGGCCGCCCGCGCCCCCCGCGCCGCCCGCCCCGCCCCCGCCGCCGCCCGCTGACGACGACGAGGAGCTCCGCTACGGGCCCGGCATCGTTAAGAGGCTCAAGTCGCGCTACCTGAGCTTGGCGCTGCGTGAGGCCCCGCGCCGCCGGCCCTCGGTGCTGCGCCGCGCCGCCTCGCTCGAGCACCTGCTGGACGAGCGGCCGCCGCCCGCGCCCCGCCCGCACGCGCGCCCCGCTCGCCCCGTGTCGCTCGCGGCGCCGACCTACGCCGCGCTGTCCGCGCCGCCGCCCCGCCGCGACCTGGTCAAGCGCGCCCGCTCCGTGGACGCACTCAGCCGCCTTGACTCCCGCGAGGACGCTGCTCCACACGTCCCGCTGCAGCCGCCCCCGCACCCGCCGCCGCCCCCGCCCTCGCCCCCACCGCCCGCGCCCCGGACGGCGCGTCCGCCGCGACGTCCAACACCGCTGCTGCGCGAGACCGAGCGACCTCCCGCTGACGTCGTCCGCTCGACGCTCAGGAAGTTCGAGTCCGCTCCGGCGCGGAGGACGGCGCCGGCCGCGCGCGTGTCCGCCGTCCTCCGCGGCCTCGAAGCTCTGCCGCGCAGCTCCACCCCGGAGCCCCGCGGCCGGTCCCCGAGCCCGGCGGCCGCCGACCTGTCCGCCATCGACGAGCCCGAGGGGGCCGCCGCCACGACTCCGTGCGAAACTAAGCAGGTCTCGCAGGCAGCGCTGGAGGGCATAGCTCGCGCGGGCTCCACGGTGCGCTACTCTTTCGAAGCGCCCAAGCGCGGTTCCCATCTCCCGCTCGTGTCGGCCACCAACCCGGTCCTGCTAGGCAGGTCTCGCCTGTCCGCTTCCCCGCGCCGCGTGGGCGTGATCCGCCCGATGCCGGCGCCGGCGCTCGACCGGTCTGTCTCCTCCCCGACGCCCGCTCCGGACGACACCGACGAAAAAGACGACGTCCAACGAATCGCTTCGCCACTGCCCTACGAGAACGACAATCCGACCAAAAAAGATACGCCGCCCTCTGCTTTGGTCGAACCCATAGTTCGGTCGACGCCCGAGGAGAGCGCCCCGATCGTCCCCCAGACCAATGGGAATTCTGTTGCACAAATTATCCGTGAACTGACCCCGGAGCCGGAAGCGAAGCCGCCGGCGCCCGCCCCGGCCGACACGCCAAAGGTTCCACCCGCAAAACCTGTCATGAACGGTCACGCCACTCCGCCGAAACCGCTCGACGTCAAAGTCAAAGGAACGTACTCGAAAATCGGTGCCGCCGGTATAGAGCGCGCCTGGACCGGCGCCGAAGAGAAGAAGACCAGCGTCGTGGTGAAGGACAAGAAGGAAAACGGCGACGCGAAGAGCGCGGTGGCGCCGTGGGCGCGGGGGGGTGAGGCGGGGGCGGGGGCGGGCCGCAAGCCGCGCGCCGCCCCGCCCTCGTCCACCTCCGTCGTGTTCAACTTCTCTAACCGCAAGGAAGTGCCCGACTACATCGAGAACGACGGGATCATACTGCGCGCCAACCGCCGGAACAGATTCAAGGTGAGTCGATGATTAGTTCGTAGGTAATATCGTAGTTCATGTCATGTAACGCTATCAATATTTACAGCACAGAAGATTACATAAGATGAAAGAGAAAACGTTCTCAGAAGTCGTTTAAAACCATAAGCTTTCGTCTTGATATCTCGTTTTGGACAACGACGATAATTTCTAATGATAAGCATTTCTCGGCGTAGAGCTCAAAATAAAAGAAACGCGTAACCAACCATTAAACATATATTTGTCACAATAGCAGACCCTGAAAAAATTCTAATAACATGTTACTCAAAAATAAAGCGTAAATAGTACTCATAAAACTAGTCCAAGATACCATATACCCAGTACTAGAATGATAGTTTGACTCGCTGAACTGGTGACACTTTCTTATCTAACCGCTAGAGACAGTAGGCCACGCTCGAGCTGCGCACATTTCACGGCCGCTCGCCTCCAAACTCGGCCCACCAGCACCATCACCGACTCGTAAAAATCAATCAATTGCGCAATTCGAAGTATGCAAATATTATAATATTTTCTACGGTGAAAGTGCGGGCCACGTGCGGGTCGGAGAAACCGATGCGTACGGCGACTGCGGCCGAACCGATGCCACTCTCGATTTCGATAATAGTGTGGAAAGTGACCGCCGCGCTGAATACAAACGCGGAATCGATACACCGAAAAACGTCGCCGAGATGTTTATCGGACCATTATGCAACATTACTGCGTCTAGCGCATCCTCGGTCCGCATTCAAATATATACAGGCTTACATCGTTCTAATCGCAAACGAATGGCTTTCGTCCCTTGCGTACTATTTACATGTATTCGATTTTCTTCAAATATAAATTAATAAATAAATATCTTATAACATACACACACACACACGATCGTCTGTTCCTTATGTTAAGCTACTTAAATTGCTTGTGTTACAGGTAACATCCGACTGTTATAGCTATTTTTTTTTATTTTTTTTTTTATAAATATACATAGAAATAATAAATATATAAATAGTAAATACATATAAAATGAAACTACCCTCGAAGACCTCGATTCGATATCTCAACAAAAAAAAGCGATTATTAAAATCACGTCGTTAAATACAGAATAAAAATGGATTTTAAAATCGTATTTCGAAGTGGATTAGAAATATCTCATTAAAGATGAGCTAATTGACGGTCGGTAGCGGAACCCTTTCCCAGCGGTTCGCGTCAGTGGGCCGGCCGTCCACGGTTGATCGAATAATAATTACGCGTTACATCGAGAGCTGTCTTTGAACTTGGTGCACGGTCGCGACTAATTGTGTACCGTTAAAAAAACTTTCTCAGCATCGGGTTCGTTATCAAATTACAGACGAAAACAATACATTTTAAGTTTTGATATCGTGTTCTGCCTTGAATACTTTTTGAATAATTATTTTATTTGATATTTTTAATTATTTTGATAACTTTTTTACATAATCTCATACTTAATCTATTATACATACATATATACAATTAAATCTATTCTGACTGTCTTCTTACACCTCTGCCTCTTGGTAAAACAAATATCATTCTCTTAAAAGAAACCTAAGCATTTGACATTTTTATACTATCACTAGCTGTGCCTGCGACTTCGTCCGCGTTTTGGGTATTTACATGTTCAACGTGATTCTTTAAATTGGCATAACTGTTTTAATTTATTAAACGATTGACATAAAACAGACGCTAAAAATGTTAAGTGAAACTTACAACAATGTATTAGTGAAAACCACATCTAAATCGGACAAGCCGTATCTGAGATTAGCGTGCACAAAACGCACAGACAAACAGACAAAAATTCTAACAATCATTGTTTTGGTGCTGTGTACGTTGATAAAGGTCCCAGTAATATTTTTTCTCATACCTATATCTTCCATGTACAGACAACAATCCGTTGCATCTATACTAATATTATAAAGCTGAAGAGTTTATTTTTTTGTTTGAACGCGCTAATCTCAGGAACTACTGTTCCGATTTGAAAAATTCTTTCAGTGTTAGATAGCCCATTTATCGAGGAAGGCTATAGGCTATATATCATTACGCTAAGACCAATAGGAGCGGAGCACCAATGAAGAATGTTTCAAAATCGGGGTATTTTGAGAGCTTCCGCTGCGTGCGCTGCGTAAACAGTTAAAGTTTCGAAAGAATCATGTATGGTAGAATTGTTCCTAGTCCACGCGGACGAGGTCGCGAGCAGAAGCTAGTAATCAATAAAAATAGATAGTAAATGAGTCGTTAAGAAGAGAAAAGAAGGCAGGTGTTTGTTGCGATATGAACACGTCGCCCTCGTGACGTCTACTTCCTAACTCGAACTGGTCGCACTGGTTTTTGAGAACCGACTGATGTTCAATACATTTCTTTTAACTCACACATAATGCGTTCCTTTCATTGTCACTCGTGTGTTTTCATTTCAAGTTCATTTAAATGAGCATGGGATGTAATAAGGAATTGGAAAAGGAAAAGAAGGATTTAAGCTAATGATGAAGTGGAGAATTATAAATATAACTAGCGACCCACCCCGGCTTCGCACCGTTGCTAAACCTATCAGTGTTCCTCTACTATATTATGCATGTATTATACATATAAACCTTCCTCTGGAATCACTATTTACTAAAGAAAACCGCATCAAAATCCGTTGCGTAGTTTTAAAGATCTAAGCATACAGACAGCGGGAAGCGACCGTTTTATACTAGGTATGTAATGATAATACATAGTATAAAGTTTTATAGAAAGTTTTCATCATTCTATGTAACCTAGGAACTTTTATACCATAGACAATATTTACTTTTTCATATTATTGGTCACTGATAATTCACTACTACTATGCGTCATTTCTTTCATTTGTAGTCCAGTATTAACCTTCGATTAAAAACCCGTTCAAAACTTTTAAAATCGGATCAGCAGCGGTTCCGTGAATTACTCTGTAAACAAACGATTCGAACACCTTTCTAGTTTTATTGGCGGTTAACTTGATGCTATTTAAGGTTCTGGTATTTGGAGAGTGAAATTGTTGACTGTAGATTAAAATCGAACTGCAGAAGTTACGATATCGATTGATTGTTTTAACTGCATGTTCATTTTCTTGTCCTGATAGGTCGTGTAACGTTGGCATGTCCATTTAAAAACAATTTAAATGAACAGATAAAAATTAGAAAAAGAAATTGGCTCGATATCGACTGTGAAAGAAAATGTCTGTTAAAACTATTTTAATGTGTCTTTAATGTACAGGCTTAACCTGTTACAGTTTTATTACACATACTTTTGACTAGCTCGTTGGCGCAGTTTGTAGTGTCTCTGCTTTCTGCTCTGCGGGTTGTGGGGTCGATTCCCGACTGAGTCTGAGTGTAATATTCGTATTTATATATGTATATTTATCAACAAAATAGCTATAACAATTAACTTTTACCTATAATACAAGCATTAAGATGCTTATCATAGGAACAGATGACCGAGTGTTTATGTTATGTCTCTAAATGTCACTATTCAGTCTGTAATATCCCACTGTTGGGCATAGGCCTCTTCCCCATGTAGGAGAAGGATCGGAGCTTAATCCACCACGCTGCTCCAATGCGGGTTGGCGGATATATTCCCTACTATGAGTAACGATCGCTATCTCTAAATGTAATTTTAAACGATTGAAGTGCCGACTCAAAATGTCCAAAAGTCTGGTAAATATCGAGTTTTACATACAAATCATACTAATTAAGTCCACGTATAGGTTAAGATCATTAATAGCTGGGAGAACGTTAGACTTGCTCCAGTTATTGCCACTTGATTACGAACAATACTCGAATGTCATTTCAAGGCGATATATCAATTGGACTTCTTAATTTACCGTCTACAGCTCGCTAGGTGTGTGTCGTGGTTTCGTCTGCGCTTAAGTTTAATGGATTTTGTTGATTTATACTATTTGTGTACTTATAAAACCAGACATAATCAGTTGAGTAGTACTTAAAGCCACACAGCCTTGTCTACTAATTACTATAGCCGACCTTAAATGTTCAAGAAAGAGTGTTGAGGCAGATTTAGAAATAAAAAAATCAATAAAGTTGTTTAAGGTTTGTAGCTTAACAAATTATAAGTAATTGTGTTAGCTCGTAAACGAAAAAAAAAAAACCGACTTCAATTACATCGACAAGTAATACAACGTAATAAGACGAAAAAATAGTTAAACAAATGTGCGTTATCAAACATAACTCAATAAAATACTTAGTTAACAAAAACTCTACATAACACGCTTTCATATATAAACCAAACTAAAAAGTAGAGAATCTGAACGTTAGAAAAGTCCAAAAGATAGCGAGAAAAGCCTTGATTATTGTGCCAAGCCGTTAGGATAAATGAATAATTTTATAAAATTAGTGTATTGTCATCGGTCCTCGATAAATCTACCAAGTTTAAATGAAATCTGAACGTAAGAAGTGGGTCAAAATGAACTCCAAATGAGTCGGTTACAAAGATACAAACATATTAACAAACATACAGGTAAAGCTAATAAAAAGCGTGTAAAAAGTATTCGTCAATCGCAATAAAAATTGACACTATAACACAAGCATCAGCTTTAGATTAAAACAAGAATCAGTAAAAATACTCAGTGAAAAGTTATGCGGTATAACACAACGTAGGTCGACGAAGAAATAGTCAAGTAAAAACGCGTTATTAGATATAACTCGAAAAGTACTTGTGAAATCTCAATTAAATAATTTAAATAGGACCAGAATATGACGTGCACAACCTTTCTATTATGAAAAAACATTCGAATTGAGAACATCCTCCTTTTTTGGAAGTCGATTAATAAATACATAACCTATCAACAATAACAAATATACATACCTACATTTGTCAATATTAGCTCTTGACTTTATATTAGATAAGATAACCTTCAATTAATGATATAGCAATTAAATGAATGCGTTTTATTTATTTTTTATTTTTTGTAAATTAATCTATACTAATATATAAAGCTGAAGAGTTTGTTTGATTGTTTGTTTGTTTGTTTGTTTGTTTGTTTGTTTGAACGCGGTAATCTCTGGAACTACTGGGCCGATTTGAAAAATTCTTTCAGTGTTAGATAGCCCATTTATCGAGGAAGGCTATAGGCTATGTGTCATCACGCCAAGACCAATAGGAGCGGAGTCCACGCCGACGAAGTCGCGCGCAGAAGCTAGTATCTAAATATAACTTAGAGTCTTAGAGCATGGATAACGCCAAACTTTCTTTTGAGTTAGGGCACAGCACGAAATATCTAGCTTAAAATCGGGAGCAGACGAACTGGGGAAATACTTCAATTCAGGAGGTCACAGTTATTTTAAATGATATGGCTCTCAAGCAGTGTTGTGTTCCTGTTTTCAAGATGGTCAGAGCTCCTTGACAAAGTCGGGGTTAGGGCGCTTGCCGCGCTACAGCTGTCCACAGGCTAGATATCAGGCAGACCTTACGTACGCTTGATTGTCAATGTCATATTAATAACCATGAATGGAATATAGACGTGCGAAGCCGTACATCGAAATAACTGTAGTAATAGTAAAAGAAATAAAAATAACATTAATCCTATTAGCAGTATAAGTAGCTAAGTGTCCATCCATCAGCCTTTAACAGTCCACTGCTGGACATAGCCCCCCACCCCCCTAATGATCGCCACTCCGCCCGGTCCTGCGCCCTCTGAATCCAGCAACTTCCCGCTGTCTTCTTAAGTTCGTTAGTCCACCTGTTAAGAAACTTGACACATTAAAGTTTAACATTACGCAGTTTATTGAGTGTATTGTGCAATGTAGAGTTAATAAATAATTAAACCAATAATAATTATCATTGCAGTAGCTTGTTAGCAGTCAGTGGCGATAGGCCTCGTGATAGGTACTCATATACGCAATTATAGCGTACTAGCTTCTGCGCGCGACTTCGGCGTGGACTCCGCTCCTATTGGTCTTAGCGTGATGATATATAGCCTATAGCCTTCCTCGAGAAATGGGCTATCTAACACTGAAAGAATTTTTCAAATCGGTCCAGTAGATCCTGAGATTAGCGCGTTCAAACAAACAAACAATCAAACAAACAATCAAACAAACAAACAATCAAACAAACAAACTCTTCAGCTTTATTATATTAGTATAGATTAGATTTATAATTGCGAGTGACTCGCAGCCCTCACAGGGATTAGCAGGGATCGAAAGAAATCGGTTATGGTTTTTACACGGAAACTTATTATTTCCTCCGTTCTATATCATTAATTTTAATATTTGATAACCTTTAATATATTAAAATATTTATTTGGGACTAGAAACTACAAAGATAAATTACAGAATGTAAAAAGGATATTACAAGCAGATAAGTACGTTCTAAGAAGTACAGATTTAAACAAAGTCAGAAAGAGTCAAGAGAATATTAGGGCAAATGTATTTTTTTTTTTTCTTTTTTCATTGGTATTTTTGCGTCATTTATCAATTATTTATAATTTATTGATGTAACGACAATACATTTTAGCAAAGTTCTCAAAAAAAACTTCATGGGTGTTTTGTCGTTGAATTTTCCTTCATACAGTCTATGGATGTTCAAAACAGGAAAAATGGTATATTATACAGTTCTAAAAATTGTCGATTTATCATGAGACTACGATGTGTACTTATACGGTAAATAGTTTGTCTTTTATTAACAAATGTAGATGTAGATATATAATATAAAATTAATTTTTTAAATCTGTTTTGTTGACTTAAAAACGCAACACTAGATAAGTAGGTAGAGAAGTTGTAGTCTTTTAAAATAAATAAAATAAATAAATAAATTCTTTTCGTAATACTCAACCACTAGTAAAATGATCCAGTACATCGAATCATTTAATCCTACCTTATATGTCTCGTCTATTTCATATAAATAAAATTTCGGACATAATAATTACATGATCACAAACCGTGCCAGCAGAGAATGCTAGTGATGACGTCTCTCGCTAGAGTACCGTTAGCGCAGTACTAAATGAGTTAACATGATCGCCTGCCGGCCTGAAGTAACGGCTTCCGTGCTAGGCTGGTCTAATCTCACTTACTTTTTGTCATTACTTCTCACAATTCCATTCAAGATCTTCTAAGCTATCATTGTAAGTATTGTAACATATATAGTATTATGTTAAACCACCACTAAAAAGTGACGTCATTATAACAAATAACTGATGACGTCATAAAGGCTTCAAAAAATGCAGAAATACCAGTAGTATCCAGGGTTCTCGTTTGATTAAATCGATTCAGTAATTAAAGTCGTAGGTTAAACAAGGGTTGGTAACCCTTCCCCTCTTGAGGTCGCGTCGTATAGGGTGAGAATATAAGTGTTTGCTGAACTATAGAAAGTCTAAACCATTCACACTTTTTAGTAGAAATATCTACAAAAATATCCCCAATAGCTACGCTTAGGATAGGATTATTTAGTCATCGCAGTATACGAATGAAAGTAAAATAAAGACGCAACTACTTAGGCACATATTCATAACATAAATAATAAAGTATTTAATTGCGCCGGTCACATTTCTCACGTGGAGCTTAATAGAAAAATTTCTTATTTTACTAGGTCAACTGTTAAATTAAAATAATCTGAAACAGTTAGAGCTGACAGCGACCAACTAAAAAAAATAATTTTAACGCTGGACGCACCGAACGTGGCCATTGTTTCAGCTATTAACAATATTTTAAAATGACTTTATTATTTAATCTCTAATCTTCAATGTGATAATTTCAACTGTCTGAACACATAATCTAAATAACGATTATACCGGTGGCTATTACTGTGCATAAAATTATCTCACAGTTCGTTTATTTCCATCACACAGATGGAATAATTATTGATAATAATTTCGTCATCAATTTACGAACATTAACACGAAATTCAAGGTTATAATAGTATCGAAGTGTAATCAAATATTCGTAATGTGAGCGAGTGTTTGGTTAGTGAAGAGCGTCTATAAATTTTTAACACTTGTTGAGGCGTTAAACGGCATATTTTCCAAATTGTTTGGTTCCAATCCGTGCCGAAACATCGGCAATTCAAAACTACCACCGTCAACTGAGTTTGAGGTAGGGCATAACAGGAAATATCTCTCCTAACATCTGTGTGTGTGGGTGTGTCGCTAGATTGGGAAAGTATCTCAAACTTATAGTAAATCACAGCCAAATAATTATTACTGGTCTCAAGTACTGCTGCGTTATTGTGGTGAACATGCAAAACTCCTATGGAGTTTCGGCAACGCGCTTATGAGGCCAATGGTTATGCAGGCGTTCGTAGAATACTGTTACCGCTTACCATCTGGCTGATGGCACACATGTTTTGTTTGCCACCCTAGTGGTATGAGAAAACAAATGTAGTAAATGTCCCGTTTTCAATAAATATAAATTTAGTATCGCGACTCCGCAATGTCCCGCGCGGAAGTCTACGTTCAATAATTAAAGGTTACTTTCTAAGGCAGAAGCAAATCTCGAGGTAAACAATGAAGCGCCAAAAAACGCGCTCCCATCGGGTGAGAGCGTAGTTTACATAATTATTACCGAGACGAATCTAACGCCATGCGGACGTCCTCGACCGGTTTTGCATGTAGGTTTTTTGTGCATCGCCCGCCGATCAGTGAAATCGATCGAGATTAATGTTCGACAGCGTCTCTATAAATAACGACTTGTACAACTTAACTGCCTTGTTGGTCTTTAGTTCTTTTTTATTTAAATTTTTATAAATGATAGGTCTGTAGACTGTAGTCGTACGCGTCACGGAAATACTTCTCGATATATTTCAATTAAGTCTTGTAAGTTGAAAAATAACAAAATGTCTATTTTATTAATTGTATTCTTCATAAGATAAATAAGATAAATATACTTTATTGTGCATACAAGTTTACATACAGGTATACAAAAAATAAAACATACAAAATAAAATGCACAAAGGCGGTCTTATCGCTAGGTAAGCGATTTCTACCAGACAACCTTCATTCGGTTATTATGTGAAAAAACTCTCGGTCGGTGTGGATTTTTATGTTTTTCCCATACACAAAAATATATTGTGTACTAGATAACCCGGTGAACTTCGTATAACGTACATGTATTTGTAAAACACGAACGCAACAATAAATATTTGACAACCAATTTTTTTTGACACAGACGTCAAATTTTACCGCTAGAAACATTTTGTTGGATGGAGGTTGGATTTTCTGCTATTATAATTTATGTTTCTCACCGTGTAAACCTTCCCTGAACTTCCACAAATATTTCAAGATCAAAATCAGCCAAATTGGTCCAGCCATTCTCGAGTTTTAGCGATTTCTATATGTTATATAGATAGATAGACTATTATGTAGTTTTCAGTGTGTATTTCATGATATTATATTCTGAAACTTGTAACAATATTTTCCAGTTCGCTTCGAGCACGTCATGAGTATCGTGAACGTAATTAAATCTCCGCTAAAGCACGCTAAATTCGATCCACGAAGCCCTACCGCGGTATATTGTGAGGGGTTACGTGTGACAGGTAATTCTGTTGCTATCGACTATTTTAACTTATTTCCTATAGTTTAAAAATTAACTAGTTTTAATGTCGGTAGGAACTAAACTACGTATAGAGTATTTAACGTTAGACATTAGTAATTTATGTAAATAAAATTAAATGACGGAAGAAGTACTGGACAGATTTCAACTAAATGTTTCTATTTTATTAATTACATTTGGCCCATGTCTAAACTGATTTCGATCGCGATCTTTATTCGATTTAACTTTATTAAGGTTGTTTTTATGTAGAAGTAGATAAATATTATAAAATTCGTATAGTTTGTGGAAGTTCAGGGAAGGTTTAAACAGTGAGAAATAAATAATATGTAACGGAAAATACTGAAAACGACGATTTAATTTTCCAATACAAAATGTTCCTAGCTGGGAAATTTAATGTATTTTGTCAAAAACGCTGTCAATTGGTTGTCAAATATTAATGGGTGCGTTCAGAAAGTGTTTTGTGTATATTTTTCACAAATATAATTATGTAGGTGATACGAAGTTCGCCGGGCAATCTAGTATGTAATAAAAACGCAAAGGAAGTCGCAGCTATAAGCTAGTATTTATATAAAGTCAATTTAAAATCATATTGTTACCTACCGTGTTCGAATAGAAAAGTTGCAAAGGTCCATACGTCCCGAGTGAATAGGTGACAAATCTAAAATGTAACTGGTTCAATCCGCGATGGCTATCGATCCGGTTCGCACCGGTCCCGACTGGTTCTATAAATAGATTTCACAAGCAGAACAATGTCCACCCGGGGGAAGGCGCGGAAAGTTAACATTTCATTAGCGGCCGTTTCCCAAGAGTGGAACAGTCAGGGGCGTGGAATGCGACAAGTCGCCTTTCGAGGAATGCCACACTGCGGTTCGTTTGTTACGAACCGTCCCTCGAGCCGGACAATCGAATTACGAAAACATTATCATAAGAAATTCATATCACATTTCTATTAATTTTATTTACGATGTCGCTTTCTACGCATTCAGACTTTTCATGCCTTTAGTTAGTGCGCTTTCTAGTCAATAAAAAAATAGCAACCGAATATTAACCTCCTCCTTGTTAAAGTCGGTTAATAATGTATTTCTATTTGTTTATAGTTTTATACTTTAGCCACTGACGATTTTTTGTTGCTTTTTTTTAAATTTAATATTTGTTCAATTTTAAAATCCTAAAGATGCTCTTCATTTCAGCTCTTTATTTTGATGCAACAACACTATAGGATTAAATTACATACAAATCGATAGGTTGTTTTATAATAATGACTGAATCTAAATCATTTGGACTTCACTGTAGTCATACCAGCCATATAACCAGTATTGCTTTAAAATTTAAAGATCACTCACTTCTTCTTCGACACGAATCGGTTCAACTCAAAAATGAGCTTTAAATAATACTGAATTCAGCACTTCAGCCTATCGCAGTCCACTGCTGGACATAGGCCTCCAGAAGTTCGCGCCAAAAATGGCGCGAACTCATGTGTGTTGCCCATAGTCACCACGCTGGTCAGGCGGGTTGGTGACCGCAGGGCTGGCTTTGTCGCACCGAAGACGCGACACTGTATTAATTAACAAAATTAAATATAGAAAAAAATCTTGTGCCCAAAAACACAACACAAAACAACAACACAAGCAAAAACGCCTTGAACACAACCAACATTTCTATGACTGATAATTCTTTGAATTTTTTTTTTGTCGTTTTTATCTAGACAAGGTTTTTATAAAATAAAATTAAAAAAAAATCGTTTCGTTCTCAAAAAAAAAAAACTGTTATCGCGGTACGAAGTTCGCCGGGTCAGCTAGTATCCTCATAAATTTCGTAATCAACTTTAGGTATGTATTGATAATATGAACGCCATATAACTCCGTCGACACTATATTAAACGATACACTATCTCCACGATAGCTTTCATATATAGATAAGAGATAATTGCCCGATAGTATATCAAATTGATTGCCCTCATAAATTATACCTCATAAATATACATCACCAGACGAAATCCAGGTACTAGTGTCACTGTAATGCAGAAGCCAATTTTGTTTAAATGACTAAATGCAATTCCTATTTGTGAATCACATTATCTTATAAGAGAGATTACCGCGTTCAAACAAACAAACAAACAACCAAACAAACTCCTCAGCTTTATATATTAGTATAGATTTGTTGATTGTCAAAGTCTGTAGTCAAATTGAAAAATTTAAAATAAGGTTCATTTTCATAATTTTTTGGTTTTCTTTAATTTAAATTTTTAATTATGGTTGAATTTCGGCCTACTGGGCGAGCACTAGTTTTGATAAATATGCTAAATGAATTAAACTACCCTATTTACAATTTTGTAATTTCTAAATTGTAGGGTAAATCAATTCTGGAACACATCAAACATCTCGAGCTTCCTACTAGGTAATAACCCAATAATTCTCCAAAATCCGTGCCTAATTCGCAATCCAATAAATCTGAGAGTTGACATTAGCCGTTGACCTAGACACGAAACACACGAATCTGTTTCATCGATTGATAAGGCCTACACACAGATAACTGTAAACACGAAGATGTAAATAAAACGCACACAAAAACGTGCTCATATGGCTTATATGCCTAACGCTCGCACACATGCACAGTCGTAGAAAAAATCTATACATATAATAAAATGGTAGGAAAGTCAAAACTGTACATTGAATATTTTTTTAAAAGAATACTTGGGGTGTGATCTACAATCGATACCGAAGCCAAAAATATAGTTTTTAGAATTTTTGTCTGTTTGTCTGTTTATCTGTTTGTCTGTATGTATGTCCGGGATAAACTCAAAAAGTACTGCATGGATTTACTTCAAATTTGGCACGAATATTATTAAGAAGTCGGGTCAGAACATAGGCTACATATTATCACGCTATCACCTACGGGGAACGAGCTGTGAACGCACGCAGAGTAAATAATATTTTCATAACATAAAATAACTGTGTGGTTACGGCAGTAAAGAACATAGCCACCCCCTCTCTTCCCGTGGCTGTCGCAAGAGGCGACTAAAGGATAACAAAGTTCCACTACCACCTTGGAACTTAAGAAGACGACCGATGCATGGCGGGATGGATAACCATCCAACTGCTGGCTTTGAAATACACAGCCGAAAGACGGACAGCAGACTATGGACATAGTAGTAATTTGGACACATATAACTTGGGGAGGCCTATGTCCAGTAGTGGACTCCAATAGGCTGAAATGATGAACATAAAATGATACGTTCACGAAATTCCATCGATTGATAAGCTCTACACAGATAACTGTAAACGTGGAGATGTAAATACAACGCACACAAAGACGTGCAGATATCGCTCATATTTGTCGAACATTCTCACACATGCACAGTCGCAGAGAAATGAATAATGTTTTCATAACATAAATTGATACATTCACGAATAGGGCATCGAAACTCGGTTCAATTTTGAAAACCCGGGTTTTCGGGTCTAAGAGTAATCAAAACCCGGGTAGACCGGTTTTTTCGAGCATTTCGATCTTTTTATTGTATTTTTTTTAAATACACTAATCTGCGTTTATATATCGATTTCCTACAATGACTGCAAAATATAAAGGATGAGGAATAATTTAAATAAATGAAACACTACTTTACAAATTACAAAAATAGTTTTAAATACATAAATACAATCACACCTCTTTCCCATAGGGGTAGGCAAAAGACCACTTCTTTCCACTTGCTATGATCCTTACCTATTTGTTTCGCTTCGTCCATTTTTATTATTCCTTTCATACATGCTCTTCGGTTTAGGGTACTCTTGACCTGGCCTTTTTTGAAGACGTCTCTGAGGTCTTGAAACGTCAGCCTAGGTCTCGCCTTATACAATTTTTTCGTCAATCGTTCTTCATTCATTCTCTCGACATGGGCAAACCATCTCAGCATAACTTTCTCAATTTTTGTTACTACATCTTCTTTCAGACCACAACGTTTCATTATCTCACTGTTTCTTATCCTGTCACTCAGTTTAACTCCTATCATATTTCTTAACGCTCTCATCTCACTGCATTTATTCTACTTTCATGTTTCTTCTGCCATACCCAAATTTCACTTCTATACATGAGTGTCGGAACCAACACCCCCCTATGCACAACCAAACGAGCCTTATTAGACACCTTCCGACTGCTCATAAAGGAGTGCAAAGCTCCATTCATCATGATTCCTGCATTCATTCTTCTTTCAATATCACTCTCACACTTTCCATCTCTTGTAAACTTTGAACCCAGATACACAAACTCATTCACCTGTTCAATTTGTTCATCTCCAATCACGACATTGCAGTCTGTCACTGTCTCATGTCTTTCAAACACCATCACTTTCGTCTTATTTACATTCATCTTCAGTCAGTCAGTTCAGCCTATTGCAGTCCACTGCTGGACATACGCCTCCCCAAGTTCGCGCCAGACATCCCGGTTTTCTGCAATCCTCATACAGCCTATACCGGCAATCTTACGTAGATCGTCGGTCCAACGGGCCGGAGGATGTCCCACACTGCATTTGCCAAGACGCGGTCTCCACTAAACTCTCAGGACACGTCTGCTCCAACGGCCATGGGTCCTGCGACACAGATGACCAGCCCACTGCCACTTCAACGTGCTAATTCTATGGGTTATGTCGGTTACTTTCGTTCTCTCGTGGATAGTCTCATTTCTAGTCCTATCTTTGAGAGAAACCCCAAGCATAGCCCGTTTCATTGCGCGTTGAGCGACTTTAAGCTTGTGGACCAGTCCCTTCGTCAGTGTCCACGTCTCGGCTCCGTATGTCAACACAGGCAGGACGCATTGCTCGAAAACTTTTGTCTTCAAGGATTGCGGAATCTTCGATGAGAAGACTCGACGAAGCCTGCCAAACGCCGCCCAGCCCAACCGAATCCTCCTATCAGCTTCCTTCTCGAACTTGTTTTGGCCCAGTTGAATGGTGTGGCCAAGGTAGACATAATCCTGAACAACCTCGTGAATTATACCGTCAACCGATACCGGTCTCGGTATGACTTGGTTGTTAAACATAACTTTCGTCTTGTCCAAGTTCATACAGAGACCGACTCGTCGAGAGGACCCGTTTAGGCCTAGCATAGCATTTGGCCTAGCTCAACCAACGTCTCCGCAAAGTTGACGATATTCATCTTCATTCCCTTTTTAACAATAGCTCCACTCACAGCAGTTACTATAATTTCCGAGATAAGATATTTGACGAGTAACTCATTCATTCTCAACCCACTTTCATTCTCTTTTAAATCTGTCAAGCAATTGTCCATTAATAGATTAAGTAGCCACGGTGACGCTACACATCCCTGTCTAACACCTTTTTCGATATTAAACCATTCAGTGTACGCCCCGTTTATCCTTACACGAGCACTAGAATTTTTAGAAAGAGATTTCAGTGCTCGTATGAGGGTACTGCTCACACCGTACTCGGACAGTGCTGACCACAATTCATTCCTCACTACTCTATTACCACTGGACCGACGATCTACGTAAGATTGCCGGTGTAGGCTGGATGAGGATTGCGGAAAACCGGGATGTCTGCCGCGAACTTGGTGAGGCCTATGTCCAGCAGTGGACTGCAATAGGCTGAACTAACTAACTATTATAGGCTTTTTCTAGATCTAAGAACGCGCAATAGACCTTCTTATTTTTAGCCAAACATTTTTCGGCTATGCACCGCAAAGAAAAGACCTGATCCGTACATCCAAATCCCTTTCTAAATCCCGCTTGTGCAATTGTTCATCCCATACTCCTTCGTCTGTTTCATTTACAACCCTTTCAATCAACACTTTTGCATACAATTTACCCATTCATGTCCTGAGATGGACGCGCGCGTTCCATTTAACTTGCATGGCTTGTTTTAATGGTAGGAAAGTAGCAACAAAGCTACTTTTTACGTAATAAATAATAATTTATCAAAGCGTGTTTTTATTCCATTTACTTATTATTGCATTCGGTGGCTTAAACTTAATAAATAACAAAAACAAAAGTATAATTAAAAAAAACCCGAAAAACCCGAGTTTTAAAAATCAAACCCGGGTTTTTTGTAATCCTCAAAACCCGGGAAAACCCGGGTTTTTTCGGTCCGGGTAAACCCGGGCTCGATGCCCTATTCACGAAGCCGTGTCATCGTTGGACGTTGTTCGGGAGCGTGTGTCGAGCGTACGATGGTAGGTGTTAAGCCCGGGTGACACGCTACGATAAATTGTAACAATTTATTGAACGATTTATCGCTCCAACAAATCGAAAGAGTCACTCCAACTCCAATCGTAATAAATCGTTACAATCTCCCGTCTACACGCAACGATAAATTGTAACAATTTATCGAACGATCCAGATTGTTCCAATTTATCGTTGCGTGTAGACGGGAGATTGTAACGATTTATTGGGATTGGAGTTGGAGTGACTCTTTCGATTTGTTGGAGCGATAAATTGTTACAATTTATCGTAGCGTGTCACCCGGTGTTTAGGTGGTCGTGTCAGTGACGTCGTCTCGTTTCGCTCTGATTGCGGCGGCTCGAATGTACCGCGCGCTCGTTCGCTCCTGAACTCATTGCTTATCACCAGAACATGTGTCTCGTCATCTATTGCGATTTACGATTTATCCTTAAACCGTTTATTATTTACATATACGAGGATATCGTTATAATTAAAATAGAGTCCGTTGCGGTTTTCGTAGCGGGAAATGTTTACCAATTAATATTGATAGATGTACGAGTACAAAAAATAATACGTCGCATTGACGACACACTGGTCACTGACAGAGAGTTTTAGTTCAGCAATCATGAGTGGTAGCTGATAGCCTGCAATACAAGAAACATTGCAAGCCCGTTGCCCACCCTACCCTCAATCCCCCCCAAAAGCTATGGTCACCTTACTCACCACAAAGCAGTGTTATTCAGCTGTGGTCTTCTGTAAGGTTGAGGTACTTGCCCAGACGGGCTGCTTCAGATTTTGAGCAGGATATTTCCTGCTGTACCCTACCCCAGTTACATATTTAGTAAATAAAGTGTCTAATCATTACATAGAATAAAACAAACTCGCTTCCCGCAGTCTGTATGCTTAGATCTTTAAAACTACTCAACGGATTATGATGCGGTTTTCTTTAGTAAATAGAGTGATTCCAGAGGATTGTTTATATGTATAATACAGTAGAGTTTTGCAACCGTGCGAAGCCGGGGCGGGTCGCTAGTTAAATTTAAATTAACACAACACACTGAAATATTCAAAATAAAGTAGATAATGACAAAACGTACAAAGCACAAATCGTTCGTCAGCCGTTCCTGACTCATCTTCGCAATGCGGAGGGCTATCATTTAATTTCCTGTTTTGTATTGAACCCTTTTAAAAAAACATAAAAAGCTATTACGAAACAAAATGTATTTTTAAATACATTTTCGTACTGAATAATGAGTTTTTGCAGATTGTGCTATTGTCCTGAAACTCTTCTCGTTTATTATCAAAAATACTGTTTTTAAATTATCTAGGTATTATAATTAATCTATATAATATATAAAAGAGATTTCCACCCATATTATATTGACTCATCACGATATCTCTGGAACTATAAGGCTTGAAATTTGGTAGGAATATTCTTTCTCCGAGTAGAGGTCAGTTAAGAACGGATTTTACGAAAAAAAGAGGGGATTGCATGGTTAATAGCATAATTATAATAAATTAATAATGGCAAAACAACGTTTGCGGGGTCAACTAGTAATAGTATATTATACGTGTATAAATTTTAAAATATCAATTCTTATTATTATTATTCGGTCTATTATTACATTTGCAAGCACCACGCAAGCACTATTTTTAAATTGCGTATTAAATAGGTATTTGACTTACAGGACAATTGTTTATACAACTCTTACCAGTCTTCAAATTAATACGTGTCTGACAGTTGCAATATTTTACTCGCATCAGCAACATAATCAGGTCAAATATTAAAATGTTTACGATGATAATTATTCGCTCAAATTTAAAACATATTTTTAGCAACAAAATAAAAAATGTGCCTGCAATTCACACACGGCAGAAGTGCAACTTCTGAAAAGTAGCCTGACTAGATTTTTTTTCCGAGGATATAAAATACTGTGTTATGTATTTTATCTCATTCTGTCCTATACATTTATGTGTTTGTTTCTTTATCGTGACGCGTTTTCGTTTCATCGAGTTTTAAATCACGGCGATTCTAAAGAAGTTTCACTTCAAAAAAACAAGTAAATGTATACATGTGTAGGTACATTCTTTTATTAGAACGAACGAAACGAGTCATCGAATGAGGAATATTCGGAATTTTTAATCCATTCTGTGAACTATTTTGTATTCTTAAACTGTGTGTGTGTGTGTGTGTGTCTAGGTATAAACTTGTGCTAAATTTGTCACAAAAGACAAAACACGTGAAGGTCACCGAACTTTACTAGCTATAATGCCTATAATACTTATTTTTAATATCGATCTAATAATGCTAAATATGGCATTGAAATTTTTGAATCAAACAAAAATTCTTTGTCAAGTAAGCTTTAAAATAATTTCTGAATTTATGATAATTATGCTAATTTGTAGCGCAGATTCGCAGAACAACACTTTTGATAAATTCTGCTTATATATAAGAACCGGCAACAAACAATAGTTACTTTTTTTTTAATCTTGAAGTTTATAATGATATAAACCCTGCTCCTTTGGCATTTAAATAATCTTATTCTAAGTATATTATAAATAGCTATGGTTAAATTTAACATTTAGTATTAGTTAGTACCTACTTAGTAAGCTATTAGTTTGAACAAGTCCGTCTTGAACGCGATTTAAGTCGCGAGGTGTCCGCGCCGCGTCAATTATTGTCGCAGCTGTAAAAACTCGCGCGTGTCTCGGGTTACATGCGCTCTTAAGTAATTAACGGTTGTTCATTTATTGCGTATTTTGACACTCTTTGTTAGTAAAACATAGAGCGTATAGTCTTCATACATTTATAAGGAATTAATGTCCCGGCCAATTTCTTCGAGGTTTAGTTTTGTTACTTATCCTAACTACGATTATGTACGATTATGGTAAATTGGTAATGTTCAAAGATATAAATAGTAGTAGTAACACGTGGTTCAATAAGTCCCGAGACTAAGTACCTAAAAAAAGTTCTTTTTTATAAAATTAATTTTTATTCATCAACATAGTCTCCTCCAAAAGCGATACAGTCCCTCCAACGCTTTTCTAACTTTTCTATCCCATGTGTGTAGAACGATTTGTCTTTGGCTTCAAAATAAGCCTCCGTTGCTGCGATAACTTCACTATTTGAGTCAAATTTCTTACCCTGAAGCATTTTTTGAGGTCTGCAAACAGCCAGTAATCGCTGGGGGCCAAGTCTGGCGAATAAGGGGGATGAGGAAGCAATTCGAAGCCCAATTCGTTAATTTTGGCCATCATTCTCACGGACTTGTGACAAGGCGCGTTGTCCTGGTGAAACACCACTTTCTTTTTGTTCATGTGAGGCCGTTTATCCGCAATTTCATACTTCAATCGCTCTAATAAGCACATTTAATAGTCACTATTTATATTTTACCCCTTTTCAAGGTAGTCGATGAAAAGTATTCCATGCGCATCCCAAAATATAGACGCCATAACCTTACCGGCCGATTTCTGAGTCTTTGGACGCTTCGGGCGGCTTTCACCAGCCGCTCTCCACTCCGCTGCCTGCCGATTGGATTCCGGAGTGAAATGGTATATCCAGGTTTCATCCATTGTTACATACCGACGTAAAAAATCCTTTTTATTATGATTCATCAGCGCCAAACATCGCTCTGAATCATTGATACGTTGTTCCTTTTGATCAGTTGTAAGCAAACGTGGCACCCACTTAGAAAAAAGCTTTTTCATGGCCAAATTTTTATGTAAAATAGTGAAAACACTACCAGCTAAAATCTTCACTATCTCGGCTATCTCTCACACTTTTACCTTCCGATCTTCCAATACGATTTTGAGGACTTGGTTAATATTTTGTTGAGTCACTGCTTCATTTGGACGACCTGAGCGTTCCCCATCATTGGTGTCCATGCGACCGCGTTTGAAGTCGGCATACCACCGACAAATGGTTGCTTTAGAGGGAGCTGATCCTGCATAACATTTTATAAGCCATTGCTGTGCTTCAACGGTATTTTTTCCCATTAAAAAACAATGTTTTATCAACACGCGAAACTCGTTTTTTTCCATAGTATCGAAATTACAACCGTAGCGTCACTTAAATGTTTCAAAATCAATAATTTTATTGTTCCATTTTTAAAAATTTGACACATATTCTTGTATTGATAGCCAGTACTTTTTAAAAATCAAAAGAGTTTTTAATATATGCGCCATTTCCAGGTTAGTCTCGGGACTTATTGAACGATCTAGTAGTAATAAAAGCTTTACTAATAATATTACTTATTACTTGCTTATTACCAATTAAAACCGCGACAAAATAGTCTCAGCAAAAGTATTTTGTCCTCTTCGTAAAAAAGACGTCGTCGTCCACAAAATGTAATTTCTTGGACAGGCCTGGTACGCGCAACGATTTCATTCATTTTCAATGCGAAGCGTCGTCGCATTGAAAAATGAAAGTATTTTCAGACAAAACGTAAATCTTTCGCTCTTCAAAAAAACCGATACGTTCTTTTCATGAATCATGAATCGATCTATTAAATACTAAAAATGAACAAATAAAAGCACATTTCTATATAAACAAGTCGGGAAATTTCTTTAAGCCGACTTTCTAAGTATTGAAACTTGTAAAAGAACGTGCATTGACGCACATGGTAATGTGGGAAGTTTAATATTTATACGAAAACTTGTGAAAAATTTCACACACGACGGCTGTGCATGTCGATCACACTCAGTCGTTAATTAGTTCGGTTTATATAGGACGGTAGTACCGGTTTTATCCGCGGTGGGCATCGGTGATGTCGATATTTCCTACCAGTTACCTGCCCCCCTAGCCAAGTTGACAATGTACAATCGATAACGCTATTAAGGCCTGTTCAGACCTAAGCGGTATTCGCTACCGTCTGCGGCAGAGAAAACCCAGTGGGTATGCGGTAATATTAC
The DNA here is from genome assembly GCA_905220545.2 of Melitaea athalia. Classification (NCBI taxonomy): domain Eukaryota; kingdom Metazoa; phylum Arthropoda; class Insecta; order Lepidoptera; family Nymphalidae; genus Melitaea; species Melitaea athalia. The sequence goes on from HG992177.1 coordinate 500,392, forward strand.
TGTTCAGATCTAAGCGGTATTCGCTACCGTCTGCGGCAGAGAAAACCCAGTGAATATGCGGTAATATTACTGTTCACACGAAAACGGATTTCGCTATCCTTGTGGGTAGAATAACGCGCGGTAGTCGAGTTTCGCTCAGAGAGGTAAGAAATTTGCGCCAGTTAGTCATTTCTGAGTCGCCAAAGAATATACACGTCAGTCACGTTGTAATTTCTGCAGAGCATCTGATTTTAGTGATGGATAGTGATGAAGAGGAAGTTTTACTTTTATTAGCCTTAATTGACTCACCAGTCAAGAAAAGAATTTGGATCCATGACATCAATAGACAACACCGAATTCATGGGGAATTCCACACTTTATATCCAAGATTAAGATTGGATGAAGATCGGTTTTTTAATGCATTCAGAATGACGACTGAGAACTTTGATGAAATATTAAATATAATAAAGGAAAATATCAGCAAATCATTCACTAAATATCGAGAACCCATATGCCCTGAAGAACGCTTAGCAATAACGTTGAGGTAAGGAAAACAAATTTGAATATTAATTGACGAAAATCTTTATTTTAGATAACTAGGAAGGAACTTTGATTTTTTACAATATTAACACAACTTTTATCTTAACCTAAAACCTTCTTATTAGATTTCTGAGTGTTTCTGTTGATCGTAATCTATTTCGTGTTCGTAATCGAGACCTTCTCCAGTCAGTGAAGGTGCTAGAGGTGATAGAGCATTATCTTGAATACAACGCAGAGCAGACTGCAGTTCAGAATCATTAGTAGACTGGGGACTACGAGAATAACATGATTGTTGAGACATACAACGATCATTTTGGCTTGTGTTAGGCTCACTACGAGAATAACATGATTGTTGAGACATACAACGATCATTTTGGCTTGTGTTAGGCTCACTACGAGAATAACATGATTGTTGAGACATACAACGATCATTTTGGCTTGTGTTAGGCTCAGTGGTGTAGTAAGATCGCAGTGTTGTTTCTCGTTGTAGACTACGTTCTTGCTCTTCTTCCAATTCCGCTTCCATCATAACTTGAGCTATTTTCATTTTTGTTATAATTTTACGTCGCTCAGAAAACCTGTCTATTGTTTTTGCATATCCAAGCATAACATGTTCAATCGACGATAATTTATCTGATTTTGTATTCAAGTACGTAATCACTTTATCAACAGGATGTTCGTTAACAGAAGTCCTTTTCCTGGAACCCGAACGTGAAGTATAACGTTCGGATGATGCTACTGAACTTGACCGTTGTGTTGAATTTTCATTATAAGATTCGGGTTCAGTAATATTTTGGGTATCAGATACGCTTTCTTCTTCTCTTGCCACATTAGTATCAGTTGGAGCAAATCCTATGTGATCTTTTAAAAATTCCATTGAAGATGCCCACTGCCATTTGCTGTAACGACTGTAAGATTTAAACGCACTTTGGCCTGTAGTGGTTTTTGTAGTTTTTAAATATTTACCATAAGTGTCCCGTAGATTTTTCCATTTCATTTTGGCTTCATCGCCTGTAAAAAATATAGTTTATTTATAATCTATTCAATTACTTTTATTCATTAGTTATACTTAGACCAGTTTAAAACCCTGAATTTGTTTAGGTTAGTAAGGTGATAAATACTGAGGAATCTTAAAAACCAAATTTTTAATAAAAATGGCTTAGGGCGTGGACCCATGTCTACGGAGCGGCGCCGTTCGCCGTGCAACGGTATGGCATCGCCACCGGCGGACGGCGCGACGCCGTGCCGCACCACGGTACCGCGAACGGTGCGCCGTCCATTGCCCCTCATTCGATCGAATCAACAGCGAAATATCGACTGAAAGGGGCAATGGATGGCGGGTCCACGCCCTTAGACCTTGAGTAAAAAAGCTTATTAAATATTATTTTTTTTGCAGATTTTTAGCAAGTGGAGATTCATTTCGCTGTATTGCAAACAGTTATAGAGTAGGTTGCTCAACTGTCGCAGAAATTGTTGATGAAGTTTGTGATGTTATTTGGACTACATTACAACCCATATACATGAAGCCTCCTACAGAAGAAATGTGGAACTTAACATCTGAAGAGTTTTATAATATGTGGCAATTCCCCAATTGCCTCGGCAGTATTGATGGAAAACATGTCACTATCGTTTGTCCGCCTAATTCAGGCAGCAATTATTTTTGCTACCTCAAAAAATTTTCTGTCGTCCTTATGGCAATAGTAGGACCACACTATAATTTTTTATGTATCGATGTTGGAGGTTTTGGAAAAAATAGCGACGGTGGAATTTTCGAAAACTCTGTCATGGGAAGGAGGTTTAATAATGGGACTATGAATGTTCCAAGGCCTAAACTATTGCCAAGAACTAATGACGTCACACCTCATGTGTTAATAGGAGATGAGGCATTCCGATTGCAAGCACATGTAATGAAACCATTCAATCAAAGAGTTTCTAGGGTTGATAGAAGAAAGGAAGAATACAATAAGCGCCTATGCCGAGCTAGACGCGTTGTTGAAAATGCATTTGGATTACTGGCTCAAAAATGGCGAATATATTTCAAACCCATGCACCTAAAAGTGTCTTCAGCTAAAAAAGTGATAAAAGCAACATGTGTACTCCATAATTATTTACGCTCTAAAACTTGCAATACCCCGTACTTGCAAAATATGTATTTTACTACTCAACAAAATAATGCAATGAACAATGAATATCAAAATTTTGAAACTTTGCAACTTTCAGGCGATAGGGTACGTACACAATTTGTCAACTTCTTTAATGGCGGTAGTCGTATTTAGTACAGAATTGAAAGATAATATAATAATATAATAAAAGATAAAAACTTACCACTTATGTTACATTTTTCTCCTATCTCATCCCATATTTTATTTTTCATAAATATATTTTTATAATCCGTAAGTGACATATCATACAAAACTGGATTGCACTTCACCATCTCAATAAATGAATCGTTATTCGTTCGTTTCGATGACGCCATGTTGCAAACGCGTCCTTTCGCTAAGGAATATCGTGCGTAACTGTTGTCATGTTAACCCCGCTTGCGGAGTGAGGGGCGATATGCATGCCGCTACTCCCGCGCAGTATGTACCTCTACCCACAGCGGCAGCGAATATCGCTCAGGTCGCTCTAGCCGCGGTACTTGATACCAAATCCTGAGCGAAACCCGCGCGGTATGTACCTCTACCCACAGCGGCAGCGAATATCGCTCAGGTCGCTCTAGCCGCGGTACTTAATACTAAATACCTGAGCGAAACCCGCGCGGTATGTACCTCTACCCACAGTGGCAGCGAATATCGCTCAGGTTTGAATAGGCCTTTAAAAAACTAACAAATGTATCGGAAAGACATAGGCGTTCGTCGAACAACGTCGAAAGTCGTCTAAGGGGGCTGGTCTGTAATCGCGAGATTGTTGTGAAGCTGTGATGAAGATATGTTAATTAACAACTATCAAGGATCAAATGTACTCTCCGTTTGATTCTTTATCAGTTACTCTCCGTATTTGGTTTTGGCATAGATTTTCATTTCTCATAGCACTAGAGTGTCGAACATACGTATGGTCGTATAGTCCGCCTAATGGCAAGTAACTAAGATGCCTTTGGCTAACCTTTGCTGTATTGACAACAAAGATTAGCCCAAGTACGTTGCCGACTCAACCGTTGCTGTGTATACAGTGCATCTCCAGAACTCTAGTTACTTTACTAACTACAAGAATATAACACTTAATATGAGATATACAGGGTGTGGCGTAAATAGTGGTCCACCGTTAAGGATTCGATAAACCAGATAATTTACTATAACAGATTACAATTTTATCCATTTCTACCCAAAGGTTCCGGAAATGTTATTTTTTTTTATTTTTTTTACGATATTTGTACCTCTTGTTACAAATTTGGTTGTAGTTTTAACAAATACCATTATTTTTTTATTTTGATTACTGGTAATTACTGCTGAATACTAGAGCTATCATTAAATAACATGTTTTTAATGTAAATTTAAAGCTTTTGAAGAAAAAAATACGTTTTACTTTACTTTTAACCCAAATTTTTAACATATCATGCTAATTCAAGAGCGATTTTTGTAAAAAAAATGTACTAAGCTGTCAGTGCCCATTCATTTAAAAATATGCCTACTTAATACCAATTTCAAAACGGTATCACAATAGCAGATCCTTTTGTTTAACAGAAAGATATCCAATTTTAATTGAAGAAAAGAAGATTTTCATTAAAATACATTTTAAAATTTAGTTGCGTTAATACTTATGATTTTTGTAAAAAAAGTAACTACACTGTCAGTGCCTATTCATTTTAAAATATTCCTACTAAACACAGATTTTAAAACGATTTGCCATCCCATTAATAAAAAAATTATTGCAATTTTAAAAAATTGCGGGTCTTCTCTTATTCTGCGTAGCATGTCTCTACAAAATCTTACTCTTTAGGGATAATCTCTTGGTAGTAATGACTGTACCCTTTGAAAGTGGTATGGGTGCAGTTCATGTCTTTTGAGTATGCGATGTACAGATCTACTAGATATGCCAGTTCTGCGACTTAAGACACGGACCGATGTTGAAGGATCTTCAGTAACTAAATTCATTACTTCTCACCAGTGTGTACTTGCGGTCGTCCTTCACTTGCACCGCCTACTCCTGTGCCAGGTATCCTCCCCTCGCTGTATGCGTTATGCACTCTCCCAAAAACTCGATGATCTGGATGTCTTCGATCGGGATATCTCTCCCGATAAAGTCGAGCTGCTTCTCTACCGACACCTCTGCATTCACCGTAAATAAAATGCATGTCAGCATATTCGCGCGGTGTGAACCGAGACATTCTTTGAGCAAGCCAAAAAGTCAAACTAATCCAATCAGTAGGCAAATTAAACAGAGTCCGGGGCAGGGATGAAGAAACGACGTAGGTAAACACATAGAATAAAAACAAAACGCATACGACGCACGAGTGACGAGATCGTACTAAATTATTTCGAGATTTCTGGAGATTACAACGTTAGGAATGAAAGGGATAGCATTCATTAACCATATCTTTTCCTTATCACTCGTGTCGTGCGTTACTCAATTGGCGAGAGCTTCAACAGATGTTTTGTTTACAAACAATTTTTTTGGTAAAAAATGGGTCGGGCTTTTTTTACCTGCGACATGTTTGTGCTCTTAAAACCAGTTTTGTCAGACTAAAATCATATTTCAAAAGTAAAAAGTCACATTTTATTCATTTTATAGAATTTAATACGTTTTGTAATAATATTCACCCAATTAAATTTTCAAATATATTTTAATGAAAATCTTCTTTTCTTCAATTAAAATTGGATATCTTTCTGTTAAACAAAAGGATCTGCTATTGTGATACCGTTTTGAAATTGGTATTAAGTAGGCATATTTTTAAATGAATGGGCACTGACAGCTTAGTACATTTTTTTTACAAAAATCGCTCTTGAAATAGCATGATATGTTAAAAATTTGGGTTAAAAGTAAAGTAAAACGTATTTTTTTCTTCAAAAGCTTTAAATTTACATTAAAAACATGTTATTTAACGATAGCTCTAGTATTCAGCAGTAATTACCAGTAATCAAAATAAAAAAATAATGGTATTTGTTAAAACTACAACCAAATTTGTAACAAGAGGTACAAATATCGTAAAAAAAATAAAAAAAAATTATATTTCCGGAACCTTTGGGTAGAAATGGATAAAATTGTAATCTGTTATAGTAAATTATCTGGTTTATCGAATCCTTAACGGTGGACCACTATTTACGCCACACCCTGTATAATAAACATTTAATATGAGAGCAGTATTACTTGGATGTGTTCAATCTTCTATAAGGTTGAGATACTTTTCCAATTTCCAATCATGCTGCTTTCGATTTTGATTAAATATTTCCCGCTGTGCATTTCTAAGTTCTCGACAAGACTATTTTTAATAAAATATATTTTTTAATATATTTCTATATCTTATCTACTAGCTGCTGCCCGCGACGTCGTCTGCGTGCGTTCACTGCTCGTTCCCCGTAGGTGATAGCGTGATAATATGTAGCCTATGTTCTGACCCGACTTCTTAATAATATTCGTGCCAAATTTTAAGTAAATCCATGCAGTACTTTTTGAGTTTATCCCGGACATACAATGACTTTCCTATCATTTTATTATATGTATAGATACTACGAGTATATAATATTATAAAGAGCAAAATTTTGTTTGTTTGTATTGAATAGGCTCCGAAACTACTGAACCGATTTGAAAAATTCTTTCACTGTTGGGAAGCTTCACTTTGGGGTGGTTGGGGTCTACCTCCTAGCGGTCCACCCTGGGCAACGGCGCCACTAACCTTTGTGGCGGCGGCTGAACGACCCCCCACTACGCGGTGGTAGGTCTCGTAAGGGGCCGCCTGGCAGCGACCACCCTCTCGCCGGAACCAGGCGCCAAGCAGCTTGCTGCGTTCCGTCTGTGCGCGAGAGTACCAGTGCCTTTGGGGGATAGAAGAGTGTCAGTTGCGCAGCCTGGCTCAGTTTTCGGAGTCTTGTGCGACGCCGTACCGGGTAGCTCATACTGGAGGGTAGCGGGATCCGAGGCACGGTCTTGCCGTTGACCGACCGCAGGCAGTTGGGGGCCCTAGCGCGCCAGCCACGTGGCAAAGGCTGCCCCGCCACCTCGCGAAAAATCCTGGGATGGCTCCACCGTGCCAGTTGGCGACTGGTTGGGAGGACCCGGTGGCGATTTCCAGGGCGGCTCGGGCGTCCCCGCGGTCTCCAGATGAGCTCCCCAATGGTCGGCCTAGCCCAAGGGATCCGCATGGTAAAAGCTGCGCCTCGACATCCAACTGTTTCCCCTTCATCACTCCTCATCATGAACAAAGCACCAATAAAGAAAAAAGTTAAAAAACGGCTGCACTTCCTCCCACTGAAGGTGCACCTCACAAACATCCGAGGTTTGCATTCCAACATTGACCCGGTCCACCACCACCTCGAGACCGCGAAGCCACAACTGTTTTTCTTAACGGAGACGCAAATCAAATGCCCAGCAGATGCGACGTACCTCAACTACCCATGCTACTCATTAGAACATAAGTTCAAGGAACACGCTGGGGTCTGTGTGTACGTCCGCAATGACATTTGCTATAAGCGACTCCGGTGCTTTGAAGCAACCGGGTTCTCCACATTGTGGGTTTTAGTTGACACCGGCGTGGACAAAACTGTCTATGCCTGTGTTTATCGGTCGCACAGTGGAGACCAGGAGACAACCAGGCTCTTCGACCACCTCACGGAAATGGCGGACAAAGCACAGCAACGATATCCGACAGCGGAACTTGTTTTTCTCGGGGACTTTAACGCACACCACGAACAGTGGTTATTCCCGTACCAGAAAACATGTCACGCTGGAAGAGAAGCGCGTAAATTTGCGTTAACACTGGATCTCACCCAGATGGTACAGGTTGCAACACGGGAACCAGATATCGTTAGCCATACAGCCAATTGCCTGGACCTTCTGCTGACTACCGATCCAGACAGACACTCAGTCTCAGTATCTGCCCCACTAGGATCATCCGACCACTGTCTGGTGAAATCCGTGTCGACATGCTCTCCTCCGGACAACTGTCCAAGGGGCACAAGAAGAGTGTGGCGATATGAGTTAGCAGACTGGGAAGAGATGCGGCATTTCTATGCATCTTTCCCTTGGCGGCAAGTCTGTTTTTCCTCGTGTGACCCCTCGTGCTCGGCTGAGGCGGTTGCGGACGTGATTCGGCAGGGAATGGAATACTTTATCCCGTTCTCCGACATGTCGCTCGATCTCAAATCCCGACCTTGGTACAATGCTGAGTGCGCCCATGCTGAGGCCCTCAAAGAGTCTGCTTACCAGGCCTGGGTACAAGTCCGCGATGCCAAAGCTGGAGCGCAGAGGGTTCACACGAGGAAGAAAGCTTTTAATTCAGCCGCTAAGTCCTGCAAGCGGACACTGCAAAGGGCTCGATCCGACCATATCCGTCGTATAGGTGCTAGACTTGCCTCCTGCCCCCCTGGTAGTAGACAATTCTGGTCTTTGTCGAAGGCAGTAGAGTCCAATTTCTGCCGCCCTACATTGCCTCCCCTGCAGAAGCCTGATGGTTCGCTAGCTCACTCCGCTGTGGAAAAGGCAAACTTGTTTGCATCCCTCTTTGCGAGCAATTCGCGTCTTGATGCTGGCTCTACGCAACCACCATCCCTGCCTCGACGTGACTCTTCTATGCAAGAGATCACGATCCACAATAAAGAGGTCCGTAGAGTTTTGCTGAATTTAGACGTGAACAAAACTAGTGGACCTGACGGTATACCTGCGCGAGTCCTAAAGGCATGTGCACCTGAGTTGTCTCCTGTTCTTACGCGCCTGTACCGCCTCTCTCTCCAAACTAGAACGGTGCCAAAATCTTGGAAGGTCGCTAATGTGCAGCCAGTACCCAAAAAGGGTAGCCGAGTCAATCCCTACAACTACCGACCAATCGCCATCACCTCCATGCTTTGCAAAGTCATGGAAAAGGTACTTAACAGCAAGTTGCTGAACTACCTAGAAGATAATGCACTCCTCAGTGACCACCAATACGGCTTTCGTCAGGGGCGGTCTACTGGAGATCTTCTGGTGTATGTCACTCACTGCTGGGGCGAAGCCATTGAGAAACGTGGTGAGGCGCTTGCTGTATCACTAGATATCTCTAAGGCCTTTGACAGGGTTTGGCACGCAAGTCTCCTTAGCAAGCTTCCTGCTTACGGCATCCCTGCTGGCTTTTGTAGCTGGATCTCAGACTTTTTGAGTGAACGGTCGATCAGAGTGGTCGTTGACGGCTGCTCCTCTGACCTGATGAATATAAACGCCGGTGTCCCTCAAGGTTCTGTTCTCTCTGCAACTCTTTTCCTGCTCCATATTAACGACATGCTACAACCAGGCATTGTTGGGTACGCAGATGACAGTACGGTTGTAGAGAGATATCTGTCCAGCGCAAAAGACGACAGGGACGTAATACGTTCTCAGAGAGAGGCCATGATAGAGCGAACGAACGCAATACTAGGGCACGTATCCCAATGGGGTGATAGCAACTTGGTTACGTTTAACGCCGCCAAAACGCAGGCTTGTTTGTTCTCCACCAAACGGAACCCCTTTAACTTCACCCCTACTTTCCGAGGTACACCTGTCCCTTTGTCCGATACCCTCGACCTCCTTGGCATGGAGTTGTGTTCTAACCTCAACTTCGGCAATCACATTGAGTCCAAAGCACAAACAGCGGCCAGAAAGCTTGGCATCCTAAATAAGGTTAAGCGATATTTCACGCCTGGACAGCTTCTAACGCTCTATAAAGCTCAAGTCCGATCGTGCATGGAATATTGCAGTCACCTGTGGGATGGCTCAGCTAAATACCAACTTGCCACACTGGACTCAGTGGAACGCAGAGCCAAGCGGCTAATCGGTAACGCCATTTTGGTGGAGTCTCTTCACACTCTGGCTCACCGAAGAAAAGTTGCCAGTCTCACGGTCTTCTACAGGTTGTACTTTGGAGAGTGTGCCCTGGAGCTGCACGAGCTCATACCCCCATCTCCTTTCTTCCATCGGACTTACAGACGCACCGCGGGCTTTCATCCCCACCTGGTTGATATACCCTTCGTACGCACAAAGCGCTTCGCATCATCTTTTTTAATGCGCACAGCCAAGGAGTGGAATTCCCTGCCGGCGTCTGTATTTCCGAGTACATATAACCCGGGTTTATTTAAAGCGCGAGTGAACAGGCTACTTCTGGGCGAGCTCGCTCCATCTTCGACCTCGTCTCTGCCCTAGAGCTAGACTGGGGTCAAGAGTAAGCCCATAATTTAATAAAAAAAAAAAAACTATCCGCGGGTGACATAATATTTTGAAATTTTTGTGCCGTGGGAAGCCAGGCCGGGATGCTAGTCGTTCTATATGTTAATGTTTAACAAATATCTGTCAAAGTTTTAAAACATGAGTTAGTTGTTTATATGGGACGCGACCGCGAGCGCCGGCCGGACGTTACTCAGCCAGCGATAGCGTTGTACATGTTCTCAATCATAACAACTTTATTTCCTCGACTAATTGTTCTACAATAACTTTATTGTTTTTGCTATTTAAATGGTTTATCAATTATATAACATAACCATTGTTCTTGTTTAAACTTGATTAGTTTAATATCTAGTGAATTGGTTTAATAAATCTTTAGCTTTAGGAGGTCGGTTTATAATGATTGTTAGGTGCGGAGTATAATTTGTAAACGTTGTCGAAATTGCGCTGGAGTCATAGTTTTGTAAGTTTATACGTTTAGGTATAAGAACGTAAATAAACATATTAAGGTAGATCTAATCCGTAGTGAATAGGAATTACGATAAAAGACAAACTTCTGATTTACTTACTTACATACTTATAACTAACATAAGGAGACGAGCATCTCAGTTATATCTTCCTCGTATGCTTTCTGACGCAGAAAAATCTTTTAAAATCAGACGAAACGATTCTAAGATTGAACAAAACTTCAGCTTCATAGTATTAGTGTTACGATTCAGTCTGTAACATTCCCACGGCTGGGCCTAGGCCTCATTCTCCATGTAGGAGAAGTATTAGTGTAGTAGGTACCCCAATATCTTGTCAATGCCAAATAACTCTTTACAAACCTATTTACGCTTCAGCTTGTAATATCCCACTGCTGGGTATGTCCCTCTTTCCCCATGTAAGAAAAGGATCAGAGCTTAATCCACCACGCTGCTCTAATGCGGGTTGGCGGACAAGCCTATTTGACAGTCAATATGTTGAGCAAAGCCTAAAGCCTAATCAACCTGCCGACATTTAGATGGACAAGAAAGAATCAAGTCTATTTCGAAATAGGAGACCACTCTTATCTATAAACACTAGTCCAAACTGTACGTAGGTACTCATACATTGATATATTAATTAGCTTGATAAAAACAGACAAAAATACAATTGAATGCCTGAAAACACGTCCGACAGAAACCGCCACTGGAATCAACCGCTAGTTAACATAATTATCATTAATAATGTGAAACATTTCCATTTATTGGAGGGATTGGTCATTTGCGGGCTTCGTACAGCGTTCGTTTCATTGCTTATCTTAATTGTTCTCGTTAATTAACAAAGACTTAATGTGCTACGTAATTTGTTACGTTATCGTAATTATATTGTTTATGTTAATGAGTTAATATTTAATATGGCCTAAAGGAGGAAGCAGGTGACTAAACTTGACACAATGTTGACAAGAAATACTATCGCTGTAAATAAAAGTACAAGAAAAACTGCGTGAAATAAGAAGTTTGCCTCAGTGTTAACGTAGTATCATTTGAATGTTTTTCAAGAATACAAACACACACACGCACAATTAAAGAGTGGAATTAAATTAACTTGATCGATCACGTATCGATAACCGCATAACCGCGAAATATTGATACAGCGTGAGAAACCGTATAAAAGGAATTCTTTACAGGATTACGTAATTGTATTACTTATGGATGTATGTTTCACGATCACGATTCAGCCTGTAATATCCCACTGTTGGGCATAGGCCTCTTCCCCACGTAGGAGAAGGATCGGAGCTTAATCCACCACGCTGCTGCAATGCGGGTTGGCCGATATATTCCCTACTATGAGTAACGATCGCTATCAGGTGTACATGATAACAACCGGGACCGACGGCTTAACGTGCTCTCCGAGGCACGGACTACGGACACGGATAAAGACTTTAAATATTATAAATCTATCTGATACCTAAACTTGGCCGGATACACCCTTGTAAGTTATTGTAGAATAATTTAAAACTAGCTTCTGCGCGCGACTTCGTCCCCGTGGAATAGGACCAATTCTCTAGCTCTCAAAAGGAAAAAAACCCGATTTTGAAACATTCTTCATTGCTGCTACGCTCCTATTGGTCTTAGCGTGATGATATAATTATAGCCTATAGCCTTCCTCGATAAATGGGCTATCTAACACTGAAAAAAATTTTAAAATCGGACCAGTAGATCCTGAGATTAGCGCGTTCAAACAAACAAACAAACAATCAAACAAACAAACTCTTCAGCTTTATTATATTAACTAGCTTCTGCGCGCGACTTCGTCGGCGTGGACTCCGCTCCTATTGGTCTTAGCGTGATGACACATAGCCTATAGCCTTCCTCGATAAATGGGCTATCTAACACTGAAAGAATTTTTCAAATCGGCCCAGTAGAACCAGAGATTACCGCGTTCAAACAAACAAACAAACAATCAAACAAACAAACAAACTCTTCAGCTTTATATATTAGTATAGATTTAAAATAAAGATTTTTTTTAAGTTTTCGTTTGGTTCTAAGAGAAGCGCCAAAAATAAAATTTAAACATGTATTATAAGAGAAAAAATACAGTGTGTAAAAAGTTTAATAGGAATTACCTATATTAGGTAAAATTGGTGATTTAGAAATATTTCCGTTATAGGTAACGAACTCATAATTTTGACCTAACACATTTCTATTGTATCAAAAAAAAAAAATTAAAGAAAATTTGATGGTTGTATATTTAATATAATAATGTTAATATCCATTTACGTCAAAGAGGATTTAACCTGAATTAATATACTTGATGCAGATGTCATTATATAATATTGTGTATTAGTCGGTAATTGAATGCGTCAAATGCATATTACATTTCAGCGGTTAATGGCTTATGATGGCGGGCGCCTTGGGAATGGGGCATATGTCACAACCATCGATAACATAAGATCATTGTATAACGTTAGGAATTACTAATGATATTATAATATTTCATAGATTCAGAATCTCTAAGGCGTTTGAATCACAAAATCCTGTAGAAATACTTTGTTGTGCACCAAAAACAGAAATAATACAAAACAAAGAAAGAAAGATTTTGACAATGTATAATTAGGTACAAAAGGCGGCTTTATCGCTAAAAAGCGATCTCTTCCAGGCAACCTTAGGGAAAAGCGTGGTCTAGCGTCAGCATTGGTGTACAAGTTACAATAAATTTATAATAGACTAGCCGACCCGTGCCCACTTCGTTGGGCGTTATAATCCATTTCACATAAGAAGGGTACGGTGAAATTTGATATGTTCCAATACACTCTCACTATTTTCAGCAAATCAGATAAATATAAATGTTTTAAAATCACCAATTAATTTCTAAGGCAAATAATAATGCTAGATTAGATTGAATTGTTGACACGTCACGTCAGAGGGCGCAGGTTCAAATCCTGCTGATTTAAAATCTTTATATATTTTTATCTTTTTCCTTTTATCTTGTCACTCCTGAATAGTGTAGCTTTCTGTTAGCGAAAGAATTTTCATGATCGGATCAGTATTTGCGAAGATTACCCCGTATATACAAACAAAGTTATAAACTTTACCTCTTTATAATATTAGTATAGATAATTAAAATGATAAAAATAAACAAAGTTACCTAATGTAAGTTTTTTAAAGTTTTCATGCAGAACCTATGACTGAATTTATTACAATGACACTTTTTTTAAAGGTTGTAATGGTTAAGTTTCTATTAAATTTTTCTCAGTAAAATCTACATTCAGAAACATTGGCAGCATCACAATAACCATAAAAAAATAATAATAAAATAACTGTTTAAAAATGACTACTTGAACAACAAAGTTTTTCGTTTTGATCGAAAGTCATCTTAAATTAGAATGAAAAGAGGTCTATTTCAATACTAACTTTGGTTTAGTATATACTTTAAAATTATCTCCTTTTATATTGACTCACTTTGGTATCACCGTTGCTTATAAACATTTTTGGCACCGAAACGTCTTTCGGTTAAAACTGTAAAACTCCTAATCAATTGAAATGAATCACTCGATAGTATTAACAGATAATCGCTTCGTATTCAAAGCATGGATATGTCGCGTGAAAACCAAAAATATGTATTAAAATACTCTTATATAATAAAATTAGTCATTCGCGATAAAACTATTATATTGAAGCATTTATATGAACCAATGACACGATATAAAAATCATAAACAAAATGACGCGGACGTAAATACTTTACAGGCTGGACATTGATACTGCTTTGGCCGTGACATTTTTGCACTTACCTGTTTCTAAATGCCATGTAACCCAACAATCGAAACCCAGTCGTAAAATGATAATCTGCTAAAAGTAGGTATATAAGATGAGCAGCTAAACATTAGTATTTAAGTTATATTTTTCTCAAATAGACCGACAACTTCCCACACTAAAATAGTTTTAAATTGATGTTACGGTAGTGACATGATTGATTAAACTTGTTAGTGGAGGGTATCTTGTCACATGTGGACTATGAAAGATTAGGAGTACAAGGTAACTAACGAATACTCAAAACTGGATATCTGGGGACGTTTTTAGCCGAGAATTAATTTTAGTTCATATAGTTAGCGCACTGAGAACATTGCAAGAGAAAGACCTCTGTGAATTTAAAGATTTTTTATCAAAAAATTGTTGCCTTAAGTAGAGACGTAGAGTTTTAACTATATTTTGTACTAGGCTTAAACATAATTATCCTTTCTTTAATACGACAGATTACACATAAATTGTCAAGATTTTTGTTTGAAATTGAACAAAGAATGAACATTAATGTTATTATCGAACACTAAACTCTTAATTGAGTTGAGTCACATTGTAATTTCTGTGTAAATACTGATATATCCTCTGAATCACTCCTTTCTCTTCGGAATGAGGACAGCGAGGAATAACGTTTGTTACCAAACTGAGTTAAGGGAGCAATTCAATTATAATCGGGATAATTAATCACATTAATAGTTACTGGTTTCGGAGGAACGCCAGTTAAATTGTGGTCCTTCGAGTCATTTTAAAGGTCGGAGGATTAATTCGACGAACGTGGCCAATTTTGCGTACTTTGTCGTGTATGTCAAATCTAAGCGGAAACATTGAGAAATGCTCAAACGCAGGATATCCTACTGACAGCCAATGTTATGGCAATTACTGTGCGAATAAATTTATTTAATTACTAGCTGTACCCGCGACTTCGTCCGCGTGGAATTTAACAAAAAAGTTAAAAAAAAAGTTCGATAAAATGATCTTTGACATTCTTTGATTTCCTTTAATAGCATGCGAGCGATGTGGGCAGAGGGGACGGACTCGCCCGCGCCGTTATAGGCATCTCAAGGAAAGAACGCTCAACGCTGGCTCGCCGAGAATTAAATGTTTCGCTAATAATTACTTCTAACTACGATATCTCAAAAACCATTCATCTGATTGATTTAGTGTAAAGAGCAATTTTAATCTGCATTAAATGACTAAGCTAACTAACATATTCATTTTGATAAGGATTAATACCGAACTAAAGAAAATAGCTTTGAAAATAACGTAATGTTTTTAATTAAAAATTTGAACATAAAAGTGGTTATTGTAGGTCAACCGTAAGAGATAGAGATATGCTATCGCGGACTTTTTTGTAGCAATTTTATAGATTTTGAATTCTCTAGTACATTACTTAACTGTATCTTTGCTAGTTTACGCGGCGTTCGCGTGGAAAGTTCCCAGTTGGCGAGATTTTTTGCGACCTCTTCAACATTTATCGCCGTATTTCAGCTAATTTACATAAAAGCATAATAAATTATATACCTAAACCTTCCTCAAGAATCACTCTTTCTATTGTTGAAAACCGTATAAAAATTCGTTGCGTAGTTTTCGAGTTCATCGCGTTCAGACAGGAGGACAGACAGACAGACAGGAGGACAGAAAGACGCGGCCGGGGGACTTATTTTTATAATAAGTATAGATAGAGCTAGATGTCTTTAGACTTAGAAATATTCTCAATCAAATCGCATATTTCTTTTTTTATTTCAACGGTCTGGTCTCGATATCTATTGAACAATTTTAAATATCCTGTTCTTCAGGCTGGAAGCATAATTTATAAAATGTTTGGGCTATAAAACTTCATTTTGTATCGTGGGACTGGTACAATAATCATGGCTGAAACTAAGCCTAAGACTCATGAGCTTAGAAATAACACACATGTGTAATCCCGTGTTATTTATAACGACGTGTAACGTCTTTCCAACAGCAAAATAATATTACCCTTAATGTTACCTACATTATTATTCTAGCTATATTTACCGTAGCATTGATGGATTGAAGTACAAAGAGGTGACACTCTCGTACAAAATGCGCAATTTACAAATAAAAATCGACACCGAGCTATTACCGTAATGACTGTGGTTTAACATTATTCTCAGTATAAAACATATTTTGAGGTAAAAACGAGAATTTTGCATATTGTATCATAGCTCATCATTTCAGGAGAATTTACAGTGTCAATTTGTGTTTCAAGGCAACAGTGATGCTAGGTTATTTTAATTGTTATGACCAATGTTCGAAATTTTTTTCCTGATCTTTATTTAAACATCTACTATTTTTATCAATATTTAAAATTTATTAATTTAAGCTGACTTCAAAAATCGCTATTAAATCGTCATTTAAAAAAAATCTATTTATAATATTTTTTTATTGAATAATTATTATATTTAATGGAGGCACATTCAGTATGTAGATTCTACTGAGAAGAATCTTTAAGAAACCTGACAGTTACTCTTTTAAAAAACTATCAATATAACATTCCGCTATTAGAATTCAGTGAACACAGTGTTCAACTCAATAAATCTGTCACTTTTCCTGCATAAAATACAGCGAAACACATTTTTGGCATTTACATAATTGTACAGAGCATTGTATTTTAACTGCTAAAGACTTAGCAACAGTCAAACTAATATTGATCGAACCGATTACTATGTTTTGATGCATTTAATCCCTGTAAAGTTTCCAATATGTACCTTTACAATAGTTGGCAATATATGCACAGTTACCAAACCGACGTAATCTGCGCAAGTCTCAGGCGAGCACGTTCTGTCTGAACCGGCAGGATGCGAAGTATTAGTATATCGTTACTATGTTGACGTTATAAACTACGCAGTATACTTAATAATTATTTATCAAATGTAAAAGGAAAATTGGGTGGAAGATGTCAACGCTTTGGTCAAAGGTAGTTATTTGCGTCGGTGACCTTTTAAAATAAATTTAGTGGCAATTTACTGTATACTCGAGGCCTTAAAAGTTAGTCTTAAATCCAGTACCAGATTTTAAGATTAAATACTCGGCAGAAGATAAAGAAAAGAAGTGAGAATTCATCATCAACGCCAATAAGCTTGAAATCGCTTCTGTTAATATAATCGTGTCAGATCAGTGGTTAATCAATTAACAGCTTAAATCTATATTATTGGACACGTGATATTTCATTAATGTTCAATTGGTTCAACAATGATTTTCCGTTTGCTATCTAATGGAACTAAAAACATATATTTGGAACACGAACTGAAATAAGATAATTCCGTTAAGTACCTTTATAGCCACTAAGGCCAATACTTAAGAAAGAAAACTTCCATGGATTATCATCACTCAGCCTTACTGTTCAATGTCGAGCGAAAAAATGTCCCTCAAGTTCTCTTTAATACAATTTTCTACTTTCTGATCTCTAACGTTCGCATAAAATGGAGAAAAGATTTGGCACAAACTTTTTCCAAATGGTAAGCGATTAGTTGCTGATGAGCCAATTTAAGGGCGTTATCGAACTAAATACCCTTTTTTTTTCTTCTTTTTCCACCTAAAACAATCAGAATACGCGTAAAACTTTATAAACACATTCTATTCAAAGTTTAGGGAGGGTAAGTAAACTCCTGTGTTGGGAGTTCGAAAAATAACTCGCAAAAAAAAGGTTTGTCATAGCCAATACGTTGTTATGACAACCAGCAACTGTGAGACCTCTGTACCAAACCTAAATAAATCCCTTTCATAACGTGTATTTTTCGACAAAAATTAATTTAAAAAAAATCGGCTAAGTGCGAGTCGGACTCGCGCACAAAGGGTTCCGTACCATTGCCTGGTACATTGATTGTAATAACGGGCAAAAAGCGGCTAAAAATCACTTTTATTGTATGAGAGCAAAAATAGGCAAAAATGACGTTTTTTGTATGGGAGCCCTTAAATATTAATTTTATTTTCATTTTATTATTTATTATTAAAGTAAAAATACAACTGAGTATTTTGTGAATATTTCAAGTGCCTACCTGTTGCCATTATTGATATCGAGCAAAAAAGGGCAAGAAAATCGCGTTTGTTGTATGGGAATGGCCCCCCTTAAATATTTATTTTATTTTGTTTTTAGTATTTGTTGTTATAGCGGCAACAGAAATACATAATTTGTGAAAATTTCAACTCTCTAGCTATAGCCGTTCTTGAGATACAGCCTGGTGACAGACGGACGGACGGACGGACGGGCAGCGAAGTCTTAGTAATTGGGTCCCGTTTTTACCCTTTGGGTACAGAACCCTAAAAAACATTGTTCATGAGTCAGACGCGTCGTAACATAGTTCCTGTTGCAATATTACTTTACACTGCTAATGTGATACAAGACACGTGACCGGCACACGACTGTTTATTATTGTTGGTTTTTTATTATGAAATTACGACCAGTAAAACGTTATCAGTTACTACTTATTACTTGAATTGAAAAATAAACTTTTATTAGTCTTGCAGATATGTATAATAAAGTTTTATTTTTGGCGCGAACTTGTGGAGGCCTATGTCCAATTACTGTGGAGTTGTGGACTGCGATAGGCTGAAGTGATGAGTCTTGCAGATGATATTTTGACCTAATGTTTGTGATATTGCAATTGTTTATACAGGGTGTCCCGTAAAGAATGGATAATCCTGAACGTGCGTGTGCGGAGGGAAAGATGGGTAACAAAACCAAAAAATTTTTTTTTATCTCAAACAGTTCGCGGTCTACGCCATTTTTTGTAAAATTTAGAAAAATCCCAGTTTTTCTCACATTTGTGGGCACCACGTCCGCTATTTGAGACCTAGATCGGATTTTTTTTCATTAAAGTGTTCCCTAATAATGCTCTTCCTTAATTATGTTTCAAAAAACTCAACTACTATGAACAGTAGTTTACAAGAAGTCGCTAAACTTACATTTTAATTTTGAAATTTTCTTAACTGCAAAGTTTGAGCACCTGTGGTGTAAAAAAAATGTATCGGAGTTGTCGCGGCCAACTACTTAAAAAAATAGCCTACTTCATAAGGATTCTAAAACAGTACCATACTATCTACTTTATATCGTAAAATTATTGAGCTATAGCCATTAATATGTAAAAATAGGCATTTCATCAAAAAATTGCAAAATTATTTGCAGATATTTTTTTTGAGTTTTTATTAAGTAAATAGAGCTGTTGACCCTAAAAATTAGATTTTACCACTTACTCGGCTTATTCAGATGAATTCTAAACTATGTGAGAGAGGCAAACAGTGCTTGAGACATTTTTCTGAAAAATTTTTGATCTTCGATTCTTCTTAACATTTCTCTCCAAAAAACCATTCGTGCTCGGCAGTTGCGTTGTTGCAGCGTTTGTACACGTGTGAGGTGATACGGATGAAATCCAATTTTTTTTACAGTGCGATGCTATTCTCTAATATGATGATATTCCCGTATGGCGTTCGATATTTGGCATCGAAGTACTGGAATCTTCGTCCAACATGTCAAGGACGATTTCTTCAAAAACAGGATTTTCGGGTCTTCCTCTGCTACTTGAGCCACCAACGCCAGTACCAAGTTTTCTGCCCTCTGAGTAAGCTTGGTGCACTCTAGTAAATACGTGATAATCGGGATGCCGTGCGTTCAGGTATCTCTCCCGATATCAGAACTTGCATTGCCTTCACATTTTGCTTAAAAAAAATGCAAGTTAGCATACTCTTGGGAAGTATTTAAATTTCTCGTGACATCACACAGTCCTGATGATAAGCACAAGATAAATGTTCAATAGAATGGCAAGTCGTCGCAACTATCACCAAATAAACAAAATTCAATCAAAATGCACAAATCGGGAATCTAGTACAATATCCATATCTACAGCACATCGCATTGTCAAAAAATTTGGACTTCATCCGTATCAAGTTACACGTGTACAAACGATGCAACAATGCAACTGCCGAGCACGAATGGTTTTTTGGAGAGAAATGTTAAGAAGAATCGAAGATCAAAAATTTTTCAGAAAAATGTCTCAAGCACTGTTTGCCTCTCTCACATAGTGTAGAATTCATTTGAATAAGCCGAGTAAGTGGTAAAATCTAATTTTTAGGGTCAACAGCTCTATTTACTTAATAAAAACTCAAAAAAAAATATCTGCAAATAATTTTGCAATTTTTTGATGAAATGCCTATTTTTACATATTAATGGCTATAGCTCAATAATTTTACGATATAAAGTAGATAGTATGGTACTGTTTTAGAATCCTTATGAAGTAGGCTATTTTTTTTAAGTAGTTGGCCGCGACAACTCCGATACATTTTTTTTACACCACAGGTGCTCAAACTTTGCAGTTAAGTAAATTTCAAAATTAAAATTTAAGTTTAGCGACTTCTTGTAAACTACTATTCATAGTAGTTGAGTTTTTTGAAACATAATTAAGGAACAGCATTATTAGGGAACACTTTAATGAAAAAAAATCCGATCTAGGTCTCAAATAGCGGACGTGGTGCCCACAAATGTGAGAAAAAACAAATGTGAGAAAAACTGGGATTTTTCTAAATTTTACAAAAAATGGCGTAGACCGCGAACTGTTTGAGATAAAAAAAAACTTTTTTTGGTTTTGTTACCCAGCTTTCCCTCCACACACGCACGTTCAGGATTATCCATTCTTTACGGGACAGCCTGTATAATATATTAATGAACTAACTCGTCGGTATATGAAATTGTCCAGTGGGTCTTATAGATCATAAGCATGGACCTTAAATACTCCATATCTCCATTTTAGTAAATCTAAGTGATTAATTTAATAATTTTGCTGCAGTTTGTTCGCTTAGCCTAACGTTGTTGGATTTACTTCTTCTTCTTCTTCTTTGGCTTTAGCTCCCTTGCGGAATTGCCAGTGTCAGAGTAGGAGCTTCAATGTTCGGTGAGAGAATATTGAAGCTTCTACTCTGGATACTTGGATTTACTTTACAGTGTTAGGTGTATGACGTATGTTTGACATTCACAATAGCAAAAAAACATAAATGGGGAAACTATTGAATTACTTATTTTTTAATACTTATAACTCTTATAAGAATATAAATAATAACAAGTAATCATAATTATAATTGGATGCATGCATTCCGGTAAGCTAGCAAAGTAAAGCGTTTATATTAATTATACAATTTATAAACGATGACTCGATAAAGTATTTCATTAAATATAGATTGTCGATCGTCATTGCTAATCCGAGATAAAATTCATCGCCCAAATGAACTGAACAGCGAGGTGGACTGACGTGCGATTAGATAAGGTTATCTATAATCATTTTAATTCTTAAATTTTTATCTTCAAAATAATATTTAGATTGTAATCTCGACCGCAACGATCAATATCCTTAGTGTCTTCTCAACTTTACGTGACCAAATTGTTTCTGCTATTTTGACATTATTGACAGCCAGTATTCAAGTGAATGAATGAATACTTCATGTTAGACGATGGATCCATCTTTCTTGTAACGGTAAGAGATATCTTTAAGTGACTACAATAAAATGTATAATTCTACATTCGACAATAGACAGAGCTCTTTTTACGTGTTTGAAAGAGATTTCAAAATCAAGATTTCAATTTTTATATATTTATTTAACATTTCATATTGACATTAGTAATATGTTTGATAGCCATAAAAAGTAATATATTATCGCAATACCTAACTTTTCGATAAATTTTATGACTTACTTATCAAACACCGTGAGAGGGTTAAAAGATAAGAACTTAATTACTAAAGCAAAGTTGGCAAACCTTTCTTGGCGGCAAACTCAATTTCACTTGATACAATTCAAACTTCCTGATCAATTAAACTCTTCAATGCTGACAAAAACCATATTTGTTTTGAGTAATAAAAAAACCTTACAAGTCATTTCCTGTGCGAGTCGCCATTTACAGTTTTTAATGACGTCACTAACCTAACAAAAAATCGTCTAAATCTAAAGAATGTTTAATGAGCTTTCTAAGCTTGCGATGTCAAATTAAAGCGCCATATTTCAGCCTAAAATAAACGGCGGTAAATAGAGAAAATTAGCTTGTGATGTATGGCTCCGAGTCTATAATGGGCGTCTTCGAAAATATCATCCAGTAACCAGTTTACTGGACGATGGTAACGACGTCCTACGACTGAGTGCTTTTGCACTGACATTCTCAGTCGTACGAATGTTTACATTGGTTTTCGTTGTTCGTGTCTATCAGTGTGGCATAATTATAGCAGCAGACTTATGCCCAAAACTTAAGTCTGTGTAGTGATGACTCAATTGATTTAGACTGACATGCTTTTTGATCATGTTTCCTCTTAAGTTTCACATGAGTTACTAGTGTCATCAATATAACAAGCTAGTTAACTTTATGTCAGCGTTGTACTCTCTGGGTGCGGAGTTATGCAGATCGCTATTGGTCTTATTCTCATTACTAATGCTACTTTATACTAATGAGTCATTAGTATAAAGTACTGTAATTATTTTTATGTTAATTTTTATAAATAGAGACAATTATTTCATGAGCGTTTCCTATTTGCCTTTTTGTGTCATATTCATATTTCATGTATACGCTCTCTGTTTTCAAGTCTTTGTCGCTCAGGACGCATGAAACAATTTATTTATAATATTTATTTATATCGAAGATAGAACAGAGGAATAGATCCAATCATATAGCTTTAGACCTTGGACATTTTCATACAGGGTTAAAGCTAGTTGAGCTGAAAAGAGCAATATACGCCTCTAGACATAATACAGCCTGCTCTGTACTTATATCACGTTTATCTATTGTTTAAAACACCGTATCTTCGCTAAGCTGCTCCATACACTCATTATCTTATCCTTATCCGTGTTCACACGTTTCGAACTGTTTTTATAATTTATTCAGATTGCCGTAATTTCCGTGCCTTTCGGCCTTGAGTTTTCGCATTATTTAACGACAATACCGTTTTAAATACAATTTCCTATTTATTTTAATTGCCAGTGACTCATTTAATTAATTACTCAGCGCCCAAAAAAAGATAGCTGAGGTAGGCCACAGCAGAAAATATCCTGCTCAAAATCTGGTGCAGCTAAATAATACTGCTTATTGACAGCAGTGTTGTGTTCCTGTGTTTAAAAAGGTAACCAGAGGGACTGGGAGGAACTGGGGGTAAAGTCAACAACACGCTTGAAATACTTCTGGTGTTGCAGGCATCTATAAGCTACCGTAATCGCTTACCATCAGATGAGACGTACGCTTGTTTGCCGACCTAGTTGTATATAAAAAAGATAAATCTAGGCTCTAGTCATTCCTACTCTTAACGAACTCGTTAAGTTATGGTTTCTGCCTGCCTCAATTTAAATCCGATATTGTCTACTATCGAAAAACTTTTCCCATCTACTAGGAAATCAATTGAGTTTTAAACAGTATTTACGTAAAGTACTAAAAACATCGTGCATGAGATTCGATGTAAACTATGCAGATTTCAAATTTAAATTATGCAATGAATAATTATTTAAAATTGCTTATCATTTATTCGCTGCCAATTGTTGTGTTTAATGGATTAATTAACTTAATAAGGCAAAAGGAAACAGCTGATATCTAATAATAATACACATACATACATACATATAATGCGTAGATTAATGATGATGATTAAGGGTGACCTCTAACCCTGTCAGTGTCCTAAATATCTATAGTATTCAATAGTTTAATTTTCGTTCAATCTATAGACACTTTCTACCTTCTTTTTATGAAGAATAATTAATTCATACAGATTTTGTTTTATATTTACAAACGAACATCTTTAAAAGTGTTTTCCTAACAACACTATTTTGTAAGACTTAATTGCCATTTAATGCGATATGTGACATAACATTGCCAAAATAATAAAAATTTCTTAATGAAAAATTCTAAAAATGTCGACCTAGTGCGAGTCGGACTGCCCACACGAGATGTTCAACTAGGTACTATTTCTTATTTAATAATCCATGTTTATAAAGATTGAAACATGAAACAAAACATTTTCGTTACGCTGGAAAAACTTTTATTTTTATTTTGGTAGCGGTCACACTAATATAATATTGTTTGATATTGGTACGAAACCCTTTAAATATTCATTTGTCTTATCTAATGTCAGTGAGACTGTTCAAGCGTAATAATATCCCACGCCTAGTACAATTCTTACAGCTGTTTCTTCGAGGCAACCTTTAAACACAGGACTAACCCTATTACAGCAGGGATAAATGAATACAGATTAAATGTATACAGATCCTTTTCTATTGCAATTAATGTCCACGTGGTATATTCGGTCAAGTTTCAGGGCACGGTTTCTGCGTAAAAAAAAGTCGGTGTGACGAGTGCACGTGGCCGATAGTCACGGTCGAGCGGGCGCCTATCAGCGTGTTATTGTTCGGCTTTATTATGTAAATACGTGGCTGGTGGTGACCACCGCGTCCACGGGTTTTATTAATAATGAGCCTTACATTAATCCGATTGTTATCGTTAAACAAAATGAGGAGTTAGAAAGGGAAGACTAAAAACACGATCAGACTGAATTGTTGGATAAACAGAAATGACCCAGAATATATTGAATTTATTTGGGTTATTTGTTTGTACTTTAATTACTTAACTATTTAATGGAATGTTTAAATACGTATAGATATATAATTATATATGAATAGATATGAACAAACACGAATTTTAAAATATCTATAGATTCTTATCGTAGGTATTAGTAAACATTTTATCGCATTCGACGGATAACGCAGTGGTACGAATGTTATGAAATAGTGGTTCTAGGAAATTAGCTTTAGTCATGGTGGACTTTCGAATACCTCGGGGTACTTGTAGACACACCCAAGTGTTTACATGGAACAAGGAATTTGTATAAGTTGAACACACCTTTTAGCCCGTAGGACACCACGAAATATCTTGATAAAGATCTGGAGCAGCCCAAGTTGAAAAGTACCTCAACGTTTCAGAAAACTGGGGTAGGGCACAGTAGGAAATTTCCTGTTTAAAATATGGAGCAGTCCGACTGGGGTAGTACCTCGACCTTACAGAAGATCACAGCAAAATTATACTGCTTTCAAGCAGTATTGTGTTTCTGTTGGTGGCTGAGGTGACGAGAGCTCCTGGGGAGGGGGGGGGGGGGAATTGGGGGTAGGGTCGGCAACGCACTTGCAATGCTTATGGTGTTGCAGACGTCTATAAGCTACGGTAATTGCTTACTATCAGGTGAGCCGTACGCTTGTTTGCCGATCTAATTGTATAAAAAAAAAACAGCAGGTGAATAGTACTGCTCTCGCTAGAGTAGTGTATATGAGTGAGTAAAGTAGCTAGTTCCTAGATAGGGTCGTTAATACGCTTGTGCTACTCCTGGAACTACTTTAAAATTAAGCAGACTGTATCTACATGTGTTTACCGAAGGAAAGAAAATGAAAGGAAAATTTGGCTCCACTACACCAGAACGGTCATTAACGCCCAGTTTCCCAAAGCTCACTGCTGCTCTATCCCCTGCTACCTCTGTTATCTACCACAATCGAGAGTTTTTGTAGAGGAAATTTTTGTTCGTCTCCTCAAAATGAAGCTACTCCCGGAAAATTAGCTTGATAGTAATCAAGTGAAAAAAATTTACTAGGGAGCCCGGACTATTTGACAGATGATTAGTTAATTTTTGCGTTGATCAGCCTTTGGGAAACCGGGCGTTAGAGAGGTATACAGTATACACATAAATGCAAAAAGATTAAAATATTACAAGGCACTTGTATTGTAACAAAGACGTGTAATTCATGGCTTGGTTGAACGTGACGTTAACGGGTTAGAACGTGCGTCAAACTGAAGTACGCGAGGCTGCATATGTGTTACATGTTATGTGTTATTTTATAAGTCTAAGGTAAACTATAAAATACCCTACAGTCTTTGAAATTCAATTAAAGTTGTAATCTCTCGACCGTAAATCAAGCAAAATGTATTGAAAAAACATTACGATACTCCGTCGCGCGTCCCTGCATGAGAAAAGTAATGATATTGTTGGTGATTTGTTTTTACTATTATACGCCTACGTTTTGTCATTAAGTAGGTGCACGGAGATTAAACTGTTTTACATATTATATTTCGTGTACGAAGTTATATTATGTGAATGTATATTTAAGATATCTCTTGCATTCTTACATTATTTATAAAAAGAATTGAGTTTAATTACTTAACGGAGAGATAGTAGCGTAATACGTTTCCGAGCTACACAGCTTTATAGCAGTATCATTTTGTTATAAAGATAAATAAATCAAGTTCCAATAAAGTGCAGTGATCGATTGCCGTAACGATTCTCTGTCAGTCTCGACAAGCGTGGGTTGTGACGTAGCTGTGAGACGGTCGTCCAGCGAACACGTAGCGCAGGTTTTTGCATCCGCGGATGTCTTTCTTTCTCACGTACCAATACATGTATTTAGAATAATATATAATTAAATATTTAATATTAAATAATGCTGTTGGAGGATAAGTTATTTATTCATGGCTAGATGACCCGGTGAACTTCGTATCACCTACGTATATGTGTGAAAAATATACACAACACTTTCTGAACGCACCTTTAAATATTTGACAACGTTTTTGAGAAAATTAAATCGTCATTTTTCGTATTATCCGTTACATATTATTTATGTTTCTCGCCGTTTAAACCTTCCCTGAACTTCCACAAACATTTTAAGATCAAAATTAGCTAAATCGGTCAAGCCATTCTCGAGTTTTAGCGAGACTAGCGAACAGCAATTGATTTTTATGTAGATATATAAGATATAGAAGAAGATATTCCATCGCGCTACACATTCAGTGTACGAGCGGTCTAACGTGGTCGCGTGTGAGCGTGTGACGTTTTTCCCTTGAACCTCAGGACCGGATTCCGCGCCGGTTACGAGTCTTCAGGAAGAGATACATATCGTATGAAAAACGATATTTTCCATTCCAACGCATTCTATCATACATATAGACGTGTACCGTCGCGATGGCGATAGTGTCTCGTCAATCAGGTTTTATATGCGAATTGAGTAATCGTCTATAAATAAAGTAAAAGTATTCACGTAATGAAACAGTCGGTATATGAAAGTTTTAGCTCTTCAAAGCTTCTGCGTATCGATGAGCTTTCTTCGGTAAAAGGGAAGTTACATTGAAGCGAGACGCGGTACCGCTATGTTCACATAAGGCGGTTGTCGCTTACTCGATACGTTGCTAATATCTCATTTGGTCGAGATTACTTAACCGTTATGTCCGCAAGTTTGTTTTTCTTTTCATTCTAATGACTATAATGTAATGACGCCGCGTTGGCGCAGCGGTTACAGCGCTGGATTGCGATTGGCTGTTGCGCGGGCAGTTGTGGGTTCGATTCCCGCACACGACAGCATTTGTATTGGCCATACAGATGGTCTGGGTGTTTGTGCAGTCCCTGTGGGTTACCCCACCGTGCCTCGGAGAGCACGTTAAGCCGTCGGTCCCGGCTGTTATCAAATACACCTGATAGCGATCGTTACTCATAGTAGGGAATATATCCGCCAACCCGCATTGGAGCAGCGTGGTGGATTAGGCTCCGATCCTTCTCCTACATGGAGAAGAGGCCTATGCCCAACAGTGGGATATAACAGGCTGAATCGTGATAATCGTGACTATAATGTCTATTTTATATTAATGACATAAACAATCAACTGTTTCATATACTTTTTCGATCACACGATCTTTCCGTTGTCATCATACGTTATCTTTCATCATCTTCGGTTGGCAGACATCAAAACTTGTTGATAAACAATCCGTCAAAAGAATTTTCTATTTAACGCGTTGTTTATTTGAAAAATAAGTGGAATACTATCGAATGTTTGAACACGTTCGACTGACAAAATTTCATCAACAACAAGTTAACATAACACGTTGGTGTAAATAAAATCTGTCATTCTATTTAACTATTATCGTAAATATTTTATAACTGTGAACGCCTACAGATTAAAACATTGTACATAGTTCTTATATAAAACTGTGTAAACGTTTCGGTTTATGTATCCATTTTAGTTGAATTCTCATTCAATCAAATCAAATAGGCCACATGAGCACTTTCGAATCGTCATTTTAAAAATTAAAACTTTAAAGTGATTATTATCTTTTTTAAAGTAAAGCTACTGTCGATTTGGAACGTAGATTCTGCAGAGAAGAATCGGCAAGAAACTCTGCAGTTATTTTTTGTTTTAAATAATAATTAATTATAATTATAAACTGTGTTTTAGTACAAAATTAGTAATATCTTGCATGAAATACAGCGTCACTAAGTCCACACATCTTTATCAACTATGTAATCCTGCAACGACTAATACGCTTTATCTATTAATTTATTTTTAATAAAAACTTTTATGTTGTTGTCTATAGGTATAGTGACTAAAATCAAAACAATAAAATGTATATTACGTTAGTTGAATAAAAATGCGTTAATGGGGATTTGCAGTAAGGGCGCGTGGGTGGTTGGGTGGTATTTTACCAGAAGCGTGTCATCGTCAATACACTTTTCTGACTTGATATTATTATTTTTATACCTATTACTAGGTCGGCAAACAAGCGTACGGCTCACCTAATGGTAAGCAATTGCCGTAGCTTGTCTGCAAAACCAGAAGCATCGAAAGCGCGTTGCCGACCCTATCGCCATTCCCCCCAGGAGCTCTGGTCACCTTACTCACCAACAGGGACACAACACTGCTTGAAAACAGTATTATTTAGCTGTGATAAAAATGAATCACTCAACCCAGACACAGATTTTTAGAGGACGTTACAGTATTCTAAATTAAATGTTTGCCCTTATCTCTTATCAAGTTATCACGACAATGAATACACGAGCTACAATTCGAAATATTGTTGCACTTATGCTTTTACCCAAAATGTACTCAATGTCGCTAAAATATTAGACGCTTAAAATCTATCGTAAGTTATATGTTGATACAAACCTACTTAATCCACATACCGATGTTAACACCGGCTATAAAAATAACAAGTAATAAAAAGCATCTGTTGAAACCAGGAATAGGACCGTCAATGCTCCTGGGGTTCCAGGGAGTCTTAAGGGAGTTTTAATAACGATTAATTTAAAATATTTAAAAAAAAGATTTAAGAAACCGCGTAAAGAAATCTACGAAATAGCGAACTTGTGAATCGGGTTAGTCTTTAGATCTTTAAGACCCGCGTCGGTCGGTCGGTCGAAAGTTGGATAGGTTAGGGTTATTTTTGATTTGTTTCTGTAACAAAATTATGCTGATAAACAGTCTAATATTAAAGTTAGATAGGTTAGGGTTATTTTTTTTTTTTTTTTGTTGCTGTAACAAAATTATGCCGATAAACAATCAACGGGTCTTAATCTAAAGACTTACCCGTTCATTTTTCACGCAAATTAAGACATCAGTTTCCCTAAAAATGTCACGAAACATTAGGAATATTAACATAAAAGCTCTCGTGGTTCCAGGCCGGTGAAGCGGGCATAGTGGTGCTGAGGCCCGAGGCGCTGGCCGCCGAGTCGGAGGACGAGGAGGAGGACGCGCGGCCGCCGTCGCCGTGCAGCGTGCGCTTCGTCAACGACAACGTGCTCATCAACGGGAAGTCCTCCATGGCCATCCGGATCTGCAGGGACAGGGCCGCGAAGGTGAGAACTATTGTTTACGTCACTCACTCACTTCAGCCTATCACAGGCCACTGCTGGACATAGGCTCCACAAGTTCTCATGCTGGGCAGGCGGGTTGGTGACCGCAGGGCTGGCTTTGTCGCACCGAAGACGCTGCTGCCCGTCTTCGGCCTGTGTATTTCAAAGCCAGCAGTTGGATGGTTATCCCGCCATCGGTCGGCTTTATAAGTTCCAATGTGGTAGTGGAACTGTGTTATCCCTTAGTCGCCTCTTACGACACCCACGGGAAGAGAGGGAGTGCCTATATTATTTACTACCGTAGCCACACAGATTTTTTACATAAAAACACATATTGATTTCATTTTTTAAACTTTCATGGTCAATAATAGGTACTAATATATTTACTGTGTTTGTCAATGCTCGTTTTGAGTTTCCGATATCTCGGCATCGTCGCAGAAGCCATGGTCGCGGGTACATGCGCATCGTGTATATTTCTGAATTTTAATTGCAAAACAATACCACATCACATGGCGAAATATCAAAAATGAAAGGTGCTCCTAATATTTTTGAGGTTGACACAGCTGTTGTTACCCACTCGAAGCCCTATCTCAAATTACCATCCCGTTGTGTTTAAGGTTCGTTAGTTCTGTCGCAGTGAAGCATGTGTTCGTTGAACCCTTGTTTTGTAAGATACAACAACCCGTATTTTATATCGTTGCTAGACGTTACGCGCGGTTTCATCCGTTTTGAATAATGTTTAAACGTTTACACATTTCTGTGAAGGAATCAAGGAAGTCTTTCTATCGTTAATGCCTTTATTTTAAATGAATCCTATAGATTGAGACTTATTTGGAAAAGTTACTGGTAAGTTTAAATATAATGCGTTTAGTAGCGGGTTTGAATGACAGTCGAAACTAATATATTTATCTTTACACGTACATTTTTCTGGCACCTTATCCTTATGGGTCCTCCCGCTCTGCCTTAGAGACCACGTGTAGTCGCCGATCTCGGTTGTTATCACAGAAACGTGATAGTGATCTCTCAGTAGGGTAGTTCAGTTAATAGATTCCAAGCTATATAAATATGGCAAAAAGTCCATTAAAAGCCCTTCTGGCGTAATTAGATTACCACTTACGACGTCCTACAGATTAAACTAATTATAGAACTATTTGTAGTACTATAGCTGAAATGGAAGACTAAATTCGTGAGTAAAATCGCGCCAATCATTTGTGTAGTTAATATTTATTTAGTCATTAAAACGTTGAACTATTCATAACTTAACATTCTTGTAGTCTCCGTAAATGTTTGTTTTAATTTAATTGCCTCGAATCTCGACATGTTTGAAATTATTCAATTATCAAGATTATACAAGGTTAAATTGAAGAGTAAATTCGTAGCTCTAGACAAATTAATAAACAGAAATAGTTTCACTTAGTACTAAGAGATCTCAATTAGTTTCAGAGAAAATTAATTTAAAGTTTTTGGGAGGCTTAATAAATCTTGAGCGAGCTTACTGGCCGAGATTTTGTGGAAATTGATCTCAAAGGTGTTATATATTTTTCATGGATAAGAGTAACTTTAGAGCAAGCTTCCAGTGTCCGCGTGTTCGAAATTCTGTCGTTTATCTATATAATAAAAGAGATTTCCACGTATATATTGACTCATCACGATATCTCTGGAACCATAAGGCGTAGAGACTTGAAATTTGGTAGGAATATTCCTTTCGCCGAGTAGACGTCAGCTAAGAACGGATTTTACGAAATTCCACCCACAAGAGGGAATTGCGGGGGTTAATAACATATATTGCCAAACAACTTTTGTGGGGTCAGCTAGTTTATTTATATCCATTTTGTGTGTGCATCTTGAATTGCCTGAACTTTTTCTCGCTTTAGGAAATCCATTACCTACATAAGAATGAAATTTGTATAAGCCTTATCTTTTCTTATTAAGAGTAAGAACATATTTAACAAGTTCATTACATACACTTGACCCTACGAAGTTTACGGTACACTGGCTAACGTGGGAACACATACACTAGTACTACTATTACTTATAACAAAGTTGCACAGATTTGTTGTAACACAATCCGATAATTTAAGAACTACTTGAAGCCTCCTTGAATAAAGTATTTTTACCTGATTGTGTACATCATATTATAATGATTTATTAAATGTAAACTTTGAGGAAATATGTAAAAAAATACAGTTCCGTGGTATTATTAATATCAATTAATATTTATCAATAATTATGATAATTGTTTTGTTTTGATAAAAATTAGGTAAAGGTAGTAAAATTAATATGCATGATAAAACTGAGTTAAAGAATCAATATAGAATTTGCTATCAAAATTTAATTTATTATACAGATTGATTTAAATCAAACTGTATAATTTCGTTGAATTAGTTGTTAAATATCCGCCAATATTAGAGTAGCGGTGCTGTGTGGTTACGGCACTAAAGAATGTAGCCACCCCCTCTCTTCCCGTGGGTGTCGTAAGAGGCGACTAAGGGATAACACAGTTCCACTACCACCCTGGAACTTAAAAAGCCGACGGATGGCGGGATAACCATCCATGCTGGCTTTGAAATACACAGGCCAAAGATGGGCAGCAGCGTCTTCGGTGCGACGGCGCCAGCACTGCGGTCACCAACCCGCCTGCCCAGCGTGGTCACTATGGGCAAAACACATGAGTTCGCGTCATAATGTCGGGCGCGAACTTGTGGAGGCCTATGTCCAACAGTGGACTGTGATAGGCTGTAGTGGATTAGAGTAGCGTGGTGGATTTAGCTCTGATTCTTCATCTACATGGGGAAAAAAACCTATGCCAGCAGTGGGATATTACAGGCTGAAGCGATACGTGTTAATGTTTTTTTTTTTTCAATCTCGATCTCAATTTATAGCTTTACGTCAATTAAATGTTAATATAGAGCTGATTACGTGTAGGTCATTCTAAAGAGAGCACGCGTCGCCGACACAGAGCCGGCACAATGACCGCGTGTGAACCTTTCGTAACACAGAACACACTACTGTTACGACATCACCTCAAGTGCCATTCATATAACAAGTTGAAAACTGAAGAATGCAATTAATTTACTATAAATATTGTCATGTGCTATGTGGGTAGTAGAATATTACAGAGCTTAAGTTATGAGATTAAGGCATGTTTTAATCATAAGCCTAAACATTACTTAGTTTTTACATATGTTATCACAAAATGTAATTTTTTTTAATTTGAATATTTCAGTTAAAACTGCAATTCGACGATTCCTTGACTCGCACGTTCGAGTACCCGTCAGAGACGTCGCTGTGCGAGGACAGTCCGTCGCCCACCGCCAACGCCAACGCCAACACGAACGCCAACGCCAGCGCCAACACGCCAACCCCCACCGACCTGAACGCCAACAACAATAACAACAATGGCGACGCGCCCCAACAGATCGCCCAGCCAGCTCACCTCGCACCGCTCGTCGCCAATACACACATCGGTATGGTGAAACTTATCATTAGGTATTATATCATTAAAATGTCCACTAAACGTCTCCTACGACTTGTACCGGTGATTACTCTTCACTTTTCTGTTAAGTGTGACTCTCTAATGTTAAAAGACTCATTAAAATCGATTCAGTAATTCCTTAGATTTCAGTAGTTGTACTGATGCCGTTATTACAAAGGCTATTTTATCAGTGACAACTGACAACAGTGTATTGACGAGGCTGCGCAAAAAGCGAAAAGAAAGATAGAGGGCGTACCTACATATCGACACGTCCTATGTATAAGGGCCAAAGCAACAATTTCAGCATTTTCACTTTTTTGTTTTAAATGCTTCCTTTTAGTCTAGTTTACAAGTTGCATTAAAAAAAAATACACATTTATGGGTGCAAATACTATTTTTTTCTGCAGTATAAGGGCTTATTTGACATAATTTTTGACGTATAAAGGCCAAACAGTTATTTCGAGACTTGTACGCGGGGGAATCCCGCGTCTAACGGTCTCCCGGATAACGTATAAGTGTCAATGTGAAATAATATGTCATATAAAAATTATATTATTATCATTTATTTAAGTTATTTATTTACGTTAAATATTTGTTATAAAACAAATGTTCTTTTAAAATTAGTTTTGCAGAGTTTATTGACCAAAATGACTCATTGGCCTTTTTATTATTATTTTTTTCAATATAATCAAAGTGAAAAAGTCGTGTATATAGGCATATCTACATTAGGTAAAAAACTAATAATATACAAATAAGTGAATATAGCTAGAAAAATGAACATTAGGTGTCATAGTAACTATGCAAAATTTCAATAACATAAGTTGAAGCATGTAAAAATTATAGCAAATTGAAACTTTGAGAGCCTCTACTGAAAAGTTGTCATTTTTCACATTGGCCCATATACATAGGACGTGTCGATATGTCAACTGCTACACGCTTATCCACAGACCCTAAAGATGGCTTTCGGAAATTAATATATTCTTTATTTTCGACTACATGGAGACAATCATTACAATACATATGTAGCAGTAGCTACTAAGATCAGCGCGTTCAATCAAATAAACTCTTCAGTTTCATATTAGCATCGATAAAGATTTAAGTGCACTTAATTTACAAACGATGCGTACAGCCATATCGGTGTTAACACTGTACGGCTATACCTGCGTGTAACAGATACACATATATGAAGTGATAACTACAACATATCCACATTCTTAAACAAATAATACCACAATTTATACAAATTAACTAACAAATACAGTTCGTAAATGTAGGTAAATAGAAGCAATTTACGCACACTTGGCATAAATAAACATGTGAACAAACATACGATTGAGGTTACAGAGAAGTGTTACAAGTTACAAGTATACATGTAAGAACAATATTATCAGAAATAATGTTTACTTTTAACAAACAATGGCACCGCAAACCACAAACATATGAATATTCCTTTTAGTTTATGACGGAAACGTCTACGGAGAACTTGTAATATCTAAACGACCCGACGTTTCGATACTTTACACTTACAGTATTAACCATGGTCACGGGAGGACTGAACGTCGGGCATGTAGAAAATTTAACAACCCGCGATAAAATCCGAAAAAGCTGTTTCATTATAATGAGTGAAATTTGAATATATTATCCCTTAAGGGTGAGGCCAAACGAGCGTAATTTTGTGAGTTGTTAGTCGCGTAATTTCGGTTGGATTCGGTTTCATATATTCGGCCAGTTCGTGCCACACGGCGACGCACGCACAATGAGTTGTGCGGCGACTCACACGCGTAATCCGACCGAATCGCTCGCAGCGCAACTCGCTGACTCAACCGTCAGTCAGGTAAAGCATTTTGCTAGGGAAACTCACAACTCACAAAATTACGCTCGTCCGGCAGCCCAACAGAATTTCTGCTAGCAGGGCCGGATCTACCGTATGGCTTTTTGGGCTTCAGCCCAGGCCCCGTGGATTCAAGGAGCCTCCAGCTAACTCAATTCAAAGTCAAAAATGGATGACAATGCGAAAGAATCAATAATTTTAGTAAATTCTTTATTCTTATATTACTTCGAACTGATAGTTAAAATGTTCGGCCGCCATTACATATTCATGTCAATCGTGGTCAAATTTGGTGGGCCCCTAATTAGTATTAGCCCAGGGCCCCCTGACCTCACGGTCCAGCCCTGTCTGCTAGGCAAAATTTCTGCGACCGAAATTACGTGACTCACAACTCACAAAATTACGCTCGTCTGTCCCACACTAAAGAGTGAACTCCAATCAATCGCATTCCACGACTCCCGCCCGCAGTGTCGCTCGTGCGCGGCCGCCTGCGCGCGCTGCGGCCGGCGCGCGCGCTCGAGACCTTCGTGTGACGTCACACGCCGTGCTCACACGTACTGTTGTATCGTAATAGGCTAGATACTTTTACTTCTTTATTATTTTTCAACTGTGACTAGTTTTCTATTTTGTTTTTTTTTTATTTTTTTTTCTTGTCTTTTGACGTCTGGATAGTTTTTTTTATTGTTATGAATTTATATTTGTATCTTTAAATATCAAATTTCTCTCTGAGATTTTTTTTAATTTCAAACTAATTCATTTAAATAATGTATTCAAATACACAATATAACTCAATTAAGTAATAAATAATTCATGATAAGTCAATCGAATTCATTAATAAATCAAATGTTACATAACAGTAATTAGTTAATAAAAACAAGCGGTATGTTTACATGGCAAACAGAGTTACTCTGGCCCAGTCACCTCGACCGCGCTTATCTCTTACGCAAGATGGTAATTGTTTAATTAACGTATCTTTATAGTTATAGCATTTTACGACCCTTAAGGTTAACTGTAACATGATGAGACGTATCTAATGATATACTAGTTGTAATTGAACAGGTGAATGAGTTTGTGTATCTGGGTTCAAAGTTTACTAGAGATGGGAAAGTGTGAGAGTGATGTTGAAAGAAGAGTGAATGCAGGAAACATGGCGAATGGAGCTTTGCACTCCTTTGTGAGTAGTCGGAAGGTGTCTAACAAGACTCGTTTGGCTGTGCATCAGGGGGTGTTGGTTCCGACACTCATGTACGGAAGTGAAAGTTGGGTATGGCAGAAGATACATGCAAGCAGAATAAATGCAGTTGAGATGAGAGCGTTAAGAAGTATGATAGGAGTTAAACTGAGTGACAGGATAAAAAATAGTGAGATACGGAAACGTTGTGGTCTGAAAGAAGATGTAGTGACAAAAATTGAGAAAGGTATGCCGAGATAGTTTGGCCATGTCGAGAGAATCAATGAAGAACGATTGACGAAAAAAGTGTATAAGGCGAGTGTGAATGGAAGTGTTGGAAGGTGTAGACCTAGGCGGACGTTTCAAGACCAGATCAGAGACGTCTTGAAAAAGGGCCAGGTCAAGAGTACCCTAAACCGAAGAGCATGTATGAAGGGAATAATGAAAGTGGACGAAGCGAAACAAGTATGTAAGGATCGTAGCAAGTGGAAAGAAGTGGTCTCTGTCTACCCCTACGAGAAAGAGGCGTGATTATATGTATGTATGACTACATGTTAGTTAAATGTTTCCATTAGAGATAAAATTAAAAAAAAAAAACTTTTTCCATATGTACAAAACATTTAAAATTAGATAGTTTTTTTTTAATGTGTTTAATATTATAACAACTATTAATGTATTATAATTTATGGTTGCTATCAAACACGCTGATTCAAATAATTAATTCTAGCTTATTATCAGTATAATAAAATTAACAAACAATTGAAATTACATACAAAAACAAATTGTTTCAGATAACGATTTATACAAAAGCAAAAATTAGTTTTTTTTTTTTTTTTTTTTTTTTCTTACTTATTTAGAAGTAATCAAATTTGAATTTATTCAAATAAGAAGAGTTTATAGTTGTAGCAGTTTAGGTATTCATATTATTAGGAATAAATTTTTGTGTTACTTTTTTTTTCTTCTAATGTGAAGTTTTATTTCGTATTTCTCTAAGCTAGTGTTATTGGACTGAACGGGCTACGTGATTGCTAGATTGGTTAATGTTTATTTTTTGTATAGGGTTGCCAATAATAGAGTAAATTTCAGAATTTAACACAATATTATTTTGATTAAATTGTAGAAATTAACATACTTTTAAAAATATAGAATTTTGTATGACATTTTCCAGTTTTAAAAATTTTACATAATTATGTCGATAATACTTATTACCTTATTAGTATTAACCGATATTACACATGTAATAGTATATTAGTGCGGGTTGGCAACCCTAGATCTAGTTTACTTATTTATTTTGTGATATCTGTTATCAATGGTCTTTGACAGTGACTATTACCTCACCGAGGGCCTCAATACCGATATCAATGTCTTTTCTTTGTAAACAAAATTTCACGTTTATCTTTTTTATTATGATTTTTTGTTTTAACTTACTATCCTATATTGTCTATAGTAAGCTATTGCAAGTTGACTAGGTAAGCTATAGTGAATACACTCATGTGTTTATTTATATTGTCTTTTTGTTACTTATTAGACATTAAAAAAATTTGCGTGCGTACAAAGTACACATGTTAGAAGTGAAACTTCTTTTAGCAAACTAATTGAAAAAAAAAACAACATCACGCGATGTTCCCAGGCTGTCACCCATCCAAGTACTGACGCGTGACGCCTTTCTCTCAAATATTACCGCCATGCGCCTAAAGAAGTTCCACTTCACTTATAAATGATCAGCTGTATCAGTTCCAAGTGCGACACTATAAGAGTTCCGTCTCCGCAGTGTCGGCGTCTCTGTCGCGCTACACGCCGAGCAAGACGCGCGCCGACGCATTCCAGCTCGGCCTCGCGCGCCGCCCCGACACCGCCGCAGGTAGCCCTGACACTTACTGCACTTGTTGCACTTGCCTAGTGATAGATAACCGCCGTGGTTTCTCTAAAGGGCCTCGTAAACGATCAAATAATTTGTCAATTTTTTTTTTGACAAACATGTTTGTCAAAATTTTGTTTGACAAACATGTTTGTCAAATTTTTTGAACGTGTGCGAGCTTGTTTAATGTGTATGTTATATGAAAACATGAAGTTTGACAAACAAATTTGACAAATAATTTGATCGTTTCCAGGGCCATTTACGCCATATACTGCTGATGCTTCGAACTAGAGAGAATTGTCAAAAGCTTTGCTTTACCTTTCCAAACCTGCTTAAAACATTAACAGCTCTATGTGATTTTAGTAAGCGATTATCGTAGCCTATAGACGTCTGCAACCTTGCCGATCCTATCTCCGACTCTTCCCAGGAGTTCTTATCTTACTCATCGCAGGAACATAACACTGCCTGAGAGCAGTATTATTTAGCTGTGATCTTCTGTGTGCTTGAGGTACATCCCCAGTTGCGTTGCTCCAGATTTTAAGCAGGGTATATTCTGCTGTGGCCTACCTCAATAAAAAATATTACATGAGAGATAACATAGTGATTTTCAGAAATAAAAGTTTCGATGAAGAAACTAAGTACGTACACAGGCGTATTGTGTGAGCGCAACGGCAATATGTTTATACGCGAGCGACAAAGACAAAAGATGACAGGTCGGTGTACGAAATTCTTTCTCTTCAGCGAGCGGACTATAGTAGAAACAAAT
Source organism: Melitaea athalia (assembly GCA_905220545.2). Lineage (NCBI taxonomy): Eukaryota > Metazoa > Arthropoda > Insecta > Lepidoptera > Nymphalidae > Melitaea > Melitaea athalia. Next base: position 539,223 of record HG992177.1, read on the forward strand.
AGTTTAAATTATTCTTAAATTGCAATTCCAGATACGGAGCGAACAGAGGTCGAGGGGGAAACGCGAGAGGTGTGCGAGGTGAAGGAGGCCGAGGCTCGCGCAGAGGCGGACTTAGAGCTGGAGCTGGAGTTAGAGCTGGGGGACGCGCGGCCCTGCGCCGCAGAGAGCGCGCGCTCCTGGAGCGAGGCGCGCACGCACGCCACCGACCTGCTGTTCTGAGCTCCTGGACCACACGTGTGCTGGAGCTGGGGGACGCGCGGCCCTGCGCCGCAGAGAGCGCGCGCTCCTGGAGCGAGGCGCGCACGCACGCCACCGACCTGCTGTTCTGAGCTCCTGGACCACACGTGTGCTGGAGCTGGGGGACGCGCGGCCCTGCGCCGCAGAGAGCGCGCGCTCCTGGAGCGAGGCGCGCACGCACGCCACCGACCTGCTGTTCTGAGCTCCTGGACCACACGTGTGCTGGAGCTGGGGGACGCGCGGCCCTGCGCCGCAGAGAGCGCGCGCTCCTGGAGCGAGGCGCGCACGCACGCCACCGACCTGCTGTTCTGAGCTCCTGGACCACACGTGTGCTGGAGCTGGGGGACGCGCGGCCCTGCGCCGCAGAGAGCGCGCGCTCCTGGAGCGAGGCGCGCACGCACGCCACCGACCTGCTGTTCTGAGCTCCTGGACCACACGTGTGCTGGAGCTGGGGGACGCGCGGCCCTGCGCCGCAGAGAGCGCGCGCTCCTGGAGCGAGGCGCGCACGCACGCCACCGACCTGCTGTTCTGAGCTCCTGGACCACACGTGTGCTGGAGCTGGGGGACGCGCGGCCCTGCGCCGCAGAGAGCGCGCGCTCCTGGAGCGAGGCGCGCACGCACGCCACCGACCTGCTGTTCTGAGCTCCTGGACCACACGTGTGCTGGAGCTGGGGGACGCGCGGCCCTGCGCCGCAGAGAGCGCGCGCTCCTGGAGCGAGGCGCGCACGCACGCCACCGACCTGCTGTTCTGAGCTCCTGGACCACACGTGTGCTGGAGCTGGGGGACGCGCGGCCCTGCGCCGCAGAGAGCGCGCGCTCCTGGAGCGAGGCGCGCACGCACGCCACCGACCTGCTGTTCTGAGCTCCTGGACCACACGTGTGCTGGAGCTGGGGGACGCGCGGCCCTGCGCCGCAGAGAGCGCGCGCTCCTGGAGCGAGGCGCGCACGCACGCCACCGACCTGCTGTTCTGAGCTCCTGGACCACACGTGTGCTGGAGCTGGGGGACGCGCGGCCCTGCGCCGCAGAGAGCGCGCGCTCCTGGAGCGAGGCGCGCACGCACGCCACCGACCTGCTGTTCTGAGCTCCTGGACCACACGTGTGCTGGAGCTGGGGGACGCGCGGCCCTGCGCCGCAGAGAGCGCGCGCTCCTGGAGCGAGGCGCGCACGCACGCCACCGACCTGCTGTTCTGAGCTCCTGGACCACACGTGTGCTGGAGCTGGGGGACGCGCGGCCCTGCGCCGCAGAGAGCGCGCGCTCCTGGAGCGAGGCGCGCACGCACGCCACCGACCTGCTGTTCTGAGCTCCTGGACCACACGTGTGCTGGAGCTGGGGGACGCGCGGCCCTGCGCCGCAGAGAGCGCGCGCTCCTGGAGCGAGGCGCGCACGCACGCCACCGACCTGCTGTTCTGAGCTCCTGGACCACACGTGTGCTGGAGCTGGGGGACGCGCGGCCCTGCGCCGCAGAGAGCGCGCGCTCCTGGAGCGAGGCGCGCACGCACGCCACCGACCTGCTGTTCTGAGCTCCTGGACCACACGCGCCGGACGCGGGACACGCCGACCGCTGCCGGTGCGGCCCGAGGATCTACTGCGAGCCGGGACGTGTTTCCCTGGCCCGGTGAGCTCCTGGACCACACGTCTACTGAACACGGAGCTCGGCGACCACTGCCGACGGTGGCCGAGGATCTACTGCGAGCCGGGACGTGTTTCCCTGGCCCGGTGAGCTCCTGGACCACACGTCTACTGAACACGGAGCTCGGCGACCACTGCCGACGGTGGCCGAGGATCTAGTGCGGCCGGGACGTGTTGCTCGGGCCCTACTGTGTCAAATGTATTCGAGGTCTAACATAATTGGTTCAAAAATAGAACCTCTAAATTATGTTCGTGGCCTGCTAGGAGCTAAGGCACTGTCCTTGGAGTGAATTTTATCTACAACTTTGCTTGGACTGCAATTTATGTATGATTTTATCAAAACCGTACCCTCCCTTCCCTATCCTTTAGTCTCCTCAGTCTCCTTTGGTCAAAAGCAAAAGTCAGGTGATGCAGCTGATATTTGCTGTCTTTGACCAGAAATTAATATCCCCATAAATTATTCCTCTAACGCTTATCTTATGTGAGGACAATTTAATGATCTAAATCGTCTAGAACTTGTCCTCAGGTGAACTTCTGTGATTCTAAAAATTAAACGAAATCAATCCGACAATCGACAAACATTTTATCAATTAATTTAAGCATTTATTAAATACCAAACGACTTTTAAAAATCACTCATACAAAAACGTACCATATGTGTTTATTTATAAATTAATATATACGACATATTTTATAAACTTTATATGAAGGGAAGAGAAGTATTAATACATGGTAAAAGTGTTTTTTTTTTTTTGTATAATTATAATTATGAAATCTACAATCAATTTGTCAACTTCCAAACATAAAGCCGCATATCGTAATGTATAAGCTATTGATAAACATTCCTTGTTTAATGATAATAATATTTTTTTTATTCGACAAAATTTTGTAAAGGAGGACAGATTGATAAAGTATTAAATGGAGTCCGCTGCAGTCTTCCATACAATTTGAGATCTAATGTTGTCATGCTCCAGAAACAATATTTTTGTAATAATATTGAATTATTATATAATTCTTTTTATGGTGTGAAACAATTTTTAATCATCTTCCTTGTAATGAAGTTAGTGTTAACGAACGGTTATATTTATAATGCCAAAACATTGTAAGCCAATTACTACGGTGGAGTAAGTTAAGTTCTGCTCAAGAATGTATTCAATAACTTAGGAACTCCGAGTCATATCTAACTTAAATGTACTTAAACATACACGAGTCTATTTGATAATGATCGCTTGACTGATTAGCTTGTAATTATAAATTACATTTGGACATCTTTTCAAGCATTTTTACGTGTTATTATTATTATATATATTTATTGTAATACAATTAATATTAACATAAGGTGAATGTTGTAACGGTGTGTATACTCATTGGATCTAATCATATTTGAGGTCATTCCTTCGAATTCATTCCTAAATTTTTTGACATGAGATTTTTGCCAGTTTTTACATGTTTTATAATAATAATAAAATAATATAGTGTAATACAAATATTCAGTGATACGTAAGAGTTTATTCAGCGGTGCGTCCGTCGCTAGTGTGTAATTAGTTTTATCACTTTCGCTGCTCGTGCACCGTCAATGTATTCTCTTCGACGTTGGACTGTGTATCGTGACTTCGACCTCTGGGTGAAGCAGCGAATGCGCTAAGTCAGCATCGAGCCTTATGTAATTACTGTAACAAGGTACAAATGTATGGTGTACTTTCGTTCAGACGTCTGCGTGTCGCGTCCGTCGCTAGTTAACGTTAGCGAAGTTTGTTTGTTTGCCTGAGGCGAGGCTCTCGAGCATTTATTGTAGTTTAATTTAGCGTAGCGTAGTTAGGGGTAGCTGATTCGTTCAGACACGCTTTAAGAGTGTCATATTATTCGTACGTCGCTGCGACGTACGCGCGGCGACACGTGACGTCACCCGCCGCCGCGCGTACGTCGCACCGCAGGCCGCCCGGCCGACACTTGCCAATGCCTAGTTGTATTTTATGCATATTGTGACATTAACGTTAAGTCGCATAGTCGTGATTATGTAACGCAACTTGTTTAGATTTGTATCGATTTGTAGTAGTGCTGTCGACCGGGGAAGAAGAGCGGGTTCCGAAAGAACTACGATTATATAATACTCAAGAGAACCCGCTCGTCCCCGTTGAAACCAATGACAAGTGACAATGTTTTTAGCATTATTTTTGTACTTTAACAACATTGTGATGTCCGCATCGTTCGGGTACAAAGGCTACGGGCTCCCGCCGTCGCCAACAGTGTGTCACATGTGTAGTGTCTCACTGAGAGCGACGCGGAGTCGCGCGGAGCTTAGTCATTGCGCTGCGTGCTAATTATGATTATTATCTTATGTAATAATGCTGAAACGGCAATAAAATTGTACACAAATTATTATTTTGTTTTTAGTATCCCTTTCCCTTATTCAACTCCTCACTTCACGCGCAAAAAAAACTTCAATGATTCCTTATGAACATAATTATTACGAAGTACGAACATTATTTATAAAAATACGGAAAAGTTATCGATCTATAGAATTTTTATTTTATTTATATTTGATACCCCAGGGCTATAGCCTCAAATCTAGCCCTGTTCTATTCCAGTATGTATGTATAGTAGAAGAACAGCTAAAAAAGTGTGTCATTCTAATCTAAGGTATAAACTAAATATAATGTTATGGGCGGGAGTGGTTGTGAAAATATTTATTGTAGGTACCCTTAAAACCACTAAACGCGGTACAACACTTAAAATTAACTAAAGAAGTTAAAAAGTTTTACTGATATTGTTAACATTTGCCCATTAAGTTGATGATTGCTCAAATTTAAATGAATACTAAAATAGTGTATGGCAGCTCCATAGTATACGAGTTACGACCTACAATTTAAATTATTGTTTTTTTTTTTTTTTCAACAACTGCGTGTAACGTTGAGCGGCAAAAAATCACATTCGATACTGTTTTGTACGATTTCCCTCCCCATATTTTTTTACATATTGTTTCTTAATAATTTAGTAAACTATAAATTAAATATTAATTATCCGCACACAACAACATTTGTATTGGCCATACAGATGTTTGCCGTGGTCTGGGTGTTTGTGCAGTCCTTGTGGGTCTCCCCACCGTGCCTAACACCTGAACCTAATAGCGATCGTTACTCATAGTTATAGTAGGCAATATATCCGCCAACCCGCATTGGAGCAGCATGGTGGATGAAGCTCTCCTTCTCCTACATGAGAACATGAAGAAAGAGGCCTATGCCCAACAGTGGGATATTACAGGATAAAGCGAATAACCTAAACATTAAGTTCTCCTTTTAGACCATTGTAAAGGCGAAGTGATTAGTTAAAACCATAAGAGCCCGCTAAAAAGATAGATAAAACTTATAATAAATCGGCCAAGCGCGAGTCGGACTCGCGCACGAAGGGTTCCGTACCATTGACTAGGTACATTGATTTTAATATCGGGCAAAAAGCGGCTATAAAAATCACTTTTGTTGTTTGAGAGCAAAAATAGCCCCCTTAAATATTTATTTTATTTTGTTTTTAGTATTTGTTGTCATAGTGGCAACAGAAATACATAATTTGTGAAAATTTCAAATGCCTAGCTATCGCCGTTCTTGAGATACAGCCTGGTGACAGACGGACGGACAGCGAAGTCTTAGTAATAGGGTCCCGTTTTTACGCTTTGGGTACGGAACCCTAAAAAGCAATTATCGTATTACACCTTTATTGCTAAATTTCTCAATGCTCTGAGAAGACCGTTTGGTATACTTTGTCATTATCTTACATAATTACTCTGTCCAGTTTATCCCTTTTATCGCCTGCGCCCTAAATGTAGGTCAGTATTTGAACATGCGCGCTACGATTTTTAGAGATCACTACTTAAGGTACTGTTTAAACAAAAAGTTTAAATTGAAAAATTTAGGTTATTTATTCTTAAATTATATATGAGTAGCACTTTTAAATTCTACATCGTTTGTAACTAAATAAAATTAAATTGCTGTCCGATTAACATAAGAAATTAAAAAAGAAAACCCTACAAGAAAATTGAGTAACATACTGTTTGATACTGTTTTAGAGAAAACGTACACTAAATGTCTATGGATATCTATGATCTATCAGCTGAGTGCAAAAAGAGTATAATACACGTATAATACGCTTTGTATATTTTTTTTTACATTTGAAATAAAAATAATATTTTCGTAATACCAAACGTAATACGTTCAGTTTCAGTAACGTTTTGAAAATGCAATTTCATGGTTTGTAGACAAATCCAATAAGAATATTTTTATCTCAAAGTAATTCTCTATTACGAGTAGGGACACGGTATCGAATAAAAAGTATCGATACTGTACTCATGAGTAGTATCGAAAAAAAAGTATCGTACTCACAAAAGTATCGAAACAAAAGTATCGATACTCCCAGGTATCGAGTACTTCTAGGTATCGAGTACTTTTGTCCCGACTTCCAAAAAAAAGTACTTAACAGTTACTACATTATATTTTTAATTTTTATAACATTTCACTAATATTATAACAAAAATTGCGTCAAACACACGTCACACTTTCACTATAAAAAAAGCAACAAACAAATTAAATATATATATAAAATTACTTTTTCTTTTCAAGTGTTGGCTAATACCATAGGACAGACAGAAGTAGGCATCATTGGAGGAGGCCTGGGGACCTTATTAAAGCTAAATATCCGAAAGTAACTCTGTCTGTCGCGCAATCACGCCTTTACTCAACAGATTTCTAATGAAATTTGGTATACAGATAGTCTAGAGTCTGAGAAAGGACATAGGTTAAAAAAAGGGTATAAGAGGTTGAAAGGTGGGAATGAAAATTTCTATGAAAGTACATAAGTATAATTATTAGAGATGTGCCGACTACCACTTTGACCGACTAGCCGACTAGCCGACTAGTCGGCTGTAAAGAGGCCGACCAGTCGGCCGACTAGTCGGCTAGGCCGATCTCGGTTTCGGGGATTTCAGTACGACTTTGTTTTCAGCTTGTTCCCGCGCTAGTTGCAACCGCCGCCCGTGAGCAGGTCGGAACCTGTTTATGCGTGTTGTGTTTACTTCGCTAAAGTCGCTAATAAGTTCGCTAATAAAATAAGTTTATCTTTGCTTACGTGCGAGACGCGAGTCAGAGTGCTGTTTAAGTGTAAAAAATAAAGTTTTTGTGAATAATGTGAATATACTACTGCGTGAATATTGTTGTTGTTCATTGAAGAAAAAGAAATTCAATCATGTCCAAACGCGAATCCCGCGTATGGATGTTATTTGACGAGGTGAACAATGATTTTCGTAAAGTTAAGTGTAACCAATGTCAAACAATTATTTCTCGTGGTGGGCAAGGTAAAGCGGCAAACACTTCAAGCATGTATAACCATATAAAACACCGACATCCAAAGCTGGTACCTCAACTAGGTTCTATGATCAAAAGTTTAGGTACAGAGGATTCCTGCGAGTCGCAAACCCAAGTCAAAAAAAGTTCCTATGTTTCTTTTTTATTTTCTTGAAACAAAAAGTTCGTGTTTAAAATATTGAATGTTTATTTTTTAATTTGTTGGTAATTAAAAAATACCTACTTTTTTATTTGAGTAAGAATTAATAAATGTTTATTTAAGTTAAGAAGATATTATTTTGCTTTTTAATTAATACCAATTTTTAGAAGGTACCAATTTTGTTTTGTTGATGTTATATATATGTACCGAATTATGTATGTCTTCTTTTTAAACCAGTATTTTTTAGAAAATTATTACTGAAGAAAAGACTGGTTTGCTTTACTTGTCGAAATGTGTAAGATTGGTTATAAAATCCAAATAATAATTAATAATCAAGGTTTTATTTCATTTCAGTTCCCCTGATATAGTACATATTAATGAGAAATACATACAAAGTAAAAAGCCGACTAGTCGGCGTTTTTTGCCGACTAGTCGCCGACTACTCGCCGACTACAAAAGCGGCCGAATAGTCGGCTTAACCGACTAGTCGGCGACTATTCGGCACATCTATAATAATTATGTATATTGTTCGTGTGTTTCGTAACTGTCAAACATTTTTTTAATATTCATCCCGTCGATATCGTCGGTAAACTTTCCCCTAATTCGAATCGACAACATATATTCACAATATACGGATTGTGGCGTATTTAAGATTTTAAAAATGTAGACTAATGTCAGTAATGAAAACGGCATAAAACGGATTGACATAATATATTACTTGTATTGGTTGTCAAATATTTATGCCTGCGTTCAGAAATTTATTTAGTGTAAACTAAGGAAAATATATCAAACTACTTAAATATACAATAAATGAAATATGTAGAAATGAATTAAATACAAAAAACCTTCAATTGATTGGTCTCATTGAAACATTTCAGATTATTCTGTCAATCCAGTCAAAGTCAATAGGTAAGTATATTATATCGATACCTCCAACGTAAGTTGTAGTATGCCACAAAAATGACTTTTGGCGTTTTTAGTAAAAACTATCCTAATTTTGCCTTATTCATGCATTCAAAGTGAAAAAATAACCAAAATACGACTTTTTAAAGGATTTGCCAGTCGTACAATGTTGTAACTTTCGAACAAGAGCGGACTACAGCATTGTTGAAGACAAGTAGACAACACAGTTACAACTTTGATATTTCAGATTAGTGAGTACTGACTACTGAGTACTTTTAGATTACATTTGATTTTTGAATAATGAATATAAGTATAAAAAACCGTTAACCGCGTTTTCGTTTTGAAAACTTTTGACTTTTACATTAAGTCATCGACTCATGGGCAACGACCATCGTGAATATCATGCAGTGTTACCACTCCAGAAATTTATTATCGTACTTGAAGATGAAAGTACTCATTTAAAACTTTCGATACGATACCTGCAAAAAAGTACTCATTGAGTAAAAGTATCGAATGCAAAGTATCGAGTACAAAAGTATCGGTATCGAATGGTAATGTACTCGATACCACAAAGTATCGATACTTTTTTCGTGTCCCTAATTACGAGTGACGTGCGATGTGAACATTTCAAACATTGCCGTGAAAATATTTCAAAGGCTGGCTACTTCGTTTTGCTAAAATGTGAATTGGTGAAGGTCATCCTTCGTACGCAAAACGTTTTTTCCACGTAGTGACCACGACCTGCCTACTGCATCAGTGTAACCGAGATCGTTGCAGACGACGCGTCTGAACATTTACGTAACAAGTTTCGTGGTCATCTTTGTGATAAGGCTAAATCAATTATAATCTAATCGTCGTTTAAAAATACAACAAAATGATCTCGGCGATTTGTGCAAGATCAGCTCTACGAGCGCGGTCCATTGAACGCTGCATGTCCAGCGTCGTCGAGCTGCCGAAGTTCCAAGATTTCGACGTACAGAACGAGCCGGTGCTGGGTTACCGCGCCGGAAGTAGCGAACGAATCGAATTAGTTAACGAGCTGAAGCGCACCGCCGCCGTAACCGAGGAAGTACCCATCGTAATCGGCGACGAGAACATTAAAGAGGGGGAGCCGCGGTACCAGGTGATGCCGCACGATCATGCTCGCAAAATAGCTAAGTATTATTACGCCAGTGAGAAAACTATTCAGAAGGCTATTCAAGTATCGAGCGAAGCGCAAAAGCGATGGGATCGTACGCCGTTAGAAGAGCGCCTGAAGATTTGGCAGAATGCTGCCGATATGATGGCCGGAGCGCACCGCCAGCGCCTGAACGCCGCCACCATGCTGGGTCAATCCAAGTCAGTAGTTCAAGCTGAGATAGATTCGGCTGCCGAACTTATTGATTTCTTCCGTTTCAATGTTTTCTTTTTGAAAGAAAATGCAAAATATCAGCCTATTTCCGAGGACCCCTCAGTCACAAGAAATTCGCTCAGGTTCAGGGGGCTAGATGGATTTGTAGCTGCAATTAGCCCTTTTAATTTTACTGCAATTGGAGGTAATTTAGCTTATACACCAGCACTCATGGGTAATGGTGTTGTGTGGAAACCATCAGACACAGCTCTGCTATCAAACTGGCGCATCTTTAACATAATGAGAGAGGCGGGCCTCCCAGCGGGTATAGTTAACTTTGTGCCTGCCGATGGGCCTACATTTGGCCGCACTATTACTAAATCACCTCAGCTGGCCGGTGTTAATTTCACTGGATCCGTACCCACATTCAATTGGATATGGCATGAGGTTGGTAAAAATTTAAACCTTTACAAAAATTATCCAAGACTTATCGGAGAATGTGGAGGCAAAAACTACCACTTCATACACCCATCAGCTGACGTGCAATCGGTTGTGACGGCAACAATAAGGTCAGCATTTGAATATTGTGGACAAAAGTGCTCAGCATGCTCTAGAATGTATGTACCCAGGTCTCTCGCTGAACCTATTAAGCTAGGACTACTAGAGGAACGTGCCAAACTAAAAATTGGTGATCCGACTGATTTCAAAGTGTTCGCTGCTGCAGTTATTGACGACAAAGCATTCAATAGGATTACTGGATACATTAAAAATGCTAAAAACAATCCTAAAAATAAAATATTGGGAGGTGGTGAGTTTGATGATAGCAAGGGATACTTTGTTCAACCAACTATTATTGAAACTGAGGACCCTCACGATAAACTGATGACGGAGGAGATTTTTGGTCCTGTGCTAACTATGTATGTGTATGAAGACAAGGACCTCAACAAGGCTCTATCTCTTGTAGGCTCCTCAACTAAGTTTGCCTTAACCGGTGCAGTGTTTGCTTCAGACAAGGAGTTCTTACAAACTGCACTTGAAGAATTGAAAATGACTGCTGGAAATTTCTATATAAATGACAAGTCAACGGGATCTGTAGTAGGACAGCAACCATTTGGTGGCGGCCGCATGTCTGGTACTAATGATAAAGCCGGTGGTCCCAACTATGTCATGCGCTGGACCACGCCCCAATCTATTAAGGAGACTTTTGTACCTCTTCGAGACATTGACTACCCATACATGAGGGATTAAATAAAGAGGGAAATTTTATGCTCACATCTTAAGACCTTATTCAAATTATCAGTACAATAATTAATTATCGACTAGGATCATGCTTGAGTAGAGTAAAATTAAATGTTCTGATGTAGAATTTATCGTAGTAAGCATTAAATTACTGGTAAATATTATTAGGATCAATATGTCATCATATTGTAGGATCTTAATTTAAACGAGTCAAATCTGGTTCATTCATATCATACTTAAATTGTATTAATAAACTGTATTATTATTGTATAAGTAAAATATGTTTACAATTAAGTTGTTAACAAAAATGATGTAAGTACCTTTCTTTGATGTTTCATCAGGCTGAGTATAGTTTCGATACGATCCTTTGTTGTATATTTGAATAAAGTATTTAATATCTTAATATTATTTTGGTAGGAAGATGGAACCTTGCCTACATTCGGCCCACTACTGCTCTTATCAGTGTGCGTACTATTTGCTTGTTTCTTATCATTACTGGTTCTCCGTTATTTATCAGATAGATGACGCCCTCGCCTGCTCTCTTACATAATCAACTGCATTTATGCTTTTTAACATTAAAATGTTGTAATTCTTGGTATATTCGCATTTAACTTCCATGCATTGGAAGATTGAGTTCTAACACATGTTACTATTTTTATGCTTTTTAAAAAAGGTATATTTTGTTACAAAAAGTTAAAAGAACAGTGTTCAGATACAATTAATGTATTTAATTTTGAACTGAATTATTATATGTTGTTATTTATTGTGTTTATTGTATGTCAATAAATTATATTAGTGCTCAATTAATAACTTTTATTTTGCAGTCACGTTTAAGAGAAACTCTTCGAAAATATTTACATATTATATCAGCATATTTCTTGCATACAAAAATAAATTTTACATATCCTCTACTTTATTTTCAAGTAAATTAAATTATGTAAAGCTTTTATACTTCTTTATTACTTGTTACAGTTGTTGCACTAGTGTTTTTTTTTTTAGTATAAAAACTTGTTTTCTAATCAGATTCGATACGTTTAAAAAAACATGTAAGTGTAAACTTCTAAGTGCTGACATGTTGAAGCTTTTTCAGAATATGCTTACTAAGTTACTACATACAAGTAACTGTAAAATCGTCAGGCATTAGCAAAAAAAAAAACAGTAAATAAAAAATGTAAGTAATAATTAGTGTAACTTCTATTGTTTACAGATTGAAAAGATCTCGAGCGAGACTTCGAGAGTGACACTTTTTATTCGATTAGAGCACTGTTCGCTCCAACAACTCCAACTCCAATCCAGTTATATTACTATTCTCTATGCTCCAATCCCAATAAATCGCTACAATCTCCCGTTTACACGCAACGATAAATTGTAACAATCTGGATCGTTACGATAAATTGTTACAATTTATAGTACGTGTAGCGTGTAAAGCCTGCTTTAAAGTAAATAACAAAACCCGGCGATTTCTTGCATGTTGTTTCGATTTTTATTACTGTCTTTAGCCAACCCGTGCGGTTTTACCCGTGTTGATTATTGCGATTAATTGTACAACCACTGCACATATCATTTTCGCAGGATATTTTTATAGTATTTCCCTCAAAAGCCTTTATTACATAATTATATATAGTTTACATATATATTTTATGATACTAGCTGTGCCTCGCGGTTTCACACGCGTTAATTTGAAATAAAAAATAGCCTATATCTTTCCTCGATAAATGGGCTATCTAATATTGAAAGAATTTTTCAAATCGGACCAGTAGCTTCTGCGAGATTAGCGCGTTCAAACAAACAAACAAAAAAACTTCAGCTTTATAGTATTAGTATAAATTTTAAATTTATAAATGCGAAATCTAGTTACGTATATAAATCTTATTTAACATCCTAAAATCCCATCCCATTGTATTGAACAATAATACATTTCATAATTAACAACTCGTCATGGAAATAAAATACACTTTAGTGACTAAATCATGAACAATATTATCGTAAATATTACTTTATATATAATTATAGTTTAATTCATACGGTAATCAATAACATACGAGATTGAAAGATATGCAAGTGTATACCTAACCTACATAGGTACGCCACCTAATTCAATTTAATATTGTGTGAGCTTGATTAATAGCATACTTAAACATCGAGACATCTATATTCTAACAATACCTACAGTCCTACATATTATATACTTTTGTAATAAAGATCTTCACTTGATGCAGTGCAGGTATTACTACTAGTAGGTAATAATAATAAATTATTGATGTCAGTAGCCATCTTTTACGCGGTAGCAATAGTAAAATTGTAAATTATAATCTTACAAAGATTGCTTATTTCGCTGTGTGGTTACGGTAGTAAAGAATATAGCCACCCCCTCTCTTCCCGTAGGTGTCGTAAGAGGCGACTAAGGGATAACACATTTCTACTACCTACCACCTTGGAAGTTGGAACTTAAAAAGCCGATTGATGGCGGGATAACCATCCAATTACTTTGCTTTTTTTACTTGCTTTGAAATACACAGGCCGAAGATGGGCAGCAGCGTCTTCGGAACGACAAAGGCAGTCACCAACCCCCCTGCCCAGCGTGTTGACTATAGGCAACACACATGAGCTCACGCCATTTTTTGCACGAACTTGGAGGTCTATGTCCAGCAGTGGTCTGCGATAGGCTAAAGTGATGATGAAGTGATGATTGAGCATTCCGGTTTTACTTGCGTAAATAATGTCTTTAAAAAAATTAATGTATTTTAATTGTTTTGTACATTATAATAATCTTTATGTATACGTGCTTAAATCAATAGAATGAGTGTAACACCTATAATTAAGATAACGCTTAGCTTTTAAGATCTTTTGTTTACGTTTATATCTATCTATTGTTAGTGTCTATCTTGTTGGTGTTAAATAAATAAAATAAAATAAAAATGAAATGTTTGTTTTAAACCGATTCCTCGTTAAAGAGAAACAAATGTACATCTATTTACATAAACTTAAACATTTGTAATATTCGTAGGATATTTAGTACTCATGCTTATTATTTATTAGCCAATTCGCACTGTTTTAACGGCAATGACGTTAATGGTTACTGCTCCACTTTAGAAGGTAATAGCATTATTTACATCTAGGTTTATGAGCTAGAATTATGTATGCCAATACAAATGCTAATAATAAATACTCTTTATATAATATTTAATGTTAAGAATATTTATATCCTCTTCTTCTCTACCCTCTCCTTTCTACGCCTTCACAATTTTTCTTATAAAAAATATGTCGATTTTAAAGTTATACTTAGTACGCTTCAGCCTGTACTATCCCACTGCTGGGAATAGGCCTCTTTCCCCATGTAGGAGAAGGGTCAGAGCTTAATCCACCATGCTGCTCCAATGCAGGTCGGCAGATATACTATATTCCCTACTTATGGGCGTACCGAGGGGGGGGCAAGGAGGGGCAGCTGCCCCCCCCTGGATTTCGTTAACCTCCCTACTAACTATTTACTGTTGTCGATAAAAGTTCTTATTTTCAATCCAGTATAATACGTGAATTCCACCACCGACTACCAGTCGCAAACATATTACAGTCTAAAATGCTGGACGTAATAAGATGTGCAGAACAAATACAAACCACTGCAGTTGCAGAACACAGGCATTCTGCGGAAGAAGGGAGTGGAGATTTAATAAAATCAGCTGAAGAAATTGCTAAGGCTTTGAACCTTGAGCGGCGTTTACCTAGAACAGCAAGCCGTCAACAACATAGGGCAAATCAACCAGCTGCTCCCTTAGCGAATATTTTCGTCGCTCGTTATACGTGCCCTATTTAGATTCGTTATCATCTTCATTAGAGGTGAGGTTCGTCAAAGACCATTCACCAGCGTTTACTATTTCATTGTTGCCCCTTGCTCAGATAATTAAACATTATAGCCCCTAAATTACAAAAAGGATAAAAAACGGTTTATCTCGATTTCCGGCTAAACTGCAGTCCTATGGAAAAAAGTTCAATGGCAAAGTTGTAGCAAATAAAAAGATCTACTACTTTTGTATCTACACTTTTTTCGCATAACCTCAAAATTCATGTGAAAAACTAAAAAAATCAAGTTTTTGGTTTTTATTTTTCTTTTAGAGATTTTTTTTACGAAATTTGGTGAAAACTTGCCTTTTTACGTCCCAAATACACTGTAATTTTTTTGATTTAAAACATTTATTTTTTCATCTTATTTTGACCTCAATATCGAAAAAGTACCCTCATTTTCAATTGAAAATTTTCACGTCAAAATATCAGTTTTTTTTTTAAAGTTGGTTAGCTTTTTGTTCGTTGAAGTCTCTATTTTCTGAAGGTGTAAAAATTTTTATTTTATCATTAATACGGTGAATGTTCTCAGAAAATGCAAAGAAATAACAGGTAGTAAGGCCCAGACCCTCCTAAGCTAGCCCCTTTTCCACTTCTCTATGAAATAGCTTTTGATGGTCAAAAATTTTCCGCAGGTCACTCAGGTACATAAGTTATCTTAAAATAGCAATAAATAAGCATCTACGTATATAATTTAAACAAGATTCTATAACTTTGTCAAAATATATTAGATGTCTTATTAAATATTCTTTTCATTTTCTGAGCATTTCTTTGCATTTTCTGAGAACATTTACGATAGTAATGTATATTTTTTACACCATGAGAAAGTAGAGATTTCAACGAACAAAAACGCCACCCAATTTTTTTTAAAAACCTGATATTTTGACGTGAGAATTTTCGATTGAAAGTGAGGGTGCTTTTCGATATTGAGGTCAAAATAAGGTGAAAAATTAATATTTTAAATCAATAAAATTACAGTGTGTTTGGAACATAAAAAGGTAAGTTATCACCAAATTTTGTAAAAAAAAAAAGAATTTTGTAAGAGATTTAGACAAAAAACTTGTTTTTTTTTAATTTTTCACGTGAATTTTGAGGTTATGTGAAAAAAAATATATAAATACAAAAGTTGTGGAATTTTTTTTAGTACCTACAACTTTGCCAATGAACTTGTCGTTTAGCCAGAAATCGAGATAAACCCTTTTAAGGGTACTTAAATATCCCTACCACTTCCCGACCTCAGATCGCCCGTAAATTTATTTTTCCTATCATTATCTTTTTTTAATTATTAGAGAGAGAAATAATTAAAGTATTTAAATAAAACATTACCTATTTTAATTTATGCTTATTTATTGCCCCCCCCTGGCCCAGAACCTGGGTACGCCCATGTCCCTACTATGAGTAACGATCGCTATCAGGTGTACATGATAATAATTAATAATCGGGACCGGCGGCTTAACGTACTCTCCGAGGAACGGTGGGAAGACTCACAAGGACTAACACACTAGGGCAAACACCCAGACCACGGCAAACATCTGTATGGCCAATACAAATGTTTGTCATGTGCGGGGATCGAACCCGCAGCCGCCAGCGCAACAGCTACAAACCAGTGCTGTGACCGTTGCGCCAACGCGTCAAGTTACTTATTATAGTAGGTAATGAGTTACTCGTATTTCCTCCTTCTTCATTTTTTTTCACTTCTTGACACTCAAACTACGTCACTTAGAAATATTTAATGAAACTGTTTTGCTTTAAAAACGTTGTATATACACCTGATAGCTATCGTTATTCGCAGTTGCGAATATATCCGTACACGCACAGTGAAGCAGCGTGATGGATAAAGCTCTGATCCTTCACCTAGATGGAGAAAGAAGTCTATATCCAGCAGTGAGAGTTTACAGGGTGAATCATATGATCATTAACCTGTAGAGGACGCGATATACTAAAATCGTTTTTAAGTAGCTTTATAGCTAATAAATGAATTATAGCAAGAATACTATTCTTGCTAATAATGCCGTAATTTTTTCAAAACGCGCTTTTTACGTTTTTTTCTTTTTATCTTAAACTATTAAACGAGCAATTCTTGTATATATATATATAGAATCTGAATCTCGGAATCGGCTCCAACGATTTTCGTGAAATTTAGTATGCAGGGGATTTCGGGGGCGAAAAATTGATCTAGCTAGGATTCATTTAAAAAAAATGTCGTTTTATCCCTGTTTTTAGGCAATGAAAAAATATCATTAGAATACGAATCTTAATTTCACTACTGACATCAAAACTGTAATAGCGTAATTAGGAAATCGGCGGGTGACAAATCGTGTTGACCCGGGTTCGAATCTCAGTCTCCAGATAAATTTTTTCTTTTTTTTTTAATTTCACTTGGGATTTATTATTTAAATAAAATGAAAATATAAAAATACCGAGAAAAAAAAACAAAAAAAAAAATGAAAATACCGAGCTAGGCTCGGTCACCCAGGTACTAACTGATTAATACTGGGAGCGTTGCGGGAATATCTGAGAGTCGATCAATATTGTTAATACTATAAATTAGCCATTATACACTCTTTCTATAAGTCGCAAGCGTCAATTTAAAACAGAGACCTAAACATGGCATTAATATACTGATTATTACAAAAGCACATATTATTTAAATTCCAATTACAAGTGCGTGAAGTTTGTTTATAACTTTATACTAGGGCTACGTTCCGAAATGCGATGAAATCGATTACAGCGATTTCGTCGAAATCACCCGTTCCGAATTGAAATTAGTGTTATGAGACTAACCCTGCGTTCCGAAATGCGATGAAATCGATTACAGCGCTCACAGCACCGTTCCGATTTGTCGTGAGCGTGCCATCGAACGCTCACGTGACGTCACAGATGACGTCATTACATCCGCCATATTGCGCTTACAACGATTATGCCTCGGGCGTAAGCGTTGTGAGTCTTCTGTCATTTTTGACATTTTTGTCGGTTGTCTAAACTGTCTAATTGAATAACAACAAAAAAATGGATACAACACATATTATTTCAGTTGACGATGAAGGTACAGGGAGAGTAATTCAATAATGTTCAAATGAACAAGATGTTGAACAAGCGCAAAGAGATAAAAATTAACTGATATCGGGATATTTGACACTGACAAACAAATTTTGCTCAAAGCGCTCAAAGTGCATTCCGATTTGATCAGTGATTATTAGTCTCATAACACTAATTTCAATTCGGAACGGGTGATTTCGACGAAATCGCTGTAATCGATTTCATCGCATTTCGGAACGTAGCCTAATAATCACTGATCAAATCGGAATGCACTTTGAGCGCTTTGAGCAAAATTTGTTTGTCAGTGTCAAATATCCCGATATCAGTTAATTTTTATCTCTTTGCGCTTGTTCAACATCTTGTTCATTTGAACATTATTGAATTACTCTCCCTGTACCTTCATCGTCAACTGAAATAATATGTGTTGTATCCATTTTTTTGTTGTTATTCAATTAGACAGTTTAGACAACCGACAAAAATGTCAAAAATGACAGAAGACTCACAACGCTTACGCCCGAGGCATAATCGTTGTAAGCGCAATATGGCGGATGTAATGACGTCATCTGTGACGTCACGTGAGCGTTCGATGGCACGCTCACGACAAATCGGAACGGTGCTGTGAGCGCTGTAATCGATTTCATCGCATTTCGGAACGCAGGGTTTGTTTCTCTCGAAATTTGTAGTAGGTACCACCACTTCTGAAATAGGTTTGATTGCAACTTTTTAATATGACACTCAAAATTATAATTATAAAATAATAATTTGAAGAAAACGCAGAAAAAAAAATGATAATGCTTATATGCTTAATTTTTTGTTTTTTGAAAAAAAAATTAAATTATATTTAATCTGTTAAAATGTCATTCCATGTCATTCGATATTGACGTTTAGCGTTTATTGATGCATGCACTCGAAGTTGTATCGAAATGTGAAGTTCTTTCTAGAATGAAATGTTATTATTTTTTTAAAATAGAATTTGCTCTTAATATTTGAAATAAATAGTGCAAGTATATAATTATTTTTAATCTAAATGGCTAATATATTTGGTTTAATCGTGTCAGGACGACTAGTAAGTATAAGCCGTTTCAATGTTTACAAATGTTATATTTGAAAATGGTCCGAGAATGACAACCTCTTATTGTTCAGGTACAGACAGACTTCACGCCTGTCTCAGAAACGAGCCTGGTCACGACGATCCTGGACGTGGACTCGATAAACCATGCCGTAGTTTTTTTAACGGGCACGACGCCGTTGCCGGTGGGCACAATAGCCGTTGTGTACTGGAGCTGGCCCGACCCCAACGCGCCGCCCAACTGGCAGCCTCTAGGGCACATTTCCAACGCAAAGCCCTCGGCTATATTTAAAATATCTAACTTGAAGAAACTTCATGAGTTGTCAAGTAAGTTATTTTACGATTAATTTATATTTATTCAAAAATCGTACAAAGAAATTTACTAAATTATTCTTCTTCAGGTGAAAACAAATTTATGAGTGCATTTGGACAGCAACAGATCTGCAATAATGCTCAAATTGGAATATCAATTGAACCAGAAGCAAATGCCCAGCTTCTTCCAAACTCAGAGGTAGGTCATACACTATTTAAGTTGCCTGGTGCAACTAAGTTATTATAATTTAAAATTGTGTCGACAATATTTAAAATAATTGATTAAAATATAAATAAATATTTAAAAGAAGTTTTGCTTGCGAATAATTTAAATAAAATTTCAATTGATTTTGTTTCAGGCACAACAAGCAAACTCTTATGTCACATTTGCTCAAAAAATGTTGGAAAATTTAGTTAATTTTGTTGCATCTTTTTCTGTGACTCAAGATCAAATGACACCAACGCCTGGTGTCTCATACATACCTCTCAACACCTTACACACGTGGTATCAAAACTTTGAAAGGCGATTGCAGCAGAACCCCAACTTCTGGAAAAACTAGTGTTGTGACCTCGATGCAATTTTTTTTTTTTTAAGAGAAGACTGCAATTGTAATTTTATGAAGTACAGAGTAAGAGTAGCTATTGTGAGCAATTGTATTACTTTCTACATATACTTTGTTCCTGTTTAATATTTTTCTTAATGGCTTAAAAAGTGAAATGATAACAAATAGACTAATAGAGAAGCTGTGAAAAACTCATTATCCCGTGTTCAGTGAATATATAAAATAAAATGTGCTAATGAATTGCTTGTCTTTTCTATATTATTTATATGTAGTTTACACATAATTAAATCAGTGTAATGCTGCTGCAGTGTAAGACTGCTTCGATTTATATTTTTATAATAAAAATTCTTACCTAAGCGCTTTGTTGTTTACAATTTGTGAGTAAATAAGTTAAAACAATCATATTTTGGTATCAACATGTATTTCATTTGTGAATAGTAACAATGAGGTAATAATAATCTAGTGAACACAGTTCAAAGGCACTTATGCTGGAAAATATGACTATTTTTAGACTATTAAATATGTAAAAAAAACTTGCATCAGCAGTTGTTTAGTAATCAAAATTAAATCAACATTTCCAACATTATTTGCACACTCAGTCAGCCCTTCAATGGAACTAAAAGTGGACATTGCCAAGAATCTACAATTCAGTTTATAGATAGTTTTTTCTTTATTTACCAATTATAGATAAAAAGTTTTACTTTGATACTAAATTACTAATCGTACTTTCTCTTCATGTTTTCCTGGTGTGGAGTAACGAGGAAAGACCGAATTAGAAATGAGTATATAAGGGGAAGTTTGAAAGTAGCACCCGTGACGGAGAAAATGAGGAGCAGAAGGTTAGCATGGTATGGGCATGTAATGAGGAGGGATGAAAGCTATATTGGTAAAAGAATGTTAGGGATGAATGTCGAAGGACGAAGAGCGATCGGCAGGCCAAGAAAGCGATGGATGGATTGTGTGAGTGAGGACATGAGAAAGAAAGGAGTAAGCGTTGAAGTGACGAATAATAGGGAGGAATGGAAGAGAAGAACATGTTGTGCCGACCCTACATAAGTGGGATAAGGGCAGGGAGATGATGACTTTCTCTTCATGTACAATATGGATTAGGGCTGACACAAAATATAATTCTGATCACATTGCCTGGACATAAAACAATATAACACTATCTAAGAAATAACAAAGTGGTTCCAAACCACAATCACACTTCAGCCAATGTGATCAGTACACATTTTGGCAGCAACAGAGCAATTGCTGACTTTGTACTAAAACTTAAATAAGCTCCGAGATCTTCTTTAAAAATAATTAACAACGACTGCAATGTATTAGCAGCATGATGCTAATCTATTTAATTACAATAATTTAAGAGTTTAGTTTCAAAAAGAAAGTAAATTAACCACATTCAAGAAAACAAATTCAGTTAATTATAAACTACACACTAAAAACTAAAGTTTTAGGGGCCGTCTCCACGAGCGAGCGTATCGCCGGCGATAGTATCGTCGAGCCACCTATTTCTATACACTCTCTATGGAGCCGTCCAGAGCCGTCTCCACGAGCGAGCGTATCGCCGGCGATGCGACGAGTGGCAATAAGCGAGCGTATCGCCGGCGATGCGACGAGTGGCAATAAGCGAGCGTATCGCCACGCTAGCGTCGCGACTCGCCGCGCTCTCGCAGCGACACGCCGGCGTATCGCCGCGAGCGCGCTCTCAAACACAGCGTTTTTAACCAATTTCAAAAAAGGAAGAGGTTACTCAATTCGACCGTATAATATATTCTTTTTTAATGTATGTTCGGGGATAACTTCGTCGTTTATGAACCGATTTTGATAATTCTTTTTTTGTTGGAAAGGTGATATCCCCAGGGTGGTACCATGATAAGGAAACCAGGATCTGATGATGGAATCCCAGAGAAATCGAGTAGAACTTTCGAAAATCGTAGTGACGACTAGTGCGTTTGTTAATTTTTTTCATCTACTTCCATTGTATTACTTGTCGATGTAATTGAAGTCGGTTTTTTTTCGTTTGCTAGCAAACAATAAATATTATCAGATTCTCGATATTTATAAATATATCAATATCGGAGTTTGATGTATTTTTTTATTTTATTTTTATTTTTTATTATTAAGAAATTCGTATCGTATCGAAAAAAAATCGATATTTTTGAAGTGAAACTTCTTTAGGCGCATGAGGGGTAAAATTTGAGCGACCGGTAACGCGGCAGCGTCATGACGATCAGTACTTGGATGGGTGACCGCCTGGGAACACCTCGTGACGTTGACTTTTTGTTTCTTTTTTCAATTAGTTTTTTTTTTGTCTTTTAAATTCGTTTCTTAAATTATTATTTTTTGTCTAATTACGTTTTATTACTTGTCGATGGAATGGAAGTCCGTTTTTTTCGTTTGTTAGCAAACACAATTTCATCAGCTTTAAACATAATTTACACAGTTTATTATTCATATAAAGTTTTTCAATAAACAACGCATCGTCAAATCCGTCGCGGACACGCTGCGATACGCTGGCGATACGCGACGATACGCTGGCGATACGCGACGATACGCTGGCGATACGCTCGCTCGTGGAGACGGCTCCGACGAGTTGCTGCGGACGCGCCGCGATTCCGTCGCGAGACGCGACGATACGCTGGCGATACGCTCGCTCGCTCGTGGAGACGACCCGACGATAGTTGGGCGTATCGCCGGCGATACGCTCGCTCGTGGAGACGGCCCCTTAGTATTAAAATAACACATAGAAAATATATTGAAGATCATTGACAAACTAGTTTTGTACATAACAATAAAATACCTAATAGTAAAACTAAAAATTTTACAAAGAGGAAAACAATATTTAAATAAATATTAGTCCTACCCTACTGGATTGCTTCAACCCCTAGCTCAAATTCCTAATTAAATAAATTAGGAAACACATATTAAAGGCCACCATAACTAAAACTGTAACATACAAAGTTTGTCTTGTTAAAAAACATACAATTTGATATACACGTAAAATAATAGATTAACAAGACTGTAGTTAAATTGAAAAAATGAATGACGGTCGTAACTGATTATAGTTCCAGCAATAATTCATTAAATTAGTTGACTGGATATTATTCATTCCAATTAAAGTAACACTCATCATTCAGAAATATTAAGAAAACTGCTTCTAACATATGTATAGAAAAATCTTAAAAAGTAAATTCTACCAGTCTTTTCTCATCGATATGATGTACTCAAATATAAAGCACCAAAGCTATTGTTACTAAATATGTATATCAGTAGTTGTAACATCTTAAAATATGGTATAAAAATAGGTTATTTGCTACGTGTACACATGTTAAGCTCTCAAAAGAGACGTAATATGTTCACAGTCACATTTGGCCTCAGATACTAGTTACTCAAATTCACACATTGGTATAAGGGCCGGTTACACCAATTTTGAGTAAAGTTTATTTTGCAAATAAGTTACGAATAGATTAGTCTATTCGTAACTTATTTGCAATATGCAGTATAGCAGCAGGAGCTCGAATAGACCATTAGAACCTGTTTCTCATCAATTGAATTACTACATTTGGATCATCACAGGACATTGGAATATTTCATATATGTAATGCAATTAGGCTGTGTGGCTACTGCAAAGAATGTAGCCACCCCCTCTCTTCCCGTGGGTGTCGTAAGAGGCGACTAAGGGATAACATAGTTTCACTACCAACATGGAACTTAAAAAGCCGATCGATGGCGGGATAACCATCCAACTGCTGGCTTTCAAATACACAGGCCGATGACGGGCAGCAGCGTCTTCGGTGCATCAAAGCCATTCCTACGGTCACCAACCCGCCTGCCCAGCGTGGTGACTATGGGCAACACACATGAGTTCACGCCATTTTTGGCGCGAACTAGTGGAGGCCTATGTCCAGCAGCTTGTTTGATGTGTTTTTTATATGAAAACATGAAGTTTGACAAATTATTTGATCGTTGTAAGCTTTTATCTGTTGAATACAGTTCTGTCAAATAGCGTTATCCACAAGGGGTGAGACGGGCCCTCAGTATATTGCTCCGTCAAAGCAAGTTTAAACTTTATAAAATTGTTAAATAACTAACAACGTACAGGTGGTATCAAAAATAGTTTCCATATTATATTTTTGACCTAGTCTATAATTAAACGTGTAGCACTAATTAATTTTACTTTTAATTTTTCCTAGTTAGCTAAAATATTGCCTACTATATACACATAATAATAAATTAACTTGTTTGACTTTTGAATGAATCACTGAAAAACACGATATTTACTTGTAGTTTTCGACGGAATTTTTTTTTAAAATAATTAATCATGTTGGAGACCAGAAATGTACAAATACAATTTTAAAAACCTTACATTTATCTTCATATATCTTGGTAACATAAGAAATTTTGTTTAATTTAACTTAATAAGTTTTTAATCACTTTACTAGCACGGTAAAAGTTGAATTAAAAAAGCGGAGGCGAATATTTTTCACGAGGCCTATATGGACCAACTCAGGGATGTCAAAGATACGGCCCGCGATCGCAATGTATCACAGAAAGAAGAACTAAGACTTCACTCAATGCCTCTACTGAAGTTTTAAAATGCACACACTATATATTTTTTTTATTTGAATCTGGCACGCATTCTAAATATAATATATGGCTCTCTGCAAAATTGAGTTTGACAGCCCTGGACTAACTATTACTACAGTACCAGAAGTTTCAATAACTAGTGTCTCACGGGTACTACGCGTTTGTTTCCAGTAACCCATAACTGGGTCGAAAGTGCCGTTAGTGTATCTCATGTCGTCCAGTTCCATTAGGTGTCGTATGTGTCTTCTGACTCGTATCTCATCAGCTCCAATGGTTCGTGTCTTCCACGCCACATGACATTGTTGAAGTAATTTGTGTCTAACATAACACAACCAAAAGCCATATAATGAAGAATTTAATTGTTTTGCAAGTTTCTCGTGGCGTCTCTTAGATGTCGTGCACGCGTCTTGTAACATCTGACCGCTGACGTGCAGATGTAACGTGACAGTGGCTAGATGTGCACGCGTGGCGTGACGCTACGTGTCGGCGAGGAAGGGGTGCGCGAGCGCGCCGGCGGCGGAGAGGCGCGAGCCGGGGTCGGGGTCCAGCAGGCGCGCCGCCAGCGAGAACGCGGCGTCCGGGAACCCCGCCACCGTCACCTCGGGGTCGAACTCCTCCGCCTGGCGTATAACAATAAACATAATGAAACAATTTCACACACTTCATCATAAGCAACTTAACAAAATCATAAACAATTTTATTCTAATAGGCTTCAAAAGCAGCTTCGAATTGTCATTAAACGAATTAGAATTTTAATTTTTATTGTTAAAAGTAAAGTTACCACATATTCGGAATGTAGATTCTGCAGAAATTAACTGGTAAGAAACTCCGTAGCTAATCTTTAAAAAAAAAATGTGAAACTTCTTTGGAAAACTAATTTAAAAAAAAAAAACTAATTTAAAATTAGCGGCTTGCAGCGCGGTGCGCTCTTCCCTGTCGTTTTTGCAACCGGCAAAACGACATCATCCGGTTTGAAATCAAAATGATTCTATATAAAGAAGTTTCAC
This sequence comes from Melitaea athalia, assembly GCA_905220545.2. NCBI lineage: Eukaryota > Metazoa > Arthropoda > Insecta > Lepidoptera > Nymphalidae > Melitaea > Melitaea athalia. The sequence goes on from HG992177.1 coordinate 564,469, forward strand.
TTCAAAAACTGTGTTTTAATATAAATTTGGTAATATCTTGGATGGAATATAGCGTGACTAAATACATATTATACATGTGAGAAGGTATCAAATAAATTATAAATAAATATTTTAATAATATGTGTAAATATTTATTTATTTATTTATAATGCATATAATAAAATATAAGCTGTGGTTACTCACTCGTACGGACTCGTCGCGACACAGGCACTGCGCGACGGGCAGGCGGCAGTGGCCGCACGGCACTCCGCCCGCCCTCGCGCCCGCCCCCGCCGGCCGCCCACCTCGCAGGCGCGCCGTCAGCTTGCGCAGGCAAAGGCCGCGCCGCCGTGTCGACGATACCACGCGCCGCCCTGCAAGCGCAGCAAGCATTTTGAACCGTACCAGTCATTATTCGACCTTTCGGCGATCCGACTGACATTGAATAAATGCGTTACGAACTGGTCGATAGCAAGGTTAGACATACACTATTAAATAAATTAAATGAACATCTCACACTTAATGGACTCACTGGGATTTACTCCTGTGTCAAGAGTCCGGGAGACACAAAACATGCACAAAACGCCAAGACCACAGCAAACGTTTAAAAGGCCTATATAAATGTATGTCATGCTTAACCACCAAGGCAACAGTCAAAAGCTGGTGCCGTGACCGTTGCGCTAAAGAGTCATCAAATTAAGCAATATAAAATAGCAAGAAATATTTCTTTATATAAAAGCCGAATGTCTAGGAAGGCGTTAACGCGCGGTACAGAGAGGCGTCGTACCCAGCGCGGTGGCGGCGCGCTGCAGCGGCTCGGTGCCCAGCAGGTCGGCGAGCTCGGCCAGCGCGGCCACGTCGTCGCCGGCGCGGAAGAACGGGTAGCGGGCCGTGAGCGCGCTCACCAGCACCACGCCGGCCGCCCACGCGTCCACGGCCGGGCCCTGCCGCGGGCTCTTCAGCAGCACCTCGGGCGGCCGGAAGCCCTGCGTGCCGGCGCGCGGCGCGCGGGCCCCGCCCAGCCCGGCGCACGCGCTGCACACGCCGCCCAGCCCGGCGCACGCGCACGCAGCCGTAGGGCTCTGCGTCTACATGGTATACAAATTATTATTTCGCTATAAAAACTTAAATATTATACACGCTTACCAAATTTCAAAAAAATTGTAATGTAATGTGCCCAGTAAAAAAACTTTGGTTTGACGTCTTCATTTATTTGCTATAAAATAATATTAGCCCAGTCGAATTAGCTCAAAAACAAGCTAAGATTTACAAAAATTTACAGCAGACTGGTAGTCTGAATTAAAAAAATAGGGGTACCAGACTTGTTGCTTCATTCGCCATCTTGATTTAAAGGGTTATTTTTTGTCTCTTGAATAACTCGTTTATTTTCAATTTTACACAAAAAATAGTTATCACAAAAGTTGTTTAAAATTAAATTTCCTACAATTTTGGTTCTCATCAATTTTTAGTAGGATCGATATTTTTCGATTTATACCTGACAAGAGTTGGGGGTGGACCTAGGTATTGTATTATCGCCTTTATTATTGTTGTTTGAAGCTTGAAGCTTAAAGCTTCACTACATAGTATAAAACAAAGTCGCTTTCTCTGTCCCTATGTCCCTATGTATGCTTAGATCTTTAAAACTACGCAACGGATTTTGATGCGGTTTTTTTTAATACCTAGAGTGATTCTTGAGAAAGGTTTGTGTATATAATTTAGTATACTTTTATGTAAATTAGCAGAATTACGGCGATAAATGTTGAAGAAGTCGTAAAAAATCGCGCCATCTGGGAGCTTTCCACGCAAACGCCGCGTAAACTAGCAAAGATACAGTTTAGTAATGTACTAGCGAATTCAAAATCTATAAAAATTCTACCAAAAAGTCCGCGAGAGCATATCTCTATCTCTTACGATTGACTTACAATAACCACGTTTATGTTCAAATTTTTAATTAAAAACATTACGTTATTTTCATAGCTATTTTCTTTAGTTCAGTATTAATCCTTATCCATATAAATATGTTAGTTAGCTTAGACATTTAATGCAGATTAAAATTGCCCTTCACACTATATCAATCAGGTGAATAGTTTTTGAGATATCGTCGTTAGAAGCAATTAGCAGCGAAACATTTAAAGTTCCTAAAGCGCCTACTATGCTATGCCTACTGCGCGGCGAGTCAATCCCCTCTGCCCCGCATGACGCAACGCTCGACCACCAGTACATCTTTATCTTTAAACATAGTATAAAATTTAGTCACTTCCCGCTGTCTGTATGTTTAATTGTATAGATCTCTAAAACTACGCAACGAATTTTGATGCGGTTTTTTTTAATAGATAGAGTAATTCAAGAAGAAAGTTTATACCTATGTATAATACATAATATACATGCATAACATGGTAGAAAAACACTGATAATTTTAGACTAGAGGTTTCTAACGTATCTTTTATTGTTGATAGTATTTAGTATCATCATTGCACCCGTGCGAAGCCGGGGCGGGTCGCTAGTTAAAAATATTTTAATCATACATACCTTTGGTAAATTTTGTCTAGGAATTTGCACCTTTGGAAGAATAAGTCGCGTCGGCACAGGCGAGACTACATTTGTAGTCTTTGAACGGATTGATAAATCTAAAGCCATTCTTTTCGCACTCGGGGATAGATCATCCTGAAAATTGAAAGTAAAATTTTAGAAATATTTCAAACCATTTAAAAAAAAAATCTATTACACTGACAAATAACGTTTTACTAGGTATTTGCTACTTTGCAACCTTGCTTACCTTTTCTTTATTATTGATTTTTTTTTTACAATGTAGATAATTTTATGACATTCGTGAAGTGTGTATATCGCCTTATGGCGAAATAAATATTTTCATTTCAGTACTCGAAAATGGGTCTCACTTAGCATGTTACTCCAACTTAGTTGCGGCTTTGATTTTCAGTGAGTCCTCTTATGATTTACTTATGACATGAAGTTTCTTATTTAAAATAAAGTACCTGGGTGACCGAGCCTAGCTCGGTATTTTCTTTTTTTTTTGTTTTTTTTTTTTTGCTCGGGATTTTTATATTTTAATGTTATTTAAATAATTAATTACGAGTGAAATTAAAAAAAAAAGAAAAAAAATTGATCTGGAGACTGAGATTGGAACCCGGGTCAACACGATTCGACACCCGCCGACTTCCTAATTACGCCATTACAGCTATAATGACAATGATGAAATTAAGCTTCGTATTCTAATGATATTTTTTCATTGCCTAAAACAGGGATAAAACGACATTTTTTTAAATGAATCCTAGCTAGATCAATTTTTCGCCCCCGAAATCCCCTGCATACTAAATTTCACGAAAATCGTTGGAGCCGATTCCAAGATTCAGAAAATATATAAATATATATATATATATATATATATATATATATATATATATACACAAGAATTGCTCGTTTAATAGTATAAGATAATAATAATAGGCAGCGGGGTAGTGACCTCGTCCCGCAGCCTCTTGCAGGCGGTTTCGGGCGGCGCGCCCTGCCCGGCGGGGGTGCAGTGGGCGGGCGGCGGCGCGGGGAGCGGCGCGGGCTCGTCGCGCGCGCACACTCGCTGCGCTAGACCAAAGTCCACTAGTAAGTACCTGCCCACCACACACACATGTTTACATACACACGCACTGGCCCGGGTACGCTACATAGATGGTATTGATTACAACAAAAAATATTAACATTTAAAGTCTTTCTATCTAGTACATATATCTTATTTGAATCAAGTTATAATAAAAGTATACTAATCTATACATATAAAAATCAATTCCTATTCATTTTTCTCACTAAAATTCGATAATGGCTGAACCAATTTGGCTAATTTTGATATTGACAATATACAACAAATACATATTTATAAAAACAAATATTTTGTAGAAGTTCAGGGAAGAAATGCTTAATAAATTCTTATGCACAGCATCTGGTTTATTGGGCAAAAGCTCTTATAGGATTACTTACAAACTTATTGTATGTTGTATGCCAGAATTTTTTTTATAACTAGAATTAGTCTCGGTTGAGGTTCTTTATCTAAAATCAATGCAGATGTAATCCAATAGTTACTTTGCAATATTTATTGTAGTAATAAGTTTGTATATATTGTAGTTGTAGGAAAAGATCTTTTGATATAAGTATATAACACAATAATTATAATGAAATAACTTTTTTGGACTTTATCATGGATTATTAAATTTTTTAAATGTTGATTTTGGATACTTTACAGCAACCATGGTCACGGGAAGACGGTCCTCCCATTGTTTGTTGTTGTTTCATTATAATTAGTCAAATTCTCGTAAACATTAGAAAACAATATAACATACAATAACATAAGAAAAAGCAAGATTCTATATACCTTTTATTTTCTCTATCATAAAGGAAGTTGCTGGGTTTAACATCTCTATGGATGACTCCAAATGAGTGCACATGACGCAACGCCACAAACAGTGCTCGCATATACTGTTTCACCTCTTCAGCATCCATATCTCCTACGTATTCCTAACAATTTCAAAACGTATATCTTTAAAACAACTGCATGTTTATTATGTAAATAGTTTTATTGTGTGATACTTACAGAAAACTTTTTGTGAGGTATATAAGGCATCACAAATACAATAGTGTCAAGATGTCGCAGACACAGTTCAACACCAATCACATTACATTTCCCTCTGCAAACATGACAACAATAAGATCAATCAGACATTCTTCAATTAGACAATATTTAAAGCTGTGTGTAACACTTACCCCATGTCCTGAAGACATCTCAGTTCATGTTCGATCCGAGCGGGGTGCGCAGTAGGCACCAGGTGCTTAATAGCGAACCATGGTTTCTCTGCGTCAGGTAGCTCGGAGTGTTTTTTCAACGAGCCCAGGTAAACAGAGCTGAACGTGCCCTCACCAATCTTGCGATGGACGTCGAATATGGCATTCAGCTTTGGCAGTTTGTGCAGCAGCTCGCTTATCTGCTGCTCTAAAAATACACGAAAACGTTTACGAAACTAACCTTCAAACTAGAATGTCATTCGAAAGAATATTAAAATAGTAATGCTTTATTCACCTACTTTCTACGTCAACTTTATCACATAGCGAAGTGTTGTTTCTCTTTTTCTTGGTTCCATTCTTTCGTGATTCTACATTCTGTAATGTATCCTGGTAATCTTTGAGTATTTTTAGACCTTTAGCCTCTATTCCTCTTATTCTCGACATAACTCAAACGATAGTAGGGACATCAGCGTATAACTTTCATACCTAGTTTTGTGCAGGTAATGCTTCGCCTGCTCCACCAAGAGGTCATCGAAACCCAGTTATCCAGTTAAACAAAATAAACTTAATAAACTAGAAAAATAATATAAAAGAAAACAAAGTCTGTTGAGTGTTGACGTCAAACACAAACCACAGACTAGAGGTGGGCGTTATTTAACGTAATCGGTTTCAGTAACTAGTTACGAAGCTAGTAACCATATACGTAGTTTCGCCGAAACGAATGTAACGATTATTTTACGTAAGCAGTTACTTGACACAACGACCGGCGCATAAGCAAATACGCTTACGCGTAGGATAAAAAGAGATGGCTATACGGCTATACAGTACTATAGGTATAGGGTAGCATCTTTGTTTTCGAATATGATCATGCGATTTTGTACGCAATTACTATGAAGCTTAAGTTTATTTTTAATACGTACAGTAAACAGTTTTATTAAAGACATTTTAATTTCGAACGTGTAACCATGTACGTAGTTTCGCCGATACGAATGTAACGATTATTTTACGTAAGCAGTTTTGACACAACGACCGGCGCATAAGCGTTTTAAATACCGTGTTTTACTTAACCTATTAACAAAAAAGAGATGTTATAGTGCATCTTTGTTTTCGAATATGCTCATGCGATTTTGTACGCAAATTCTATAAAGCTTAAGTTTATTTTTAATACGTACAGTTTTATTAAAGAAATTTTAATTTCGAACGTGTTTCTATGCATTATTACTTAGTAATTGTTTTTAAATATCTTCGAATTTACTATTTACATTTAGTATTAATTAAGACAATTGAGGAGTGATTATTATCGATTAATGTTATTGTCTCGCGTTGAAGTATTTACTAAAAAGTGTCGGTTTATTGTTGTATTTTTAACTAAAATTATGTTTGTTAATATAAATAGTGAACTGTAAATAAACATTTAAAAAATAATAATAATAACATATAACTACTTCATAACCATAATACAAACAAAAGTAATATAACGTAGAAACTTATGCTGTATTAAATAGTGAACTATAAATAAACATTTAAAAAATAATAATCATAACATATAACTACTTCATAACCACAATACAAACAAAATATAATGTAGAAACTTATGCTCATATGCTGTATACAAAAATAACTAGTTACGAAAAATAAGCAGTTTCAAAACCAGTTACGCGTATCCACGAAACTACGTATAACCGATTACGCATAAAAGACGTTACGACCCATGACTACCACAGACTACTATGTGATCGTAATTGTCAAACTGTTACCTGTGGTCCTGTGACAGCTAATCTGTCAAGTGTCATGTCATATTTTTATTTTGGTCATACCTAATACCTATGGTTCAAATGGTTCATACTGTAATTTAGCCTTATTTTGTATCTTTTTATAAATTATACAATATATGTTGAGTTATAAAAAAGCCGAGATAAGATAATTTGAAGCGGCACGCTAATTTTAAGTTATTTGTATTGTATAAGTTATTAACAAATTATAGATAAGCAGAGAGAAATGTTTGCAAGAAAGCTGAAACTCAATGCAGTAAACCACTGCATCAAAACGGTTAGTCTCAGGATTGCTTTCGTCTATGAATTAATTGTTGTTAAGTAAATCGAAAACGAAATAATAATTAAATACTAATACGTCGTCTCTTAGTTGCAGGCGGGATATGTAACCAAAGCTCCTAAACCAGAAATTCCGACGAATCCCTTAAAACAAATTTACTCAGCTAATGACCAGCAAACTAATGGTATAGTGTACGATAGAAAACCCTTCAAGGTAACATTGGAAGAGGGTAAAACATACCACTGGTGCCTGTGCGGACGCTCCAAGTCACAGCCTCTCTGTGATGGCACACATAAAGATGTTTATCTTAAAATAACACAAAGGTAAGGAAGTTCTTATATGACAAACATTACTTATGGATTCTTATAGGAGTACTGTGACCTTTTGAAACATATTTTGTACATTATTTATGCTAAATATAGGTTATATTTTTAGTAACACTAAATTTCTTATTAAAAATAACTAACTTATTATTTTTATTTCAGACCCATCAAATTTCAAGTAACAAAAACTAAAGATTATTGGCTATGCAATTGTAAGCAGACTAAAAACAGACCATTCTGCGACGGGACGCACAAACAGAAAGAAATACAAGAAGCCACTACTATCAGACTGTAGATATTTACTAACAATTAAATGTGCAATAGAATATAGTTATGGAATTTAGATATTAAATAAATTGTTATATTTAATTTTTTGGTTGGTTTATAAATAAAACCACAGATTTCTTTAATATTATATAAACTAGCTCATCTTAAATTTGAACCATATAGTGATTACTGAGTAAAATTTATACACTTAACTAAAAAACAAGGCATTAATGTTTTTTATTATCATATCAAATTTCGAATGTACCGTGTCTGGTGCTCAAGCCATTAAGCTATAGATCTATGTCCAGCCAAATAGAAATTTTTGATATGATTTTATTCGGTTTTAAGCAACCGTGGTTCCGTCTATAGCGAGTATATATGTCAAAAAAAAGAAAAAGAAATGGGAAGGTGTTGTGCTGTTCCCGCGTAAGGATTTAAACAAATACTTTATGAACAGCTGTTGAACAGTGGCGTGCTCGGCGCTCTTCGGCAAAAATTAACATTAAGATTCATCATCATCATCATCATTTCAGCCTGTCGCAGTCCACTGCTGGACATAGGCCTCCACAAGTTCGCGCCAATAAGGGCGTGAACTCATGTGTTTTACCCATAGTCACCACACTGGGCAGGCGGGTTGGTGACCGCAGGGCTGGCTTTGTCGCACCAAAGACGCTGCTGCCCGTCTTCGGCCTGTGTACTTCAAAGCCAGCAGTTAGATGGATATCCCGCCATCGCCATCTTTTAAGTTCCAAGGTGGTAGTGAAACTATGTTATCCCTTAGTCGCCTCTTACGACATCCACGGGAAGAGAGGGGGAGGCTAAATTCTTTTCCGTAGCCACACAGCAAGATTCAGTTGTCTAAATTGAGACCATTTGTTTAACATTACGTTCGAACTCCTTCCTATCTATACTTCGTGGTTCATGCATATATATATAATATAAAAGAGATATCCACCCATTGACTCATCACAATATCTCTGGAACCATAAGACTTGAATTTTGGTAGGAATATTCCTTTTGCCGAGTAGAGGTCAGCTAAGAATGGATTTTACGAAATTCCACCCCCAAGGGGGTAAAATGAGGGTTGGAAGTTTGTATGAAAGTCCTATGTTTTGGAAGTAAGAGACTTGAAATTCAAAATGTATGGTCTATAGACAGATATAGAGGTGTTGAGGTGTACTAATAATGTATTTTGAGAAATCAACCCCCTTTTGGGGTTAAAACAGGGGATGGTTGTTTGTATGAAAGTCCAATGAAAAATACACCTACAAACTTGAAATTAGGAAAGGCTATAGCTATGATTTTCGTCAAATTAACGCGGGGGTAACCGCGGGGCACAGCTAGTATATAATATAAGCAATAAATCTGGCAACCAGTGTTGCCAGACTTTGTTATCCGAAGTAGCCAGGTCTTAGTGCGAATGTAGCCGTTTGTAGCCCCGAGATAGCCCCATCATGGCAATTTTAAATATTATTTTTTTCTACATTAAAATAAGCAGGTAATTTAATATTTCCGACGAAAAAAAAAAAATTATAGGGCGAACGGGCAAAATGTTATCGCCACTCGGTAAGAACGTAAGAAAGATAGCCATTTTGGCACTTAATAGCCCCATCTGGCACCCTCTCTATTGTTCCACCTAAGACCCGTGGTCGTTGCGACCGCGAGCGATCGCTCGACGTTATATATGACGTCACTGTGCGTGACCACATCGCGTCAGAGTTGGCTTTCTATCAATTGTCAATGTCAAAATAAATAAAATAAAGCTGCATGTTTTTATCATACTGCCATATTGCGAGCACACAGCGCTCAAATATGCGTTCCACCTACAACATTAGCCCACAACACCCGCAGTGTTTTTACGTTAGTGCATAGTGGAACGGCAATGTCAGCGTTCTTAGTCGATAGCGTTGTAGGCCTTAAGTGGAACGTAGCCGTGATCGGTCATGTTGACAAGTACTCTGACAGTTTGACACCATAATTGTTAATTGAAAGATCGATTTTTAAATCGATTCAAACCATAGCCTGATGAATCGATTCATAAAAAAATCGAGGTCTAAAAGATCGATTTCTAAAAAATCGATTTTTTTTCAAGTTTGTGTAAATATAAATCCGTTCTATGAAAAACAAGGAAGATACAATAAAACCTCTGTGTGGTTTTATGAAACTGGTACTTACATCAGCTGTATGTTGTCATTAGTGTCTTAGTACTAGGAAATAATAAGAGATGGCCGACCATCATGCGACATGTAACACGCACACGAAAAAGTTTGAGACGATGTAATAAAAGTTTTACTTTAATACATAAATTCTGGGATATCATCAGTAATATCAGGGATTTTTTAGTTCAGGGAATTCGATAATAAAATAATTTTTATTACCATATCAGAGTATTAGATAAGATATAAAAGAAGACATTTATTTTCTAAATGTATGTATTTGTTACATTTATTTTTATTTAATCTATACTAATATATAAAGCTGAAGAGTTTGTTTGATTGTTTGTTTGTTTGTTTGTTTGTTTGTTTGTTTGAACGCGGTAATCTCTGGTTCTACTGGGCCGATTTGAAAAATTCTTTCAGTGTTAGATAGCCCATTTATCGAGGAAGGCTATAGGCTATGTATCATCACGCTAAGACCAATAGGAGCGGAGTCCACGCCGACGAAGTCGCGCGCAGAAGCTAGTTTCTTATAATTGGGAAACAAACGGTATTACAGCAATACACAGAAATTCAAATCACAACAGTATAATTTAACCAAAAACAGTTTTTGATATTATAAAAGTCGTTTGCAACTGTAAGTTATATTGAAATTTAAAAATTGCTTATTTAAAAATATATTTTCTAGCGATGATGCTACTTTAAGCAAAAGTAAGCCGCTTTACACTTGTTTGTTTACGTTCATCGTTTACACGTGTATAGTATTATTGTTTGTACTATTATAACTTTTTTTTATTAAGAGAGGTGACGGAAATTTCAGCCATTTCGCGAGTTTTTGAGTAATTAACCCTTTAACCGGCAACACCGTAAGATTACGAGTACATTCAGCTAATTGAAAATAATTTTATGTTTTTTACCAAAACAAAAAAAAGTGTGTGTGTACTTATGTACGCACGTAAGAACTTATACTTCAAGCTAGAGTATTAAAATACTTCCAAAGAAACAATTTAACAATTAAAAAAATATTAGACAATAAGTCCACAACGCCATCTCTTAGAAATGATAAAGACTACTTTCTTGTTTTAGTCCACAACGCCATCTCTTAGAAATGATAAAGACTACTTTCTCGTCTGCAAAACTAGCGGCATCTTGGCGGCAGCTTGAACTACTTCGTATCCATATGCGCGTTGTAAAAATTTACTCTCATCATTTTTCTCTAACGCGCCAAATGAAGTATAACTTCAAAAATCGAATGTCGATTTTCAAGTATGAAATATCGATTCACTGAATCGATTAAGTACAACATATCGATTTAAAATCGATTTATTTGGTCCGAAGCATCGATTCTTCGATTAATCGATTTCAAATCGCTAATTCGATTCGCCATCCCTTGAGTATGAGCATGACATGATGACACTTCGGTTTCGGAACTCGGAAGTTCTTACAAGTGTTGATTTGTTGAACTGTTAACCTTAACAACTTAACAAGTGTTCAACTGGTTCAACTGTTCACTCTGTTGATACCTTTAATAGTCCTTGTTCATTGAGCTCTTAAACCTAAGAAGTAAGATCACTCGTGTATTCCAATAAGCGGTGGCAGTCGTATTTTCAGTAAATTTAAATTTATCACAGTAAATCATGTGCGAAGAAGCTAAATTATTCACCAGAGAGGAGCTCAAGAGCCGCAACTCCCGCGAAGACGCTGTACTTATCATTCACAACGGAGTATACGATGTCACAAAGTTTCTCGACGAGGTATGTAATGTATTTTATGTGTGTGTCACAATTTTATCGTAAGAAATAAAAAAAGAACTTGTGATAGAAATCATTAGTCGTCTAAAAGGTCAAATGTCATTTCCCGTTAGGAAACTATGTAATTATTTTTTCGTACTTTGTAGAGCTTTAGTCTGTTCTTTAAAAAAACCTATTAAAATCTGTACGGGGTTTTGAAAAATATCTCAAAAGTTTATAATCAGATTATCAACATATTTTAACTGAGGTAGGGCATAGCAGGAAAGTTCCTGCTCAAAATATGGAGCAGCCCGACTGGGGAAGTACCTCGACCTTACAGAAGACCACAGCTAATTAATATTGTTTTCAAGCAGTGTTGTGTTCCTGTTGGTGAGTAAGGTGACCAGAGCTCCTGGGGGGGGAATTGGGGGTAGGGTCGGCAACGGGCTTGTGAGGCTTCTGGTGTTGCAGGTGTCTATAGGCTACGGTAGTCACTTACCATCAGGTGAACCGTACGCTTGTTTGTCGACTTAGTATCATTAAAAAAAAAATTCTAAATGACTATCAAGGTTGTAAAAACTTTTTTAACGAAAAAGAATTATGCAAAATTAATTAAAACAATGTGCATTTTGGCAATGTGGTTTGATGGATTTTTTTCGATATTATGGGGATTTTATAGCTATATCCTAATTTAGTAAATATAGAACCACCTCTGTAGTGAACCCCTTTGATAAAAAAAAAAATAATAATAATCAGTTGTCCAGATAGACTTGTAAAATAAATACTATTGTACTTATGAACATAAAAATTGGTTAGAATGTAAAAAAAATAAATTTAGGTAAGAAAAATTTGTGAACAATTAATTGTATTTTGGTTTGTACGAGCAGATAATTTTTATAACACTAAAAAAATGGTCAATTTCTAACACGTAATAAATGAAAAAAAAAATTACATTCAAACATTTACAGGTAAATTGTTGCATTAATTTTTTTTTTGTCTTTTATTTGTTTCATTTTATCATACTATTATAATCTATACTAATATAATAAAGCTTAAGAGTTTGTTTGTTTGTTTGTTTGTACGCGCTAATCTCAGGATCTACTGGTCCGATTTGAAAAATTCTTTCAGTGTTAGATAGCCGATATCGAGGAAGCCTATAGGCTATGTTTCATCACGCTAAGACCAATAAGAGCGGAGTCCACGCCGACGAAGTCGCGCGCAGAAGCTAGTTTATAATATTCAAGTTATTGGTAAAAATGACGACCCAAAAATGCATGATTTTAAATCCTGTTTAAATTAGTAAATTTTTACTTGGACTCTTTCGCTTGTTCCAATAATAACAATTACACAACTGAAAAAGAATTTATAATTTTCAAGAAGTACTCATTTAAATCTTTATTAGTGTTTCCACGTTAATAATTTCCTTTCCCCATGCCTCAGTTGAGATTTCCCCTTCTCAGGAATTTTTTATTTAGTGATTTAAAAAATATTAAAACAGATAAACGTAATATGCTCGATAATGAAACAGTTGGATCAATCCTGTGCGTAAAATATGTCTTGATAAGAACAGGAACAACCTTTGTGCAACTAATGAAAAATCAGTTTGAAATACCACACCTTAAGTTTGTACAGTCGAATACAACTGCAAGCGAATCTAAAAAACTAGACTAAGCATGAATAAAGCTTTAAAGTATAATTCAACATTTCGTATTTTTATTTATAGTCTGACCAGAAGTATAAAACCTGCAGGTGTTGCCACTGTCCCTTAGTTTAGTTTAGTTAGTGGGCTCGATTTTCCGCATTTAGACCCAATATTGGTCCATTATGCGTGAAAAAGGGACTGACTAGTTCAGCCAGCCCAGCTCCTTCCAGAAGCTCAGAAGCCTTCTGGGGCGTTCACAGGCTTCTCGGTGCGTCCTTATATCTTTAAGTATGGTAGCCCGGCGTGTGGCCACTCCCTCGCATTACAGGATCACGCGGGTGGCTGTTTCTTCTGCAGTGAGACATCCCCTGCATAGAGGGCTGTCCGTTGCATTCATGATGAATAGTTGATGGTTAAGTGCCATGTGGGCGGTGATTGTACCAACAATTATTTTGATGTCTAGACGGTTCAGACTGAGCAGTCGACGCGATAGGTGCGATTATACTTCCGTGAGTACCATCTTGGACTGTCTACAGCCGGTTTAGTTTGCCCAAAGGGCATTGTGAGCTGCACGTGTCCGTTGCCTTACCCATGAGCGCAGCTGTCCAAGTAGTAGCGGCAATAAGATAGTGGGGCCAGCCACCTTGCCACTGTCCCTTTTATACGGTAACACTAGCTTTACCCATGATTTCCTTCGATTTCCCCTTTTCACGTCTTTCCCCTTTTTTCCCCTCTGGACCCTAATTTCCCCTCAAAAGGGAAATTTCCCTCATTGTGGAAACACTGTCTGTACGTCCTAAATTCAGGCGCAGCCAGTGGCAGAAAAGAGAACTAAGATCTGGTTGTATTATTGTGTATAATCAATACTGTGGAAAAGCCTATACAAATAATAAAAACAACACACATACAGATAAAATATTGAACCAAGCTTTCACTATCTTCTATCTATACAAACGAAAATGAATTGCCCAATATGTTGCTAAGCGCAAAATATGAGAATGGTTGGGCACTGGAGGAGGTTCTTAGAGAAAATTACTCAGAAAATTATAAAATTGGAGAAAATATTCTTGAAACTTCACGAGTTTGAAAGTTCGCAAGACAGTCTAAAATAAAATCGTGAGCTATCAAAGATTTAAAGACATTTTTTTAGCTACAGAGATATTGATGTCAATACTTCATTAATCAAAAAAAAAATCGATCAAGTGCGAGTTGGACTCGCGTACCGAGGGTTCCGTGCAAACAAATTTATTAAAAATATTTTTATTAAGTATAAATATGATATAACTAAAAATTTATGCGGCTAGTCTTTAGATTAAGAACGGCGTCGCGTATTTCCATTCTGTACAAGGCCAGAACGCAGCCATAGGGAACTGCTCTCGTATATGTTGTGATGTTGTTGTAAAAATCTGTTATTTCAATGCATACAAGAATTTTGCGCACTTGTAAGTTGCAACCAAATTATATAATTACAAAAATGAAGAACAAGTACAAAATGAAGATAATAATCTATACTTATTATAAAAAGAAGTCCCCCGGCCGCGTCTTTCTGTCCTCCTGTCTGTCTGTCTGAACGCGATAAACTCGAAAACTACCAAACGGATTTTTATACGGTTTTCAACAATAGAAAGAGTGATTCTTGAGGAAGGTTTAGGTATATAATTTATTATGCTTTTATGTAAATTAGCAGAAACTTATTATAAAAAGAAGTCCCCCGGCCGCGTCTTTCTGTCCTCCTGTCTGTCTGTCTGAACGCGATAAACTCGAAAACTACCAAACGGATTTTTATACGGTTTTCAACAATAGAAAGAGTGATTCTTGAGGAAGGTTTAGGTATATAATTTATTATGCTTTTATGTAAATTAGCAGAAATACGGCGATAAATGTTGAAGAGGTCGCAAAAAATCTCACCAACTGGGAGTTTTCTACGCGAACGCCGCGTAAACTAGCAAAGATATAGTTGAGTAATGTACTAGCAAATTGAAAACCTATAAAAGTGCTACAAAAAAGTCCGCGATAGCATATCTCTATCTCTAATGATTGACTTACAATAACCACATTAATGTTCATATTTTTAATTAAAAACATTACGTTATTTTCAAAGCTATTTTCTTTAGTTCAGTATTAATCCTTATCCAAACTTAGGCATTTAATACAGATTAAAATTGCCCTTTACACTATATCAATTAGATGAATAGTTTTTGAAATATCGTCGATAGAAGTAAATATTAAAAATAAAATTAACGCGCAACGAAGTGGGCACGGGTCGGCTAGTGGTTAATCTATACTTATTATAAAAATAAGTCCCCCGGCCGCGTCTTTCTGTCCTCCTGTCTGTCTGTCTGTCTGTCTGTCTGAACGCGATAAACTCGAAAACTACGCAACGGATTTTATACGGTTTTCAACAATAGAAAGAGTGATTCTTGAGGAAGGTTTAGGTATATAATTTATTATGTTTGAATGTAAATTAGCAGAAATACGGAGATAAATGTTGAAGAGGTCGCAAAAAATCTCGCCAACGGGGAGCTTTCCACGCGAACGCTGCGTAAACTAGCAAAGATATAGTTGTATAATGTACTAGCGAATTCAAAATCTATAATTATTCTACAAAAAAGTCCGCGATAGCATATCTCTATCTCTTAGGGTTGACTTACAATAACCACTTTTATGTTCAAATTTTTAATTAAAACATTACGTTATTTTCAAAGATATTTTCTTTAGTTCAGTATTAATCCTTATCCAAATGAATATGATATTTAGCTTAGGCATTTAATGCAGATTAAAATTGCCCTTCACACTATATTAATCAGATAAATAGTTTTTGAGATATCATCGTTAGAAGTAATTAACGGCGAAACATTTAATGCTCGGCGAGCTAGCGTTCTTTCCTTGAGATGCCTATGGCGCGGGCGAGTCCATCCCCTCTGCCCCGCATCGCTCGACAATCATGCTAATAAAGGAAATCAACGAATATCAAAGATCATTTTATCGAACTTTTTTAAACTTTTTTGTTAAATTTCACGCGGACGAAGTCGCGGGTACAGCTAGTAATTGTAATAAATATTGAGACATATTTTAGAAATATTATCATATGGTTTTTAATTGTTGTTTATAGAAAGAGTTGTTAATGTAAAGTGTCACATCCGGTAGTCAGAGGTGGGGCAGAGTGTGGTTGTTTATTATCTAGTATAAAAGGACGAGAATAGCAATGCGGAGGGACTGGCCTCCAAGACTTGGAAAGAGGAACGTCACTCTGCCCCCTGTCGGTTTTATCTGGCTCTGAGTACCTACTTCTTATTTCAGATAAGTATTTTGTTTATTAATTGTTTAAATGTTTAAATTATTGGTTATAATTGATAATAAATAAAAGGTTTAATTATTTTGTCGTAATAGTTAACATTAGATAAATGAAAAATTGTAAATTTAACTATAACTTAAATAATATAGTAAATATATTCTGTTTGTATTTGTTGTACTTTTTATTATTTTTTTATTCTTATATATACACCACTTCTAACATCAGAAGTGGGATCAGATCTCATTTCGCCCACTTCATTTGTTGTTTTGCTGTTGTTGATTGGAGTTTTAATTTATTTGTTTAAGTTTTATTTTTAGGGGGTATGCGAGTTAGTTACAATATTTGGTGGTGATTAGTGGGTACATCGATATTTTAGTTCTTTTCGATCGTTCTTTTGTATTCTTATCGGTGTACAAGTGGTTTTTGTTCAGTGTTTGATTACGTAATTCTATTTACCGGTTATTTGTTGAATTTAGTTTTGTTTTGTTACGTGATACGTAGGTAGTTGTGAAGTGATTGATTTTGCTAATAGGTTCTGTGTTTATTTCACTTTAGTTACAACGTCGGATCGTGAGTGTGATCATAGTGCGAGCCGTCGTGGTAGTCGCAGCCCCAGTCGTGAGCGTCGTCGCAATAGCCGTGGTTGGTAGCGGCTGTGTGAACTTGGCACCCGACTTTGTAAAAATTGAAATTTTTTGGATTCGTTTAAGAGATATTGGTTAGTAGTTGATAGTAGTGAGAATAATTTTTTTTGTAGTTGTGCAAAAAAAATTTTTTTCTGGACCAAAAAAAAATCGCATCCCCCCACATTTAAAATAAAAACTTTTTTTCTTCGATTCTTATAGAGGAACGTTAGTAGATGATTGTAGTACATTTTGTTTTTTTTGTAGTAAGTTAGAAAAAATAATAATAAAAAATTTAAAAATTATAAATTTCGAACATTTATCGTCATGAATTTTCCCACTATAAAATCAATTTGAAAGCTTAATATTTACAATTAAAGCTAAATTGAACGATACTCTCCGTAGCGATTTGTATTAAACATTTTTTTTAGTAGTAGAATTATTAATGTGACGTATAACAGTATCAGATGCCGTGCAAGTAAGGAAAACTTGACTTTGTCGGGTTTCGGTCAAATCATTAGCGTTTTAAGCTATTCACGGGTACTAAAAACTTCTAAAATGATCGAGGGACCTCTGCAGAGGTTTGTAGTGAAAATATTTTCGTTTGTAGTTGAACAAAAGTTACAGAAAATCGAACCAGAAGCCGCGAAAGTACGAAGAAATCGATTTCCACATATTGCATGCAAGCCATTATCTATGGAGAGTCTTCACGATTACTACAAACGTCTAAAATGATTGAGGGACCTCTGCAGAGGTTTGTAGTGAAAATATTTTCGTTTGTAGTTGAACAAAAGTTACAGAAAATCGAATCAGAAGCCGCGAAAGTACGAAAAAATCGATTTCAACATATTCAATGCGAGCCATTATCTATGGAGGGTCTTCACGATTACTACAAACGTCTAAAATGATTGAGGGACCTCTGCAGAGGTTTGTAATGAAAATATTTTCGTTTGTAGTTGAATAAAAGTTACAGAAAATCGAATCAGAAGCCGCGAAAGTACGAAAGAATCGATTTCCACATATTGCATGCAAGCCATTATCTATGGAGGGTCTTCACGATTACTACAAACGTCTAAAATGATTGAAGGACGTCTGCAGAGGTTTGTAGTGAAAATATTTTCGTTTGTAGTTAAACAAAAGTTACAGAAAATCGAATCAGAAGCCGCGAAAGTACGAAAGAATCGATTTCAACATATTGCATGCAAGCCATTACTTATGGAGGGTCCTCACGATTACTACAAACGTCTAAAATGATTGAGGGACCTCTGCAGAGGTTTGTAGTGAAAATATTTTCGTTTGTAGTTAAACAAAAGTTACAGAAAATCGAATCAGAAGCCGCGAAAGTACGAAAAAATCGATTTCAACATATTCAATGCGAGCCATTATCTATGGAGGGTCTTCACGATTACTACAAACGTCTAAAATGATTGAGGGACCTCTGCAGAGGTTTGTAGTGAAAATATTTTCGTTTGTAGTTGAACAAAAGTTACAGAAAATCGAATCGGAAGCCGCGAAAGTACGAAAGAATCGATTTCCACATATTGCATGCAAGTCATTACTTATGGAGGGTCCTCACGATTACTACAAACGTCTAAAATGATTGAAATACGTCTGCAGAGGTTTGTAGTGAAAATATTTTCGTTTGTAGTTAAACAAAAGTTACAGAAAATCGAATCAGAAGCCGCGAAAGTACGAAAGAATCGATTTCAACATATTGCATGCAAGCCATTACTTATGGAGGGTCCTCACGATTACTACAAACGTCTAAAATGATTGAGGGACCTCTGCAGATGTTTGTAGTGAAAATAGTTTCGTTTGTAGTTGAACAAAAGTTACAGAAAATCGAATCAGAAGCCGCGAAAGTACGAAAAAATCGATTTCAACATATTCAATGCGAGCCATTATCTATGTAGGGTCTTCACGATTACTACAAACGTCTAAAATGATTTAGGGACCTCTGCAGAGGTTTGTAGTGAAAATATTTTCGTTTGTAGTTGAACAAAACTTACATAAAATCGAATCAGAAGCCGCGAAAGTACGAAAAAATCGATTTCAGCATATTCAGTGCGAGCCATTATTTATGGAGGGTCTTCACGATTACTACAAACGTCTAAAATGATCGAGGGACCTCTGCAGAGGTTTGTAGTGAAAATATTTTCGTTTGTAGTTGAACAAAAGTTACAGAAAATCGAATCAGAAGCCGCGAAAGTACGAAAAAATCGATTTCAACATATTCAATGCGAGCCATTATCTATGGAGGGTCTTCACGATTACTACAAACGTCTAAAATGATTGAGGGACCTCTGCAGAGGTTTGTAGTGAAAATATTTTCGTTTGTAGTTGAACAAAAGTTACATAAAATCGAATCAGAAGCCGCGAAAGTACGAAGAAATCGATTTCCACATATTCAGTGCGAGCCATTATTTATGGAGGGTCTTCACGATTACTACAAACGTCTAAAATGATCGAGGAACCTCTGCAGAGGTTTGTAGTGAAAATATTTTCGTTTGTAGTTGAACAAAAGTTACAGAAAATCAAATCAGAAGCCGCGAAAGTACGAAAGAATCGATTTCCACATATTGCATGCAAGTCATTACTTATGGAGGGTCCTCACGATTACTACAAACGTCTAAAATGATTGAAGGACCTCTGCAGAGGTTTGTAGTGAAAATATTTTCGTTTGTAGTTGAATAAAAGTTACAGAAAATCGAATCAGAAGCCGCGAAAGTACGAAAGAATCGATTTCCACATATTGCATGCAAGCCATTATCTATGGAGGGTCTTCACGATTACTACAAACGTCTAAAATGATTGAGGAACCTCTGCAGAGGTTTGTAGTGAAAATATTTTCGTTTGTAGTTAAACAAAAGTTACAGAAAATCGAATCAGAAGCCGCGAAAGTACGAAAGAATCGATTTCAACATATTGCATGCAAGCCATTACTTATGGAGGGTCCTCACGATTACTACAAACGTCTAAAATGTTTGAGGGACCTCTGCAGAGGTTTGTAGTGAAAATATTTTCGTTTGTAGTTAAACAAAAGTTACAGAAAATCGAATCAGAAGCCGCGAAAGTACGAAAAAATCGATTTCCACATATTGCATGCAAGTCATTACTTATGGAGGGTCCTCACGATTACTACAAACGTCTAAAATGATTGAGGGACCTCTGCAGAGGTTTGTAGTGAAAATATTTTCGTTTGTAGTTGAACAAAAGTTACAGAAAATCGAATCAGAAGCCGCGAAAGTACGAAAGAATCGATTTCCACATATTGCATGCAAGCCATTATCTATGGAGGGTCTTCACGATTACTACAAACGTCTAAAATGATTTAGGGACCCCTGCAGAGGTTTGTAGTGAAAATATTTTCGTTTGTAGTTAAACAAAAGTTACAGAAAATCGAATCAGAAGCCGCGAAAGTACGAAAGAATCGATTTCAACATATTGCATGCAAGCCATTACTTATGGAGGGTCCTCACGATTACTACAAACGTCTAAAATGTTTGAGGGACCTCTGCAGAGGTTTGTAGTGAAAATATTTTCGTTTGTAGTTAAACAAAAGTTACAGAAAATCGAATCAGAAGCCGCGAAAGTACGAAAAAATCGATTTCAACATATTCAATGTGAACCATTATCTATGGAGGGTCTTCACGATTACTACAAACGTCTAAAATGATTGAGGGACCTCTGCAGAGGTTTGTAGTGAAAATATTTTCGTTTGTAGTTGAACAAAAGTTACAGAAAATCGAATCAGAAGCCGCGAAAGTACGAAAGAATCGATTTCCACATATTGCATGCAAGCCATTATCTATGGAGGGTCTTCACGATTACTACAAACGTCTAAAATGATCGAGGGACCTCTGCAGAGGTTTGTAGTGAAAATATTTTCGTTTGTAGTTGAACAAAAGTTACAGAAAATCGAATCAGAAGCCGCGAAAGTACAAAATCGAATCAGAAGCCGCGAAAGTACGAAAAAATCGATTTCAACATATTCAATGCGAGCCATTATCTATGGAGGGTCTTCACGATTACTACAAACGTCTAAAATGATTTAGGGACCTCTGCAGAGGTTTGTAGTGAAAATATTTTCGTTTGTAGTTGAACAAAACTTACATAAAATCGAATCAGAAGCCGCGAAAGTACGAAAAAATCGATTTCAGCATATTCAGTGCGAGCCATTATTTATGGAGGGTCTTCACGATTACTACAAACGTCTAAAATGATCGAGGGACCTCTGCAGAGGTTTGTAGTGAAAATATTTTCGTTTGTAGTTGAACAAAAGTTACAGAAAATCGAATCAGAAGCCGCGAAAGTACGAAAGAATCGATTTCAACATATTGCATGCAAGCCATTACTTATGGAGGGTCCTCACGATTACTACAAACGTCTAAAATGATTGAGGGACCTCTGCAGAGGTTTGTAGTGAAAATATTTTCGTTTGTAGTTAAACAAAAGTTACAGAAAATCGAATCAGAAGCCGCGAAAGTACGAAAAAATCGATTTCAACATATTCAATGCGAGCCATTATCTATGGAGGGTCTTCACGATTACTACAAACGTCTAAAATGATTGAGGGACCTCTGCAGAGGTTTGTAGTGAAAATATTTTCGTTTGTAGTTGAACAAAAGTTACAGAAAATCGAATCAGAAGCCGCGAAAGTACGAAAAAAATCGATTTCAACATATTCAATGCGAGCCATTATCTATGGAGGGTCTTCACGATTACTACAAACGTCTAAAATGATTTAGGGACCTCTGCAGAGGTTTGTAGTGAAAATATTTTCGTTTGTAGTTGAACAAAACTTACATAAAATCGAATCAGAAGCCGCGAAAGTACGAAAAAATCGATTTCAGCATATTCAGTGCGAGCCATTATTTATGGAGGGTCTTCACGATTACTACAAATGTCTAAAATGATCGAGGGACCTCTGCAGAGGTTTGTAGTGAAAATATTTTCGTTTGTAGTTGAACAAAAGTTACAGAAAATCGAATCAGAAGCCGCGAAAGTACGAAAGAATCGATTTCCACATATTGCATGCAAGCCATTATCTATGGAGGGTCTTCACGATTACTACAAACGTCTAAAATGATTTAGGGACCTCTGCAGAGGTTTGTAGTGAAAATATTTTCGTTTGTAGTTGAACAAAAGTTACAGAAAATCGAATCAGAAGCCGCGAAAGTACGAAAGAATCGATTTCCACATATTGCATGCAAGCCATTACTTATAGAGGGTCCTCACGATTACTACAAACGTCTAAAATGATTGAGGGACCTCTGCAGAGGTTTGTAGTGAAAATATTTTCGTTTGTTGTTGAACAAAAGTTACAGAAAATCGAATCAGAAGCCGCGAAAGTACGAAGAAATCGATTTCCACATATTGCATGCGAGCCATTATCTATGGAGGGTCTTCACGATTGCTACAAACGTCTAAAATGATTTAGGGACCTCTGCAGAGGTTTGTAGTGAAAATATTTTCGTTTGTAGTTGAACAAAAGTTACAGAAAATCGAATCAGAAGCCGCGAAAGTACGAAAGAATCGATTTCCACATATTGCATGCAAGCCATTACTTATAGAGGGTCCTCACGATTACTTCAAACGTCTAAAATGATTGAGGGACCTCTGCAGAGGTTTGTAGTGAAAATATTTTCGTTTGTTGTTGAACAAAAGTTACAGAAAATCGAATCAGAAGCCGCGAAAGTACGAAGAAATCGATTTCCACATATTCAGTGCGAGCCATTATTTATGGAGGGTCTTCACGATTACTACAAACGTCTAAAATGATCGAGGAACCTCTGCAGAGGTTCGTAGTGAAAATATTTTCGTTTGTAGTTGAACAAAAGTTACAGAAAATCAAATCAGAAGCCGCGAAAGTACGAAAGAATCGATTTTCACATATTGCATGCAAGTCATTACTTATGGAGGGTCCTCACGATTACTACAAACGTCTAAAATGATTGAAGGACCTCTGCAGAGGTTTGTAGTGAAAACAGTTTCGTTTGTAGTTAAACAAAAGTTACAGAAAATCGAATCAGAAGCCGCGAAAGTACGAAAGAATCGATTTCAACATATTGCATGCAAGCCATTACTTATGGAGGGTCCTCACGATTACTACAAACGTCTAAAATGATGAGGAGCCTCTGTAAAAAAATCGAATTTCCTAATTTAACTGCATTGTTAGTAACAATAAGACTTGTTATTTATTTCCATATTCATTTTAAGTTCTTAATAATTGTGTACCGGCAAATAAAATTTTAAAATACTTTTATTTAATCGACAAGTAATACAAATTATTTAGTCCAAAAAATAAATAATCTATTGAATACACATTATTACTACATAATATAATAATATATTATTATACCCGCTTTCTGTCTGTCCCTATGTATTTATGCTTAGATCTTGAAAAGTACGTATCGTATTTTGATGCGGTTTCTTTTAATAGATAGTAATTCACGAGGAAGGTTTATATGTAATAATACATGCATAATATAGTAGAGAAACACTGATAGTTTTAGAGTTCTCTAATGTGATGTCGTAAATAAATACATTTTTTGCGCTTACATTGCCAATGCTGGCTCAACCCTACGAGATAGATCAAAATAATGTACTACAGTACAGTCTGCAAAAAAGTCCGCGATGGTATATGTCTTATCTCTTAGGGATAACCCACAATAACTATTTTTTATCTTTTACTTTTTACGTGAAATAATGGCTTATTTACGAAGCGATCCAATTAAGTACCTTAAATATATTGTGCATTTAATATAGATCAATATGGCCCTGTACAGCATGTAATTTAAATGAATATTTTCGTAGATATTACAGATTTAAAACTTCGCCCGATTCCATTTTAAAGCTTCGCCCACCACACTGACTTTATCCTAAGCCGAGGTGCGATCTCGCTAGGAGACTCCCTTATCTTAGGACGAACGGACATCCCGAGCCCTCCTAAAGGGCTCCACTTTTTCCTTCACGGCTGGGTCTCAGTATCCAGCCACCCCATGCCGCTAGGGTCAACAGCACTAGACATTCCGAAATAAAAAACGCGCTTCGCCCTATAGCATTATGATTACTTGATTAGAAGTAAATTAGGTTGGATAGGATTAGATTAAAACCATAAGTTATGAATAAATTGTGTTTCTTCTATTAAAATCTGAGTTTGAATTTAAAGTTTAGACAATTTAGTATTAGGGCAATTTTATATATTTTTTATTAGGGCATTTATCGAAAATCGTAGTTTAAGGTTAGGTATTTAAGTTAAGGTTATATTAAAGAAATAACTGAATAGAATCTATACTAATTCGTGTTATTTATATTTTTATTTTTATGTTACCCACACAATATGAGGACATTCTAATTTTTTTTAAATCATATCAAAAAAAAAATTTCCCGCTGGCACTGGATCGAAAATTTTGGTATGATAATAAAAAACATTTTCGAATTTCCTCATGTGTGGGAAACACAAAAATAAAAATTATACGAAATAAAAATAGCTTGGTGTCGTCTCTTGTCAAAGAATTCATTGTAATATGAAACTTTGAATAGTGAGTGCTGTAAAGGACTCGCTATAGATGGCACCACGGTTGCTTAAAACCGAATAAAAATCATATCAGGAATTTCGATTTGGCTGGACATAGATCCATAGCTTGCTAGAGCACCCGATACGGTATGTCGGGGGTGCGGGTTCGAATCCCGATGAATCAAAAATTTTGACATGGTAATAAAAACTATAACCTTTTTATGCTAAGCTTTGTTCTAAAATAATGCATAATATTAATTTGCTAAGGGGCCGTCCATATATTACGTCATTCTGGGGTTGGTCTGCGGATGACGGCAAATGATAGATGGGGGGGGGGGGTGTTTCAAAATTGACGTCATTCTTATTTATTTATTTATAGTTTATTGTTCACGTACAAAAAGATTATTTCTAAAAAGAAATTTCTTCCAGCACACCTAGTAAGTGAGACTGCAAATGTGAGAGGCGGCTAAGGCGCGTACAGTACTAAAATAACTGATAATAAACATACATAATGCAACATAGATGTACAACATAGTTGCATGACGGCGTAACGGGACAGGCACTCGACGTTGAGTGGGTTGAAGACGTGGAGGAATCGAGCCAAAACGAATATCGGGAGGATACGGAGATATTACCCGTGATCCAGAATTTAAAAGAATGGGTGAAAACTCCGTGGGAGTTATCCAAAGAAAAGTAAAAAATAGGGAATAATAATATATAATATATAATATTATTATTCCCTATTTTTTACTTTTATATTATATTATACCAATGATTATTGCCAAAGTAAAAATAATAAAAGGTGATTCTATAATCAAGTGTTTTAATCATTAAAACCCTATTTTTCTCAAATCTGCAATGTTTTAATTTTGTCAAACTGGTAATGACGTCAATTTTGGGAGAAGGGGGGGGGGTCATTAAGAAATGACGATAGGATGATTGTAGGGGGGGGGGTCTAAAATCTGAAAAAATCGATGACGTAATTTATGGACGGCCCCTAAGGTGTTTTTATAAACATGATAATTATTAATCCTTATCCAAATAAATACGTTATTCATCACAAGTATTTAATTTAAAACAAAATTACCCTTTACATTATTCGATTTCAATAAATATCTTAGGAGATATCGCAGTTTTTAAAAAACATCACATCAAAAATATTATAAAGCTGAAAAGTTTGTTTGTTTAATCGCGCTAATTTCAGAATCTACTGGTTGGAAAATAAAAAAATTTTGTTTTGGATAGCCAATTTAACGAAGAACGCTTTGGACTATTTTTTCCTTAAATTAACGCGTGTGAAACCGCGGGACACAGCTAGTCTACATCTACACTAATATTATAAAGAGGAAAGATTTTTTTGTTTGTTTGTTTGTATTGTATAGGCTGCAAAAGTATTGGACCGATTTTAATGATTTTTGCACTAATAGAAAGCTACATTATTACGAAGTAACATAGGCTATATACGTACGACTGAATTATGGGACTAAAAAGATCTACAAAAAAGTTCGCGAGGGCGTATATCTATCTATAACAGCTTAGCTAAAAACTTTTTAATATTTCAAAATTTAATAAATGGGTGTTTGTTGTAAATTTATAATTCTTTTCACCGAGCGAAGCCGGGGCGAGCTGCTAGTAGGTTATATATATTGTTACGTGTTAGGGTTCGAACGATTTGGAGAGAAAGACCTTCTGACTCTTTTAGAGACTTTATTCACTAGCACTAGGTCCGACACAAGCACTAGGTACAACACTACGCACTAAGTACAACCACTAATCACTAGGTACACACAGTAAGCACTAACAATGTCCGAGGTCGTAGCCAATGTCGTAGGTTTCCGCTGGTATCACTTCTTGATCACTAGTATTCACTTCGAAGTCGCTTCGTCGTTAGCTCAAACTGAACTGACTCCGCTCGGCCTCAATCGGCCTTTTTATACCGGGCCGAGCCTACACCCAGACAGTTCTAGAACGTTCGTGCGTGTACTCGATCCTGAGTTCATTCACCTATATGTCCTCTAGCGCCATCTAGTATTGAGTGGATGTTTCACGTTGTCTTTGTAACAAAGTGGTTTGTACAGCACACAACGTGGTTCCTTCGCTCCCCGCTAGATGGCGCAAGCTCCTCTTTTGTGTACTCGTAACAATATCACATCTTTTGTTGTTGATAATGGTTGACTATCTTTTGCTTTTAGTCGAACGAATAGTAAGTAAAATATTTTTTACTGAAGTACACACTAAGAATATGGCAATTTGTTCATAAATAATCCGACCGACGTATAGTTTTTTTGGGTTGAGTTCAAACAAGAACTGATAAATCTTATAAACCATTAATAAATCGCAGGGTCAAACTTTCCACATGGCAATCTTAAATTTGAGCCTTGAGTGTTTTTCACATGGCCAAATTATATTATGTCGCTCTTCAAACCTCTAAAGGCTCAAGTAACCTCTAAAGGCTATAAAGAAAACATGTTTGTATTGTCTAGAATGACAAAAAGTTGTGAACGTTGTATATTAAGACTTTTTGTGGTATATTTAGTATCAGCATTGCACCCGTGCGTAACCGGGGCAGGTCGCTAGTCGATTAATATACATTATGTTACTATATCATTTACATTACCTTATTCCCTATCACCACTTAATTTAAATGAATATCTAAGGAGTTATTGCCGAATGAAAAAAAAAATGCGCGCAAAAATATCATTCAGTCGCCGGCTTCACATCAAACACGGGACTTGATGCAACCACTCCCCGCGCCACGTCCCTCGCTGAATAATATTATAATTATATAGGTACCTACTATTCGTGCAAAGCCGAGTTGAGCCGCTAGTAAAACGCCACAGTTATGATATTTCTCGAATAGGTACTAGGTAGTATATTAAGCAGTTTTATCTGTTAACCTAATATTTCATAACCGCATTCTAAATTAATGGAGAAATGATTAAGTATGGAATGAGGCATTTCAAATGATAAAAAAAGTATTTTATAAAATAAAACTAAAATAAAAACATAAATTGTCATAATCACCTAAATTTTTTCACGGAGCTAATTATAAAAAATAACGGAAGTCGGTACATACTTGGCGAAATATATCAGCAAATAAAATATAAATAATTGTGTTTGCTCGCAAACGAAAAAAAAAACTACTTCAATTACATCGACAAGTAATGCAACCTAATAAGATGGAATAATAAGATGGATAATGGCTTGCATGCAATTTGTGGAAATCGATTTCTTCGTACTTTCGCGGGTTCTGATTCGATTTTCTGTAACTTTTGTTCAACTACAAACGAAAATTTTTCACTACAAACCTCTGCAGACGTATTTCAATCATTTTAGACGTTTGTAGTAATCGTCAAGACCCTCCATAGATAATGGCTTGCATGCAATATGTGGAAATCGATTCTTTCGTACTTTCGCGGCTTCCGATTCGATTTTCTGTAACTTTTGTTCAACTACAAACGAAAATATTTTCACTACAAACCTCTGCAGAGGTCCCTCAATCATTTTAGACGTTTGTAGTAATCGTGAAGACCCTCCATAGATAATGGCTCGCATTGAATATGTTGAAATCGATTTTTTCGTACTTTCGCGGCTTCTGATTCGATTTTCTGTAACTTTTGTTTAACTACAAACGAAAATATTTTCACTACAAACCTCTGCAGAGGTCCCTCAATCATTTTAGACGTTTGTAGTAATCGTGAGGACCCTCCATAAGTAATGGCTTGCATGCAATATGTTGAAATCGATTCTTTCGTACTTTCGCGGCTTCTGATTCGATTTTCTGTAACTTTTGTTTAACTACAAACGAAAATATTTTCACTACAAACCTCTGCAGACGTCCTTCAATCATTTTAGACGTTTGTAGTAATCGTGAGGACCCTCCATAAGTAATGACTTGCATGCAATATGTGGAAATCGATTCTTTCGTACTTTCGCGGCTTCCGATTCGATTTTCTGTAACTTTTGTTCAACTACAAACGAAAATATTTTCACTACAAACCTCTGCAGAGGTCCCTCAATCATTTTAGACGTTTGTAGTAATCGTGAAGACCCTCCATAGATAATGGCTCGCATTGAATATGTTGAAATCGATTTTTTCGTACTTTCGCGGCTTCTGATTCGATTTTCTGTAACTTTTGTTTAACTACAAACGAAAATATTTTCACTACAAACCTCTGCAGAGGTTCCTCAATCATTTTAGACGTTTGTAGTAATCGTGAAGACCCTCCATAGATAATGGCTTGCATGCAATATGTGGAAATCGATTTTTTCGTACTTTCGCGGCTTCTGATTCGATTTTCTGTAACTTTTGTTCAACTACAAACGAAAATATTTTCACTACAAACCTCTGCAGAGGTCCCTCGATCATTTTAGACGTTTGTAGTAATCGTGAAGACCCTCCATAGATAATGGCTCGCATTGAATATGTTGAAATCGATTTTTTCGTACTTTCGCGGCTTCTGATTCGATTTTCTGTAACTTTTGTTTAACTACAAACGAAACTATTTTCACTACAAACCTCTGCAGAGGTCCCTCAATCATTTTAGACGTTTGTAGTAATCGTGAGGACCCTCCATAAGTAATGGCTTGCATGCAATATGTTGAAATCGATTCTTTCGTACTTTCGCGGCTTCTGATTCGATTTTCTGTAACTTTTGTTCAACTACAAACGAAACTATTTTCACTACAAACCTCTGCAGAGGTCCCTCGATCATTTTAGACGTTTGTAGTAATCGTGAAGACCCTCCATAGATAATGGCTTGCATGCAATATGTGGAAATCGATTCTTTCGTACTTTCGCGGCTTCTGATTCGATTTTCTGTAACTTTTGTTCAACTACAAACGAAAATATTTTCACTACAAACCTCTGCAGAGGTCCCTCAATCATTTTAGACGTTTGTAGTAATCGTGAAGACCCTCCATAGATAATGGTTCACATTGAATATATTGAAATCGATTTTTTCGTACTTTCGCGGCTTCTGATTCGATTTTCTGTAACTTTTGTTTAACTACAAACGAAAATATTTTCACTACAAACCTCTGCAGAGGTTCCTCAATCATTTTAGACGTTTGTAGTAATCGTGAAGACCCTCCATAGATAATGGCTTGCATGCAATATGTGGAAATCGATTCTTTCGTACTTTCGCGGCTTCTGATTCGATTTTCTGTAACTTTTATTCAACTACAAACGAAAATATTTTCACTACAAAACTCTGCAGAGGTCCCTCAATCATTTTAGACGTTTGTAGTAATCGTGAAGACCCTCCATAGATAATGGCTCGCATTGAATATGTTGAAATCGATTTTTTCGTACTTTCGCGGCTTCTGATTCGATTTTCTGTAACTTTTGTTCAACTACAAACGAAAATATTTTCACTACAAACCTCTGCAGAGGTCCCTCAATCATTTTAGACGTTTGTAGTAATCGTGAAGACTCTCCATAGATAATGGCTTGCATGCAATATGTGGAAATCGATTTCTTCGTACTTTCGCGGCTTCTGATTCGATTTTCTGTAACTTTTATTCAACTACAAACGAAAATATTTTCACTACAAACCTCTGCAGAGGTCCCTCAATCATTTTAGACGTTTGTAGTAATCGTGAAGACCCTCCATAGATAATGGCTCGCATTGAATATGTTGAAATCGATTTTTTCGTACTTTCGCGGCTTCTGATTCGATTTTCTGTAACTTTTGTTCAACTACAAACGAAAATATTTTCACTACAAACCTCTGCAGAGGTCCCTCAATCATTTTAGACGTTTGTAGTAATCGTGAAGACTCTCCATAGATAATGGCTTGCATGCAATATGTGGAAATCGATTTCTTCGTACTTTCGCGGCTTCTGGTTCGATTTTCTGTAACTTTTGTTCAACTACAATCGAAAATATTTTCACTACAAACCTCTGCAGAGGTCCCTCGATCATTTTAGAAGTTTTTAGTACCCGTGAATAGCTTAAAACGCTAATGATTTGACCGAAACCCGACAAAGTCAAGTTTTCCTTACTTGCACGGCATCTGATACTGTTATACGTCACATTAATAATTCTACTACTAAAAAAATGTTTAATACAAATCGCTACGGAGAGTATCGTTCAATTTAGCTTTAATTGTAAATATTAAGCTTTCAAATTGATTTTATAGTGGGAAAATTCATGACGATAAATGTTCGAAATTTATAATTTTTAAATTTTTTATTATTATTTTTTCTAACTTACTACAAACAAAACAAAATGTACTACAATCATCTACTAACGTTCCTCTATAAGAATCGAAAAAAAAAAGTTTTTATTTTAAATGTGGGGGGATGCGATTTTTTTTTGGTCCAGAAAAAAATTTTTTTTGCACAACTACAAAAAAAATTATTCTCACTACTATCAACTACTAACCAATATCTCTTAAACGAATCCAAAAAATTTCAATTTTTACAAAGTCGGGTGCCAAGTTCACACAGCCGTTGGTAGCCGTGGTTTTCGCGACGTTTATGAGCGTCGTGATAACTCTCAGCGTCGCGACCGTCGTGAGCATCACAGTGACATTGGGACCAGATAGTGAGTTGTTGGATATTTTTGTCAGGATAGTCGAGCGATATTTTGTTTGTGTTTACAAATACGCACATGATAGATTATAGAAGATGCCAGAAGATCATGTACCAATTGAGTTTAATGTAGATAACGATCATAATGGTGAACGTCTTAGTGATGTGGCACTCTGAAGACCGTAGTGTGTGTAGTATCAGGAGGATGATACACTGTGACGTGATCCAAGAGGGATACACGTAGATTATGGAGCAACTGTAATTGCTCGTTGCCTTGTGAAGCCGTGGCCTGGGGAAGGGTGGCTTACATAGTTGTTAGTGTTGTAGAAAATGAGTTTCGTTATTGAAAGTTTTATTGACGTTGGTACATGACTCTGGATAGTTATATTTGCTTTAAGTTTTTGTGATTACCCACTTGTTTGTGATAAAGTGTTTAATATCGTCATAGCTTGAGTATTTCCGATTACCCTCTGTAACGGATATTTTTGTGTTTATTTCTACTATCATAAACGATATTTTAACTAAAGTTCGAAATGCCATCTTCCGAATAGTTAATGCTGGTTTTCTGATAGTCGGTCGCCATGCTTTATCATCTATTGGCGGGATTGTTCAAATTTGTAAGTAAATAGGCAGCTATTGTTTGATTATTGTGCAGCTAATGTTGTTACACGATACGTGGTGTATAAGAGATTAATGTTATAACCTATTCAGTATAGTTAAGTGTGTATCGTGAATGGATAGCTATGGATTTGAAGTGAGAAATAAGTGTTTCATTGAGGGTTTTCAGTCTTTTTCTCCCTTTGATTGATTTATAACTGTTTAAAAGTTTTTTTTTTAGTTGTTCTGTTTAATAACATTTAAATTACAGAAAGTTAATTGATAACACCTTGGAACAATCGTAAGCCCGTTATAAGTCGTTGTAGGTAGCTTTTAAAATTCTTATTAATTCGATCATTCCTCCAAAGAAACAGGCTTTTAATATCCTATTGGCGATTTTGTTTCGTTACTAAATGAATAGCGTAATCAAACGAAACTTGATCCGAAATATTGAGGCCCTTTTCGCGTAATAGAAGTTCTCGAAGGTAGTCGGTATACCCTTAAGGCTCTAAATTGTAATCGTACCTACAAATTTGCTCACGAAAGTTTAAGGAAAATACTAGCACGTCATGTACCAGACGAAATTGATGTAATCGATGATGAATATGTTCAAGTTTAAGTAGATGGAGAGACTCAAGTAAATGACTATCAACCGTAATGTCGTGGTCTGTTGAGACAGTAGCGTGTGTGTAGTAGGGGTGACTGACACGGGCGATGGATCCGTGGGAACCGAATCGTGGAACAAGGTATATTTATTTATTTTTATTTGATATGTACTTAAGCATATACTAACCATAATATATAAAAACCATAAAGTGTATGTATAAGTGGGCATTGATGAAATTGTTATGATTATGACCGTGTGAGATCTGAGATGTGATGATAATATGAGATGGTATAACTAGGCACTGATGAAATTGTTATGAATATGACCGTGTGAGATGTTGTGATAACGTGAGATGATGAGAGCTGCTGCAAAGGTGGCCTGGTGTGAAGTCTAGACACCACGAGGCAGCACGTGGTGGGACTGATCACGACAGTCCAACCTGAGAGTGATACCTCTGATCTGACCACGGTGCGGCCGTGGTAGACAAGTATACACCATAGATTGAGAGGTAATAATGTGTGCTGCGAAGGTGGTCTGGTGTGAAGTCTGGACACCACGAGGCAGCACGTGGTGGGACGGATCACGACAGCCCAGCCTAAGATATTTGAATTGACCTGAGAGGTAATGATATGTGCTGCGAAGGTGGTCTGGTGTGAAGTCTGGACACCACGAGGCAGCACGTGGTGGGACGGATCACGACAGCCCAGCCTAAGATATTTGAATTGACCTGAGAGGTAATGATATGTGCTGTGAAGGTGGTCTGGTGTGAAGTCTGGACACCACGAGGCAGCACGTGGTGGGACGGATCAAGACAGCCCAGCCTAAGATATTTGAATTGACCTGAGAGGTAATGATGTGTGCTGCGAAGGTGGCCTGGTGTGAAGTCTGGACACCACGAGGCAGCACGTGGTGGGACGGATCACGACAGCCCAACCTGACCGTTTTTGAAAGATGACTTGACTTGATTGACTTGACATGAATGAGTTGAGATTTCATTTATTTTCAGCTATAGATGAAATGATGAATAGATTACTTCGAGAGCGAAGTAATTTTCAGAATGGCCGTGTGAGATGCAACCAAATTATATAATTACAAAAATGAAGAACAAGTACAAAATGAAGATAATAATGGTTAATAATTGTAATAAATATTGAGTCATATTTTAGAAATATTATCATATGGTTTTTAATTGTTGTTTATAGAAAGAGTTGTTAATGTAAAGTGTCACATCCGGTAGTCAGAGGTGGGGCAGAGTGTGGTTGTTTATTATCTAGTATAAAAGGACGAGAATAGCAATGCGGAGGGACTGGCCTCCAAGACTTGGAAAGAGGAACGTCACTCTGCCCCCTGTCGGTTTTATCTGGCTCTGAGTACCTACTTCTTATTTCAGATAAGTATTTTGTTTATTAATTGTTTAAATGTTTAAATTATTGGTTATAATTGATAATAAATAAAAGGTTTAATTATTTTGTCGTAATAGTTAACATTAGATAAATAAAAAATTGTAAATTTAACTATAACTTAAATAATATAGTAAATATATTCTGTTTGTATTTGTTGTACTTTTTATTATTTTTTTATTCTTATATATACACCACTTCTAACACACTCATCGTGTATAGTTTGTATTGTGGATGCTCGCGTCTTCGTTCCTAACTATACTGAATTACTTACAAGTTACACTTGACAAGTGTTAAAAGTCTAAGTAGTTTTTTTTTATTCAGTAAAATATGGAATTATATTTGAACTTCATTAGGTAGGATAAAATAGGATTAAATACATAACAATTATTTTTAATCATAATAATTTTTATTTGCAGGACGACTTAGTGTCAATAAAAACATGTCTTCTATAAAATCCGAGTTATATATTCTTTGCATGATTTGACTTAACACGTGGTTCAATAAGTCCCGAGACTAAGTACTAAAAAAAGGTCTTTTTTATAAAATTTATTTTTATTCATCAACATAGCCTCCTCCAAGAGCGATACAGTACCTCCAACGCTTTTCTAACTTTTCTATCCCATGTGTGTAGAACGATTTGTCTTTGGCTTCAAAATAAGCCTCCGTTGCTGCGATAACTTCACTATTTGAGTCAAATTTCTTACCCTGAAGCATTTTTTTAAGGTCTGCAAACAGCCAGTAATCGCTGGGGGCCAAATCTGGCGAATAAGGGGGATGAGGAAGCAATTCGAAGCCCAATTCGTTAATTTTGGCCATCGTTCTCACGGACTTGTGACAAGGCGCGTTGTCCTGGTGAAACACCACTTTCTTTTTGTTCATGTGAGGCCGTTTATCCGCAATTTCGTACTTATACACATGTAATAGTCACTATTTATATTTTGCCCCTTTTCAAGGTAGTCGATGAAAAGTATTCCATGCGCATCCCAAAATATAGACGCCATAACCTTACCGGCCGATTTCTGAGTATTTGGACGCTTCGGGCGGCTTTCACCAGCCGCTCTCCACTCCGCTGCCTGCCGATTGGATTCCGGAGTGAAATGGTATATCCAGGTTTCATCCATTGTTACATACCGATGTAAAAAATCCTTTTTATTATGATTCATCAGCGCCAAACATCGCTCTGAATCATTGATACGTTGTTCCTTTTGATCAGTTGTAAGCAAACGCGGCACCCACTTAGAAAAAAGCTTTTTCATGGCCAAATTTTTATGTAAAATAGTGAAAACACTACCAGCTGAAATCTTCACTATCTCTGCTATCTCTCGCACTTTTACCTTCCGATCTTCCAATACGATTTTGAGGACTTGGTTAATATTTTGTTGAGTCACTGCTTCATTTGGACGACCTGAGTATTCCCCATCATTGGTGTCCATGCGACCGCGTTTGAAGTCGGCATACCACCGACAAATGGTTGCTTTAGAGGGAGCTGATCCTGCATAACATTTTATAAGCCATTGCTGTGCTTCAACGGTATTTTTTCCCATTAAAAAACAATGTTTTATCAACACGCGAAACTCGTTTTTTTCCATTGTATCGAAATTACAACCGTAGCGTAACTTAAATGTTTCAAAATCAATAATTTTATTGTTCCATTTTTAAAAATTTGACAATATTCTTGTATTGATAGCCAGTACTTTTTAAAAATCAAAAGAGTTTTTAGTATAATTATGCGCCATTTCCAGGTTAGTCTCGGGACTTATTGAACGATCTAGTATTACCGTAATAATTATTGGATTTTTCATGTACTCAATTAGGAAGCCTTTTGTTTCCAGTTCTAAAAGTTTCCGTTCTAGTACTTCGTCAATATTTAAGCCAGATCTGTCACCTAAATTTACTTTACGTCGCTTTTCATAAAGATAAAAAACATGATGCCTCGTTTCCACTAGGGGACATTTTGTCCCGCGACATGTCGCGGGACAAAATGTCCCCTAGTGAAGACGAGGCATTACCGCAACATGGGACAATTGTTCCGCGTCAGCCCCGTCTACACTAGGGAACATTTCGTCCCGCGACATGTTGGGGGACACGTCCACACACATGTTGCACAGTGTCCCGCAACATGTCCCGCAACATGTCCCACAGTGTGTACGTGTTTAGGGACATGTTGCTTGTTCCCGCTTCGAGATCGAAAACATTTGTTTCGCGTCAATGTCGCATGGTAGGGCTTTTGATATTTTTTAAAATATCGGATTCTCGATGTATCGATATTTTTAAATACATAATCAATATCGGAGTTAGAGATATCGAAAAAAAATCTATATATCGATATTTTTTAACCGACTTCAAAAAAGGAGGAGATTACTCAATTCGATTTTAATGTATATTCGGGGATAACTTCGTCGTTTACGAACCGATTTTGATCATTCTTTTTTTTTTTGTTGGAAAGGAGATATCCCAAGGGTGGTACCATGATAAGGAAACCAGGATCTGATGATGGGATCCCAGAAAAATCGAGGGGAACCTTCGAAAGTCGTAGTGACGACAAGTGCGTTACTAAATTTTTTTCGTCTACTTACGTTGTATTATTTGTCGATGTAATTGAAGTCGGTTTTTTTCGTTTGCTAGCAAACACAATTTATCAATTTTATTTCTCCGCCTTTTTTTCAACCGATGTACAAACGGAGGAGGTTATGTATTCGACGCGTATATTTTTTATGTATGACCACGCATAACTTTTTACAGAGTGGTCCGATTTTGATAATTAAAAAAAACAATCGTGTCGATTTAAAAAATAATTTACACAGTTTATAATTCAGTATAATATTTGTTAAACAAATTAAATTATCAGTGATTTATTAAAATGTAAGGTTCTCAGTAATTATTGTTCAATTTTAATAAAACAATAATGCGTACCAATATTCAGTAAGATTTTAAAAATATTCGTTGTTTTATATGTTCAGTTGTCAAACAACTATTACTATTATTAGGCACTAAAAGATTGATTACAGAAGCAATTCGTTAAGATGCTACAGAAGAAATCAAATATTTAACAGCTATTTCTGAGAGCACCTGAGTGATAATATTTCAATATTTACTATCAATGCAAAATTTTAGTGCGTTTAATGACCTTGAAATATTTGGTTGATCTAAATACTGTTTAATTCAGCAGGTATTGCAACAAAAATTGTGCCAACAAGTTAATTGGCATTTGACGTATTTTTCATGAGCATATTATTAATTTAATTAAATAAATAAATAAATAAAAATAACTTCACAAATGATGGAGGTGTTTCTTTATCTCTATGAGGAACATGTTGCTGCATTTGTCCCCTAGTGTGGCCTACACAATGTTCGAAACATCTGTCCCGCAACATTGTTGAGGGACAAATGTTCCTCATTTGTCCCCTAGTGGAAACGAGGCATGATGCCTCGTTTCCACTAGGGGACAAATGTTGCGGGACATGTTGCGGGACACTGTGCAACATGTGTGTGGACGTGTCCCCCAACATGTCGCGGGACAAAATGTTCCCTAGTGTAGACGGGGCTGACGCGGAACAATTGTCCCATGTTGCGGTAATGCCTCGTCTTCACTAGGGGACATTTTGTCCCGCGACATGTCGCGGGACAAAATGTCCCCTAGTGGAAACGAGGCATTACTCTCACTTCAATACATATTATAAAACAAAGTCGCTTCCCGCTGTCTGTCTGTCCATATGTATGCTTAGATCCTTAAAACTACGCAACGGATTTTGATGCGGTTTTTTAAATAGATGGAGTGATTCACAAGGAAGGTTTATATGTATGTTACGAGTACACAAAATTAAGGAGCTTGCGCCATCTAGCGGGGAGCGGAGGAACCACGTTGTGTACTGTACAAACCACTTTGTTACAAAGACAACGTGAGACATCCACTCAATACTAGATGGCGCTAGAGGACATATAGGTGAATGAACTCAGGATCGAGTACACGCACGAACGTTCTAGAACTGTCTGGGAGTAGACTCGGCCCGGTATAAAAAGGCCGGGGTGGCCGTGCGAAGTCAGTTCAGTTCAGTTTGAGCTAACGACGAAGCGACTTCGAAGTGAAGACTAGAAGTGATACCAGCGGAAACCTACGACATTGGCTACGACCTCGGACATTGTTAGTGCTTAGTGAAGTGTACCTAGTGATAAGTGAGTGTACCTAGTACTTAGTGCTTGTATTTAGTGCGTAGTATTTGTACCTAGTGCTTGTGTCGGACCTAGTGCTAGTGAATAAAGTCTCATGCCTCGTTTCCACTAGGGGACAAATGAGGAACATTTGTCCCTCAACAATGTTGCGGGACAGATGTTTCGAACATTGTGTAGGCCACACTAGGGGACAAATGCAGCAACATGTTCCTCATAGAGATAAAGAAACACCTCCATCATTTGTGAAGTTATTTTTATTTATTTATTTATTTAATTAAATTAATAATATGCTCATGAAAAATACGTCAAATGCCAATGAACTTGTTGGCACAATTTTTGTTGCGATACCTGCTGAATTAAACAGTATTTAGATCAACCAAATATTTCAAGGTCATTAAACGCACTAAAATTTTGGATTGATAGTAAATATTGAAATATTATCACTCAGGTGCTCTCAGAAATAGCTGTTAAATATTTGATTTCTTCTGTAGCATCTTAACGAATTGCTTCTGTAATCAATCTTTTAGTGCCTAATAATAGTAATAGTTGTTTGACAACTGAACATATAAAACAACGAATATTTTTAAAATCTTACTGAATATTGGTACGCATTATTGTTTTATTAAAATTGAACAATAATTACTGAGAACCTTACATTTTAATAAATCACTGATAATTTAATTTGTTTAACAAATATTATACTGAATTATAAACTGTGTAAATTATTTTTTAAATCGACACGATTGTTTTTTTAATTATCAAAATCGGACCACTCTGTAAAAAGTTATGCGTGGTCATACATAAAAAATATACGCGTCGAATACATAGCCTCCTCCGTTTGTACATCGGTTGAAAAAAAGGCGATGAAATAAAATTGATAAATTGTGTTTGCTAGCAAACGAAAAAAACCGACTTCAATTACATCGACAAATAATACAACGTAAGTAGACGAAAAAAATTTAGTAACGCACTTGTCGTCACTACGACTTTCGAAGGTTCCCCTCGATTTTTCTGGGATTCCATCATCAGATCCTGGTTTCCTTATCATGGTACCACCCTTGGGATATCTCCTTTCCAACAAAAAAAAAAGAATGATCAAAATCGGTTCGTAAACGACGAAGTTATCCCCGAATATACATTAAAATCGAATTGAGTAATCTCCTCATTTTTTGAAGTCGGTTAAAAAATATCGATATATAGATTTTTTTTTCGATATCTCTAACTCCGATATTGATTATGTATTTAAAAATATCGATACATCGAGAATCCGATATTTTAAAAAATATCAAAAGCCCTACCATGCGACATTGACGCGAAACAAATGTTTTCGATCTCGAAGCGGGAACAAGCAACATGTCCCTAAACACGTACACACTGTGGGACATGTTGCGGGACATGTTGCGGGACACTGTGCAACATGTGTGTGGACGTGTCCCCCAACATGTCGCGGGACAAAATGTTCCCTAGTGTAGACGGGGCTGACGCGGAACAATTGTCCCATGTTGCGGTAATGCCTCGTCTTCACTAGGGGACATTTTGTCCCGCGACATGTCGCGGGACAAAATGTCCCCTAGTGGAAACGAGGCATTACTCTCACTTCAATACATATTATAAAACAAAGTCGCTTCCCGCTGTCTGTCTGTCCATATGTATGCTTAGATCCTTAAAACTACGCAACGGATTTTGATGCGGTTTTTTTTAATAGATGGAGTGATTCACAAGGAAGGTTTATATGTATGTTACGAGTACACAAAATTAAGGAGCTTGCGCCATCTAGCGGGGAGCGGAGGAACCACGTTGTGTACTGTACAAACCACTTTGTTACAAAGACAACGTGAGACATCCACTCAATACTAGATGGCGCTAGAGGACATATAGGTGAATGAACTCAGGATCGAGTACACGCACGAACGTTCTAGAACTGTCTGGGAGTAGACTCGGCCCGGTATAAAAAGGCCGGGGTGGCCGTGCGAAGTCAGTTCAGTTCAGTTTGAGCTAACGACGAAGCGACTTCGAAGTGAAGACTAGAAGTGATACCAGCGGAAACCTACGACATTGGCTACGACCTCGGACATTGTTAGTGCTTAGTGAAGTGTACCTAGTGATAAGTGAGTGTACCTAGTACTTAGTGCTTGTATTTAGTGCGTAGTATTTGTACCTAGTGCTTGTGTCGGACCTAGTGCTAGTGAATAAAGTCTCTAAAAGAGTCAGCAGGTCTTTCTCTCCAAATCGTTCGAACCCTAACACGTAACAACTGGTGTCGGAAGTGAGATTTGGAGATGCCATTGACTCCGAGAGAGAACCCCAAGGAGGGGGTCAGGACGAGGGCACAACGAACTGCGGATGCCACTGGGGGCCAAGCTCCGCCCACTGTGGGCCAAGCCCCGCCCACTGGCCCCGCCTACCAGGCCACGCCCACTGGCCACGCCCCACTGGCCCCGCCCACTGGCCCCGCCCACCAGGCCCCGCCCACTTTGGCTCAAGCCCCGCCCACTGGCTCCACCCACCTTGCCACGCCCACCGGACAGGCCACGCCCACCAGTGGTTCCGTAGCTTCTAACGACCCTCAAGTGGCACTTCAATTAGGAAGTTTATTTGAATTAATGAAGGAAATGCAAGAATCACAAGATCGCAAGTTCAGCGCTTTGCAAGAATCACAAGAACGCAAGTTCAGCGCTTTGCATGAATCACAAAAGGCAATGAAGGAATCACAAGAGGCAATGCAAGAATCACAAGAACGCAAGTTCAGCGCTTTGCAAGAATCACAGGAAAAAGCGCTTTGGGCTATAAAAGATGTTAGTGACACGGTGGGTAAGCTCCAAAAAGATGTCGACGAAGTGGAAGAACGAGTTACCGGGTTAGGATTGGATGTCGAAAATGTGAAAACCGGCCTCACGGAATTACAGAAGAAAGTAGTACGCCTTGAAACCACGGGAGTTATGATGTCTAGTGGAACTACAGTAGTGGCGCAAGGACCAAGAGTGAAAGTGCCGCCATACGACGGCACTACTTCGTGGAACGCTTATCGTCAGCAATTCCAGACTGTTGCTACTGCCAACGGATGGACGGAAGAACAATGCCTGACCGCTCTCACTGTTGCGCTCAGAGGACAAGCTTTGTCTGTCTTGGAAGCACTGCCACATACAGGAAATGGGTTCCAAGACCTCATGGAGGCACTTGAATCCAGATACGGGGAGCGACACCTGGAGCACGTCTTCCGTGCCCAACTGCGTGATAGAGTCCAACGCTCAGGAGAAGGACTACAACAATGGGCGTGGGAAATTGAAAAACTTGTCAGGAAGGCACACCCAGGAGCCGACAGCAAGATGGTAGAGACGAATATTGTTCAAGCATTTGTCGACGGAATCAAAGACCTGGAAGTGAGAGCTGCAGTGAGGCTTCGTCACCATACCTCGCTAAAGGAAGCATTGGCGCATGCTTTGGAGGTCGAGGCTTTCGCCATGACATAAGGCAGACCCATGAGATATGTGAGGTCTCTGAGGTAGTCAAGGTGGTTAAGGCTCCTACGAAGAAAAGATATGGGGTCATGTGCTACAAGTGTGGCGAGAGGGGCCATCTCCAGCTCAACTGCCTGCAGAAGGAGGTTAAGGCTCCTATGAAGAAACGTTCTGGGGCCATGTGCTACAAGTGCGGCGAGAGAGGCCATCTTCAGCTCAACTGCCCGCAGAAGGAGGTTAAGGCTCCTATGAAGAAACGTTCTGGGGCCATGTGCTACAAGTGCGGCGAGAGAGGCCATCTTCAGCTCAACTGCCCGCAGAAGGAGGTTAAGGCTCCTATGAAGAAACGTTCTGGAGCCATGTGCTACAAGTGCGGCGAGAGAGGCCATCTTCAGCTCAATTGCCCGCAGAAGAAGACCCAGATGGCCAGGATCAAAAGGATCGAGGAGCAAATAGAGGAGATGAAGAAGCAAAGGGCTTCGTCCCCTACCCGGGATCAAGGGAAACGAATAAAAGCTAGAACTAAGAGGCGAGTACTAGCTGACGCACACTCACGAAGGCCGTGTTCGGAAGACTGCAAACATTGTGTTAAGCAGGAACCTAATGAAATAACATTAGAACTAAGAATACCAGTGGACCTGTTGGCAGAAAAGCAACCAAGAGGGACATTCAAAGTGGTACACGTGGACCGTTTGGCGCGTTACCATGGCAGTAACAACGATGCTCGGGACGAGCATCTCTAAGAGGGGAGTAGTGTTACGAGTACACAAAATTAAGGAGCTTGCGCCATCTAGCGGGGAGCGGAGGAACCACGTTGTGTACTGTACAAACCACTTTGTTACAAAGACAACGTGAGACATCCACTCAATACTAGATGGCGCTAGAGGACATATAGGTGAATGAACTCAGGATCGAGTACACGCACGAACGTTCTAGAACTGTCTGGGAGTAGACTCGGCCCGGTATAAAAAGGCCGGGGTGGCCGTGCGAAGTCAGTTCAGTTCAGTTTGAGCTAACGACGAAGCGACTTCGAAGTGAAGACTAGAAGTGATACCAGCGGAAACCTACGACATTGGCTACGACCTCGGACATTGTTAGTGCTTAGTGAAGTGTACCTAGTGATAAGTGAGTGTACCTAGTACTTAGTGCTTGTATTTAGTGCGTAGTATTTGTACCTAGTGCTTGTGTCGGACCTAGTGCTAGTGAATAAAGTCTCTAAAAGAGTCAGCAGGTCTTTCTCTCCAAATCGTTCGAACCCTAACACGCAACATGTATAATACATGCATAATATAGTAGAGGAACACTGATAGGTTTAGAAACCGTGCGAAGCCGGGGCGGGTCGCTAGTAATTAAATAAAATTTAACTTAATAAAAGTTAATCTGCGAATTTGCCAAATAAATGGAACTTTCTTTTCCGTACTTCTCAATTAGAGTCATTTCATGTAAAGCGATTGCAGCTGCTGGGCTCATACCGGAATCAAAGTATTTTTGAAAACAATCGCCAGTTTCTTCAGTGCACCGCAAGTAGCTGTACGCCTCTGCTACATTTATTAAATGAGTGTGGGAGTAATTAATTTTGAGCAGCACTGTATAACCCTCTTTTAAATCGCAATGCAACTGCTCACGTACAAATTGTAATCTAGATTTTAGCGCGCTTATTCCGAAACATACACGATTAGTCCCCATGCGTATTGGCGCTGTACATTATGGAACAAGATATACTTCTATGTTATTACAAAGTATACGCGAGTATTTGCGTACTGCTCTTGTATGGATCGGAAGAACTTCGTAAAAAACTTATTTCCAATCTATACGTGATTAGTTTCATACCTTT
Source organism: Melitaea athalia (assembly GCA_905220545.2). Taxonomy (NCBI): domain Eukaryota; kingdom Metazoa; phylum Arthropoda; class Insecta; order Lepidoptera; family Nymphalidae; genus Melitaea; species Melitaea athalia. The sequence goes on from HG992177.1 coordinate 607,449, forward strand.
GCGTTCTGGCCTTGTACAGAATGGAAATAGGCAACGGCGTCGGTCGGTCGGTCGAAAATTAGATAGGTTAGGGTTATTTTTTTTTTTGTTTCTGTGACAAAAATATGCCGATAAACAGTCTAATATTGAAATTAGATAGGTTAGGGCTATTTTTTTTTTGTGACAAAAATATGCCGATAAACAGTCAACCGTTCTTAATCTAAAGACTTACTTACCATTTATGCTTTTCGCAAATTTTCCTTTATCTGTGCTATGTATAAGGCGTTGCTTCGTATCAAATTTCAAGATTCTGAGTTCATGGGAAGTACACTGTAGGGGCTGTAGGTTCTGATTCCCTTGCGAGTGTCGAAAACTTGCAGCATAAACGGCTGTATCTTTTGATTGTGTTGGCTTAGGGGTTTGATTTTCTTAAAAGATCCAAGGGACAGTAGACCTGAGTATTTGATATGAATTTCAGCTTGATACCTCCACGCGTTCCTGAGAAAAAGGGTCTTGACAGACAGACGGACAACAAAGTGATCCTATAAGGGTTCCGTTTTTTCCTTTTGAGGTACGGAACCTCAAAAAATAAACTTTTACCAAGAAAAATCTTTAATTTTGCAACAGTTTTCAATTACCAAGCTTTTTAAAGGTGTCACTTAAGAAATCGCCTCTCCAGACGCCATAAAAAGGTGAATTCATAAGTTTCTAAACTTTCTTGTACACATAACTACTTATTATAATTATGTCAAACTGAATACTTACTGTGTCTGTTGTTCGTCATTGTGAGTTCCCAGTATTTCGGCACTTATGTAAGCGCCACGGTCAAGGTTGCTTGATGAGTGCATCCTTAATATTCCTTTATACATTAGATAGCTAATTGTACATGTAAATATCACAAGTTTTATACTAATGTAGTTATTATCTTTTCAGATTGTTTATGCTATGTAATTTTTGAAATAAATAAATATTATTATTATTACAAAAAATCAGAATTTGTTCAAAGTTTGCCGAACCATTTTCGTTATAAGCGTTAAAAACGAATTTGAGAGAAAACAAAAAGTACACTTCTTTTTTAAAAGAATGCGGTTAAAATGCCATTCCCGTCTCGATTCGGCGTCTTATTGGAAGATTCCAACGCGATCCTCGCAGCCGACCTCATTAATAGCATTTTATTATCAACTACCCTCGGCATGCCAAGCGCCCAAGCTTCTTGAATATAAAGACGCTTAATATACGAATGTTGTATGAGTTTTATCATTTAATGTAATGTTCTGTTGTACGTTTTCATCTTATTTTTCGATTATATGTATTTAATATATTTTTAATAGGTAACCAGATGATGTTTTTTATTCTTTGTATTTTTTATGTTTCGTCCTCAGAACTTTCTTATATGAACGACAGGATTTTTTTGCTTGGGATCAATCTGAAGTCGGTTATTTTTTTTATAGAAAATATTTTATTTAATACTTGCTTTAAATGCCTTAAACTAAAAATTAAACAATTATACGTACAATTATCACGTTTTAATGTAATTAACCTTGGTTTATCAAATTTTCTGAGCAGGTTGAATTAGTTTAATAAAGTCATTAAGATATAAAAATGTGTATACTATATATGTTTAAGCTTTTCGCTTTCAGTTTCATAAAAATAAACAGTAATAAATAATAGTAAAAATAAACAGTTGCTGTGTGGCTACTGCAAAGAATGTAGCCACCCCCTCTCTTCCCGTGGGTGTCGTAAGAGGCGACTAAGGGATAACATAGTTTCACTACCACCTTGTAACTTAAAAAGCCGACCGATGGCGGGATAACCATCCAACTGCTGGCTTTGAAGTACACAGGCCAAAGACGGGCAGCAGCGTCTTTGGTGCGACAAAGCCAGCCCTGCGGTCACCAACCCGCCTGCCCAGCGTGGTGAATATGGGTAAAACACATGAGTTCACGCCATTATTGGCGCGAACTTGTGGAGGCCTATGTCTAGCAGTGGCCTGCGATAGGCTGAAATGATGATGATGAAACAGTATTAACATTTTTAATACATCGGCTCCAACGCACGTCGGACTCACAGCGATATTCTCATACATACATTTTAGTAAAGTTCAAGGATGTTCCATAGATAAAGCCTATAATACAGCATATAGGAGCCGGTAATAAAATCATAAATATATATATCCGTCAACGCAAGCAAGTACGCCTATTACAGAAACTATTTTGGCCATTATATTCGCGACATAAAGATATATGACTATATAATGGTTTTTGACACTTTTGGTATTGTATTAATTGATAATAGGAGAAGAATACCTATTGAGTTGCAAATAGAGGGCAGATGACGATGACGTAGCCAATGACACGTAGGTCAATAATAAACATCTTTTACGATTTCTTTGTGTAATACAAATGTATAGTAGAGTTGGTTTTCGGATTCGAAAAATCGAAAGAGATCGATTTCGATATTTAAACATAGTCTATCAACCTGCATTTTTCAGTTAAATGTCCTCCTACACATTTAATGTGCTCAGCAATTAATTGTATACTGTTATTTTATTTTAATACTTTACAATACATAACAAATAATTTATATTGCCCAAAATGAGGGTATACGTATAAGAAAGGGCATTTGTAGACGAGCGAAGGAAAAATTGAAACAAATAGAATAATAAACAATTAAACATTATAATGAATACACAATGTTCGTGCACACATATGTACATATTCTATATTTTAAACGTATCTACTATCTACATACTTAACGGTAACACTTACAAGCCTTCGTAAATTATCAATACACATTATTCCTAAGTAATCTTAATTTTCTGACTTGTCTTAGTATTTTTATCATACAAATGCATATATGCATCATATCTATACTAATATATAAAGCTGAAGAGTTTGTTTGTTTGTTTAATTGTTTGAACGCGGTAATCTCTGGAACTACTGGGCCGATTTGAAAAATTCTTTCAGTGTTAGATAGCCTATTTATTGAGGAAGGCTATAGGCTATGTGTCATCACGCTAAGACCAATAGGAGCGGAGTCCACGCCGACGAAGTCGCGCGCCGAAGCTAGTTATTCATATTATGCTAGAGGGAGAAAATCCAACTGGGGAACGTGTTTTAGTGTAGAGAAGTGTGTGTGAAGTGTTTTAGCTATGCAGTACATACACAATTATTTAGTATGTGGTTTCTTTCACTCTCTATGTCTCTATTATGAATACCTACATGACTCAGAGCTTATTAAAACATTGTAAATTTCGTTATATAAACAAAATAGCCGTATTTAACGCGTTTGGTTTCTGTTTCGATTCGTAATGAATACAAACTATTTTATACATTTATTATATGATGCATTCATGTGTACCTATATAAAAATATGTAGAATTTTAAATAATAATTTAGAAATTAAGAAAACAATCTGTTATTCTAATATAAAGATTATGAAAGGGCTTCACACTCAAAGAGAATGTTAATTATATTAGTTTTATCCCTCACCAGCATCCCGGAGGAGAGGAAGTGCTCTTAGAGTTGGCGGGACAGGATGCGACAGAGCCTTTTGAAGACGTCAGCCACAGTTCCGACGCAAGGTAACTATGTAATGATTACGTAACTATATAGTTATGTAAAGAATAATCCCTCAAAACTCAAGATTTGTAACGTTCTGTTAAATTGTTTTAGACAACCTAGAATCAAACAATTTGTACGATAATTAAATGTAGAACATCGTAAGGAAGTACGATTCAGCCAGTAATATCCCACTGTTGGGAATAGGCCTCTTTCCCATGCAGGAGTAGGAGGATCGGAGCTTAATTCACCACGCTGCTCCAATGCGGGTTGGCGGATATATTCCCCAATGCGGGTTGGCGGATACATTCCCCAATGCGGGTTGGCGGATATATTCCCTACTGTGAGTAACGATCGCTATCAGGTGTACATGATAATAAGCGGGACCTACGGCTTAACGTGCTCTCCGAGGCACGGTGGGGAGACCCAAAAGGACTTCACAAACATCCAGACCACGGCAAACGTCTGTATGGCCCATACAAATGTTGTCGTGTGCGGGGATCGAACCCGCAACCGCCCGCGCAGCAGCCACAAAGGAAGGAAGATTAAAAAAAAATTTACCTCTTAAATAATTTTCCTAATTCTCAAACAGGTCTTTAATGAAGAAGTATAAAATTGGCGAGCTGGTGGAAGCTGACCGCACGCAGTCGAAGGCGGCCTTCGCGGCGCAGTGGAGCAACGACCAGAAGCAGGAGCAGGGCAAGTGCGTACTCGCCTAACGACACCTCCCAACACCACTCGCTTGCTGTACTCGGAGCCACACCATCACCGAACTAGATAGATTACCATTTTTTAGTCTAGATGCTTGATTACCAAGAATGGTGCTCTCGGAGTTAGGTTTTATTTTCTGTAAACTCAATGCCAAATCGCTTATCGGTGCTACCTCCAGTAACTGTTTTTATTTTCTATAAGTGCGGAATCATCTTCCAAATATATTTTCAGTATAACCAAAAAAATAATTAATATGAATATCTACTAAATAATAATAATAATAAACAACTTTATTGCACACAATATCATAGATTATATAAATATAAAGCTTAAAATTATATTACATACCGTGCAATGGGCAAATATGTGTTATATACCTACATGTAATCACTTACTCGACGAAACTCGCGTCTGAGGTCACGTCGAAGATAACATAGTTACAAATACAATTTCAACATAAATTTTATTAAAAACATAAATCAAAAATTTTACAATAATAACTGTACAAAGTGCAAAATAATATATTTAAGCACAATAAATTATTATATAGATAAATGATTGAGGTTCCTTAAATATACCAAAATGGGCACAAAGTGGCAAGTACTTACCCTCCTTTAAACATAATTCTGCAAAAACTAAACTACAGATAAATGGTTGCTTAACGTTGCTCATGTCAAGGGCAACATAACAATATTTTTTGTATCGTTAAAATTGGCTAAAAATCGATATTGCACAATAAAATTACTAAGCACAGTTTGTCACTATATTCGCTGAATATTCTGATATTCAGCTTATTTTTTATAAAATTTACAAACGTCTGAAAATTAATTTAAAAAAAAGATTTGTTTAAGAAATTTAATATGTTTTATAATAATTATTTTATCATTTACCATTCCATTTACACATTTCATACTAACATTACGAAGTACCGAAATATAATTCAGCCTGCATGAGGAAAAAGAATTTTATGTATGAATGTGCATGATATATTTTAGGAAAGAAAACTAAACAGAGAGTAAATTTCGTGATGATAACGATTAATATATCTTTAACACTCGCTTAGATGACGCAAGTACAACAGAGGATATAGATATTCTATAACGAGACAAATTGAACTACATAATAATTATGGTATCACAATGGGACAGTGACGGTAAGGCATGGAAAACGTACATTCGGATTACAAAAATAATATAGAATTTACCATTAAAGCAGAAAATGCATGCAGACAGAAAAACGCTAAACAATAAAACCACCACTCTATACCACCTAAACTGATTGTGGAGTAACGTTATCTCACCGCTCTTGTTCTTGCATAATATGAGCAGTGGTGTAGCGAGGGGAGGGGGCGGGGGGGGGCATCATGCCCCGGGCGCTACTCAAAAGGGGCGCCAAATGGTCCGCAAAACGAAAAATTGCTGGACATATACATATTATATGGTTTTCGAATGGGGGGGGGGGGCGCTAAAAAGGTATTGTGCTCTACGTCACTGCTTTTGAGTATTAGCCCTTCTTAGCCCATTCCGTGATTTGTTCTAAACCTATTCAATTATATCAGTCAGTGCCATAAAGTCTTACGATTCGCACTTCACTAAAGATTGATTTACGACCAGAGGTCAGCGGTACTTGAAGTTGTGCTATGTTATACGTAAACGACATTAATATCAAATAGGCTATAATAAGTTGTATGAGTAAAGCTACTATATTTAAACGTCATGGAAGATGTGACAACATCATAATAAAACATCTCCTCGGACGCATAGGCCAATCGAGTGGAAGAGAGATAGATGCGGCGCAAGCGTACAATGAGCGTAACGGGACAATGAGTCATCCTTGTTCGTGCATGCAGCCGGCATTCATCGATTTATTAGACGTTGTCACGTCAAAAAGTTGTGAGAATTTAGGTTTCAAAAGTGGAACATATTAAAGTACTTAAGAAAATATACTACCAGGATTGCGTCACTTGCAATTTGACGGTGATTCAAGATCTCATTAGGACTGTAATCAGTATGCTGAATTATGTTTCGGAGTGTATTTTCATATACCCACGAGCACATGGATCTGTGTGACACTAGTAACGAGCTTATGTACTTAAGTTTATATACCAAAGTTACCAAAAATGTGATTCTAAGATCTGTTCCTTTCGCTTATCGCCTAGTGTTATTGTAGCTGAGCTATTTTGTACACATTATATTGTATTCCTATATTATTTACAAAACTATTGTATATAAATAAGTTTAAATAGCGTGGGTACAGTGGCGTAGCGTGCCTTGGAGGGGCCCCGTATCAAAATTAGTTGGGGGGCCCAAATGAAGGGTAACGATTTCTCACAAAATAAACAAAAATACTTGCATTTAATTAAAATAAATATTTATTTAATACTAGCTGACCCGGCGAACTTCGTACCGCCTAACAGTACTTATCCTTCCCGGACCCCTCCTCTAACACTTAAACTTTATGGTATGGTATTAAAGTTCAAATGGACTCTTAAGTATTACGAATATTTTGTATGGGAATATAGAAAAGTGTTATTTTTAGACTTTTTCAGGGATTTTTTAAATTTTTCTCTCCGTAACAACCATCCTCGTACGTCAAGGAATATTATAAAAAAAAGAATTAGCGAAATCGGTTCAGCCGCTCTCGAGATTTGCGCTTAGCAACACATTTAGCGATTCATTTTTATATATATAGAGAAGAGATAAGATATCACTTCCTCCTAGAATAGACAATAGTGACAAGTCTGATAGCCGTTCCTGTCTCGTCGAAGTCCTTAGGTAATTTTTGTTCAGTTTAGTTTTGAAAAACTTCTTTCAGCTGTTACGGTTATAACTGGAAGGGTCAAGAATAGAAAGCATGATGTAATTACCAAACGTAAAACTGGATGCAAGACTATTGAATTTTATCAGCAACAATTCCAGGAGTTCCTTAATGGAATGAATTTTTTGAATTTCGGATTTTACATTTTAAGCATGCTTTCAGAGCAATTGATTGTTAATGAAGATTAACTGAATCCTGCAATAACCGATGAAGGATGTTGCTAACTTTTGGGCACACACTTAACTCGGGGAAAAGGGGATTCCTTTTTTTTACTTTAGTCATTTCTGAAGTGAAAACTCTATAGGCACGTTTGACAGTTATTTTGTATGTTTTTTTACCGGAAAGCACGAGATTAAGTGACATCGTGGATAACATTTTACTAAGTTTGCTCAAACACATTAGGGGCTCTGTAGCCCGGGGCATCCGTACCATTGATACGTCTGATACGGTGATAGCTACGCCCCTGCATTGCAATCTAAATCACTCACAGAAGCTGACTGCTGAAAAAATGAAGAAATTTTTTATTCTCTTTTCTGTCTACTTTTTCTTTTCATAGCTCCACTGGGATAATCTCTTTTCCGTTCACTCATTCTTTTCACAAACCACAGTAATTAACCAATAAGTAATGAGAAGTACAAGATTGTATTGTATTAAAATGTACCTAATAACGTAACGGCGTTTGGCAGGCTTCGTCGAGTCTTCACTTCGAAGATTCCGCAATGCTTGAAAACAAAAGTCTTCGAGCAATGCGTCCTGCCTGTGTTAACATACGGAGCCGAGACGTGGACACTGACAAAGGGACTGGTACACAAGTTCAAAGTCGCTCAACGTGCAATGGAATGGGCTATGCTTGGGGTTTCTCTCAAATATAGAATTAGAAATGAGGCTATCCGCGAGAGAACGAAAGTAACCGACATAGCCCACAGAATTAGCAAGTTGAAGTGGCAGTGGGCTAGTCATCTGTGTCGCAGGACCGATGGCCGTTGCAGCAGACGTGTCTTGGAGTGGAGACCGCGTCTTGGCAAACGCAATGTAGGACGTCCTCCGACCCGCTGGAGCGACGATCTACGTAATGGGCCCCGTAAACGATCAAACTTGTTTAATCAAACTTTATGTTTTCATATAACAAACACATCAAAAAAGCCCGCAGCCTCGCACACGATCAAATAATTTGACAAACACGTTTGTCAGATTATTATTAACATAAATTTAATATGAAGTTTGATCAAATATTTGATCGTCTACGGGTCCCTTAAGATTGCCGGTGTAGGCTGGATAAAGATTGCGGAAAACCGGGATATCTGGCGCGAACTTGGCGAGGCCTATGTCCTGCAGTTTACTGCAATGGGCTGAACTGACTGTCTGACTGAATGACTGTGATAACGTATTGAACCGGAATGAAATAAAACACGTAAATATTCTTCTCGTAATATGCATCTGTTATTGTGGGATTCCCCTGTTTAAGTCACTCACTGATGTAGGATGTTGCCAACTTTTGGGCGCACGCTTAACTCGAAAAAAAAAGAGATTACTTTTTGACTTTGTCATTTCTGAAGTGAAAACTCTATAGGCACGTATGACAGTTTTTTTATATGCTTTTTCCCGGGAAGCATGAATTTAAGTAACATCGTGGATTATCGATTTTTTTTGCTTATAGACGTTGGGGGCCCCTGTAGGCCGGGGGCCCCGTATCATTGATACGGCTGATACGGCGGTAGCTACGCCCCTGCGTGGGTATGATCTCTATTGTCAGTTTTTATCATGTACAAGCTTAAAGTAGATACAATACGGCTGTAGTTTAGTTTATAGCGAGGCTTTAGTAAATGTAATGTAAATTAAAATATGTTATTATATATTTACATATTGTTGTTTTATTTGTATCTGTAAACGCAATAATATTGATCTATATATACGGTAAATGGTATGCTATTTGTAATCGTTTGAAATAAAGTTAATTATTTTACTCGATTTTGTTATTTAAATTTACCAAATTTAATTCCTTTTTTTTTGTTACACAGAACCATGTGCTATTTTTTTTTTCCTACCTTGTTCCTATTTCGTATGAGCTCATTTATATCTCTATTGTTTTTTTTTTGTGACTCGGTTACAAAATACAAGAAGGTTAGTAGTTTTATAATATGACACGTATAGTTACACCCCACATATTGTGTATTAAATTCTATAAATCTGAGATGAGATCAACATATTTAAGTACTTAAATTTGTTATTTTTATTTTATATAAAACCTTTAATTATACTTGCATAAACATATAAATTATATGATATCATAGTTCACTTTATTTATTTTGTATGTATATAAGTTCTTTAAATGTGTACAAATTAAGTTTGAGTTAAACTCGTTTAAAATGCACGCTATCTAAAATGATTACATTAGTTCCATCCAATTTTACTTATTTTATTCGTGCTAGACGTTTATCGCGGTTTCGCTCACAATAACTTATTATTTTCATACTTTTATATGTACAGAAATATAGAAAGAGATTTCTTTCACCTTGAAAAGAAATTATTTGGTATAGATAAAACTAGCTTCTGCGCGCGACTTCGTCGGCGTGGACTCCGCTCCTATTGGCCTTAGCGTGATGATACATAGCCTATAGCCTTCCTCGATAAATGGGCTATCTAACACTGAAAGAATTTTTCAAATCGGCCCAGTAGTTCCAGAGATTACCGCGTTCAAACAAACAAACAATCAAACAAACTCTTCAGCTTTATATATTAAGTATAGATAAAATAAAAGATGATGAATTCTAGTGAGATATAAGTCTGTTGCTTTTGAATTAGTTTTACTACTGATCGTTCAATAGATTTATTGACAATGAAAAGTTGTTATTTTTTATATTATTTACAATTACAATGCATATTATTCTTACAATTACTTTAAGTAATAATGAAAATCAATAATTCTAAAATTCAGTACCTAGTAACGTTATATTAAGGAATCTTTATTAATTTCTTTATAAAAAGTTTCACGTTATATGCTATTATAAATCATTCAGTTGTTGGATAGGTAATTAACAATATTATGTGTGCTCATTAATAATAATAAATGCATCGAAATGAGTTTTTAACTAGCGCTCGTCGTATGTATTGGCGTCATTTTAACAGCACATACAAATATACATAAATATGTATATCAATACATACGTTCATAAAGCATACAATGTTGATACGAAAGCAAACAAATCGCACCTAGGTACCTACTCATCGTTTTATATACTTACATAACTTCCTAAGAAATGAACATATAAGTACCTATGTATTTAACACAGGAAAATACTTAAGAAAATCTTATCTTAATCGTTTTTTGTTTTGTTTTATTTGTTTTGTATTTGTTTACTGTGTTCGTTCATTTTTAAATATAGTTAGTTCAAGTCATCTTTGCGCGGGGCTCTATGTGTGCGTGCGCTTGTAATTATAACACTTTGCGCGCACTAGTTAGACTTTTGCGCAAAGATGAGTTGAACTTAGTGTAATACGATCATATCGTGGGTTTTTTTTGTCTTTATTTTAAATTTTTAACATTGTGTAGACGCGAGTTATGCTTACTACAAAGCATTGTTATTAGATTATTTATTTATTTTTTACTTTATAAAAAATTTACATGCATTCTTTAGAAGTATTTTTGTTCTAAATTATATTTCTCATCTAACAAAGACAATAAAAAAAAATAGTTTTCTTAAATAGGTTCTTCGACTCCTACGTTCCTTCTGTAGATGTGAGTTGTAACAGATCACGTTCCACGCGAAAAAAAATCTTAGCCCGTTTTAAAATTTTACTTTGTCATTATAACACGAGCTGCTCTGGTAACGTACTTCTACATAGCCGTGTGATACTATTTTTTCTTAGCCCTAAAAAACAAAAATAAATATCCTTCTATCCTTGTGGCCTGTGGGTTTCTCCACCGTGCCTCATAGAGCAAGTTAAGCTGTCGGTCGCTGTTGTTACAATACACCTGATAGAGATCGTTCTAATACATGGAGAATCCTTCTGATACATGGAGAAAGAGGCCTAAGCCCAATAGCGGGATATTACGGGCTGAATCGTGAAATTTTACGAGTTTAATCTTTTCATCTAGTTTCGTCTGGATATAAACGAAACCCATTAAATTAAACCACATATACATACTATGACTAATATATTATGTAGGTACCTACCTACATACAATATTACAAAATCAATTAAAAAGAAGTAGTTCCAGTTCAGTAATCATTTTTTCTTTTATCCAAGATACTCATCTATATTCATTGCAAACATATTTTATATCACTATCTCATAACGCGTATCGATCTGCATTATCAATGTTTCATCATATCGTGCTACGAACGCTTCTGCCAAGTGCCAACATATTGTACTTTTTAACCGACTTCCAAAAAAGCAGGAGGTTCTCAATTCGTCTGTATTTTTTTAATGTATGTTACCTCAGAACTTTTTACTCGGTGGACCGATATCGATGATTCTTTTTTTAATCGAAAGGTGGTGCGTGTCATGTGGTCCCATTTAAATTTAATTGAGATCTACCAAGTACTTTTCAAGTTATATCTAATAATGCGTATTTGCTTGTATATTTTTTCGTCGATCTACGTTTTACTGCATAACTGCACTGATTTTGATGATTCTTGTTTTAATCGAAAGCTGATGCTTGTCTTGTAGTTCCTTTCTTTGATCAATGACGCGTATTTATGTGACGGCAAAGATTAATCTTTGTGTGACGGTACGTACGCGTCGTCGTAACGCCATCTATCGGAACCCAATAGGGTCTTATATTAACTATGCTATACTAGATAGGAGTTTTACATATCAACAGATCTCACTCGGTAACAATGGGATGACGTACTGTGGTATTTACATTTCGCTCCGTTATGTATCTTGAATGTCAATGATAAACTTGCAAATTACGATTTAGAATAGCTCAAAAAGTCCATTCATTCTGGCCTCGTGCAGGGTTTTATTTTGTCACGGAAAAATATCACGTAGACATAATATTCGTGGTTTTATCATAGTACCTACTAGCTATTTAAAAAATTTTTTTTTTTTTTTTGTAACGTAACTGCTAAGATTCCTTCTCTGCAGAATCTGTATTCGAAACAATGATCCTAAAAAAAAAAAATTTTTCTTTTCTAATATCATTGATTCCAAATAATAGAAGTGGTAGCGTCACTTCGTGGTTTTATCATAGTACCTACTAGCTATTTAAAAAAAATATTTTTTTTTTTTTGTAACGTAACTGCTAAGATTCCTTCTCTGCAGAATCTGTATTCGAAACAATGATCCTAAAAAAAAAATTTTTTCTTTTCTAATATCATTGATTCCAAATAATAGAAGTGGTAGCGTCACTTCGTGGTTTTATCATAGTACCTACTAGCTATTTAAAAAAAATATTTTTTTTTTTTGTAACGTAACTGCTAAGATTCCTTCTCTGCAGAATCTGTATTCGAAACAATGATCCTAAAAAAAAAATTTTTTCTTTTCTAATATCATTGATTCCAAATAATAGAAGTGGTAGCGTCACTTCGTGGTTTTATCATAGTACCTACTAGCTATTTAAAAAAAAATATTTTTTTTTTTTTTTTGTAACGTAACTGCTAAGATTCCTTCTCTGCAGAATCTGTATTCGAAACAATGATACTAAAAAAAAAATTTTTTCTTTTCTAATATCATTGATTCCAAATAATAGAAGTGGTAGCGTCACTTTAATGTTTTAACGACAATAATATCACGATTTACTTGAACAAAGTAATTTTTGATTTCTTATGTATACGCGAATTTCACTCATTATAAACAATTTTTTTTGGATTTTATCGCGGCTTAGTTTTTTAGATGCCCGACGTTTCGGATACTTTATAGCTGCGGTCGGCAACGTGCGGCCCGCGGGCCGCACGTTTAAACTACGAATAAACATAATGTAGTATATACGTGTACGAATTAAATTCCGTATGTTATATAATGACCAATTATACATTTATCAGGTAGAATCTAGGGTTAATATCATAAGTGCGCCCGCCTTTAGTTTATTTTACCATCTTGTGGATCTTGCCTGCCAAAAGGTTGCCGACCGCTGCTTTATAGCAACCATGGTTACGGGAGGACTGAGATCTGAAAAAGTTGTTTTATTTTAATAACTAGTGACCCGCTCCGGCTTCGCACGGGTGCAATGCTGATACTAAATATAAAATAAATATTTGCAATCTAAGCGCAAAAAATGTGTTTATTCACGACATCACATTAGAAAACTTTAAAACTATCAGTGTTCCTCTACTATATTATCCATGTTATTATACATATAAACCTTCCTCTGGAATCACTCTATTTACTAAAGAAAACCGCATCAAAATCCGTTGCGTAGTTTTAAGATCTAAGCAGAGATACAGACAGACAGCGGGAAGACACTTTGTTTTATAATATGTAGTGGTAGTGATTTTTGGTTTTGAAATATACAATTTTTGTGATTTAATATTTACGGTTTAAGAAATTTATTTCTCAAAAGAATTACAATAATTCACTTACCGATAAAAAACGTTATATTATAAAGAACAAAGAAATTATGAATAAAATAACTTGTACTTACTTATATCGTTATGTTATAAGTTATAACTTATAATATATTGTTTAAACTGTTGACAGTGCGTGGAGCGCGTGGTTGGTGCCGCTGCTGCTGGGCGTGGCGGCGACGCTGCTGTACCGGTACCTGTTCTTGTAGTCTCCGCCCGCCCACCCCCTTGTGTGAAAGATGACGATGAATGTACCGATATAAAAAAGACAAAGGTGTCGCGACACTGGTGACAGACGAGCGAACTAAAATATAATTGTAACGCCAAATCTGATAAACTTATTTTGAATCCATTTTTTTTAATTTACGTTTGTAAATTTTATTTTTTTCTAATTGTTTAGACGTTCCGCCTTTTTAAAAAAAGGCATAGACAATTTCATATTTTTAATGGCTAATTAATGTATTGTATGGAAATTATGGAATGGCTCGCCCTAATGTAAAATAATAAAATGATTTACTTTAGCTAAATAGCTTGTTTAAGATCCAGTGATAAATGATATTTTTGATTTATAACAGTACAAAGTAAATATAAACAATGAAATGGTCGACGATTATAAGTATTGTCTACTGTGGTCGACGACTGGTTTTACTGTACAATGTTGACTATAAATTTAACGTTTTTTTTTTTTCTTTTTTGTAAAAAGAAAATAATTTTTTTAACCATCTTTAATTGTATATACGTTGTATTTCACAAAACTGCATTTATTACATTATCAAACTAAATAAATATTCCTTTGTTTTAAACGTTAATATATATTATTCTTTGTAAGCATAATTATAATTGCAGAGTTTCAGAGGTCTCTCGCCATTTCCTTTAACGCAACGCCATTTTAATTAAAGAGACATACATGTGTACAGTGTACATCTGTAGAATTCATAAATAATTTTATTTATAAGTATTTATAAGGAAATGAATAATAATGTTTATTTACCTGTAATTAGACATAAGAGTTGTTGGGATTTGGTTTAAAGTAGAAATAAATTTTGTGTGTCTTAATTTTTCCATAATTATTGTTATTTGGTGCTGAGTTTTCGCCCAACTTCATGGTGTGTTAATATGTCAATTACTGAGTACATTATTTAAATGAAGAAATTTGCGATGGTTATAGTATTATAATACAAAATAAACATCAATGATACTATTATACTTATTTACTACAGTTACTACAGTCTTTAAATTTTAAAATATATTTTGGGGTGTATGTTTCATTTTAGTTTGTTTTTTACTATAATTTATTTTAGATAATACTGACCACAACTATTCATCCGTTGACAATACAAAATATTCAAATAAAACTTAATATTATTAGTTTATGTTCGATATACTATTATGTTGGCTATAATATGGGTGTAAGTTTACATATATTATTTAAGTCGTTTAAATACCTAAAAATGTTAAATTAAAAATATTATTGTAATTCTCTTTCTGAGCTAAGAAACTAAAACAAAATATTTATATCCAAGGAAAACATCTGTATGACTTGTTTATCTATAAAATAAAATTGGAATATGTTTTATATGAATAATTTGTAATTGTTATTAATTAAAGGTCTTGTATGTATTTTATACAAAAATTAAATATAAAAATAATAAACTTAGATCAAAAATATTTTATTTCTCTCGTTAAACAGTAAGATACACTTAAAGACTCTTAGCCTGTAATTGATTATCACATTTTGTATTATACAACAATTAGCACTAAATAACTATAAACTTTATAAATTTAAGTGTAACATGAAACACAAATTTCTGAGCCCTCCTGCCTGAAAAAAAAACAAAATTTAATTAATAAAGTTGTATCACAATAAATTAAGATTTTTTTTAATAATTAATATTTTTACTCTATATGGTTATTGCCAATTACTTTCTACACTTTGTTTTTTAATTTTTACATTCTAAAAGGTCTGGAAAATGTGTACAGCGCCCTCTATTTTCCAGCTCTGTTGAAGGCACAAGTTACCGAGAGGTCTTCATTAATAAATATATTCAATATAAATGGCACACATACAATTTAAAAAACTTACCCGATTAGTGAACACTTTGAACAATAGGATTGTTGGCAGACTCCGCACAGGTGCTGACATACAACACATAGTGGTATTTCACAGTAAGCACACCAGTCCACCTTTAGCCCCTTACAACTACAGTATTGCACTTGGATATTCTTGTCTGTTGCCTAGAAGAAGAAAATGGTAATACTAGTAAGGAATGTTTAGTGTTATATTTGGAAAACTTTAGTACAATTTCATTTAACAATATTAACACATACTAAAAGTGAATTTATGAAATTGTAACAAGTATGTTTTTACCATTATTGATATTATGATTTATAGCGTAACTTATATAGTGTATTTTCTACCAGGGGACTGCTTAATTCATAAAAACAAATTTTATTTTTTCAGTTAAACTACTAATAAGATTGATAACGTAACAAAAATAATATATATGTTAGATTGTGGGTAGTTAGATTCTGAATGACAAAATAAAAATTAAGCAGATACTGGCAAATCCTTCAGGGAGCCAAAGTAAAAGAAGAAGAAGAAGTGCTCGCCATATTAACTGTAGAAGATTACTCAAAACCCTCTGATATTGAAGTATAAAAAGACTATTACCATATTTCCAAAGTGTAATAGAGTACCGTCTTTACCAATGAACAATTGTTTCATACCATCTTTTCGCTCAACATGTATAGTTTCACAATTTTGCGTACCGTTTTGTGCTTTTTTTGCTCCGCGGAACAGTAGTTGTAACGTTTTTTCTGCAATTTGTATATAGGCACATATATAAGGTAATATTGGAAGAAATAAATAGCTTACAAGTGTAACCTTCTACCAAATTTTACCGTAAACTTTTCGTAATCCATCCTCATTGTTATTTAATTGCTTAAGACCTACGTGTGTTTTACTTTGTTGAATAAAGTCGTCTGTGTAAGGGTTAGGTCTCTTGGCCATAATTCAGCAACTATCAAATTAAACTTAACTTAGTAAAAGAGTAGGTACAATATAATCTTATTAGTAAAATATCAAAATAATAAACAAGTTACAAGACCTTAGACCAAAATCAAATGTCACCAATGTACTCTGTGAATGTCACTCAGACAGTTGACAATTGACATTGACAATTCAAGTAATAACCCCTGCGTTCCGAAATGCGATGAAATCGATTACAGCGATCACAGAACCGTTCCGTTTTGCCGTGAGCGTGCCATCGAATGCTCACGTGACGTCACAGATGACGTCATTACATCCGCCATATTGCGCTTACAACGATTATGCCTCGGGCGTAAGCGTTGTGAGTCTTCTGTCACTTTTGACATTTTTGTCGGTTGTCTGAACTGTCTAATTGAATAACAACAAAAAAATGGAAACAACACATATTATTTCAGTTCACGATGAGGGTACAGGGAGAATAATTCAATAATGTTTAATTGAACAAGATGTTGAACAAGCGCAAAGAGGTAAAAATTAACTGATATCGGGATATTTGACACTGACAAACAAAACAATGCTCAAAGCGCTCAAAGTGCATTCCGATTTGAACAGTGATTATTAGTGTCATAACACTAATTTCAATTCGGAACGGGCGATTTCGACGAAATCGCTGTAATCGATTTCATCGCATTTCGGAACGCAGCCTACGTGTGTGTTCCGATATGCACTGCGACCACTGTACAGTGTGACGTCAATTTAGTATACTGTGAAGTCGTTCCTTTATAGCCAGTTATACTGATTACTATCCCTGCGTTCCGAAATGCGATGAAATCGATTACAGCGATCACAGCACCGTTCCGATTTGTCGTGAGCGTGCCATCGAACGCTCACGTGACGTCACAGATGACGTCATTACATCCGCCATATTGCGCTTACAACGATTATGCCTCGGGCGTAAGCGTTGTGAGTCTTCTGTCACTTTTGACATTTTTGACGGTTGTCTGAACTGTCTAATTGAACAACAACAAAAAAATTGAACCAACACATATTATTTCAGTTCACGATGAGGGTACAGGGAGAATAATTCAATAATGTTTAAATTAACAAGATGTTGAACAAGCGCAAAGAGATAAAAATTAGCTGATATCGGGATATTTGACACTGACAAACAAATTTTGCTCAAAGCGCTCAAAGTGCGTTCCGATTTGATCAGTGATTATTAGTGTCATAACACTAATTTCAATTCGGAACGGGTGATTTTGACGAAATCGCTGTAATCGATTTCATCGCATTTCGGAACGCAGCCTATTTCAAACGGAACGCAATGCCGTATACTGTCAGCCGCAGTGCTGCCAACTTGGGAGATTTTACCCTAAATTTAGGAATATTTTAGGGGATACATTTTTTTTGGGAATTTTTAATTCGTCAAAATGTTCATGAAACTTCATTTTAATATAAAAAAACGATTAAAAAATAACAATTCCTCAATTATCAATTTTTAAAAGAACATGTTCAATAAATATATTAAAGCAAAGTATACAAAATAATTTTTTTTCTGTAAAACCCTTTGAAAAATAAAATGTAATAAAAAAAATCTGACTGATTTTCAAATTATTTAAATTTTAGGTTTTAGGGGGCTTTGTTTTTAATTTAGGGACTTTGAAAAGTTTTAGGAAATATTTTTTTCAAGAGTTGGGAGCACTGGTGACGGTGAGCCGCATCGTATTTTTTGACGCAGGACGCAGCATTCAAAACAAATCTGTGATTCAAAATTCAAATGAGTATGAGTGTAAGCTTATTAAGTTTTCTAGTTCATTAAAAAAAACTGTTGTTGGAGTACTGGCAAATTAAAATTTATCAAAACTCCCAAGTTTTCTTTTCTCCAAACGATGGAAATAATGATGATATATGGTTATATCTGGATGAAGCTGTCAAATACAGCCATTCTCAAGCAGATACTGATGAAGCAGGTGGATTGCCAATACAATTGCGACAATATTTAACTCGCCCAGCTATTCAACGACGACAAAACCTTAATCCACTTGTTGTTTAGGAATTTCTTTATTTATTTATTAACATACATAAAAGAATATAAATTACTAGTTTCTGCGCGCGACTTCGTCGGCGTTTACTCCGCTCCTATTGGTCTTAGCGTGATGATACATAGCTTATAGCCTTCCTCGATAAATGGGCTATCTAACACTGAAAGAATTTTTCAAATCGGCCCAGTAGTTCCAGAGATTACCGCGTTCAAACAAACAAGCAAACTCTTCAGCTTTATATATTAAGTATATAGATAATAACTAATAATAAGATGCCACATAAACTCATTTGAGTTTTACCGGACATCAGTATTGTCAACATTATCAGTAGTAGGTAACTAGTTAATAAATATATTAGTTATAATTTTGAAGTACATCATCCTACTATCACATCAATTATTAATTACTAGCTTCTGCGCGCGACTTCGTCGGCGTGGACTCCGCTCCTATTGGTCTTAGCGTGATGATACATAGCCTATAGCCTTCCTCGATAAATGGGCTATCTAACACTGAAAGAATTTTTCAAATCGGCCCAGTAGAACCAGAGATTACCGCGTTCAAACGAACAAACAAACAACCAAACAAACAAACTCTTCAGCTTTATATATTAGTATAGATACAATAATAATCGTCACACATCAATCGGTTAAACGCTGTATGCCGATAGACCGACCAATCAGTTTAATCGGTTATATTTTTATTCAAATTATGATCTGGTGTTATTGTATATTATTAATAAAATATTTTTTTAGGTATCTTTTTATGTTTTTTGTTGTTAAAGATTCCCGTCAAGCTATAGAAAGTTCGTTTATAAGATTAGGTATTATATAGCTTAATTTTCTTTTACCATATAAGTTATTGTATTTCGGTAATAGTAACATGCAGTTACTTTTTTGTCGGGTGACTATACTATTGGGGTCTATGTTCTTAAATACTTTTAAGGAATCGTTAAAAAATTCTTCATTTAATAAGGTGAGCTTAATCTTATCATGTATAGGTATTATTTTACAATAGTCAAATAATTGGTGATAATTATTTTTGAATTTATTTTTAATTTTAACAGGGACAATTTCTTTTAAAATTCGTAATTGTAATGTATAAATTTTATCTATGTGCGTTTTGTAAGTTCTGCCATAACTAGCTGCTCTCGAGATTTGCGCTTAGCAACACATTCAGCGATTCATTTTTATATATATAGAGATATCATATATATGAATCAATCAAATATGAATATCCTCATTTATGGAGTGTAGCGAGAAAGTTTCTATCAATTGTAGCAACTTCTATACCCTGCGAAAGATTATTTTCTCATGCTGGTCTCATTGCAAACCAATTGAGGAGCCGTTTATCGCCTAAGCACTTCACAATCAACTAGTATTTCTACGGTCAGTAGGTGAAGATACGTGGAAATTTTAAATAAATAAAAACTAAAAATGTTTTTATTAGTCTGATGACAAAAGATCCATAATTGTCAGTAAAAATAAAAATATAAAAGTGACCTCGTAATGTCCCACATATGCTCAACTAGCAGACAGTCTCCGTTATCGGCAATGACCCTCAAAATACACGTTTCCTATTTTTATGTCTCATGTATTATAAACTTTAATATTAAATATTAAATAAAAAATAATATTAAATATTTATTTGATTGTTTTATTTATACTTAATTTAAATACTAAAAACTTATTTTCGGTGCCATACTAGGCACAATTTTTATATAGAATATATCTTTTATAAAAATGTTAAAAACATTAATTCTGTGTGAGTTGTTTAAATAAAATGTGCAACTGATAAATAAATCGCTTATTAAAAATACATAAAGAAATGTCGAATAAAACTTGTGAAATATCTTTTAACCATTGGTTATATAGTTATTGTTTTCAAAAAGTCGACTTGAGAATCGACTTTTAACTGTGATTAATCGACTTTGAGAATCAGAAAATTAGTCATTTCCAAAGTCAAAAGTCGACTTTTTTCCCGCCGTCTCCATCCCTACTTTTGACTGATCACGTGATCAAATAGTCAAAGTACTGCGAGTACCTTACCTCGAAAACGCCAGTGCTCACACCGCCCCTACCCCAGCCTATAAAAGTATATTTTTTGTAATAATAAAAATACTGACCGATGTATTTTAATTAGCTCTATCCAAAAACATCGCCAGCTTAAACTGCTCCACCTTATATTTCTAATGAAAAATCAATAAAGATAAAAATTTATCTTAATTTTGATACAGCCATATCTTTTTAAATAAACAATATTTCAAACTGCTCCAAACTGCTCCAAACTGCTCTACATCCATATAATACTGCTCCATAGTAATTTTTATCGGCTCCGCTATAGTTAACTGTAAAATAAGTTTTTTTTTTTTTTTTTTAAATCTGCAATCAGCCCCAGAGCTTTAATCAGATCTTTTGAATTTGCATTAATGTTGAGATTGCACATCCATTGATATTTAATCTCTTATTTTTATTAACACTTCTTTGTGTTTAGATTGAAGCTAGTCGCATTCTTTTCAGCCGGAATATGCTGTCATTGGTGTTTATAAGTTTTGCAGCTAGATGGTTCCTATGTACTGTAAGTCTTTCTTTATAGGCCGAAGAAGACCTTTCTATTTCTTCCTTTACTGTCGGGATTTCTAGGTATTCATGAACTTCCGTGTTTCGTGTGAACCATGGTGCCTTGCAGAGAGTTTTCAGAACTTTATTCTGGAAGCGCTGGAGGATTTCCACATTCGAGTGACTCGCTGATCCCCACAGTTGTATACCGTAAGTCCACACCGGTTTTATGATACATTTGTATATAAGGAGTTTGTTTTCCACACTTAGTGTCGATTGTCTGCCCAGTAGCCAGTACATGTCTACAAACTTTTTATTTGCCTGTTCTTTTTTGGCCTTTATATGATCTCGCCATGTGAGTCGTCTATCCAGGTGCATTCCCAAATATTTAACGGTTGTTTGCTGTGGTAGGATAGTTCCGTCCAGAGTAACAGATGAGCAGTCACCTCTTTTTAGTGCAAACGTAATGTGTACCGATTTTGCTGGGCTTGCTCGGACTCTCCACTTCTTCAGCCATAGTCCCATTTTGTCCAGGCATTCTTGCAGTTTTGTGGATGCTGTATGTGGGTCTTTGTTACAGGAGAGAACTGCAGTGTCGTCTGCGTAGGTTGCAGTAACTATTTCTTCAGAGATAGGTAGGTCGGCAGTGTAGATTGTATATAAGATGGGACCCAGTACCGAGCCCTGAGGCACTCCTGCTTCTATTTGGTAGATTGATGATAGACAACCCTCGCATTTAACCTGGAATAATCGATCCTGTAGGTAGGACTTCAGTAGCATAAAAGCTGTATTTGGCAGGTGTAACTTTAGCTTATATAGTAGGCCTTTGTGCCATACACGGTCAAAGGCTTGTTGAATGTCAAGGAAGACAGCTGAGCAGTATTCTTTCCTCTCCAGCGCTTGCCGTATTGTGTGAGCCACTCTATGTATTTGCTCAATCGTTCCATGATGTGCCCGAAATCCGAACTGGTGGTCTGGTATTACTTTTTGTTCTTCAAGCATTGGGAGTAGGCGTATTAGGAGTAGTTTCTCAAAGAGTTTTGATAATAAGGGGAGAAGACTTATGGGCCTGTATGATGTGACTTCTGTAGCGCGCTTTCCTGGTTTGGCTACCATGTTTATAATAGACACTTTCCACAATTTTGGAAAATATTGTATTCTCAATATTGCATTGAAGAGAATTGTAAGCAGAACAATGCCTTTTTTTGGTAATTGTTTAAGAACTTCTGCTGTTATTAAATCGAACCCTGGTGCCTTTTTTTGCTTTAGTTTTGCTATAGTTTTTTTCACTTCTGCCGATGTAACTGATTTCAGTGGGAAAGACATTTGTTGGTCGCTGTTGAGGAATTCATCGATATCTTCATCTGTCTGTGTGATATCAGGTTCGTTAGGTTTAAACACGTCTTTCAGATAGTTAGCAAATAACTCAGCTTTATCTTGTGGTTTTCGTGACCAATTGCCATTAGGTTGTCTTAGTGGGGGCATGTGTTTTTTTGGCCTTTTTAGTGTATTAGTCATTTTCCAAAGTGAATAGTCCTCTGCTTTGTTTGGTGACAGGGTTTTTAGTTTGTCTTGTAGGGTACTATTTTCATTTTCTTCAAGCATTTCCTTGAGATGTTTTTGCATTTTGTTGAGTGCCTTTTTATCTTGTCTATTCTGGCTGGTGTGCCATTGTCTTCTTAGTCTTCTCTTTTCAGTTATCAGCTCTTGGATTTCCTGGGTAGCATCATGACTTCGTGGTTTGGATTCTATGAATGGAGTTGATAGCCAGGCTGCTTTTTGTATTAGGTTGGTCGTATACCACACAGCATCCTCTATGTCATCTTCGGTTTTGAGGGGTATGCGCAAATCAGCATTTTCCTCAATGTATTCTCTAAAGGCCTCCCAGTCAGTTTTATAATTATACAAGGTCTCGCGTGGTTCCTTCATTATGACTGTAGAACTTAATGTGCATATAACAGGTGTGTGATCTGAGGAGCCATCTAGGCAGGATTCTACTTTTGTATAGAGTCCTGACATCCCTTTGGTGATAAAGAAATCTATAAGATCCGGAGTTTTATTAGGATCTGATGGCCAGTAGGTAGGTTCTCCTGTTGATACTACATTGAGGTTATGGCTATCAATTGCCTTTTTTAGTTCTCGGCCCCTTGTTGTCGTTAGTCGGGAGCCCCAGAATGTATTTTTGGAGTTCCAGTCTCCACCTGCGACGTATCTGCTACCAAGTGTATGGAAAAAGTCCCTAAACATTCCCTCATCTATGCGGTGTCGTGGAGGACAGTAAACTGCTGCTACATTTAGTGCCCCCTGCCAGTCATCTATTGATATTACTGCGGCTTGTATGTGTGCATGATTAAAATTTGGTAAAATGTGATGTTTTATGTTTTCCCTGACTATCACAGCTGCCCCAGCATGCGATGTTCCATCTGGATGGTTCGCGTAGTATATGTTGTATCCTTTAATTTTAATAACTCTTTGGTCTGTCATGTGTGTTTCTGAGAGTAATAGGATATCAATTTTGTTGTAATTTATGAAAAGTTCAACCTCTTGCTTATTCGGGGATAAGCCATTTATATTCCATGCCGCAATACGTAGGAATTTCATTTTTTCTGCTGGGCTATGAGCGTCGTTAGAAGGCCCATTAGGGTTCCTATTTGCTGTATAAGAATATCTATCTTCTCTGATTGTTTAATAATAATTTGCTCAAGGGAGCTTGTGGACTGAGATTGTGTATTCTCTATTTTTCTGTTCCAGTAGTTGGTATCTGTGGTGTTAGACATATTTTCAGGTAAGTTCGCTATGTTTCTTTCTTGATTGTTTGTAGATTGTTGTCTATTGTATCTGCTAGGTTTTAGTGGAGGGAAATCATCTTTTTGAGGTGGTGGTATAAATTTATTTGTGGTCTTCTTATCAAGTGGGACTTTCCATTTTTCTGCCTGTGTCGTTTTTCTTGCTCTAATCTCTTTATATACGTGGCAGCCCTTGTAATTAGCCGGATGGTCGCCATGACAGAGAGCACAAGTTGCTGGTGTGTTCCGATCCTTTTTTGGGCAGTCCGTGGTTTTGTGTCCTTTTGCACACTTAACACACCTGTATGGGCGCATGCAATTGTTTTTAGTATGCCCATATTGCTGACACCTTGTACACTGAGGAATTTCAGTTGATTTCTTTGGATCTTCAATCTTGACTCTCGTGTGGTATATGTATTCTATATTTTTTATTTGTGGGTTATTGGGGCTAGGTTCTATGTTTACAAAGAACATGTTTAGGGGCTTTTTATTTTTTCTAGATATTGCACAGACAATTTCACCTCGAACCTTGTTACCAGTTTTTTCGATTTCTTCTGTTATGGTGGATTTAGGGGTGGTGTGATGCAGGTCTTTTATCACAACTCTGTAGCATTTATTTTGTTTTGGTGTAAAGGTATGACCAATGAGGCCTTTGGTACGGATAAGTTCAATGAGACTTTTATATGTTTCAGCTGACTGTGTCATCACTCGCAGTTGGTCTCTATTGATGATTTTATATGAGTAGCTGTCAATAGGTACAGACTTATCTAATAGTTCTGTTAACTGGGATACATTTTCTATGCCATATAATATTATGGGTGGTGGTTTGCTGATCTTTTTCACATAAGTGGATGTAGCTTCATTTGACTCATCATCAGGTAAATCTACAGGTAATCCACTGTATCGGTTAGAGGTTTTTATTTCCGTTTGTGCTTTTTCAGTATGTGGCGGACTGTTAGATAGTTTTTTCCTCTTGGGGTAGCGATCAGTAGGTACTCTTTGCCAGGCGGGAGGGCAAACATTGTTGGCATCATTATTGTCTGTTATATTTTGGGAGTTGTTTGAGTCCAACGTTTTGGTACTTTCCACTGAATTTGACCGTGGTCTTGTAAAGAATAGGCCTGGATGGAATGCCTGCTGTGTAAGTTTTTTATTAGTGCTTCCAGTAGTATTCACCGTCGCGGAGGCCTGGTCGTCCACTCCCGCGCAGTCTTCGGTAACATATTTCACACTCGCAGGCCCGGATACCTGCGAGCGCCGGGCGTTAGCCGGATCGCATGACAAATCAACATTCGTATCGCTCATATTTTCATCATTTAAAAAGGTGGGACATACTCATGTTACTTTCCCAAGGCAACATGGCCACACTTTTAGAAGGGATTTAGTCCTCCTTGGTTTGTGGTATACCAGTGGACAGGTTAATTGACCGCCGCCTGTTGCTCGGCGTTGTTGCTCATTTGGCACCACCCGGGGGGCACGTGTAGGGTGGGCCTAGGAGAAGGTGGTAAATCCTACGGACGCGAGCAACCTTACCCCCCTTTGTAAAATAAGTAAAATTCATTTTGTCATAAATGAGCTGACTGAAGCGGGTAGCGCGCAGGCGCGGATCTCATTCATTGCCGTATTGCCGGGATAAAGTTTAAATTAAGGTCAAGAATTCATGCGTTCGTGTCATCATAGTTTTGTTTTAAAAACATGATGTGTGGTTTCAAAAAATTTTATTTTATTAATAATTTTCTAATAAAGTATTTGCTCGGTCCTTATCTATACATTGACACTAGGGAATGCAATCCCGCGGATCCGCAATCCCGCAAATGCGGGATCCTGCATAAAATTAGCGGGATTACAAATGCGGGATTACACCTGCGGGATCCGCAAGATTTGCAAGATTTTATTTTTTCCAGCCTGAATTCGCATAACAATGTGTACGGCACAAACAGTGTTGGATTTCGTAGTATAATTATGCTATTTGTACCATTATTTCATAACTTGTAGTATGTAGTTTCGTAAAGCAAGGATACTACGCGCGAAAATACCATAATTATACCTTCAGGTCGATTGACTTCATTTATTGGTCGAATCATTTTGTTTTTATTGTTTACCCTTCAATATAAAGAAATTATTTATCAGGCAAAAACCAAACAGTCGTCAAGAAGCTTCGGTGAATCTCTATGTAATGAATTTTACCAAGTAATTTGTATACTGGTGTACGTAAACTCTGTCCAAAAATAAAAGAATTAAAATGTAAACAAACACCTTACCGGATGAAAAATACTCAATCCCTGTGTAATCACACACAATGGCTACTAGATAATTATTGTAGCATCTGGGTAATCACATGCACTACCATTATATTTGTAATTATACGTCCATTTCATCGTCAAACTAATATTTTTTAGCAGAAAACCGAATTCGCTGTAACCTCAAACTTACAAGTGACATTTGTCATTACTGTGTCTTGTGTTTATGGTTAAGGGCTTTCTGTTCTTTCATATCGATAAAAAGTCGAGGTCAATGATATTAAAAAAAGCGTTTTAGTTCGAACTTTTTATAAATCATAAAAAGTAACTCGAACTTTTAATAAATCATAATTTATTTTTACTTTTTATAAATAATTTAAAAAAAAAAGTTTAAACGGCCACTAAAGTTAAATAGTGTTATACTTAATGCGACTTTGAGAGATGCATTACTTCGTTTTTTGACAATAAGACCGTATGTCTTTCTCTGTGGTAACTTTTGCTTTAAATCTCATTGAAAATGCTTTTCGTGTATCTTTGTCATCAAATTTCTAAAGTGCGTTTCACGAAAGAGTTCCCTTCGTGGTTATATTGGCTAAACTGATTTTAATGTTGCTATATCTTGATATAAAATTCCCTTACTAATTATTTAATATTAATACTTACTAATATTAAATTTTAATTTTACTAAAACTTTATAAAATATCAATTGGTTTGCTTTATTTATTTATTCTAAAATGTTCTTAGTTATTTAAAAAACTAAAACATTAATGAAACATGACAGGCATGTGATGGTTAAGAAATTAAAATTTGTATATACTGATGACTTACCATGCTACTGACAAAATCTACTAACTACTAAAAATATTTTTTTCTACTGTTCAAAAATAAAATGTACTAAATTTAGTGGTAAAACTACTGAGTTGGCAACGCTGTCAGTACGACAACCGACAAACAGAGCTACCAACATTTAAAACAGAAGGGAACTCTTTAGTGAAACGCACTTTAATACTTTTTTTAAAGCAGTTGTTACACGATAGTGGGGAGCCCAGCTAAGGGCTAAGGCAATGTGCCCCTAATACAAATAGACTTTTTTTGTTTTAATTAATATTTCTCTGTACTTTCATTAGTTTCCAAGTAGAAAATATTTAAATTAGATATTAATTACATAGCCTTTTCATGCATCGCCATTTCGTTCGTGTTGTAAGTAATATCTAATAGGTAGTGAGTGTCAAAAGGTGTTAGAGTGTCTAAAGGTTACTCTGTGTTTTGATAAATTTTACTCACACACAAATACCGAAAAGTACTTTCGGAAATCAATTTTGACAAATTTTACTCACACACAAATACCGAAAAGTACTTTCAGAAATCTAATTTGAAACGCGCATACAGGCTGCACCCTGCTAATGTTGCTAGTGTTATATCTTTCAGTTTATCAACAAACTATTTGTATACAAAAATTACAGGAAAATATTTAAAAAGAAAATCAGATAATTTTATATGGATTTCCTAGTATAGGTACCATGCACATGGTTTTGGCCAGAAATGAAACAATTCCAGTATGAACGAATAAAAACCTGATGAACGATACCAACCCTATAAATCTAAATTCTTGTCTGGTAAATGTACTATTATTAGTATTATTATTATTTCTTGCTAAATATAATAAATATATGTTGATGTTTCGTTTAGTTTAATTCCTCATTATATCCATATTATTTTCAAGTAGAGGTAGTACCTATTACTTTATCTGTGGAAGTACACTAATTCTATGGCCTTGCATAGCGCCATCAGAAATGCATCATATTAAATTTACCAAAATCGAAATTTAACAACATACATCACAGCACTATAGTAGTCTATGGTTACACATTCCGCCATATTTGTTTACCTTTTAATTCTTTTATTTTTGGATGAACTATAGTATACAAATTCCTTGGTTTTTTACTATCTATCGGTCGTTTGACAAAGTAGGATGGATGTATTTTATGTATGAGTGTGAGTGAAACAATGATCCCAGATAGCATGTAAACTTGGGGCAAGTTTGATTATCTTTGATTTTAAATTGCTGCGTCAAATATGACGAGGCAAGTTTGTGACAATATAGCTGCAACTTTGTTAAGTTAAATATGAAGTTTCAAGTTTGCGACAATATTGCTGGAATATTGTTATGACAAAGATGATGTTTCAAGTTTGTGGCAATGGAATAGAGCCAATCTAGAGAATCCTGAATCGCGCTATCAATGTTTTTAAGCTCACTTAGTATTAGGGAATGCAATCCAGCACCCAAAAGACAATTCGCAAATCCACAAGATTGAGTTCAGTGTTGCCAACTCGAATTTCATCGAGTAGGTAGATACGATTTCAAAAGTTGGTAGTTTCCAACCATCTTCAATTCAAAAAGTAGGTAGATCTACCAACTATAATCTCGAGTTTTATATACGACTAGCTTCAGCGCGCGACTTCGTTCACGTGGAATAGGAACAATTCTATCATACCTGATTTTTGTAAAACTTTAACTGTTTACGCAGCGCACGCAGCGGAAACTCACAAAAGGAAAAAAGAACCCCCATTTCGAAACATATATTCTTCATTGGTGCTCCGCACCTATTGGTCTTAGCGTGATAATATATAGCCTGTAGCCTTCCTCGTTAAATGGGCTCGTTAAAAGATTCTAGTACCTACCCTAAGATGTTACCTTTATTCATTTTTTTTTTTCGTAAAAAAGTAATCATTTAGTACAATCATTTCTATTATAGTAAAAAAACGAATAATAACTAAAAATGGTCAATATCAATAAAAAAATCGAAGCATATTATGGACCGAAGAAATTAATGTAATAATTATAATTTACTTGACAATGAGGGCCGGAAACTGCTATGCGATTTTCTGTTAAAAAAATGTGTAAAAAAATTGTTTAATTTTTGAAGTGAAACTTCTTAAGGCCCATGAGGGGTAAAATTTGAGCGGCCGCTAACGCGGCAACGCGCACCGCTTGGATAGCTGACCGCCTGGGAAGAAAAATCAGAAAAAAAAATCAATTTTTGATGAACTTACGAGGTCATCAAAAATTATTACTAACCAGCTGATTTTTTTTTCTTTTAGTTAGTTAATATTTATAGAATTTATTAGTAATATTGTCCTACAAATTGCGTGGTAAGTTATCCCGGTCCTACGCTCACTGCTGCTCTATCCCCTGCTATCTCTGTTAGTAACCACAATCGAGAGTTTTCGAAGAGCATTTTTTTGTTAGTTTCATCAAAATGAAGCTCTTCCGGAAAATTAGCTTGATACTAATCAGGTGAAAAAAAATGTACTAGGGATCCCTACCTAATAATATTAAAGTTTTTCAAAAACTTGAAAAGTTGGTAGATTTTTCTCGTGAGGTGGTAGATTTGAGCGAGACATGGAAAGTTGGTAGATCTACCGAAAAGTTGGTAGAGTTGGCAACGCTGATTGAGTTGCCATGGCAAACTTGAAGCAAGCCTTCGTTTTTGATGTATCAAACTTGTTGCTAGACGTGGGTCGTTACGTCATTTTCAAGAAACGTAACGAAACCAGTGACTTGGTCGGCGTCACCTGCAGTGTTGCCAACTCGAATTTTATCGAGTAGGTAGATACAATTTCAAAAGTTGGTAGTTTCCAACCATCTTCAATTCCAAAAGTAGGTAGATCTACCAACTATAATTTCGAGTTTTATATACGATTCTAGTAACCTAAGATACGATACATTTAATTCATTTTTTTTTTTCGTAAAAAAGTAATCATCATACAATAATTTCTATTATAGTAAAAAAGGAATAATAACTAAAAAATCATCAATATCAATTAAAAAATCGAAGCATATTATGGACTGAAGAAATTAATGTAATGATTATAATTTACTTGACAATGAGGGCCGAATAATGAAATGCGATTTGCTGTAAAAAAAATTTAAGAAAAAAAATTGTTTAATTTTTGAAGTGAAACTTCTTTAGGCCCATGTGGGGTAAAATTTGAGCGGCCGCTAACGCGGCAACGCGCACCACTTGGATGGGTGACCGCCTGGGAACACCGCGTGACGTTTGTTTCGTGACGGCTTATTGTTTTTTTTTTTTTTTTGTTTTTTCAATTAATAATTAATTAAGAACAGTAAATAACAGTCGTGTAAATTTTTTTCAGGTTGTGACATAAAAAATACTTGTTTTAATCTGTTTTGACATCTCAAACCCAGAATACAAATAATTTTGTTTTTAAATTAAAGTATAAACTGCGGCTTTGATCACTTTTAGAATATTATTAAAAATCTAGTTTCAATTAATAAAGAATACTTAAATATATGTTGTCTGAACACGTCAAAGCACGTACCGGGGCACGGCTTCATAGGAAAATGGGCATTGTCCAAATCAACCAATAAGAACACGTCACGACTTCAACTTGAAATCTTGCTTGAATATATTCCAAGTGACGAGTGCGCAAACGAATACGCTGTTTGAATTTCTAGTTTAAATAACATAATATTAAAAATTTTCAAAAACTTGAAAAGTTGGTAGATTTTTCTCGTGAGGTGGTAGATTTGAGCGAGACACGGAAAGTTGGTAGATCTACCGAAAAGTTGGTAGAGTTGGCAACGCTGGTCACCTGTTTCAAAACTAGTGATTTTTGTAACTAGCTATTTTCATGCAACGACTATGTTTGTTTGCATAAATAGCTTCACCCGAAATACGTTACACTCGAAACGAATCACTATTTAAGTGTTTGTAGCTATACAGTTACACTCGAAACGAAAATAAATCAGTTACTCTTAGGTGTTTGTAGCTATACAATTCAGGCTTTAAAAATATTAAAATTTAAATGTATTTATGAGTGATTAATGTTTACTAGGAAACTATAAAAATAATAAAATTATTAATGCAGGCGTATTTAAAGTTAATTTGATTGTACATAATATATACAATTATAATTGATATGTACAGTTCATTTACACTTTTTAACCGACTTTAAAAAAGGAGGAGGTTACTACCATTTCTAATTTATTATCCAGAGTTGGAGACCATTACCTTTTGTTAATACCTATATAATATATATCAGGAACTAGGAAGTAGGAACGGGACGCGTGTAAGTTGCGGAGTTAAATTTATGGTTCAGTTACAAAGTGATAATAATACACATTTTTTTATTACAAGCTTTTATTTAACTTGAAATGTATGTATGTTTGTTTGGATGAAATCTGGCAACTCAATTTTGAAGCAGATATCTTTTTGTCAAGTTCTTATATCATATAAATTATGTAATGACTTTATAAGTAGATAGTAAAAGTTTTAAAGTAAAAATTTATTATTTTCGTTCTAGCCAATGATGTTCTAGGTTCTAGTGCATTCACTTAAAAGCTTGTTTTTTTAAAAGGTTTTTTTTGCTTTTTAACCGACTTCCAAAAAAGGAGGAGGTTCTCAATTCGACTGTATTTTTTTTATGTATGTTTTGTGTTAGCTCAGAACTTTTGACTGGGTGGACCGATTTCAATCAATTTTGTTTTAATTGAAAGGTGTTGCGTGTCATATGTGGTCCCATTTTAATTTAATTGAGATCTGACAAGCACTTTTAGAGTTACATCTAATAATGCGTATTTACGTGACTACTTTTTCGTCGACCTACGTTGTATTATACCACATAACTTTTTACTCGGTGTACCAATTTTGATGATTCTTACTTTAATCGAAAGCTAATACTTGTCATGTAGTCTTGTTAAAATTAAATCGAGATCTGATTACAACTTTTTGAGTAATCTTTAATAGCGCGTGTTTACTTGACTATTTTTTCGTCTTATTACGTTGTATTACTTGTCGATGTAATTGAAGTCTTTTTTTTTTCGTTTGCAAGCAAACACAATTATAATGTACTAAATGTACCAGTGAATAACTACGTGTTCAAATATTTTCAATAATAAACGAATATAAAGTATAAACTATACATGTGTACGTGTCTGTAACTCTGTATCTCTTTTTTTTTACTTAAAATTTGAAGTGAGAGCCGTTGATATTGTTTCCAAACAGAGATCACGCTATTTTATTATCTATGTCTATAGTTTTACGTATGAATATTAAACATACTATAAAACTGTTTTGTTTTTTGTCGTATACCAATTACCAAGGCATGTGCGCATTCGGATTTATTCGTGTCACTCGCTCTCGATCTCGATAGATCTACCATCTCGCTTGCTCGGTCGGCCGGTAGGCGCGATGCGAAAAAATTAAGAATAAAAAAAGAAACCGTAACTCTCGACGCGCTCGACTCATAGCCAAATAACGCATTTACAAAAATCACTACTTTTAATTTGACACAAAACCGGTGATTCGTTTCGTGCCCCGTAGCTAGTTATTGTAACTAGCGACGTGAAATAACGCACACGTCTACTTGTTGCAAGTCTGAAACAAGTTTATATTGTTATCTGGGATATGATAGGGCACAGCAGGAAATTGACTGCTCAAATATGGAGCAGCCCGACTGGTACCTCGACCTTACAGAAGATCACAGCTAAATAATACTGCTTTCAAACAGTGTTGTGTTCGTGTTGGTGAGTAAGGCGACCAGAGCTCCTGGAGGGAATTGGGTATAAGGTCGACGACGCGCTTGTGATGCTTCTGTCGTTGCAGACGTCTATAAGCTACGGTAATTGCTTACCATCAGGCAGGGGGTGGCAACTGCTATACATTTTAATTTCTTTCTATTCAGCGCCATCTATCTACCAGGACATAATTTAAAAATGAACAGTGCTGCCAGTATATATCCATGGAGCAATAAGTAGTATAGTTTAGTAGAAAATAGTAGAAATGTAAGCGTATTATCTTGAATTTTGATCTATTGTGAGTTAGTTATTATTTAGCTTTTTTTTTGCAATTTTAAAAGTTTTCCTAATCATAGTATTATAATAATGCTTTAACCATTTGATCAAAAAATAAACTATTAGTAGAATTTACAAATAATAAATGACATCATTGCAAAAATGTCGGGCTGTCGGCGGTTGCGCATATTTTTGTAATTATTTCGTTTGCTTCCTGATTTGAGTGTACCTATTTTACACGTCGAGTTTAGTTCGCTACTCCGTATTTACTACAAATCTTAGAAGATTAAAGTTCCTATCGTGTGTCTATTTTCTAAATCACGTCGAGTTGAGCCCCCTGTGTTCCTCCGTGATTTAATCAACAAAAATAGCATTTTCCTAAACTCTGAAGACTAGCCCGCTTTTTTCATTAGACTAACTCGGCTTGCTGATTTGAATGGCTGCTTCTGAAAAAACTCGTAAGTAAACAACTTAAATTTCGATTATCATTCAATACAAGCAAGGATAAATCGTTGTTATCATCGTTGTCTTCGTCTTAACCCCTTTGGTTAAAATCTACATCTTGGACCGTCGACCGTTTATCGGCATAATTTAAATACAAAAAAAAAATTAACCCTAACCTATCTAACTTCATAATTAGACTGTTTATCGGTATAATTTCGTTACAAAAAAAAAAAAATAACCCTAACCTATCTAACTTCAAAATAACTGTTTATCGGCATAAATTCGTTACAAAAAAAAAATAAAAAATAACCCTAACCTATGTGACCTAACTTCAAAATTTATAATGTGACAGTAAATAAGTAAAAACAAAAATGTATTTAAGTAAAAAATAAAAATAAAAATAAAAGTAATTTCTGTGTCCTGAGAATTCACAAAAAGCTTTCAAGTACGAGTACTATATACAGAAAAAATATGAACATCTAAATCGACCGTCCAGGATGTAGATTTGAGCCGTTATTTTAATATTCATTTAGGTAGAATTATCCAGAAAAAATAGTTAACAAATTCTGTCACGTCTGGTTTAAGAAATCTTATACTATAAAACGAGCAGTTCTTGTATATATCCATACTAATATTATAAATGCGAAAGTATCTCTGTCTGTCTGTCTATAATATCTGTCTATAATATATGTCTGTCTATAATATATAATATATGCACATATTTGTATTTGCTCGCAAACACAAACATGCACACATGCACATATTTGTGTTTGCGAGCAAATACAAATATGTGCATATATTATTATGAGTACATGACAAGCTCTCACAGTCATGGTTGGAAGCTGTTAGTGGTATAGTTGTTATTAGATTAAGTAACACAGGTGTGTGACCAGTTCTCACAAAATCTTTTTTTAGGCCAAGATGAAACAGTGCTGCATTCATTTCCTAATCCTGACAAGGATATGGATCGGTATATTGCGTGGACTCGAGCTGTTGGACTTGATACATCATTGGATCCCCACTATGTGTATCGAAATCGACGAGTGTGCCATGCTCATTTTGAATCGAAATTTTGGACATGGACTAGAAGATTGAGCCCTGGAGCCATTCCAACTTTGCTATTACCAGGTGGGTAGACATGTCTTTCATATCATCATACGGACTACTCAACTTTCAAGCACCAGCAGCACAAATTGAAATAATAGAGATTCTATTGATTTGTAATTATTTTAAAATCAACTTGAAGCCCCGACTAATCTAAAATTACCAGTAACTATGGCAAATACATACATAATTACATTTATTAAATATAAAACATTTATTATATTTTATGAATAATTATATTTATTAAATAAAATATTTTTTATTATTTCATTTTTATTATCTCACAGGTTCTGAAATCACAGCTGAACTGATCGACTTCACAGACAGGCCTGAAAGTGTTTCTCTAGATGCCGCATTGCCATCCACTTCTAGAGGTAATTATAACATAATTGTTATGAATAGAGTAAACTTTTGTCTTACAGCCATATTAGTGGAGTAACAATTAAATTAACCAACTATTTGTTATATTCCTGTACCATAATAAAAATAATGATTATTGCCATATTAGACAGTTGGAGACTATGTTATTACAACTTAATGTTAGTTAAAAAAGTATGCGAGGTAAGTGGGGTGCTAAGTGTCGGTGACCTCCTCGTGGTGCACGGTGGGCAACGGGGCGGGCAGCAGTGCGCTGTGATGACCGTCGCGGTACTGCTGCTCGTCGCGGCCGACGACCGACTCGGTGGCGCAGAAGCGCGGGTAGGTGCGCTCCAGGTACTGCTCTGCTTCTCAGAGTGGACCCGTGAGCGCAGGCGCTGTGACGGCGCGGAGACGTGAGAGTTTTCCTTCCTTCCCTAAGCGCCGGGCAGTCTGTATCTTTTAGCATATTACCAGTCTCTAGTAACTATAGTTAATAGCAATTACAACCATATTGATTACATGAATTCCACTAAC
This sequence comes from Melitaea athalia, assembly GCA_905220545.2. Lineage (NCBI taxonomy): Eukaryota > Metazoa > Arthropoda > Insecta > Lepidoptera > Nymphalidae > Melitaea > Melitaea athalia. The sequence continues at coordinate 642,896 of HG992177.1, forward strand.
CATGATGATTACATGAATTCCACTATTACTTACAGCTCAAGAACGGGAAAGTGTACCTGAAAACCTTCCATCAACATCTGCATCGCAGGCTCAACTAATAATGGATGTAGATACACAAAAAGAACAACAAGGGAGCTGTGAAAATCTCCCTTTAAACATGGATGTAGACATACCATTGGAACAACATGGAATACGGGAACATCACCCTTCAACATTAAGATGTATGCATCAAACTAGCATGGGTAAGATCCTGCATAATACTTTTTGGTATAGTATATGGAACTGGTAATTAGTGTCCGATCCTTACACACATGATTGTACTGATTACAAACAACTTCTGTTCTACAATTTTCTAAAATAGCTAGTTTTATTTTTGTATACACTAATTAAAATATAGGTAATATTTTTCATAAAAAGAATAAAAAACTAACTAAAATAATAATTTATCGTTGTGTCCACTTGTTATAAGTATTTTTAACGGTTCACAGGAAAGTTGACATAAGGTGCCAATCAAACCACCAATTGCAAATTCATTTGACGTTTCGATCCTTTAATAAGATTCTAAATTCAAATGCATTGTATATTATTTCTAATTTTATCTTTTGTTAACGGCCGAAAACACGTCAATAATACTTTAAAATTGTGCAGATGATGATGACCTATTTGAATTTAAATGTTTTAGTATAAATTTTTAAAATTCATACTACATTTTGTAACTTACAAATAATATACAATGCATTTGAATTTAGAATCTTACTGAATAAAAGAATTTTAATGAAGAGATGTCGATTATCTGCTGCGTGTAAAGACGCCTGATGATGATCTAATAGAGGATCAAAATGTCACATGAATTTGCAATTGGTGGTTTGATTGGCACTTTATGTTCACTTTCCTGTGAACCGTTAAAAATACTAACTAAAATAATGTTTTAAAAAGTCTTAGCACGAAGATTGTTTGGGATACAAGTTAAGTTTAACGTCAAACATAATCCTTCATATAAAATGTTTTACTTTTTGTTGTACTACATTTTCACTGGCAGCACTAGGAATTTGAGTAGCAGTTAGTTTTAGATTATTTTATGATTACTATTTTATAATTACATTAACATACATACATAAAATCACGCCTTCTTACCATGGGGGTAGGCAGAAACTACACAATGCCACCTGCTATGATTCTTACATACTCATTTTGCCTCATTAATATTCATACATCTGTTAATCTGTACTGTTCGTTGTTTATTTATAATTAAATTAATTGCTTTATTATTATAATTTCAGAGTTTACCAGACGGTCTCGAATATTAAAACGCACAAAACATTGCAAAAATCCTAACCAAATTCAGCCTTGCAGCATGAGAAGGATGACCCCTAAAAGGATTACAAAGACAAAAGCTTTCCAGATTGTTGCTAGAAACTTAAAAGATGAGAATGCAAAAACTTTTTTTCTTATGCAAGTAAAGCAAGCTGGGAAACGACATGAGAGACCAGATTTAGCATAGATGAGAAAGTATTGTCCTTATCTTTATATAAGCCTTCACCTAAAGCCTATAGGATTATGAGTAAGTTTTGCATTTTACCCAGCAGAAGAACTTTGCAGAATATACTATATCAAGTAAAACTGGGTCCTGGTTACATTCAGAGGATTTTTAATCACTTGAAGGAGATTGTTGAAAAAATGCCACAGATACAGAGATACTGTTCATTGGTGTTTGATGAAATGGCCATTGCCCCGTCATGTTCTTACAACAAAACGAGAGACTCTATTGAAGGTTTTGTGGATGATGGTTACCAAAAAGAAGATAAGTTTTGTGACCATGTGTTGGTGTTCATGATAAGAGGTATTGCCAAGGCATACAAGCAACCTGTTTATTACAGCTATTCAGCCGGTACAACTAAGACATTGGCTTTAAAAAACCAAATTATATATGTCATCACAAAACTACAAGAAGCTGGTCTAAAAGTTGTAGCCACTATTTGTGACCAAGGTACAACAAATTTTGCTGCGATTAACAGTCTAGTTACAGACACCAAATCTAAATATCTGAGAGAAGATACAGAGTATAGAGAAGGCTTCTTCGAAGTTAATGAAGAAAAAATTTATTTCTTGTGTGATCCTCCACATCTGTTGAAGTGCATTAGGAATAATTTGCTTTGCAAAAACTTAAATTATGTTATGAACGGCAAAGCACAAACAGCAAAATGGAGCCATATCCAAAAATTATTTGAGAGTTAGGTCATTAGGATTTATGGCAGGTATGTATCAATAACCATACCTTTAACCTTACTTGCCATAATTACCTTACCATAATTTTAAAAGTAAATTTTGTAAATTTCTCATAAGACTACTTTTTAGAGATGATCTAATAAAAAATTGGATGCCCATCCACTTTCTTTTAAAATTTTAATATAATCTAATAATTATTGTGAACAACAAACCATAAGTAATAATAATGACTACAAATGGAATTGTTTCTTAATTTTCAGAGATGGGAGCAATGCCAGAAGAATGCACTCAAACTGCTGATATAATATTATTCTTTGATAAGTTATTTGATAGTCTGAATTCTGGGAGTTACGAATTTGTGCCGGGAAAACCATTTAGATCCACTGTCAAAAGTAATTCGGCTCATCATGAGCTCTGGAATACCAGTTTGCCTGTCTTAAAATCAATGAAATTTGATACGCCAAGGTATGTGCCATCATTAATGGGCTGGGTAAAAACCATAGAAAATGTTAGATAAATTGGTCAAATTCCTTCACGAAAAAGGCATGAAAGCCATATTGTTGCGCAGATTTAATCAAGATGCCCTCGAAAATTTCTTTGGAGCCATAAGAGCCCATGGATATGCGAATAATTAAACTGAAACTAGCAGCTAGCAGCTAGCAGCCAAATTTAAATGACGCTGAAACTAGAAGCCACGCTTTATATATCAGCTTCTAAGCAACAGATTAAGTTGTAACTTTACACAAATTATTATCGTTATATCATCTAACGATGGAAAAAAGTCCAAAGGGTAAATACCACCCCATCTATTTTTTATTGTATTTAAAAAACCAAAAAAGGAGTTTAATTCGGTATAAAAGCTAAAAAATCTATGTTTCTAAGCATGAAACAAGGTTAAAATTTAAAACAAAGTCGTTTATAATAACAAGAAAGATAAGAAAAAACAATAATATATATAAAATTTAACCAATAATATTTGTTAAAGTTATCATATCTCGGCTAATAGAGACTGCATTTTGTTGTAAGTTGGCAAAAACCTTTTCTTTGCGGCCAATAAAAGACAAGAAAATTTTCATAGGGGTTATACAACCCCTTCTATTTTATTTTATTTTTATTTTTTTTTCAAAGACAATGTCTATGTACTATTTCTTCAAATGTCTATATCTCTGCTCCACAACACTACATTTTGTTGTAACTTCGTAGAAGCCTTTATTACACCGTCTAAAAACGATCGTAAAAATTTCAAAGGGGATACTCAACCCCTTCAATTTTTTTTTTTCTAAGACAATGCCTATTTATTATTTCTTAAAATCTCTATATCTCTGCTCCACAACACTACATTGTGTTGTAACTTCGTAGAAACCTTTATTACACGTTCTAAAAATGGTCGTAAAAATTTCAAAGGGGATACTCAACCCCTTCATTTTTTTTTAAAAAATTTTCTAAGACTGTCTATGTACTATTTCTTCGAATGTCTATATCTCTGCTCCACAACATGGTTTCTAGACGGTGTAATAAAGGTTTCTACGAAGTTATAGTATAGTAGTTATAGTACATAGACATTGTCTTAGAAAAAAAATACAATTAAAAAAATTGAAGGGGTTGAGTATCCCCTTTGAAATTTTAATGATAGTTTATAGACCGTGTAATAAAGGTTTCTGCGAGGTTAAAACAAAATGTAGTGTGGAGCAGAGATATAGACATTTGAAGAAATAGTACATAGATATTGTCTTAGAAAAAAAAAATGAAGGGTTTAGTATCCCACTTGAAATTTTTACGATCATTTCTAGACGATGTAATAAAAGTTTCTACGAAGTTACAACAAAATGTAGTGTTGTGCAGTAGAGATATAAACATTTGAAGAAATAGTACATAGACATTGTCTTAGAAAAAAAAAAATAAAAAAAAATAGAAGGGGTTGTATAACCCCTATGAAAATTTTCTTGTCTTTTATTGACAGTAAAGAAAAGGTTTTTGCCAAGTTACAACAAAATGCAGTCTCTATGAGCTGAGATATAATAACTTTAACGAATATTATATAATTATCTGCTTAGAAAAATAAAAATAAAAAAAATATTGGTTAAATGTTTTAATTATTTTTTTCTAATCTTGTTGTTATTATAAATGACCTTTGTTTTAAATTTTAACCTTGTTTCATCCTTAGAAACATATATATTTTAGCTTTTATACTGAATTAACCTCCTTTTTTGGTTTTTTTAATTTAAAAAAAATAGAAGGGGTGGTATTTACCCTTTCGATTTTTTTCCATCGTTAGATGATATAACGATACTAATTTGTGTAAAGTTACAACTTAATCTGTTGATTAGAAGCAGAGATATAAAGAGTGGCTGCTAGCTTCAGCGTCATTGCGAATATCATGCCAACTTGTTCGTCCTTTGAAGCCTCGTATAAGACATTACTATTAAACAATTTAACAACCAAACACTCTGTAGGTGCAAATTGCGAGGCTGACAATGAATTTTGTTTAGACTCTTTAAAATATTTTTTACTTAATGAGGACGTGCAAATTAGCACCGAGGGCATCAATGTTGTGGACTATGAGCACATGTACATAGAGCTCGTAGGCACAAAGTCAGTAATAAATAAAAAAGATAAAGGCAATATAGAAAAATGCGCAGCAATAGGATATTGCAGTGGGTGGTTAGCACGCCAATCCAAAAGCAAAGTTTACAAAAAATGTCAAACATGCCTAAAATCAATGGAAACTGATTATACAGAAAATTTCCATGGATTTATAAAAATAAAAGAATATGATAGCCAAAGATGGCTGTGCTATCCTACGAGGTGTTTGTTTGACTTCGTTGCACAAGTGGAAAACATAACTTTTAGCATTTTAAAATCATCACCTTTAAAAAATAAAATAGCTGAATATATAAAATTGGTGGTAACAATTAATATGGAAGTTAATTTTGTGACATGCGAGACGCATAAAGATCGTTTAATCGAATATTTGATTAAAAAAAGCGTAATTTTTTTTTTTACATATTTGGTGCAAAGAAGTCAGCCACCTCCTCACTGGCAAGGCTTTAGAGTATGATAAGGATGACCAATTCAAAAAAAAAAGCCCATAATCACTATAAAAACAATAGAGTTCGGAAACGACTAAGGCAAACTGGCATTGAAATTAATGTTTAGTTTTTTTTTTAAACTATGTAGTTTTGTTTTACCCAATAAAACATCAAAAATTTATATTTGTTTTACTATCCTCAAAACAACAAGTTTAGTGTATTATAACGAATAAGCTTTACCGAGTAGGATAATGTAGAATGGTTGAAAATTCTGTTGAAATAAAACAAAACCTAAAAAATTCATATATATTATCTAGATTCTATAACATATATATATATTATAGAATCTAGATTTTAATTTTTTAGGTTGAGTTTTATTACAACAGAATTTTCAACCAATCTACATTATTTTACTCGGTACAATATAGCTATAGATACATATATATATATACTACTACGTACAATGAATAGTGTATGTCCTGGTAACTAGATGGCGCTGCCTAAGAAATGCTTAAGTTGCCAGTCTATCTCTAGTATTAAATAGTAGTCTATGCCATCAGGTGAGCAGTACGCTTGTTTGTCTACCTAGTTATATATTTAAAAAAAAGTAAAAACAATCAATTTTAGATTAGCGCAAGTCGGCAGTCGGTACTCGAAAGGACAGTTTTCGCTTTTTTTTATCAAAAAATCGACGAAAAACTAAACGTAGTATAATTTTTTTTTCAGACTTTAATTAATAATTTATTTTTTGTCATTATTTATGATCAAAATATAATTATACTATTTGTTTCTTCTAAGTAAATTATATTGATTCATTTAATGACTTCGAAAATAATTTTGTGGACTAATAATTCTAAAATATTGTACAATCCTGCAAATCTTGCGGATCCGCGGGATTAATGGTCTCAATCTTGCGGATTTGCGGATTGTCTTTTGGGTGCTGGACATATATCTCAATGGTGCTGGATTGCATTTCCTAATTGACACTGATGATGCGTATGCCAGCTCAGGTTATGCTAAAGATCTGAAAATAGATATACAGAATTTAACAACAAATTTAAACAACATACCAACAAAAATCACAATTCAACAACAAATTTATATCCTTGGAGGTGTAATACGATACATACCACCCATGGGTGATAGTCAAATAGGCCACTACGTTGCTTACTGCTATACTGCTCAAAAGCGATGGACAAAGAGTATATAACCACTACGTTTTAGCGATGGATTGAAAAAAATGATCTCTTGAAAAATAGTGTTGTTCTATCCGACAAGCAGTTGCCATCATTCAAAGTTTCTGCAATTTTGTATGTTAAACAATAATAAAAAAACAATAATAAAAAAACTATTATTAATTCTAACTTGAAATTTCAATAGTTGAAAATTGTGTTTTAGTATTAACATTAAGACTGAATTTAAGTGAAATAAGCGTTTTTGAAAAGTAGAACAGTAAAATATTGTAATATTGTTGATACCTTTATTTATATTATGTGATTAATAAACAAATAAGTATACTATAGCGGAGCCGATAAAAATTACTATGGAGCAGTATTATATGGATGTAGAGCAGTTTGGAGCAGTTTGGAGCAGTTTGAAATATTGTTTATTTAAAAAGATATGGCTGTATCAAAATTAAGATAAATTTTTATCTTTATTGATTTTTCATTAGAAATATAAGGTGGAGCAGTTTAAGCTGGCGATGTTTTTGGATAGAGCTAATTAAAATACATCGGTCAGTATTTTTATTATTACAAAAAATATACTTTTATAGGCTGGGGTAGGGGGGTTAGTGCTCACAGTAGAATATGGCGGCGATTTATGACGTCATATATTTTGGTAGTGGTTTTGACTGATCACGTGATCAAAGTAGTGGGAGTACCTCACCTCGAAATCACCGCCCCTACCCCAGCCTATAAAAGTATATTTTTTGTAATAATAAAAATACTGACCGATGTATTTTAATTAGCTCTATCCAAAAACATCGCCAGCTTAAACTGCTCCACCGTATATTTCTAATGAAAAATCAATAAAGATTTGGGAAAAAAATTTTTTATCTTAATTTTGATACAGCCATATCTTTTTAAATAAACAATATTTCAAACTGCTCCAAACTGCTCCAAACTGCTCTACATCCATATAATACTGCTCCATAGTAATTTTTATCGGCTCCGCTATAGTTAACTGTAAAATAAGTAAAATTCATTTTGTCATAAATGAGCTGACTGAAGCGGGTAGCGCGCAGGCGCGGATCTCATTCATTGCCGTATTGCCGGGATAAAGTTTAAATTAAGGTCAAGAACATGGAGATACAAATGGTGGGTAACATGGAGATACAAATATCTATAGGTACAAATAAATAAAATTGGAGTGTCTGTTTGTAATATTAAAATAACCGCTTTTTACTAAATGTATATGGATCTCTATAAACGGCACATATTCCACAATAACATTTTTTACAATTATTGTCTGTCTGTCTGTTTGTTCCGGCTAATCTCTGAAACAGCTGGACTGATTTTGACGGGACTTTCACTGGTAGGTAGCTGATGTAATAAGGTGTAACTTAGGCTAGTTTTATTTTAGATTTTTGTTTTTATAACTGCGAACTGAACAATTTTTGTTAAATTCCACGCGGACGAAGTCGCGGGCACAGCAGCTAGTTATTTATAATTTTAATTTAATGCTGAAAATGGGGTTTAATGTGAAATGGGTTGCGCGCGCGACGTCAAAAGCAAGTACGACACATTAATTAATTTATTTAAGGTATTGAATATATATTTTTATAATTTGAAAAAAATATGGTGTATTGTGAACACTATAAATACTCAATTCCTTTTGGAAATTTTACTTAAAGTTAATTTTTCAACAAGTTAAACGATTGTTAACTAACAAAATTTTCTCGAGTCGATAAGTTGAAAATGGTCGAAAATAAAGATACTGCTCTTAAAATTATGTGTGATAGCTAATAGCTTATTGCATCCGGAATGACGCCTAGAAAAATGTTCTAAAAGCGTGTATTAATATTAATGTATTAAGCACATAAAAATTGCACAAGTTACAAACAATTAAAAAAAGGAAAAAAATGGCCTTTCGTTTTTTGCCAATATTTCATAAACTGTTAATTGTAATTAAGAAATTAAAAAAAAAAAATCTGAAAGAGGAGGTCCAATAAAAAATTCCCAGCTCCCGGAACTCTATTTCCATTATTTATAATTTAAAAAAAATGGGTCTCCGCGTGATATTTTTAGGTTGCGCGCGCGGCGTCAAAAGCGAGTACGACACATTGATTAATTTATTTAAGGTATTGAAAAGTTAATTTTTGATTGTTAACTAACAAAATTTTCTCCAAATTCCGTCTCAATTGTAGTTCCAGAAAAATCATAATTTTTTAGAAAAATTACCAGTTTTTGTTCAAGTACAATAATTATTATAAACAAAGAATGAATATATTTTTTACTTTTATGGCGTGATCTTGTTAATCATGTATACGAGTATAAGAAAGGCTCTACGAAACGAAAAATTTTACGACAATTATTTAAACATTTTTTTTCATTTATGTACAATTGAGACGGAATTTCGAGAAAATTTTGTTAGTTAACAATCGTTTAACTTGTTGAAAAATTAACTTTAAGTAAAATTTCCAAAAGGAATTGAGTATTTATAGTGTTCACAATACACCATATTTTTTTCAAATTATAAAAATATATATTCAATACCTTAAATAAATTAATTAATGTGTCGTACTCCATATACATTTAGTAAAAAGCGGTTATTTTAATATTACAAACAGACACTCCAATTTTATTTATTTGTACCTATAGATATTTGTATCTCCATGTTACCCACCATTTGTATCTCCATGTTCTTGACCTTAATTTAAACTTTATCCCGGCAATACGGCAATGAATGAGATCCGCGCCTGCGCGCTACCCGCTTCAGTCAGCTCATTTATGACAAAATGAATTTTACTTATTTTACAGTTAACTATAGCGGAGCCGATAAAAATTACTATGGAGCAGTATTATATGGATGTAGAGCAGTTTGGAGCAGTTTGGAGCAGTTTGAAATATTGTTTATTTAAAAAGATATGGCTGTATCAAAATTAAGATAAAATTTTTTTTTCCCAAATCTTTATTGATTTTTCATTAGAAATATACGGTGGAGCAGTTTAAGCTGGCGATGTTTTTGGATAGAGCTAATTAAAACACATCGGTCAGTATTTTTATTATTACAAAAAATATACTTTTATAGGCTGGGGTAGGGGCGGTCTCGAAATCGCCAGTCGCCATTGGTCGCCAGTGTTCACAGTAGAATATGGCGGCGATTTATGACGTCATATATTTTCCTAGGGTACTGTCACTACTGCGGCAGTATACTGGCAGTGCATAACGGAACGAATTTTTCTACAGTGATAGCACTGATTTCCAAAAGGAATTGAGTATTTATAGTGTTCACAATACACCATATTTTTTTCAAATTATAAAAATATATATTCAATACCTTAAATAAATTAATTAATGTGTCGTACTCCATATACATTTAGTAAAAAGCGGTTATTTTAATATTACAAACAGACACTCCAATTTTATTTATTTGTACCTATAGATATTTGTATCTCCATGTTACCCACCATTTGTATCTCCATGTTCTTGACCTTAATTTAAACTTTATCCCGGCAATACGGCAATGAATGAGATCCGCGCCTGCGCGCTACCCGCTTCAGTCAGCTCATTTATGACAAAATGAATTTTACTTATTTTACAGTTAACTATAGCGGAGCCGATAAAAATTACTATGGAGCAGTATTATATGGATGTAGAGCAGTTTGGAGCAGTTTGGAGCAGTTTGAAATATTGTTTATTTAAAAAGATATGGCTGTATCAAAATTAAGATAAAATTTTTTTTTCCCAAATCTTTATTGATTTTTCATTAGAAATATACGGTGGAGCAGTTTAAGCTGGCGATGTTTTTGGATAGAGCTAATTAAAACACATCGGTCAGTATTTTTATTATTACAAAAAATATACTTTTATAGGCTGGGGTAGGGGCGGTCTCGAAATCGCCAGTCGCCATTGGTCGCCAGTGTTCACAGTAGAATATGGCGGCGATTTATGACGTCATATATTTTCCTAGGGTACTGTCACTACTGCGGCAGTATACTGGCAGTGCATAACGGAACGAATTTTTCTACAGTGATAGCACTGTGCAGTGCTCGCAGTGCATATCGGAACATACCCAACATTTTGTTTCAATACTTGTAACTGAAAAAAATTATTCAATACAATATTAGTCATCAATTACAACAAAAAAAATATTTTTATTGCATTACATATAATTATAATACAAATTATTAAATGTATTGAAGCAAATCTTTATACTAGCTTTATTAAACCATGAAATAAATGTAAATTTATATTTAAAAAGATATTTTAATGTAAAAAGTGGTATTTGAATATGTACCATTATGTTACGTATTATTCAAATCCTAGTTGTATGTATAATGTAATAATATATTTAAACACAATAAACTTAAAACAAGTTATTTTTAAAATTATAATCCATTTTTGTATCCGATTATTTGTTACAAAATTAGCATGGCTACACTGCCAACAGGGCACCTTCGATCGATGTGTTGCTGTCAATAAATTTTTACGAAATTATACATGAAATATTTTAATAAAACACATAAATTTTTGATCTTGAATGAGAGTCACGATATTCCTTTGTAAAGCAGGTAGTGTATTGGTGATATAAATAATGAAGTATAATATTAAAGTTAATAAGTGAAAGTGTTTCCAATTAGATTTCATTCTGTGATAGTGACGAAGCTGTTTGTCGCAATCTAGCATATGTGAGGGGTTCTTTCGCGAATGTTACGTAAGCGGTGGTAGTGCAGCATGTCGTGGATGAAGCGGCAAGGCGGCGCGCCCCCGCCGAGCGCCGAGCAGCAGCCCTACGCCGCGGTGCAGGTGAGCGCTCAGGTTATATCAGAACGAACGTAAACAATGACGTGGTCCAACTACTAGCTGTTTATTAATGTATATCGTGTGATTTGTAAACACTAAACTGCTGTTCCACTGCACTTTCGTTTCAGTCATTTAAATTAAAAATTTATACAGATTTTATGAACTTATCACTTTACAAGCTTTAGTAACATCAATATTTTAAAAAGATAACTTTGTTTTATTTTTAGCCATATGGGAATCAACAGAATATGTTCCCAAATTATCAAGGAGCACCGCCAAATCAGCAACAACAGATGTGGCAAATGCCACAGCAGCAACCACAGTACAATCAACAATATGGCCAAGTTTACCAGCACCAGCAACCGTTTGTTAGCAATACCAATCAGTACTTTCAGCCACAACAGCCACAGCAATATAATCAAAACTATGCAAATCAAAATTTTGATAATGCACAGTCAACATATCAACAAAATTATTACCACAATCAAGTGCCACAACAACTACAGCCTCCGCAACAACAACAGCAACCTCAACAGCAACAGCCCTTCCCCCAAAATGAAGGCAATGCAGATGCATGGGAAGACAATTGGAATTGGGGGTGGGAGGATTCATCAAAAAAGCATCAAAAGTCTATAAATCAAGCTGCTGCCAGTCAGCCCGCTGTACAGCCTCAAGTCTTTAATAATGCTAATGTCATCGAGGAAAGTTTTGCATCTACAAACAACTGGAATTGGTCTATGGAAGAGAAGAAAGATAGTGAATTTCAACCACCAATGACTCAATCCGTCCAGGATAATCAAGACAAGAATGTCCAAAGTGATAATTCACGTAGTGAAAACAGTATTGCAAATGAACCTAACAACCAAATAAGTGCAGATACCATGTCTACACATAGTACAACAGAGGATGTAAAAACCTTAAGTGACAAGGAAATTGTGAAAGAGGCTTTACCTAATTTAGCTCTGGGAAAGCGTTTTAATTTAGAAAATTTAACTCCTCAGTGGTCTATTGAATCACAAATGTCACAGGACTCTAGCGACGGACCACATACTCATTCAGAGGGCACTTACAGAAGTGAAAATCAATCTAGGAATTCGAGTAAAAGTAGTCCAGGACCAAATTCAGATACTACTAATTTCAACTACTCTCAGTCTACTTATAATGAAATGAATGTAACTAGTAGTGAATGGTCCAAACAGTCTACTGATGACTCAATGCTAGTCAGTAGTATACAAAATAATAATAGACGGGAAAGCTGTGATGAATTAGTTAACTCTATACAAGAAATGAATTTAGCTAATCATGAAAATGTGCCTCTAGATTGTGATCATTCTAGCCATAATGTTGAAAATATTAGGGAGAGTAAAGAAACTCCAGCACCTGTTCAATCTATATCGCCTAATCCTATGGTTTCAAATCAATATGTTCCACAACAATCAATGCCTCCTCCGCCTCCTGTCTCTCAAAACTTACATCATAATTCAACATCCTCAATACCAGGCAATGTACAAACTTCGCAATCTTTACCTCCAACAAACATTACACCACCACTATCAATAGCTCCCCCACCTTCTTCAACAATGTCTCTCCCACCTACAAATTTTCCATCATCTTCAAGTCAAAATCCATTCAAAAGTGCTGCTCCATTTTCACATAAAAATATTGCTAAAATACCATCTGTTAATCCTCAACCTCAGACTTTTGTCCCACCAAATCCTAGCCAAAACCTAACTTCACCAGCTGCTGTTAATAAAGTAGTTCATCAAGACAGACTCTCTGCTACCTTTGGAGCTAATTTAGAAACTACGCCAGATAATTCTGAGAGACCCGATCAACCTCAAGTAACAAGCTATAGATCAATGCCTATACCATCACAAGTGCCTGATAACATGGAAATAGCTCCTCAGAATGATAGAAATGAGTATTTACAAACTGCTCACTTATCGAGTGGCGATTATGGCGAAAATACTGACTTCAGTCGTAATTTACCTCCACCTGGGCTCAGAAGAATGGGAGTTGGCCAACAAGAGGTTGAATACACTCAGAATTTAAATATTTCTGGTGATGAACCTCTTCCAGGTTTAGCGCGCATGGTCCCTGGACAACATACAGAAACTGATAACTCCTACAATCAAGCACCAGATGATTACCTAGACCGGCAAATAGACGGGCAGCCGACAGATAGTAGTGGTCGCCCTTACAGGCAAGCTGACGGTCAGCAGACCTCTGATATTTACTCGCAACCTGTAAGCAACAGAGGAGGAGATAGACGTCCTGTCGGGTTAGACAGAATGGTGCCAGGGGAGCCTAGCAATGATGAATATCCTCAATACCAATCTACTAATTTCGCTCCTGTAAATGAACAAAGGGTTGTTACTGGTGTTGATCATGATTACCCAATATCGTCAGAGGTTGGCCCTAGTGACATTCGTGAACAAAATGTAGACGGATCCGACTACACTGAACCGGCTCCTAGGAATCCCTCGAGAAGTATAATCGGAGCACGGGAAGCTAGCAATGCCACGTCTCCGGATTTCAGTCTTTCTGTCGACGATCAACAAAGAGAGATCACTATGGAAGGCGAGAATCTACAAGATTTGAGCGTCGTTTCGTCAGTAGACATGACTTTTTCGAGGGAACTAAATGGGTCAAATGCGAATATTGTGGACACAACAAAGGATCGTAGCCACGACTTAGCGGAAGCATCTGAATATCCAGCGAGCAATTCGAGAAAGCAATCTCTTAATCGCGTCACTTCCGGTGAGGATTCAGAGAGAGATAGAGCCTACAAAGCGTCCCCGAGAAAGGATAGGGACAAACAAAAATCCTCGAAAGATCGCGACAGGGATAGGGACAAGGAACGAGGTCGATACTCTCGAGGCGATAGGAAACACGATCGCGAATCGGAGAGGCGATCAGGTAGGGACGAGCGTCGCTCCGAGAAGGACCGGCGGGACCGAGACCGAGACAGGCGGGACAAGGACGAGAGCCCCGACGTGCGACGACACAGGCGCAGCACTCGCTCGCATCGATACGAGACCGAAGACACCGACTACTACAGCGACCGGGAAAAGAGTCGAAGGTGGGTTTTAGAACTTTTCGTTACGAGTAAAATGGTTAGCTTTATTTTTATTAGAAATACTCGAACTCTATTATTTACTATTCCTCATGGCATTTTGTGTAAAATCAATCGCACAGTAACGATGATGTCGTCGTCGTTCTCGTAAATATATCAAAATGTTTGTAGACAATACCGCGAGGGGTCGTACACGTCGTCGAAGCCGCCGCGCGACGACAAGGGGCGCTACGAGGAGCGCGAGCGGCGGCGCTACCACACGCTGGAGCGCGAGCGCTACGAGGACGAGCGCCGCCGCGAGCGCCCCCGCGACCGCGAGCGCTTCGAGCGCCGCTACCGGGACATCGACCCGCTCAAGTACGCCTCGCTGCGGAGGGAGCGGGACGACGACGACAGGAGGAAAGGCAAGTACCAGTGCTCTACTATTTTATTTATCCCGTTATTTTAGTATTTTGTTTCTATAAGCTTTGTTCCTTTTATTTTTATTTTATTCAATGATAAAGACTATCTTTAAAATAGCAAATTGTATGTTTATATTTATAAAGCAATATGTACGTTAGTATTAGTCGGTATGTTGTTTTATTTTGCAGTCGTAACGTTCAGTGGCGATGCTAAAAGTGATAGTAGATCCAAAGGTATATGTGGTTGTGTGTCCACGCATGTGTGTGCGCACGCTCCGACTGTCAGCCGTTCGTTACATTGTCAGTAACTCGATTTTACGCTGAGCTTGTTTTGATATGTTTTTTTTTTATTCATAAAGTTATCATTTCGGCATCTAAGTGTATAAGGGGAAATCCATATTGCGTGTGTGCCTCAATAAAACATTTGATAAGAATATTCATGATAAAATCTGTTTTGAGATAAAAATGAATATTCTGTTAAATAAAATGACGTAAAAATTAAATAATAAAAGTAAAGAAAAAAGAAAGTAAAATTATTTTCAAGCATTTATAAATACAAATTATATGTTAAATCTTTTTTTATTAAATTAATACATATACTTACAAAGTAAATTCTTTAAAAATCCATCATCTGTCAAGTGCAAATCACTTTTATCTGAGAAAACAACATTTAAGTTTATATCTATAAAGGCAGATATTTCAAGAGTTGTAAACAAAACTGAATTTATCTCTATGTACAGCAATAAAATCGAAATGTCGATAAAAAGTTATACTGGCTTTATCAAAATATTCTTGTAATTGTATAAGATTTGCATAATACCTATTTTAATTATCACAATATGAAACGTCTTCATTATGCATGTAGTGTGGTTCTTCAAGAATGTTATAACTGAGGGCTTTGTTAATTGAAAATGAACTGTATGCATTTCTCTTAAGGATTGAAATCCTTTAATCTATGCAGATAAGGAAATAACTTCACTGTTACCGAAGTTAGAGAGTTGTGCGATAATTTTGTGAAAACAAAAAGTTAATAGAATTCCAATTCATATGATTTAAATTAGGTTTCTATTTAACGAAGTCATTATAATTATAGTCAAGGGTTTACATAAATCTTATCAAACACATTCATATTTTTCCATTTTTTTCATGAAGCTTCAACGCATGTTATGCTTATTTTAAAAGATATAATAAATATTTTTGGCTTCCATATTTACTGCCGAAATTAATTATATAAAAAAAAATGTCTGTATGCTATGGCGTATTAATATTATTAAGAGGAAAGTTTTGTTTGTTTGTTTGTAAAGGACGTACTAAAACATTATCTAAAATGAAAATAAAATTCAGCTTCAAGTTGACTTGTTATCGCAATGACAGCAACTGGCTGTTGCGCGGAGTCGATCCCCGCTTGTTAGATAGACTTCTATTAATTTTTCGCTCCCGTAACATCTATACCTGAGAAATCAGAAGTCTTCTTCGGGAATTTGATTACTAATGTACAAAATATGCATAATATATAATTATATAGGCAAATACAGCAATATAACTAAGCGGGCCCATCAATAAATTACGTCACATGAATTGCACGGTTTTGGACCCCTCCCCCGTCCTTGTCATATGTGACAAGGACGGGGGAGGGGTCACATCTATAAGTCCACCTAGTGTGACGTCACATTATTTGCAAGTCACCTATAAATTCTTATTTATTAAACTAAAACATCAGTTTCGACATTATTTTTATTTCCATTTAACTAACAATAAGATATATAATATCCCCACCCATCGTCACACAATGTCACAATTTGTCGACACCCCCTCTTAACGTGTGACGTAAAGTTAAGGATGGTCCCAAAGAAGTACTTGAAGAAAAGACAAGTATAGTTAGATGTAAGTGACATTAATGTGCGTGTTCGTATAGGCGAGACGTACTCGTCGGGTTCGCGTGCGGGCTCACGCGAGGCGACGGCCACGGACGAGGAGGACGAGCCGCGCCGCCGTCGCCGGCAGAGACACCACCACTACTATGACGGTGACCACCACTACTTGTATTATTTGTACCACGATCCTGGCGTACGGCTTGATGGCAAGCGGGTACTGTAGCCGTTGCCGACTTAGCCCCAAACCTCCACGGGAGCTATTGGCTTCCTTAGACACCATAGGAGCACGACATCACAGCTAAATACAATAATACTGCTGTCGAGTATTAACTTTTAAAGGGCCCCGTAAACTAATACACACATTCAAAAAATAATTTGTTAAATTTTTTGAATGTGTGCGAGCTTGTTAGATGTGTTTGTTATATGAAAACATGAAGTTTGACAAAGAAATTAAGGTGTGCCCTTAAGGCACGTTGCAAAGGCTCACAATAACAATGGGGCGTTTGCGTGTCGAAATTTAAAATTGATAAGTATTTTTAAAAAAAATATCTTTGTGACCAGAGGACAAATTTAGTTTGTCGATACCTGGTCTAAAATTTTGTATAAATAGCGAAAAAAGGCTTTGTTTTGATTCATTTAATTTCCTTAAAAGTTGATACGTGTTTGTGACTTGATACCTGTCAGCTGTTCGGAGAGGTATGACAAACGACCGGACCGTGACTGACGCCAGTCGGTCGCGGTGACCGACGCTACTCGGTAGTCTCTTACTAACTGTGCGAACATATTGCAGGTTAAAGTTAATTTTGTAGAATTTAAGCATATCTGGTATAGCTGTATAAAGTTGTGATAATATAGGGCGTGTATTTTTTTCAAAGTCATTGTATTTCAAGGCTGGGTGATTTAATCTTTTTTTTTTGCCAGGCTACGGCCCGGGCTGGGACGCGCTGGAGGCCCAGCGGCGCCAGTACGAGTACTACGAGCGGCTGCGGCGCACCGACCCCGCCGCCTACATGCGCATCTACAAGCAGCTCATCGCCACGCCCTCCCTCTACGGCAACCTCTACGCGGACGGTGAGACACTCTACACTCTACAGCTTTAAGTGCTACTCGGCACCGACTTAGTTTGATACTAGAAAATAAATTTATATTTGTGCAAATAGTTCTAATACCAAAATATTGGTTTGTTCTCCAAAACTAATTGTCAATTAACATAAAGCTAATAAAAGTGGTTCGTTAATTATATTTTAAGATAAAAAGTACTCATTGCCCTAAATATGTAATCAATAGTCGAATATACATTTTATTTTATGCCATTAGGTCGGCAAACTAATGTACGGCTCACCTGATGGTAAGCGATTACGACCCTACATCACATCCACCCCTCCCTCCCAGGATCACTCACCACAGGAACACAACTCTGCTTGAAAGCAGTATTATTTAGCTGTGTAATTGAATACATAAATAAATATCTCCAGGTTACGGGCAACTCGGTATGCCGGGCTACGAGGCGCGTGCGGAGGAACGCGGCAGCGTCCACTCAGGCCGCTCCAGCGCCAACGGACTCAAGCCCGCAGACACGTACGTACACGCATACACTCTCACACGTGCACACGTATACACGCATGCACACATACGCACACACGCACACGCCCACACCGTCACTTAGTACATGAGTACGATTCACATCCGCGGGATTTGCGAGAATCTTCGTGAAACTATGGCTATTATAGCTGTGGCATAACCGTGTATGATACTCAACTGCCCTCGACGAAATATCCAACTGCATTTCAAAGTTTATAACAACGATAGGAATACTTATTGTTTTGTAGTGTGAATCGTACACGTGTGTTTCAAATATTACCATGAAGAGCTTGATTATAGCTATAATTCAACGATTGATTGAAATACAATGAATGTTATGAATTTCTCATTACATCGTAAAATAAGTTCATCTGGGTTCATTTGGGTTACATATTCACATATGAAATAAGACGCACTTTAGACAATAGACTTTGTAAATATAATTTAACAATTTATAGCTATCTCATATACACAACATTTTTTTTTGGAAATATTTTTTATTATCATTACATTGTGTTAAGGAATTAAATACTGATTTACAAATCCTATTAAAATGGGTTGTATATACATATTTTTATCTGCTTTGAACATCATGTTTTACATTAATTTTATATACATAATTGACCACAACATGTGTTGAATATAACAAATAAACATCTGCAGCTTTATAATCTATTTGCATTTTGTGTCCAGAACATTGAGAAGTTTCAATTTAACAAATATTTTACAATTAATAGTTTGTACAGAAAAGTACACTTACGGCTGGTTTTAAAAGTTTGTTGATATGGAGCATAATTTTAAAAAATACAATCATTTTAAATCAACTTGTAATTGAAGACTACACACGACAAAAGCTAAGTAAATTTAGTATTGAAAGCAGCCATTGGTATTTTAAAGAGTTTTAACTGGACACAAAATCATCTCGCATACTGATAAATTGATATATTTTCACGTTACCGTAATGAGAAAGCCTAAATAATATCATAAATATAAATTTCTTTGAATATTTATTGTTTATAATGTAATTGATATAGTATAATTATGTCATTACGTTAGCGTGAAACAGTGCTTAGCATTCGGTGCGCTTAGTGCGCGCTGCATTGCAGTGCTTATTGGTGTAGGTTCTACGGCGGCCGCGACGCGCGCGACGCCGCCTCGCTGCGCACCGACTACTCCGACAGGTACCGCACACACACGCACTCGCACATGCGCATGTCGCACTCTCGCATGCACATGTCGCCTGGCGCACGCTACAGGCGCGTGCGTCGCATGGTCGCTTATCATGTGCATATTTGAATGAGCCACATTATTATCATTGTGCATTAGTATATGATTTATTTATTTTGTTTAAGTTTATTATTTTTTTGGTAAAATAGTCAATATTTATCTGCTGTTTTATGTAATTAATTTTTTTTAATTCGTAAAAATATATTAATTTTTATCTTTTTGGTTATAGTATTGTGTGTATAAATGTGATGTATTTGTGTCATCTATGTTATCTATAAATTGATTTCTACAAATACATATAATAACAATAGTTTACGGTGTTACAGGGACCTGACGACGGACATGTCCCTGAACTTACACCTCGAAGAGTCCACGGTTCGCTCTGAACGAATGACGCCTTTCAAGTACTCCACTGCACATGTCAAGGTAAGCGGTACTGCTATAATGTGACGTCATAGTACAGTAAAACATTTCAACAGCTTACTACGCTATATGGTTACTATTTTTTATATAAATAAATTAAAAGTAAAAAACCTTTTTAAAAAACAGCTTTTATTTGAATGCACTAAAACGAAAAAAATAAATTTTTACCTTAAAACTTTTACTATCTACTTATAAAGTCATTACACATAATCTATATGATAGAAAAACTTGTCGCGAGATACGAGTACTCGTATTTCCTTATTAATTTGAAAATTTTAATAGTTAAAATCAATCACATCAATTTATTTAATTTACTTGTTTAGAAGCAAATCTTGCGACAAGCTTTTATATCATATAGATTATGTGTAATGACTTTATAAGTAGATAGTAAAAGTTTTAAGGTAAAAATTTATTTTTTTCGTTTTAGTGCATTCAAATAAAAGCTTGTTTTTAAAAAGGTTTTTTACTTTTAATTTATTTTTGACTTTTTAGTCGGTTATCACGTCACTTTATTCGAATTATTCTTAGCAAGCCCTTTCATTTGATACCCATATTGTAGAAGTGCACTAAAAATAGCTAGTCCGCACTCTTGGATATGCCGCCATATTGGATTTAGAATGACGTCACAAAGGTAACCATGCATTGGCATCCAAATTGAACCTATATACAAAATTTCAGCTCAATTGGTTGAAGATATCTGCTTCAAAATTGAGTTGCAAGATTTCACCTGAACAAACATACATACATACAAACCATGCATTGTCATCCAAATTGAACCTGTATACAAAGTTTCAGCTCAATTGATTGAAGATATTTCCTTCAAAATTGAGTTGCAAGATTTCACCCGAACAAACATACATACATACAAACCATGCATTGTCATCCAAATTGAACCTGTATACAAAGTTTCAGCTCAATTGCTTGAAGATATTTGCTTCAAAATTGAGTTGCAAGATTTCACCCGAACAAACAAACATACATACATAAATACATACAAATCATGCATTGTCATCTAAATTGAACCTGTATACAAAATTTCAGCTCAATTGCTTGAAGAGATCTGCTTCAAAATTGAGTTGCAAGATTTCACCCGAACAAACATTCATTAAAGGGTCTAGCAGGGTAAGATAGGGGCAGCGGCCCCAGAAAGATAATTTGAAAATAACTTATGTGGTAACATTGGCAAGGTACAAACTTACCGTTGACACAATTTCAGCCTCTCATTTCGTTGCGTTCTGGAGATAATTGGTCAAATAGGCGCTAGAAGGGGTATTTTTTAAAACTTTTTTTTTCAAAAACTATTGTAGCTACACTAATGAAACAAAAACTATTTATTAGAAGAAATATTAGTCTACATTATATATTTTTTATAGAATTTTTGTATCGCATTTACTAGTAAAAAAAAATAAAAAAAAATTTTTTCATGATTTTTTTTAAAGTTCGCGCAAAGGTACAATCCCAAAAAAAATATATAATGTAGCTTACTACATCTTGTATTACTACCAAAAAGTGCAAAAATAAAAAATGGGTGCAACACTTTCAAAAAAAATTAAAACCTCTTATGACAGTCATGGGTACTGTATTAGACTTTACATTTTTCTCTTGATTACATTTTTTTTAATAATCAACACCATTATAATATGAGTATTCTGTTAAAATAAACTAAAAATATTAAAGGTAGTAGTCAAAAATGTAAGTTCGACGTTGATTTTGACAACAGCAACTTTTTATATGAACAAGTCGAAACTTATCGTTTCCCAGCTAGTCGTATGTGCACACTGTGTATTGTTTTGTATACTTGTCATTTCTATAGCCCTAATAATACAATAGCTCGACTACAATTAGTGAGGCGTATTATTTTGGAATATATTTTGTTTTTAAATATATACTGTTGCACTGTGTTTTAGTGAGTAAATGTACACGAAGTATGTCTGGTTAATGTAAAAATTGTACTAAGTTTTTACGCAAAGATAACAAATACCTGTCAGAGATTTAATTTGATTTTCTGACAATCCATTTTACGTTCGATCGAACAATGTTAAATTAGATATTTGGCCAAGTCAATTCAGAAAATTAAGTAATTCTGATTTACTAATTTTACTTGTAATTAATGCATAAGTAGGACAAATCGTCTTCGTAAATTCTATAATCATCATATGTTCATTGCAGCAACGATCACCATTGGGTATAAAAATCATTTTTTTTTTTCGAAAACGTCACACCGCCTTTTAAGAGATTTACTTCGATTCGACATATTATGCAAAAACTATGTGTTGACACTACTCGTGGAATAGGCATTTCATTATCTGTTTAATGCGACACATAAAATCATCATAACTTGTATCTACAGATTCAACTTTCATAGAATTACTGTCCCTATCAGTATCGCTCACGGTAAGCTTTGAAGTTAAGGTTGCCTGTTTGAAGAAACTTAAGCGACATTTATTGCATATAATGTCGCTTACCTTACCCAGATACTCTTCTTGAAATAGTCACTGTTTCCTTTAGCTCCATTTTCAGTTTTGATACCTTTTCTATACTTGTACAACAACAAGTACAATTTTTACATTAACCAGACATACTTCGTGTACATTTACTCACTAAAACACAGTGCAACAGTATATATTTAAAAACAAAATATATTCCAAAATAATACGCCTCACTAATTGTAGTCGAGCTATTGTATTATTAGGGCTATAGAAATGACAAGTATACAAAACAATACACAGTGTGCACATACGACTAGCTGGGAAACGATAAGTTTCGACTTGTTCATATAAAAAGTTGCTGTTGTCAAAATCAACGTCGAACTTACATTTTTGACTACTACCTTTAATATTTTTAGTTTATTTTAACAGAATACTCATATTATAATGGTGTTGATTATTAAAAAAAATGTAATCAAGAGAAAAATGTAAAGTCTAATACAGTACCCATGACTGTCATAAGAGGTTTTAATTTTTTTTGAAAGTGTTGCACCCATTTTTTATTTTTGCACTTTTTGGTAGTAATACTAGATGTAGTAAGCTACATTATATATTTTTTTTGTGATTGTACCTTTGCGCGAACTTTAAAAAAAATCATGAAAAAATTTTTTTTATTTTTTTTTACTAGTAAATGCGATACAAAAATTCTATAAAAAATATATAATGTAGACTAATATTTCTTCTAATAAATAGTTTTTGTTTCATTAGTGTAGCTACAATAGTTTTTGAAAAAAAAAGTTTTAAAAAATACCCCTTCTAGCGCCTATTTGACCAATTATCTCCAGAACGCAACGAAATGAGAGGCTGAAATTGTGTCAACGGTAAGTTTGTACCTCGCCAATGTTACCACATAAGCTATTTTCAAATTATCTTTCTGGGGCCGCTGCCCCTATCTTATCCTGCTAGACCCTTTACATACATACATACATACATTGCAAGTTAAATAAAAGCTTGTAAAAAAACTAATGGACAGTTAGTAGTAGTAGAGTAGTCCATTTACTGAGGAAGGCTATATAGGCTATATAATATTTTAGTATCTTCTTTCTTTATATTTGGACATATTTCTATGTGGACACTGACGAAGGGACTGGTCCACAAGTTTGAGGTCGCTCAGCGTGAAATGGAACAGGCTATGCTTGGGGTTTCTCTCAAGGATAGAATTAGAAATGAGGCTATCCGCGAGAGAACGAAAGTAACCGACATAGCCAACAGTATTTGCAAGTTGAAGTGGCAGTGCGCTGGTCACTTGTGTCGCAGGACCGATGGCCGTTGGAGCAGACGTGTCCTGGAGTGGAGACCGGGTCTTGGTAAACGCAGTGTGGGACGTCCTCCGGCCCGTGGGACCGACGATTTACGTAAGATTGCCGGCGTAGGCTGGATAAGGATTGCGGGAAACTGGGAGTCTGGTGCGAACTTGGGGAGGCCTATGTCAAGCAGTGGACTGCAATAGGCTGAAGTGATTATAATAAGAGTGTGGGTGTTTCCAGGGCGTGATGAGCGCGCGCGCGCTGGTGGTGGTGAGCGCGGGCTGGCCGGTGGACGGGCGCGCGCCGGCGCTGCGCCTGCTGCCGCTGGAGCGCCTGCTGCAGCGCGACCCCGCCGCCGCGCAGCTGGCCGCCTACCCCGGCCCGCTGCTCAGGGGTACGACACACACTGACACGTTACATGAGGTGACACAAGTGGTGAGGTGGACGGGCGCGCGCCGGCGCTGCGCCTGCTGCCGCTGGAGCGCCTGCTGCAGCGCGACCCCGCCGCCGCGCAGCTGGCCGCCTACCCCGGCCCGCTGCTCAGGGGTACGACACACACTGACACGTTACATGAGGTGACACAAGTGGTGAGGTGGACGGGCGCGCGCCGGCGCTGCGCCTGCTGCCGCTGGAGCGCCTGCTGCAGCGCGACCCCGCCGCCGCGCAGCTGGCCGCCTACCCCGGCCCGCTGCTCAGGGGTACGACACACACTGACACGTTACATGAGGTGACACAAGTGGTGAGGTGGACGGGCGCGCGCCGGCGCTGCGCCTGCTGCCGCTGGAGCGCCTGCTGCAGCGCGACCCCGCCGCCGCGCAGCTGGCCGCCTACCCCGGCCCGCTGCTCAGGGGTACGACACACACTGACACGTTACATGAGGTGACACAAGTGGTGAGGTGGACGGGCGCGCGCCGGCGCTGCGCCTGCTGCCGCTGGAGCGCCTGCTGCAGCGCGACCCCGCCGCCGCGCAGCTGGCCGCCTACCCCGGCCCGCTGCTCAGGGGTACGACACACACTGACACGTTACATGAGGTGACACAAGTGGTGAGGTGGACGGGCGCGCGCCGGCGCTGCGCCTGCTGCCGCTGGAGCGCCTGCTGCAGCGCGACCCCGCCGCCGCGCAGCTGGCCGCCTACCCCGGCCCGCTGCTCAGGGGTACGACACACACTGACACGTTACATGAGGTGACACAAGTGGTGAGGTGGACGGGCGCGCGCCGGCGCTGCGCCTGCTGCCGCTGGAGCGCCTGCTGCAGCGCGACCCCGCCGCCGCGCAGCTGGCCGCCTACCCCGGCCCGCTGCTCAGGGGTACGACACACACTGACACGTTACATGAGGTGACACAAGTGGTGAGGTGGACGGGCGCGCGCCGGCGCTGCGCCTGCTGCCGCTGGAGCGCCTGCTGCAGCGCGACCCCGCCGCCGCGCAGCTGGCCGCCTACCCCGGCCCGCTGCTCAGGGGTACGACACACACTGACACGTTACATGAGGTGACACAAGTGGTGAGGTGGACGGGCGCGCGCCGGCGCTGCGCCTGCTGCCGCTGGAGCGCCTGCTGCAGCGCGACCCCGCCGCCGCGCAGCTGGCCGCCTACCCCGGCCCGCTGCTCAGGGGTACGACACACACTGACACGTTACATGAGGTGACACAAGTGGTGAGGTGGACGGGCGCGCGCCGGCGCTGCGCCTGCTGCCGCTGGAGCGCCTGCTGCAGCGCGACCCCGCCGCCGCGCAGCTGGCCGCCTACCCCGGCCCGCTGCTCAGGGGTACGACACACACTGACACGTTACATGAGGTGACACAAGTGGTGAGGTGGACGGGCGCGCGCCGGCGCTGCGCCTGCTGCCGCTGGAGCGCCTGCTGCAGCGCGACCCCGCCGCCGCGCAGCTGGCCGCCTACCCCGGCCCGCTGCTCAGGGGTACGACACACACTGACACGTTACATGAGGTGACACAAGTGGTGAGGTGGACGGGCGCGCGCCGGCGCTGCGCCTGCTGCCGCTGGAGCGCCTGCTGCAGCGCGACCCCGCCGCCGCGCAGCTGGCCGCCTACCCCGGCCCGCTGCTCAGGGGTACGACACACACTGACACGTTACATGAGGTGACACAAGTGGTGAGGTGGACGGGCGCGCGCCGGCGCTGCGCCTGCTGCCGCTGGAGCGCCTGCTGCAGCGCGACCCCGCCGCCGCGCAGCTGGCCGCCTACCCCGGCCCGCTGCTCAGGGGTACGACACACACTGACACGTTACATGAGGTGACACAAGTGGTGAGGTGGACGGGCGCGCGCCGGCGCTGCGCCTGCTGCCGCTGGAGCGCCTGCTGCAGCGCGACCCCGCCGCCGCGCAGCTGGCCGCCTACCCCGGCCCGCTGCTCAGGGGTACGACACACACTGACACGTTACATGAGGTGACACAAGTGGTGAGGTGGACGGGCGCGCGCCGGCGCTGCGCCTGCTGCCGCTGGAGCGCCTGCTGCAGCGCGACCCCGCCGCCGCGCAGCTGGCCGCCTACCCCGGCCCGCTGCTCAGGGGTACGACACACACTGACACGTTACATGAGGTGACACAAGTGGTGAGGTGGACGGGCGCGCGCCGGCGCTGCGCCTGCTGCCGCTGGAGCGCCTGCTGCAGCGCGACCCCGCCGCCGCGCAGCTGGCCGCCTACCCCGGCCCGCTGCTCAGGGGTACGACACACACTGACACGTTACATGAGGTGACACAAGTGGTGAGGTGGACGGGCGCGCGCCGGCGCTGCGCCTGCTGCCGCTGGAGCGCCTGCTGCAGCGCGACCCCGCCGCCGCGCAGCTGGCCGCCTACCCCGGCCCGCTGCTCAGGGGTACGACACACACTGACACGTTACATGAGGTGACACAAGTGGTGAGGTGGACGGGCGCGCGCCGGCGCTGCGCCTGCTGCCGCTGGAGCGCCTGCTGCAGCGCGACCCCGCCGCCGCGCAGCTGGCCGCCTACCCCGGCCCGCTGCTCAGGGGTACGACACACACTGACACGTTACATGAGGTGACACAAGTGGTGAGGTGGACGGGCGCGCGCCGGCGCTGCGCCTGCTGCCGCTGGAGCGCCTGCTGCAGCGCGACCCCGCCGCCGCGCAGCTGGCCGCCTACCCCGGCCCGCTGCTCAGGGGTACGACACACACTGACACGTTACATGAGGTGACACAAGTGGTGAGGTGGACGGGCGCGCGCCGGCGCTGCGCCTGCTGCCGCTGGAGCGCCTGCTGCAGCGCGACCCCGCCGCCGCGCAGCTGGCCGCCTACCCCGGCCCGCTGCTCAGGGGTACGACACACACTGACACGTTACATGAGGTGACACAAGTGGTGAGGTGGACGGGCGCGCGCCGGCGCTGCGCCTGCTGCCGCTGGAGCGCCTGCTGCAGCGCGACCCCGCCGCCGCGCAGCTGGCCGCCTACCCCGGCCCGCTGCTCAGGGGTACGACACACACTGACACGTTACATGAGGTGACACAAGTGGTGAGGTGGACGGGCGCGCGCCGGCGCTGCGCCTGCTGCCGCTGGAGCGCCTGCTGCAGCGCGACCCCGCCGCCGCGCAGCTGGCCGCCTACCCCGGCCCGCTGCTCAGGGGTACGACACACACTGACACGTTACATGAGGTGACACAAGTGGTGAGGTGGACGGGCGCGCGCCGGCGCTGCGCCTGCTGCCGCTGGAGCGCCTGCTGCAGCGCGACCCCGCCGCCGCGCAGCTGGCCGCCTACCCCGGCCCGCTGCTCAGGGGTACGACACACACTGACACGTTACATGAGGTGACACAAGTGGTGAGGTGGACGGGCGCGCGCCGGCGCTGCGCCTGCTGCCGCTGGAGCGCCTGCTGCAGCGCGACCCCGCCGCCGCGCAGCTGGCCGCCTACCCCGGCCCGCTGCTCAGGGGTACGACACACACTGACACGTTACATGAGGTGACACAAGTGGTGAGGTGGACGGGCGCGCGCCGGCGCTGCGCCTGCTGCCGCTGGAGCGCCTGCTGCAGCGCGACCCCGCCGCCGCGCAGCTGGCCGCCTACCCCGGCCCGCTGCTCAGGGGTACGACACACACTGACACGTTACATGAGGTGACACAAGTGGTGAGGTGGACGGGCGCGCGCCGGCGCTGCGCCTGCTGCCGCTGGAGCGCCTGCTGCAGCGCGACCCCGCCGCCGCGCAGCTGGCCGCCTACCCCGGCCCGCTGCTCAGGGGTACGACACACACTGACACGTTACATGAGGTGACACAAGTGGTGAGGTGGACGGGCGCGCGCCGGCGCTGCGCCTGCTGCCGCTGGAGCGCCTGCTGCAGCGCGACCCCGCCGCCGCGCAGCTGGCCGCCTACCCCGGCCCGCTGCTCAGGGGTACGACACACACTGACACGTTACATGAGGTGACACAAGTGGTGAGGTGGACGGGCGCGCGCCGGCGCTGCGCCTGCTGCCGCTGGAGCGCCTGCTGCAGCGCGACCCCGCCGCCGCGCAGCTGGCCGCCTACCCCGGCCCGCTGCTCAGGGGTACGACACACACTGACACGTTACATGAGGTGACACAAGTGGTGAGGTGGACGGGCGCGCGCCGGCGCTGCGCCTGCTGCCGCTGGAGCGCCTGCTGCAGCGCGACCCCGCCGCCGCGCAGCTGGCCGCCTACCCCGGCCCGCTGCTCAGGGGTACGACACACACTGACACGTTACATGAGGTGACACAAGTGGTGAGGTGGACGGGCGCGCGCCGGCGCTGCGCCTGCTGCCGCTGGAGCGCCTGCTGCAGCGCGACCCCGCCGCCGCGCAGCTGGCCGCCTACCCCGGCCCGCTGCTCAGGGGTACGACACACACTGACACGTTACATGAGGTGACACAAGTGGTGAGGTGGACGGGCGCGCGCCGGCGCTGCGCCTGCTGCCGCTGGAGCGCCTGCTGCAGCGCGACCCCGCCGCCGCGCAGCTGGCCGCCTACCCCGGCCCGCTGCTCAGGGGTACGACACACACTGACACGTTACATGAGGTGACACAAGTGGTGAGGTGGACGGGCGCGCGCCGGCGCTGCGCCTGCTGCCGCTGGAGCGCCTGCTGCAGCGCGACCCCGCCGCCGCGCAGCTGGCCGCCTACCCCGGCCCGCTGCTCAGGGGTACGACACACACTGACACGTTACATGAGGTGACACAAGTGGTGAGGTGGACGGGCGCGCGCCGGCGCTGCGCCTGCTGCCGCTGGAGCGCCTGCTGCAGCGCGACCCCGCCGCCGCGCAGCTGGCCGCCTACCCCGGCCCGCTGCTCAGGGGTACGACACACACTGACACGTTACATGAGGTGACACAAGTGGTGAGGTGGACGGGCGCGCGCCGGCGCTGCGCCTGCTGCCGCTGGAGCGCCTGCTGCAGCGCGACCCCGCCGCCGCGCAGCTGGCCGCCTACCCCGGCCCGCTGCTCAGGGGTACGACACACACTGACACGTTACATGAGGTGACACAAGTGGTGAGGTGGACGGGCGCGCGCCGGCGCTGCGCCTGCTGCCGCTGGAGCGCCTGCTGCAGCGCGACCCCGCCGCCGCGCAGCTGGCCGCCTACCCCGGCCCGCTGCTCAGGGGTACGACACACACTGACACGTTACATGAGGTGACACAAGTGGTGAGGTGGACGGGCGCGCGCCGGCGCTGCGCCTGCTGCCGCTGGAGCGCCTGCTGCAGCGCGACCCCGCCGCCGCGCAGCTGGCCGCCTACCCCGGCCCGCTGCTCAGGGGTACGACACACACTGACACGTTACATGAGGTGACACAAGTGGTGAGGTGGACGGGCGCGCGCCGGCGCTGCGCCTGCTGCCGCTGGAGCGCCTGCTGCAGCGCGACCCCGCCGCCGCGCAGCTGGCCGCCTACCCCGGCCCGCTGCTCAGGGGTACGACACACACTGACACGTTACATGAGGTGACACAAGTGGTGAGGTGGACGGGCGCGCGCCGGCGCTGCGCCTGCTGCCGCTGGAGCGCCTGCTGCAGCGCGACCCCGCCGCCGCGCAGCTGGCCGCCTACCCCGGCCCGCTGCTCAGGGGTACGACACACACTGACACGTTACATGAGGTGACACAAGTGGTGAGGTGGACGGGCGCGCGCCGGCGCTGCGCCTGCTGCCGCTGGAGCGCCTGCTGCAGCGCGACCCCGCCGCCGCGCAGCTGGCCGCCTACCCCGGCCCGCTGCTCAGGGGTACGTTGCTTGGGGTACACTGTGAACACTGCTACGACGGGAGACGAGAAGCCTCGGCTCTGCGCACGTACACGTACTCAGTAACACGCTACATAAGTTGACAGAAGTAGTAAGGGGACGGGGGGCGAGGTATATCAGGGCATACTCGCAATGAGCATGAACGCTGCATCTAAGCTTGATGACAGACCAGTAGATGGACAGTTTATTCATATACGTACACGAAGTAAATTGAATATACTATGAATAAATATTTAGTTTTATAAAATAATAAAATAATCGCCTACGATGACAATTTAAGAGAACTATATAACGTAGTGTGTGACCGGCAGGAGTGACGCACAAGAAGAGCGTGGTGGAGTACTGCGCGGCGCGGGCGCGCGAGGCGACAGCGCGCGGCGCGCCGGACGTGGTCGGGTACGCGCTGCTGTGGGACCTGCTGGCGCTGCTGCTGCGGCAGAACGGGGTGCGTCGCGCACACTACCTTACACTGCCTTCTTGTTCCATTCATCACGACGAACTTAGAGGTCGACTGTTAATCACGGGAGGCTTGAATGTGGGGGGGGGGGGGTTCGGAAAAACGTCACGAAATATCGCAAAAAGAGGGGGGGGGGGTGCGTTATAGCGAGATTACGTGTATTAATTTTTTCTTAAACGTGTTATTTCTAAATCGAGTATTCTAAAACCTCACCAAATGTCACCAAAGAACCCTCCTTGGTGATGTTTGGGCTTAAAACCATCGCGTGATTAATGGACTGCCTCTTAGTACAAATTTAAATAAAACTAACTAATCCGACACATTTTGTGCCGCCGGTGCTATTTTTTTCTTGAATATATCTACTTTAATAATTGTATGGTACAGTTATAGTTGAGTGCGAGATGACGTATGTGAGGGAAGATTATGAGGTAAACCAAACCCAATGAAAGTCGATCCAACACTAAGTTTATTATGATAAATTTACAGTATATATAGGCAGAAGTACAGACGTCATACGTTTCGTACAAATAACAATTTCATTAGAAATCTGTATTAGGCAAATAATTATGTTGTGAAAAATAAGCTAATTTAAGTAGGTGATTACTTTGCATCCGTTTTAGTCAATAACAATTTCGTAATAAATAAGCTAAATTAAAGAGGTTGCAAGACAATCATATTGCTCAATGTGCGTTGACCCGTACATCCTGCCGACTCAAAGAAATGTGCGTTAACCCGTACATCCTGCCGACTCAAATAAGGAAGATAAACTATATATTAAAGTTTACAATAATAAAATACAATTAAGACTTAAGTAAGTAGATTTAAATAACTTCTAACTATATACTAATCATCACTGCACTACACTTTTAGTGGAATGTCCAGTCGAACGGATCGCGGTCGCGCTCTCGGGGGAGCAGGGGCCTCCTGGGCTTCGTCCGTATCTGCTGCCACTGGAACTGAGGTCGAGGAGGCATCTGTCACAGCCGTACTCCGTATATTTTTGTTTCTGTGACATCGCATGGTTCCGTACAGACATCCCGCAACAATGATAAATCCCAAAATTATGTACAAAACAGAGTACTGGTGTATATCGTGTATGCTAAGTGATGCGGTTTCCTGATCTTTGAGGTTAATGATTTGTGACTTCATCCGCTGCCACAAGTCTTCATGATCCTCGGGTGTGAACAGTTGGAAATCTGAAGTATTTATTATAGAATTTAATATTGAAAAATCTGTTGGGATTGGTATGTTTTCTTGGACCTTAACTTGGCTCATGTAGCTATTTTGCCCGAATATAGAAAACATGTCTCCTTTTATTGTACAACCTTGACCGATTTCTAAAAGGCCATTCCCGGTCAGTGTCGTCATTATAACTCCAGTATCAATGCAAAATATGCGCACTGTGCATTTCCCACAGCAAGAATAAAGCCACATGTTATTGTTATGTAATTTAACCCAGCGCACGCGACACGGAGTCTCCTTTGTCTTGCATATGGTTGTATTATGTATACTCAAATTACAAATTCCGCTGGTTAATTGTAATTCGTATATCGGTTTATCGAGAGCGCATAATATTTTGTTTGTTTGTATATGGACACAACTTTCTACATCGGAGTCTGTCAGGACGAGTCCTTGAGAGACAGATCCTTTTGTAGGTTGAATGCAATGTATGGTGCGATAAATTCAATGTTATAATGCTGCTGAGGAAGGGTTATTACTCTATCCAGTTCAAAATTTTCTTTAATAACCAAAGGAATCTTGATTTCGATTATCAAGTAAGAAGAGCCGATGTCACCGTTTACCTTCATTAATTTATAAAGTTCCTTAAAATCGTTTTTATCGGCAGGCAAAGTCAGGTCATTCGGTATGATTATGTCGTTTTATGATATTTAATTGTTCTTCCAATTGTTCAGGAGGAAACAAATTTGCGTCTAAATGATTGTTTGCGAGGCTTGTTAAAGTGTTTATAACGGTTTCTTGCAGGTGTTGAATACAGGTAAGATTATTTACACATTTCTGCAGTATTCCGAATTGCTTCTTCAATATTTCTTCATTTCTCTGAAGAATTTTATGTTGCGCTTCTATGACCCTTGTTGGATTTCTTAATAAGAGTCGTAAATGGTTCTCGTTCACGGAAAATTCTGTTTTGTTATTTTCACATTTCTTATTACCCTTTTTATATTTCTTATTACTATCCCGCTTATTCAGAAGACAGGATGAAACTTGATATTTTTGCGGAGTTTCAATATTCGTCTGGGTTGATGACCCACTGGACATGTCAGTCAGCGTATTTGTAGACTGTTTATTACAGTTCATTGTATAGGCGTCATGTAACATTGTATTATGACTCCTTTTACAAACTTTGCATTTTTTAGTTGACGCGCATAAATTCTTGTTATGTGCGCACAAACAATTATTACAGTA